>OZ005741.1:142366548-143011548 GCA_963930735.1 Dioctria linearis
TGTAGTATATCATTCAAATATTCATAAACTCTTAAGATATCTTTAGTTTTATGGAGAATAATATGTGGTTGTTCGGTGAAAGTTTGCCCAATAATTACCGGAATATTTTGCACTACTTTTGTACTACTAGAAATTCTGTGATTGCGCTCGCTTGATCTATTTGTACTTTAATATTCTTAACTTTTCCCTTTGTTAATAATTTTCCACCGCCGAATCCACTAATCACTTCAAATTCTCTGTACATATTTACTTTTAATTTAGCAAAAAGGTCTACCCTCATTGTATTTACACTGGTCCCAAGGTCAATAAAAGCCTTAGTTTCTAATCCATTTATTATTACATTCATAAAATATTTCTCACCTGATTTATTACGTTTCTCCAGTGTAAGGATTTGTTTTCCCTCTCTTTGGTGATTTCTGTTGCAATCGCCCATGTGATGTTGGCCACACTTATCACATCGTCTACTTTTTGAGGGCAAACTGGTAACATATGGTCTCTATTGCCGCATCCATAACATTTTCGTCGATTAGCTTTACCTGATACTGTTGGCCTGCTAGAATTTTTATTATATCGAGTAACAGAGATATAATAACGCTGTAATGAAGCGCCATTCATTACCCATTTATTTATCTAATATCATGCACAACATTCTAATTAGCATGCATAACATTATTCAATTAAATGTGCATGCAGGCATAATAATACACACACCCAATGCGTTTATGCAAAACGCATCCCAAAATAAATATCAATTTCACGCTTTCACTTCACGCCAAAACCTAAAAACACATGCATCTCAATTTTCATTCCCATACGGCTAGCGAATTCTAATTTTAAACAACTTTCTCTGTTGTCTTTTCCAAGCTAGCCGACAATTAATATAAATTATTGCAGTCTCAACATTTTTGCGGCAATACACCGCACCCAGAACAAAAAAAATCCAAACGTCACAGCAAGAGACCGATTTTAAGCATTGCACCGACACTGGGTTAGCCCTGACCTATCCCACTGTCTGTACATGCTGTTTGTTTACTTGCAGTTCGTTTACTTGTACATAATTGGGAAAGCCCATGTGTAAAGTGCATAGCGGCTGACCCACTTATTGAGTAATGCACGTTGTTTTTTTGTCTTTCTTTTTTCTTCTTTCGGGTGGCATTATTTCCTATATACTTAGAAGTGAACTTCTTTCTGTTTAAATTATTTCCTATATATTTGGAAGTGAACCAATGACAGAAAAGAATTTCTTGAACGCAGGGGAAATGCTCTGTTAATATCGCTTATATAGGCAATATTGGTTATTACTGATATATCGGGAAGGCGTTCCCGATATTCACTTCTAACCATTCCCACATACCCACTACGAAATTATATTTATTTTTGCTGAGTTAATAGGAAATCGAACAAAGATTTACTAAATAAAAAGCCTATATTTCGAGGGTATTAGGCAGTCAGTTTTTGAAAATCAAGAATAAGGTTGACCCCCCACCAGAGTTAAGGCAACCTATTCTAATAAAAATACAAGAGCTAGAAGCTGATAAGTTAAAGCCAAAATTGTACGGAATTAAATTTCAATAAAGAAATAAAGAAAAGTTAATATAAATAAGTGCGTGTTTAAATAACAGTAAAATTCAATTGGGTTGGTGACCTTCTCCTCTAAGGAAAGCACTCCCAGTCCAAGTTACGGACAGTAAAAGAAACCCGTAACAACGCTTAGATGTTTCCACATTGTATCTCTTCACTTCACACTGAGCACTATTGTCAAGTCAACGGCTTGAATTGATTTTAAAAACATTAGCAAGTCCTCTGGGTTTACGTAATTTCCTGCTTTGGCAGCGATTCGCAAGTTCTTGTCAAGAATTCCTCCAATTATGCACGAAGTTGCTTTCTTGCCCTGTATTTCACACAAGTTGAGGAGTGCCAATTTCTCATAATAGTAGGCCGTCACCATTTCATCTGCTCGCTTTGTCCTTCTCATCATAACTTCCAGTGATGAGTGGAAATCTATTTCATCCGAGAATGCGTTTTGAAGTTTAATCTTTCAGGTATCCCACACTTGGTAAGCTCTCCAACCAAGACTGCGCATGGCCTCGTAATTTACTCGTAGCATAGTTGCAAGTTGCCGTATCACTCCATCCGTTAATGTCTCTCAGTTCATCAACTTTTCTTATCCACGCCGTCATATCTACACTAACAGTGATGCGCAGTATTTAACACACAGTTTAAGTCGTCCGCAAATTTTTTTAAAAGTTCTACGAGTTTTCTTATTTCTAATAAACCAAAAATTTACTCAATCATAGTGTTGCTTGTGTTGCTATCCGAGGTATTTTAAGTTGCGAGTTTTTAGTTAGTTTATATTCACAAATCGTAATTAAATTTTTGGTGGGAATATGTCAAAGCCACCGAACACTAACACAACCGCTCGCGATACTCGCTTTAAAAATAAATTGAATGCTGCTACATCGAAAGACACCCAAACTGAAACAACACCCACGCAATCTACTACCCCATTCAGCGGAATACCAACAGCAACAAAAACGGCAACTAAAACCACTTCAAAAATTTCTTCAGCCAAAGTACACCTTGAAACTCCTGTGGCTCCGTTTGATACCGATAAAACATATGTACTATCTCTCATTAAGGAGTTTAATGATAAAACTGATCGAATGAGAACCGATTTTCAACGTCAGATTACTGATTTGCATGCAATACTACTACAACTAGTAAACAATACCATCACAAAAAATAGCCACCACATGGAACCGGTAACTCAGTTAGAGAAAAGAATAGGCACTCTTGAGCGTCAATCTCTTGCAAGTGATATAATTATTGACTTAGTACCTGAAGTGGAGAATGAAGATCCTAGTTGTGTTTTTAATAAAATTTGCACTTCTGTGAATATGCCCCCGATCTCAGCTAGAGAAATTTTTCGTGTCAAGAGGAAAATTGTCGGTAACAAAAACAACACTTACACTAGCAATTCTGCTCGCATTAAATCAACTGATGGATCCATTGTTGTTAAATTGCATAACATACACAAAAAAAACCTACTGTTGAAAGCCATTGCTGCTAAAATTAAGCAATCACAACAGCCACTAACACTGCACGGTATTGGTTTCGACTCGGATAAAAGGTTCTACATACATGAAAGTTTAACCAAATACAATTATCGGATATATCGTGAAGCGCTTAAGCTGAAACGGCTCAAACATTTTTCATCTGTTTTTACTATTAATGGATGTGTCGTGGCCCAATATTAATCATTCTGTGGCTGTGACATCATAACTTTAGCCAGCTGCAGGTGTAGGACTAATTAAGCAGTTTGCAGTATCTAAGCATTTTTACTTCGCACAGTTAAATGCTTGGCGATTGAGAATTGTTTATTAAAAAACTGTTGCATCCACTGCTGTTGTAATTAAGCATTAAGCCATGGTTAAGTAATTCACTTCGCATAGTGAAATGCTCAGCTGGGCTTACTGTTTGTTTACTAACAGTATTGGGGTCTCCAGCTGACGGCAATGACTGATGTAATGCTTTGCGATTAATTGCAAGGTGTTGCACTGGTCACTAGGTCAGAGTCGCTTCCGCCTGTAAAGATTTCAAGAGGTGACCCGACTTGGCGAGTGGATCAGGTTGCTCAGTGGTGTTCGGCGATTAAGAGTTATAAGTACCAAAGTAAATTAATTGAATAAAGTTTTATATGTGGATTACGCGAGTGTTTTACTGGAGACACGACAAATTGGCGCAGCCGGAAAAGAGGTAAAAGTGAGTGAAATTAATGTGAGTTTTTTTTATGTTTTTGTCGTTTTCGTTTTACTTGGGCGAGTAAAATGAGATAAATTTTTTTTTTGTTTTTTCTCATCTTCGTTATTTACAAATTTAGCTTTATTGGATTTGTTTTGTGCGTTTAGGCTTAAAGTGAAGAGTAAAGATTGGAAGACATTATACTGAGTATAATTGGCGAAACCAAGGTAATGAATGTGAGAATTTCTTACTATTGTTGGTTTTTCTATTGTGTGATAGTAAAAGGGTAGAATTTTGTTATATATATATAACGGGTATTTTTGTGTTTTTCCTTTAAAAAAAAATTTTTTGTTTATAATAAATAAATTTTTGGACAATTTTATTACATTTCAGCGCATTAATTTAAAAAGTTTACTCATACACACACTGGGAGTAAAGCTAATTTATAGCTACTCGAAAACACACACATTAGGAGCAAAGCGGTATAGCTACTCCAACACACACACACACACCAGGAGCAAAGCTGTTAAGCTACTCCACCAAGTATACACGTACAAGAAGCATTACAGGGAAAGATTTGAAATAGAAATTGAATAATACCTATATAAGCATTAAATGAAATACCACACAAATTAATTATTGAATGTTTCTTATGAAAAATAAACCAAACTTAATTCGCTAAATCTATGGATGTAGGTAAACAAAGTGCACGCTGAGGATTGAATGGTATTTTAGTGTTTTGTTTTAATAGTGATATTTCTCTTTGCTAAAACACCTTCTCCTTCCTTTTTCAAAAAACACAATTCAATAAAGGAAAAATAAATATATATATTACACAGGAAAACTCAGAATATAACTACCTACATATAGATTAGATAACAAAAGGTGGGGGAATATATGTGTTTATGTATTTATTTGGCCAAAAAAGTGAGTTATGGTGAATTTCCGATAAATTTTAAATTTTTGCTGAAAGTGAAAGTTAACTAGAGTTGACAGGGATCCCACGGTGTGAAAATTTTAGGTATGCATGTAGTTGTGTTGAGTTATATGAAAATATTCTTGGAATTTCAAAAATTCACAGGCCTTTTGCCGATATTGGTTAAGTGCGAATATATAATCTTTGCAATTGTTGTCAAATGGGATCTCTGATTTTTTTTTAAGGGTAATAAATTTAGATAAAGGGCTTTTCTCGATTCCACTTCATTTTGATAGGTTTGGTTCCTCTTTCTTGGTGTGCTAAGTAGTGTTGCAAGAGATTGCTGCTAGTCTTACCATATTTCAGCTAAAAAATTACACTTACACATGTTGCTACAATCCCCGACATCTTGGACAGAGTATATATCATTATTAATTTTCTACAACATTAGGCAAGTTGTTCAAAATCTTTTGAACCATTACGAGGTTCTTTTTGTGTATTGTATGGTGATAATAAGTATCTCTGTTTCGTGCCAGTTTTGCGAGGTATCGTTGGGATTTGTTGAATTCTTATAGCTCTAACGCGGTGGCCGCATCGTTGATTCCACTAAGTGGATCTAAAAAATTTAATTATTTTAAAGTTGTCGGTAAAGTACGGCCATCGTGCCAAAATGCAGTTAGTTACACTCTGTTTTAAAATTTTATGCGCTTTTACTTAAATTGGGAATACATTTAATAAGTATTCGAGTACTCGCGAAGAATCTTTCTGGATTAAAAGTCTTTGTCAGATTTATGTTGGAGCATATGTACGTATAGTTGTGTCTCGTTTTAGGTAATTCAGTAAGATACAAAAGCGCTGATAGGTATGATCAATGAGAGGCGCTAAGAAGTATATTTCGCCTGTTACCTGTTAATGTCGGTGTTAAGAGTGCTAAGTGATAAGTGACAAGTGTAGTGTTTATGGTGGAAATATGTGCGTGAGGTATAACAGTCTCACAGTCCTAAATGTCAACAGGAAGAAGCAATATCTTAACTAAGGAGGAATGGTTACCATTTCAGGCCCAAGAAAGGGAGTTAGAGATAAAAGCACAGGAACTAAAGGAATGCCAAGCAATATTGCGGAATTACGAGCAGGACTGGGAATATATTGGGGAACATATAACGGCAGAGTTACAGAAACGGTGGACAAGAGAGGAAGAAGAGGAATTGTTAAAGAAACTGAATGAGAGTGCTAAAAACAGTACAAAGGGCAAAGCTTTAGACCTATTGGTAACAGCAGCATTCGAACTTATCCAGAGCCGTGAAATAGAAGCAGAGAAAGCATTGGTAGAAATCCAAAAAGAGGAAAAAGGACTGATAAGGAAAGTAGATTCGCTAAAGGCACAGTTAAGAGAGGCTGAGGAAACTACAGCGGGGTTAGAAGAAGAGTTGGGGCTCGATCGATCATCACAGAGAAAGCCGATTCAAGAGAGTAATAAGGTGAGTACGAGTAAAGGGTTCAAGCCGCGGAAATTGTTATTTTGGGAACAGCATAAAGAGTCAGAAGAAAATTGAGAAAGGGAGCTAATCAGAAGAAAGAAGCAGGAAGTAGCGCCGAGTGGAAAAGTAAGAACAGAGCAGAACCAGATAAGGCCAGAGGAAAGAAACATCACAGGGCAGACAACATGGCAGACGTGCATGAAAAAGTGATGGATCTAGTATCCAAGTATGTGCCCATACTATCTGGCGAAAGGTAACATGTAAAGCTGGCTTCAAGTAAGAGACCCAGAAGTGGTACAGGCAGGTTGGAGGTCTAACTCATTAGGTACGCAAAACAGATGGGGAGCAGGTGAGGCCGGCCCCAATCGAGCCCAGCGACCGCAAAGACCGATTTATTCCCCTGCTAGGCCAGTATCACCCATAAGATACCAAGGGCCGGCAGCCAGGGTAACCACACCGAGAACCATTCATTGCTTCAAATGTGGACAGCGGGGTCACATTGCGAAAGATTGTAGGACACAGCCTCCTTACTGCACCAAATGTAACAGCTATGGTCATGAAGTAGCAAGCTGTAGGAAACAGCAGGTACGTTTCGCAAATACTGCAGTAGGTAGTCCAGGTGAATGTATTCAACCCGTATCGGCAGTGCTCTATTGTCAGTTCTGTAGGACATGTGATCACTATACAGAAAACTGTCTCAGAAAGTACCTAGCAGAACGCGCTGGCCAACTGGAGGGAAACGGGGAGCGGCAGCTGGGGAATTCGTCCACAGCTGCCTTCCATTAACAAACTCCAGAGACATATCGCCGATGGGGGATGATATTTCAGTAGACTTAAGCTTACTGAATAATTGTAGCATCACAGTTGAAGCAGATATAGGGTTAACAGGTAAGTTAAACCTCTTGGTTGATACCGGGTCCACATGTAATTTAATAAAATTTAATGAGGTAAGAAAAGCCACGTTTATTCAGCCGCAATGAACTATTACTATTGAGGGTTTATTTGGGGCTCAAGGAAAGTCCGTAGGGGTCTGTTAAATCAAGTTACGTATAGATACTGAAGAGCATGCTTGCGAGTTCAATGTAATTTATGACACAGACTCAATACCAGCTGACAGAATACTGGGTATTGAATTTCTTAAGGATAGAGCTATCATCGACTGCATTAACCAAAAACTGTCAATACGGAATGTGAAAAGGAACAAAGAAGAGAAGCCTCTTTTTGCGAATGTAACAGGAAAAGAAAGTATTAACGTAGTGGCATTGGCCAAAGCTTGTCAAAGAAGCGTTAGTCAACCTAGTAAGGAAAATCCTCGAGAAATCTCAACAGAAACAGTGAAACAGCGTATTAGAGAAAGAATTACAGGGCTAAAAGACATTCTTGGTAAAGCGATGGCAGCCTCAGGCAGCATAGACTGGTATCTAACACAGATAAACGAGAGAGATGAAAGGGTGGAAAAGAGGACAGAGGACATTGCCCAACAACAATCCCAGCAGGAAAATGAGGTGAACGCCACCCGGGATGCAAAGGCGCTGAAACATGAGCACAGGCGGGAAAATATCTTGACCGCAACCTTTCATACGGAGGCTGGTCAACGAGATCATCGGCTGGTAAAGGATGAGTTAATAACATGGCCTAAAGGGATGTGGGGTGAAGAGCAGGTTAAGGTAACTGTTGAACGGGAAACCGGACTAGGACATCCTCGCACGGAAGTCCAGCTCAGTAATCCCTTCTGCACTTGTTCTTGAACCCGAGAGCACGAATGGACTAATAATACGGCTGAAACCCAGAACAGAGCAACTGGTGAGAATCCCAGTTGAGAGTGAGACTGAAATGCTATGTATGGCCGACGAAATGTGTCCCGGAGTGTATTGCGGAAATACACTAATCAGGCCTAAGAACGGACAAGCCTTTGTTGGAATCATAAATGCTAGGACTGAGGCCGTGGAAGTAAGAAATTTCAAACCAAAGTTAGAAAGACTGAACCGGTATTCCGTACTACCACTAGCGGATAGTGAAATGAAGTGTAATAAAAGGCAACAGCGGCTAAAATTAATGAAACAATCACTGTTGTTGAGAGAAGATCTCAATCCAGGGGAGACGGAATCCGTGACTCAGCTCTGCTACGAATACAATGACATTTTTCATTTACCAGGAGACAAACTGACTTATACTCCAACAAAAACCTTTAAATTACCTCTAATGGCCAATACAGGACCCATACATAGAAAGCAGTACCGAATGCCAGAAGCTCACCGAGAAGAGTGTAAAAAGCAATTAGAAAAATTGTTAGAGGATGACATAATAGAGCACAGTGATAGTCCATTTAATTTTCCAGTACTACTGATACCCAAAAAGGGTACTGATGTAGCTGGAACCGTAAGTATAGGTTGTGCGTAGACTTCCGTGAACTCAACAAGGTCTGTATCCCTTGTTCATACCCACTTCCGCGAATTGAGGATATACTGGACCGACTAGTTCATTCTAGGTACTTTTCAACGTTAGATTTGGCTAACGGATATCATCAAGTACTAATCGATCCAGTAGACAGAGAGAAAACGGCTTTTAGTACCAATTTCAATCATTTTCATTATAAAAGATTGCCATTTGGGCTAAAGACAGCGCCTCCATTTTTTCAATCCCTCTTAAACGGCATATTAACAGGGTTACAGGGAGTAAAATGTTTCGTGTATCTCGATGATGTCGTGATATTTGCAAAAAACTTAGACGAACACAACGATAAGTTAAGGCAAGTATTTCAACGTTTTCGGGATCATAATTTGAAACTACAGCCTTCTAAATGTCAGTTTCTGAAAAAATAAGTGGTGTATCTGGGTCATGTATGCTCGGAATAAGGAGTAAAGCCAGATCAACGTTTAGTGGAAGTAGTAAAGGCATTTCCAAGGCCAAAGATGGTGCGACAGGTCCAGTCTTTCCTGGGGTTAGCTAATTACTACCGGAAATTCGTCCCTAACTTTTCGCTAATCATGGATCCAATTAATAATTTATTAAGGAAAAAGGTAAGGTTTGATTGGGGACCCAAATGTCATAAATTATTCACCCTGATAAAAGAAGCTCCCACTACGCCTCCATTATTAGCGTACCCGGATTTCACGAAGGAATTTACGCTACTGACGGATGCCAGTGGTGAATCCCTAGGGGCAGTTCTAGAGCAGAAAGGAAGGCCCATCAGTTACGCCAGTCGCACACTCAATCCGGCCGAGAGGAATTACTCGACAACTGAACGTGAGCTACTAGCCATAGTGTGGGCTGTAAGTAACTATAAATGTTATCTGTTGGGCAGGCACTTCAAAGTAATTACTGACCACCACCCACTTCGGGGTGTTTTCAAGATAAGAGATACGACGTCACGTATGGTGCGATTTCATCAGAAGTTGTCCTAGTATGATTTCGAGATTTTATATAAAAAAGGAAGCGAAAATTTCAATGCGGATGCCGTAAGCAGAATACCCCAGAGAATAACAGAAACCAAAAACGAGGAAAGCGAAAAGCATCCATGCCTAGCCATCACTCGGGCACAAGCTCGAAGAAAACATTCCGAAGTAAATGACACATCTCCTATGGAATCCGAAGAGAAATGGGGTGACCTCGATGAGGCAGAAGTAATAGCAGGGAAGGTGATGGGCGATACGAACCTACAGCATATCACAGATCCGTACGAAGTTGGGCCGATCTTGAAGGACTTCCATGACTCTCGGCTTGGAGGACACCTCGGAAAAGATAAGACCTTAAAACGAGTAAAGCGCTTCTATCATTGGAAAAGGATGAAAAGGGATATCGCGAAGTATATTGGGCACTGCCCGCAGTGTCGGAAAAATAAACACAGTCGAGCTACAAAGATGCCGTTAGTGATCACTGCAGTCTCAAGCAAACCCTTTGAGAAGGTATACGTCGATTTAGTGGGACCATTGCCGTTGAGTCACAATGGCAATAAATACATCTTATACATGGTGGATGATCTCACTAGGTTCGTTGACTTGGTAGCGATCCCGGATCAGGAAGCGAATACTGTGGCACGAGCACTGTTCGAGCAAATTCTCAGCCGATATACTCTACCAAAACAATTAGTTACTGATCACGGAGCGAGTTTTACAGGAGAACTGCTCAAGGCCCTCTGCAAGAAGTTGAAAATTAAAAAGTTACAGACAACTGCCTATCATCCGTAGTCAAATGCCGTAGAGAGACAGCATTCCACGTTAGCCAGCTATTTGAGAAGTTTTGTAGATCAAGACCCGCGGAATTGGGACGAATTCCTGCGGACGGCAGCTCAAGCTTAGAACAACTCGGTACATTCGGGCACAAAATTGACACCAATGGAAACTTTATTCGGATTCATCTCGGAAGCTCCCAGCAGCTTGCAGCGAAAGCCTGAACCGCTATACAATGCCGATAAATATGATAATGTGTTACGGTTTAAATTGCAAAAGGCATTCGAACTAGCAAAGCAAAACTTAATCAAAAGTAAATTGTCCTCCAAGAAGTACTATGATAGGTCTGCGAGGGCGATAGAGGTGCATGTCGGCGAAAATGTTTTGGTTAGAGACCCGGCTCGGGCGGAAAAACTGTCGTCAATATTCAAGGGGCCCTATGAAGTAATTTACGTTCATAGCCCAGAGAATGTAACAATCCTTATCGGGAGAAAGCTCAAACGGGTTCACGTGAGTCGTTTAAAAAAATTTGAATAACTTTGAGCAATCAGAATATGGTTATTTAGTAAGTTTTGTTTTTATTTCATCTTACAGGTAAAGCAGCAGAAGCGTACAAGAAGGGACGAAAGAAGAGACCTAGTGGGCCGATTCGGAATCCGTTCATGAGACGGACGCTAAAAGAAGCCCAGAAGAGCCGGCATATACATATGCATTTGTGGAAAAAGCTTTAATTGGAAAGAAAAGAACACAAAATAAAAAATAAATATGGTTTAAAAAGAGAGAGAATTAAAAAAAAAAGTAAGAAAAAAAAAGTTAAAAAAAATAGAGAATTAAAAAGAAACTAAAGTAAAGAGAGTAAAAAAAAATAAAGTAAAGAAAAAAATTAAGGTAGCGAGAGAAAAAAGAAAAAAAACATATTCATTGAAAAAATTGGTAAATAAAAAGAAAAGTTAAGAAGAAGATAAGAAAAAAATAATTGGAAAGAGAAGTGTAAAAAAGAAAAGAACACTTATTAAAAAAAAAGTAATCAAAAAAAAAGAGGAGGAAAGGCCGAAGAGAGAGATAGAGAGAGAAGGAGGAAGTGGATAGGTAGTAGAATAAACTAAATCTATACCGTGATTTATTTTATTTTACTAAATAATAATAAAAAACATACTAAATAAATTATATACAGAGTGGTTTCTTTTATTTTTGTATACTAGGTAGGATAAAATTAAGAAGGTTGCCATATAGTTAGTTTGGATAAGTTAAGAAGTTGAATATGAAAGCAGTCGCCATAATCTTGTTGATGTTCATCAGTTTGTCATACGCTGGGCAGGTTGGCTACAATATAAGTCCCATAATGCAGTCAGGGGTATTGTTCGAGCAGGTAGGAAGAGCCAGCTTTTACACTAGGCATTGGACTATTCTATCCAAAGTAGAAATGCCGGACTTAGCAGTCGACCTGGAATTCGCAAACAATTGCAGCAATCTTGTTATACAGCTCTGCACGAAAATCAATCACACTGAACTCGGACACAGATGTGAGTTAGCCACTAAGGAAATAGGAAGCTGGATGGCGAAGATTAGGAGACAGGATGATGAGTTGAAACACCACAACCATGCGGAACCATGGTATAGGGTCCCTGTCAAAGACACTTTTTGGAACCATGGATCATGCAGACTAGGAGAATATCTACTCGGCTTTGAGGGATCTCGATGGAAAAGAAAACCGCACCTTCACCTTGCTTCAAGAGCAGACTACAGTGATGACATCGACGTTCAATCTGTTCAATGCGTCGCGTGTTCAGGCAGCAGCGGAGCGAGAGGAACTATGGAATAAAATCAATGCCATCACCGCCGCTCAGCAAAATCAAGACCTGGAGATAACAACGTTTACACGGAGGGTGGAGATAAATGAAATACTGACACTAATGACCCTCCAACTGCGAGAACTCAGTGATGTCTAAGAAAGTTATGCGAATATGCTAGTCGCACTGAGCATGGGGAAGCTTCATGCCATGATTATTCACGCCCGGAAGCTAACAGAAATTATGACGAACGCTACAAAACAATTGGATTTGGCTGAGGAATTTCTGGACTTCCAATTGTTGACTCAAATCGCTAAGGTAAGCGCAATGCAGGGTCCGCAACACATTATGGTGAGAATAGACATTCCTCAACCGGAAAGAGTGGCTTTTGAACTGCACAAAGTATATACCATTCCCGCAATAGTTGATGAAGACGGCTACCATGTATATGAGTTGGGAGCCGAATTTCTAGCAGCAAATAACCACGATCGCCAGTATGTCCTGCTAGACTACCAGCAATATGAGAAATGCAAACAACTGACAACCCTCGGAAATCATCTGCGTTTCCTATGCCCACAGTTGGGACCAATCGTCACAGCCATTGGTGATAGCTGTGTGCTCAATCTTTTTCGAAGTTTCAATGTCAACCCGCTGGCATGCAAGGAAAAAATTCTCCCAACATGGAATAGTCTAGTCCGCATGATTATCCGAAATCACTGGTTGTTGGTGATGGCCGAAAGGACGAAATTAGAAGTAAACTGCCGCGATACACCTACAGCGATTGGAGAACTATTGTCCACCGGAGTGTTATCAATCGAAGAGCACTGCCACCTTCAGATCGGCGACCTATTGATCACATCAGAGGACCACGCTCAGCGAAATATTACTCTTTGGCAACCCTCATTTACGGAATTACCATCATGGGAGAGCATGAGCACCATAAATAGATCTACAAAGCCTATGGCTGATGGCGATCAACATCGTAAGGTACGGCTGTTAGCTGCCGACAATGCCAACCAAGCCTGGAGAGATCATGCAGCCGAGATAAAAAAAATTAATGGGGCCATCACGCGAGAGGAAATACATCGACAACAAAGTCAGCCCCACACCATCTACCTAGCCGCCACCTCAATAACCGGGCTATTAAGTATTACCAGTTTTATCCTAGTAGCAGGAGTCCTTATCCGCAGGAGATGTCGGAAGCAAAAACCAGTACCGGCTAGAGCAAGCAGATTGTCGATATTGCCCATCACCCGGAGTTCAATAAAACCCACTGTTAACAAGAGGACAGCTTGCCGAAGACCAGGAAACCAACGACGACCTCCAAGTAATCGAGCCTACTGCAGCAACATTGCCCACAGCAAACCTGCCTACGATAGTTGGAAAACAACTAGTACAGCTAGCGTAGTAACAACCGTTGTAGGGCTAGATATTTTTGTTATACTAAGTGTTATATTGGATAGGACAGTGGCAATCTTTAGATACGCGGAATTAATTAATTAGTTAATTAATTAATTAATTAATTAAACTTACACAAAAATTATATGCAGGTTATAAACTTAATTTAATAATGCTAGAAGAAAAAACACATATGTTTATAAGTAAATAGTGTAGTTATATAATATGATTAGATAAAACAAATATATGTAATTAATGAAACCTAAAATCAAATTTTGTATAAGTAAATATAATCCTAGAAATAATTGTACAGTTTTATTTTGTTATTGTGGTAAAACTATTCTTAAAATATCAAAATTAGAGCTAAGGTTATAATAAAATTATAACTGACAAAGAGATTGTTTGATGGAATAAATTAGAGCACGAAAATAAAAGTAAATAAAAAAAATACAGGTTTTTAAATTAGCACAGAATTAAGAGAAGTAGTTATTGTTAAGATAAAATTTAGAAGATGTTAAAATAAAAAAACAAATATTGTATACACATAACTGATCAAATGTACAATGTAGCTGAAACTAAGCCGAGCACCCTGATCTAATTCCCCTGGGAATTAGTCTTTCACAGGGGGGAGGAATGTCGTGGGCCAATATTAATCATTCTGTGGCTGTGACATCATAACTTTAGCCAGCTGCAGGTGTAGGACTAATTAAGCAGTTTGCAGTATCTAAGCATTTTTACTTCGCACAGTTAAATGCTTGGCGATTGCGAATTGTTTATTAAAAAACTGTTGCATCCACTGCTGTTGTAATTAAGCATTAAGCCATGGTTCACTTGGTTCACTTCGCATAGTGAAATGCTCAGCTGGGCTTACTGTTTGTTTACTAACAGTATTGGGGTCTCCAGCTGACGGCAATGACTGATGTAATGCTTTGCGATTAATTGTAAGGTATTGCACTGGTCACTAGGTCAGAGTCGCTTCCGCCTGTAAAGATTCCAAGAGGTGACCCGACTTGGTAAGTGGATCAGGTTGCTCAGTGGTGGCGGCGATTAAGAGTTATAAGCACCAAAGTAAATTAATTGAATAAAGTTTTATATGTGGATTACGCGAGTGTTTTACTGGGGACACGACAGATGCATCCACGTTCGACGCAATATTGGAGACAGAGCCAGGCTTATTACCTCTCTTATTGACCTTGCGGATGCAATGAAAGATGATCAACTGCAATCGAAACCATAACCTTTCTCAATATTTGGCGACAACGCCCATCCACTTGTTTTGCTGAATTTCAACTTATGGTCACAACATATTATATTAGTATGCTAGCTCTAAGGAATTCTGTTTTTCTTAGTTAAAGTTTAATTTTTGATTTTTTTTTGGATTTGTATGAGTTTACTTTTAGGATTTAGTTTTATGAGCTTATGATCTCTGAATATGCTTCTAGTAATATGAACTTTTTTATTTTTTTTATTTTTGCGGTACGTTCTATCGATATTGATGTTAATAATGATTGCATACATTCTCGAGCCTCATGCCTTGCCTCTTGCCAGAGTATTTCTTTGGTTTAGTTTTTTTTTTGTCTCTGAATAATGCAACCTGCTAATTCCGGTATATCTGACAGTTTGAACAATTCTCAAGTTATGCTTAATATCTTCTGTAATAAACATGATGGTTTAAGAATTTCTCATTTTAATGCCCAGAGTATCTTGCCTAAGATCGATGAGTTCCGACAAATCTTCTGCGGTCTATCTTTAGATGTGATATGTGGAAACATGGTTAAAGCCATGCGTTAGCGACCAAATAATATCTCTTCCTGACTATACTGTGTATAGAAATGATCGGAGTTCTCGCGCGGGGGTGTAGCGTTGTACATTCGTAGTTCTATCCATGCACGTCTCGTTTCGCAATCAGCAAATAATGCTGAGGTAGAGTTTATTTTTGTGGAAATCTGCAATGGCTCTGAGAAGTGTCTTGTTGGTGTTGTCTACAAGCCGCTTCATATATCAAATTTTAATTCATTTGAACTTCACCTGCGTGACGTTAGTCAGTCCTATCAGCATATGGTGATTGCGGGAGGTTTTAATTCAAATTTTCTTGTACATAATAGCTCATCTAGCCAATTCCTCAGTTCAATTCATACATTCGGCTTATCTATTGTAAATAGGCTTTACCCTACTCATTTTACAGATTCTTGCACGACTTTAATAGAAATTTTTTTGACTGCAAACAATGAAATGGTTCTCTTTAATGATCAAATATCTTTTCCAGCATTTTCCAAACATGACCTTATATTCCTAACGTATGACTTTAGACCATCGCGCATTCCTCATATCTCTACCTTCAGCTTCCGAGATTTTAAAGCTATTTACATCGATGCCCTATTTAGTGATGCTTATGCCTGTGATTTGGAAATGATCTATTCTATGAGAAGTGTTGATGAACAGATTAATTACTTCATGTACTTACTGCAATATCTTTTTGAGACACATGTTCCTCTTAGAACGAAAAGTATTCTAACTTCGGGTAGCCAATGGTTCACCGCACGGATTCATACATTGATTTCAATGCGCAATAATGCGTATCGTAGATGGAAGCGATTTAGAACTTCTGAAACTTGGCACAATTTTCGTAATCTACGCAATCTTGTGACTAGTGAAATACGAAAATCTAAGAAGAACTACTTTCGATCGAAATTCAACACGAAGCTACCTTCAAAGGAGCTTTGGCGCAATTTGAGAGTGATTGGAGTTGGGCGAACTTCCGAATGTAAGACTTACGTTGACCCTAATGAATTAAATCCAAACTTTGTCACCTGTAGTTCAGTTCCATCATCTGCACCTTCCGCCGGGATATATAGCCCCACGGCAGCTACCAATGATACATTTTCTTTTGCGTGTGGCACGCAGGAGGAAGTGTTTATCGCAGTTTTCTCAATAAAATCAAACTCATCAGGCATTGATGACATACATCCTACGTTAATAAAATTGCTTATACCAATAATTTTGCCTACTTTAACGCATATTCTAAACAACGTTATTTTTCGTTCCTATTTTCCCTCCTCCTGGAAGTTGGCTAAGGTTATTCCCATCCCAAAAAAGTCTCAATCGAGCACCACCGAATACCGACCTATTGCGATACTACCGTTTGAGTCCAAGATTCTCGAAAAACTCCTTCGTTTGCAAATTGTGGATTATTGTGAACGTCATAACTATTTGAATAAGTTTCAGTCTGATTTCCGGTGCAAACACAGCTGTACAACTGCTTTACTGAAGATCACTGATGACTTTCGTTTGGTATTAGATAGTGACATGAAAACTCTTCTCGTTCTATTGGACTTTTCAAAGACATTTCATTCTATAGATCACTCTTTGCTTATCAACAAATTAATAACTAATTTTCGTTTTTCAAGTTCGGCATCTAATCTCTTTCAGTCATATCTTTTTGGTCGGAGTCAGCAGGTCACTTATAATGGAAATTCCTCAACCTTTTTACCAAACACTTTTGGGGTACCTCAAAGCTCGATACTGGGTCCACTATTGTTTTTGCTATTTATAAATGATTTTCCGAATGCTATTATCATTGCTCAATATCACCTATATGCTGATGCCTTACAAATTTACATATCAAGGCCAGTTGGGTTAATTGAAGATGCTGTCGATCGCCTTAACAACGACCTTTGCTCAATACACGAGTGGTGTATACCGAATAAGCTTCATTTGAATCCTATCAAAACTAATGCAATTTTAATCTGTAGGTATAGACTGGATACTTCGTAAATGCCTCGTATTGTGCTCAATAGTATCGTTACCTTATCGCGAAAAAGTATTGAATCTAGGAGTCATTATCAACAATATACTTTCTTGGTCTAATCAGGTATCTAATGTTATCTCTAAGGTGTATGGATCTCTACGTAAGCTCTCTGTCTCGGCCTCCTATACTCCACTTTCCTCTTCCACTCTTGAATAGTTTTCATACCGCTTTCGTTTCGTAGGATTTACACTTCGCCCTTTCCATTCGATTGCCTTACATTTTGGATTAATGGGAGCCATTCACTTTCTTATATTATTATAAATTATAATCTATAATTTGTTAAATCACTAGTAGAATATATAAGGTTGTAACTAGCACATATTATGGTACTATAGTTTTGAGTGATCGACATCGGACGTGAAGTTCAGACTGCCAGCATGAGCTGACAGATCACTCCGTGGCAGCGGTCACCAGATCGGCACGCTAGCACCTCGACTAAGTGGTGGAGAGTGTGGGGTGAGTTCACCAAAAAAACCTGCGCTGTCACGTTGCCATGAACAAGAAGAAATCGTGTCTGTCTTCCTGTAACGGAGACCAAAAAAAACGAAGAGGCACACACCCTGCTCCAGAAGGGATCACATACGCCACTCACTGAAGAAATAATGAAGAAGAGATAGAAAAGTAAAATCCTCATAACGAGGCTAATCCGGAAGGGATTAGTGGTGAAACATCTACACATTTAAGGTCGAAGCCCTGAAGCTTCAGACTCCACCGGGTAACTCTACCGCTGAGGTCCTTTTGGGACCTCAGCCATTTCAAGCTAGCATGATCCGTCACGATTTTGAACGGCAATAGTTCTATAAAAGGTCGGAACTTCTGGACACTTAGTACTGCTGACAAATATTCTTGCTCAGTGACGGTGTAATTACGTTGTGCCGAATTTAATTTTTTTGAGATGTATGCAATAGATCTTTCGTGGCCTTCGTCATCCAGCTGCATCAGGACTCCACCGATTCCTTGTTGGCTGGCGTCACATTGAATGACGAACGGCTTGGTGAAGTCTGGGTTCAATAGTAACGGAGTAGATGTAAGCTTCAGTTTCAATTGTTCCAGAGACATTTGAGCTTCCGGGGTCCACTTAAACTGACTAGGATTTTTCAGGGTGTCAGTTAGTGAAGCAGTCAAGTCAGCATAATTCGGTATGAAGCGTCGATACCAGCCTGCCATTCCCAATAGGCGTCGAACCTGACGAACAGTTTTAGGAATAGGATATTCAACTATCGCTGCAACTTTGTCCGGGTCCGTTTTTATGCCACTTTCTCCGACTATAAAGCCTAACTATTTAGTGTCTTTTATGCAGAATCTGCTCTTCTCGACATTAATAGGGAGACCAGCCTTCCTGAAGCAATCCACCACTCTGGCCAACAAAGCTAGGTGTGAATCAAAGTCTTGAGACAGAATTAACAGGTTATCCAGGTAGACCAGGACGTTGTCGCGAAGATCGAATGGAATGACTTTGTCCATAAGGCGGCACATAGTTTAAGGAGCGTTGCATAGTACGAATGGCATCACCGTGAAATGATAGAGTGGGTGACCAGGAACTGTAAAAGCGGTCTTCTCTCGGGACTCTTGGTCTAGCGGGATCTGCCAGAATGCGTCCTTCAGGTCCAGACTCGTGATGTATTTTGCCGGAGGCAGTCGACCCAGAATTCCGTCTATCTGTGGCAGTGGATAGGCGTCCTTCTTCGTGACTGTATTCACCTTCCTGGCGTCAAAACAAAGTCGGACCTTTCCTGGCTTCCTTACTAGGACTACTGGAGAGCTCCATGGGCTCTGCCTCTCTTCGATCACTCCAAATGATAACATTCGCTCCAATTCGGCGTCCAATAGACTTTGCACTACTGGTGATATAGGGTAAAAAGGTTGTTTTATCGGAAGTGCATCGCACGTGTCGATCTTCTTGGTAATTAGCGAAGTTTTGCCCAAACCTAGGGATGCAAAAGATGGAAACAACTGTTTGGTGGCTTCAAGGCGTTTCGAATCTTGCTCCGAAAGAAGATGGCAGTCAGTGTCTGAGGCTGCTAACAGACCTGGTTTCACCTCCGCAATTGTCCCCAGGACATCTGGAGCTAACCTAAATAAACGCCAGAAGTCTATCCCCAGGTACAGAGCTTGAGTGAGCCCCGGAACCACGTAGAAACGCACGTTCTGAGTCTCACTACGGAAAGTGACTTCCAGGTCCACATGACCATGAACACTCGTCATGGCACCATTAGCTACCTCCACTTGGGTCTTGTACCTCTTCCATTGGACCTCCGCCTCCGACAACCTCTCAAGAGCTCCCCGGCCTAGGATACTAACAGTGGCACCACTGTCTAATAATCCTGACACGGTTTGCCCGAGTAGGTGTACTTCAGCATACGGCCGAATGTCGTCTGGTACGGACACTGTGATGTGGGCCAACTTCTTCCTATATGCTTTGACACGCTTGATATGTGCGCGCCACCGAACAGCCGATTTTTTTCTGGGCGGGCAATAGTACAGATTGGTCATGGTTACATCAGAGAAGATCCTATTTTTCACGGCGCGATAATTATTCAGGCGCTCGTGGTATGGCGTCAGTGGATATTGAGCCGGCTCACGGCCACTGGTCATCACAGAGGTTGATCGCCGTCTTAATATCTGATAGGTGGGACTCTGGACCTCCTCCTCAGCAATGCTCATAGGCTTTGTCGCGATTGGTATTAATGGAACGTCAAAGATTACCGTCGGATCCGAGGGAAGGTCTAGTATGCGGTCGCTAGTGCAGATGTTATCCCCCAGGTAGGATTTGTGACTTTTATGTCCAATACAGACGAGTGCTTTTCGGAATCATCGATTACGACTCTTAAACTGTTAGGGATATTATCTGGAACGTTTCCTGGATCATCTCCCCAGGAGATCAAGTCCAGAGTTGCTGGTGGACTTATTGTGCGGGGCTTGACTGCTCTCCGCTGCTGCAGTCGTTGGGACTGTTTTCTGAGACACCGTACCAGGGGTCGGAGTTGTTCGAGGATACCTCGTTGCGCTTGGCCGGAAGCTGGTGTTGTTGCGCCCGACCCGTCTCATGTTTTTCGCTGCGCAAACTCTACAATTAGGCTTTATTATTTTTTTCTGACCGCAGCCATAACAAAAACATCCCGTCCGGGTGCGTGGACAGTCGATATAAAAATGACCTCGTTGGTCACAGTTCCAGCAGATGGGTTCCGTTCTAATAGGAGTTCTTGTTTGTAACTCAGCCACTTCCAACTCAGGGGAGTCGGGAAAGACTTGGTCTTCGGCGTTACGTTACCTATAGTTCATGGACCCGGTACCGTGCATTTCTTCATGGGTGCATGGCCGTAGAGACCGGTAGGGATAGCGCTCTATTATTCCCAACAGGACTGTGGGATGACACGATTCGGTCATGGGTGGCTTGTATCTGCATCACCAACGCCTGCAATTGGGTTATTGAGTTGGTTGGGTGTAAACAGATTTGACACTGAATGGCCGGGAGAATGTTCGTTTTGATAAGATCGAGAAATTCTCGCTCCGACATAGGGTTCTGCAGCTGGCTTCGAAGTTCTACCATTGCCTGGAGATACAGGGTAAAATTCTCTCCGGTTTCCTGTCTCCGATTCATCATCTGGCGCCGTATCCTGATGTCGTCCTTAGCGTCGCCCCACTCAGTTAGTAAGGACGCTCGGATTTGTTCCCAGTTAGGAGTTGGATTTATCCGTAATAATGACCAGTACCAATTTGTCGCTCTGTCACTGAACAGGGTGTGCAGGTGCCTGACCAAGAGGTCGAAGTCACCGTACAAGGTGGTATTCGTTAGCGCCTCTACCCGGAAGATGAAGTCTTCCACGGATAAGATGGAATTGTCCCCGTTATACAATAGCCTCCACCCCTTAATAGGGCTTGACGAACGCCTAGGCCAACGTTGAGGCGATGATCGAGGGACTCGTTCTGACTCTTTAAATGGTTCTTGAAAAGAAGGCATTCGAGAGCAGATCTTGGTGGTACTGACCTCTGGTCTTGGCCAGCGCTATCCGGCTGACTATGGTTGAATACTTGATTAGAATTCCGTGGTAGATCAAGACCCGGAAGTAATGGTTGTGACATGCGTGGCATAGCAAGTGGTGAACGAGCGTCATCTATTGGTGGTCCCGTAGGACCGGATGGACGTAGGGATTGAGACTGTGGTTCTGCTCGAAAATCATTAAGGCAACGTGACATCTCACTCCTGACTAGGTCGGCGATTTGTGCTTGTAGACCTGCTAGATCTAAATATGTTTCACCTAATGCCGGCTCGCATCTGACGGCATTGCGTTCTGGGCTTGGTGTAGGGATCTCTTCATTTGAGCGATTTCGCTGCGGGCAGCGGCGTCTGCGACGAGCGCATCTGCCGTGATGTAAAACGAAGAGATTCTTGCCCGAATGCCCTGGTTATTGGACGGTTGCTTGTCGGGCCTGTCTATGTAACGAAGTCGGTCTGACTAAGAAACAACCTACAGTTTGGACAGCTGGACTTTCCTTTAATCCATTTCTGGAGATACTTTTTATGGAAGATATGCCCACAATAGGTGGACACTGCTCGTGATTTAATTTTCCAGTCCGTATCCTGGCAGATTGAGCAAATTTCTAACGGCATCGCTTCCGGCGGAGTTCTTGACACCGCCATTGTGACTGATCGAGGCGCGCAAGTGTCCTAAAGATTTTCAAGGTTGACTTGACAATTATATTCGAATAAGACAGACGCGTATTGGTAAAAAAAAATTTTCTACCAAGAAGGATGAATATCAGACAAGTTCTGACGTTTCTTCTACAAGGAAGAATGACTATCAAACGATTTCCAAAAAAATTCTTCCACAAAGGAATGTGTATTAAACAATTTCAGCAAAAAATAATTCTTCTACAAGGAAGAATGAATATCAAACCAATTTAGAAAAATTTCTCCTGTAAAGAAGAATGTATATCAACAATTCCCACAAAAATTCTTCCACAAAGATGAATGTTATTAAACAGTTTAGAAAAATTTCTTCTACAAATAACAATGAATCAATCAATTTAGAAACATTTCCTCTACAACGAAGAATGACTCTCAGACAATTTCAAAAGAAATTTCTTCTACCAAGAAGAGTGTGTATCAAACAATTTCAAAAAAAAATTCTTCTACCATGAAGAATGAAGATCAGACAATTTCAAAAAAAAATCTTATACAAAGAAAAAACTGTTTGAAACTTCCAAAAAATTCTTCTACTAGGAAGAATGAATATCAAACAGTTGAGAAAAATTTCTTCCACAAAGAAGAATGAATATCACCCCTTCAAAAAAATTTCTTCTACTAAGAAGAATGTTAGCAAATAATCTCAAAAGAATTTTTCTTTCTGCAAAGAAGAATGTACTCAAACGACTTCAAAAAAAATTTCTTCTACCCAGAAGAAAGTATATGACTAAAGTTTCACACGGATGAATGGATTGTCCCTCTCTCTCCTTCCTTCCCCGACGCTCTCCTATACAGTGAATGCTAACTTGGTATACATAATTTGAGGACCCGAGGAAAAGTCGGTCGTCGCTGTCAACGACCGAGAACGCCACCAGAGATGCTTCAGCCAGGCAGCTAGCAGTATGCCAACTCCTGATTATTGAAGGTCTCCGGTGCCGCTCCCCCCCCCCCCCAACAGCTCCTCCCTTCCACTCCTTAGGTCAGGGTCTCCTTCGGAGGGTGACGTACTGTGTGTGCCGAAGTAGCCGGACTGTACAACTGTTTCATGTTCTTCACTGAAAGTCTTTGGAGGGGTCGGTCTAGGATGCAAGGGACTGAGAACGCCACCAGAGATGCCTCAGCCAGGCAGCCAGCAGAATGCCAACTCCTGATTACTGAAGGTCTCTGGTGCCGCTCCCACTCTCCCACAGCCATTTCCTTCCTCTCCTATGACTGGACTATCCATCTGGTTCCCCAGCTAAGCAGGGCCACGCATAAGGTCGACTACCTAGCTTAAACCAAAAAGTCATCTCTCATATGGATGATCCTGTCCAGCCAGATGTGAGAACTGAATAAAAACTTGAGTATGCCATTTCCATGGCTGAAGGCCAGAGGGAAAGATATACCAAAATTCAAAAATTCACAAAAAAATTTAAAAGAACCTTTCAAGACTTGAGGCTCGACCAAGGTCAAACCTAAAGTCGGACTTGCACAAACTTTCAAAAAACCAAACTTTACTTTACTCAAATCAACAAATCAAAAAATCAAACTTTCAAAAACTTTCAGAAACTCTAAAATTACTTTACTCTACAAAGATTTCAAATAACAAAACCAGTCAGACTCAGGTCCGCCAGTAACCTCTGCTGGATACGAGACCTGAGGTCGGCCAATTAGCAAAGTGCCAAATGACCATCTCACAACAAGTCTCGGTCCCCAGCAAAAGTCACAATTAGACCACTGAAGTCCAACTGAGGTGGCCCCACGTTGGGCGCCATTTGTTATAGTACTATGTTTTTGAGTGATGGACTTCGGACGTGAAGTCCAGACTGCCAGCATGAGCTGACAGATCACTCCATGGCAGCGGTATCCAGGTCGGCACGCTAGCACCTCGACTAAGTGGCGGAGAGTGTGGGGTGAGCTCACCAAAAAAACCTGCGCTGTCACGTTGCCATGAACAAAAAGAAATCGTGGCTGTCTTCCTGTAACGGAGACCAAAAAAAAACGAAGAGGCACTCACCCTGGTCCAGAAGGGACCACATACGCCACTTACCTAAGAACAATCCTAAGGATCGGATGGCCTGATCCTTTGCCGTCCTCGGCCTTCCGTGACATCCTGGCAGCTCGGTTAAGATGTCCCTATTGCTTCACCTGTTGGAAAAAGGAGAGAGACTCAGGGAGAGGAAAGAGAAACGAGCTAATGCCGACTCCATAGTACAAATTTTTTTGCAATTACTGGGAATGCAAACATTTTGTATTTTAATCTTATAATCACCCCCGAAGCAATTAGCACTGCACTGGCTCTGGCTCTTGTTGACATAGGCTGGAAGCACAAGTTGAATTGAGGTAGCTGCTGTCGGACTAGACGGTATAGATGGACTGACCAGATGTACACGTCGGTACTGCCAGTGTTAGAAGTATGTAGCCAGGCATAATATAGATCTTCAACATCTCGGTCCACAACATTAGATGACATCAACGGATGAATAGCTTGCTTCTGATATACAGATGTGTAATGTAAATATTCAACAATGCAGATAACACTCTCGGTCCACGACGTTAGATGACATGAATGGATGAATAGCTCGCTTGCGATATACGGATGTGTAGTATAGATATTCAACACAGCAGATAAGACTCTCGGTCCACCAAGTTGCATAACATCATCGAATGAGTAGCTTGCTTGCGATATATGAATGTGTAATGTAGATATTCAACACAGCAGATAAGACTCTCAGTCCACCAAGATATATAACATCACCGGATGAGTAGTAGCCTTCGCGACACTTGTCCTTTGTTAACAATTTCACTATGGTCCGAACGACGTCTTACTAAGTTTCTCGCATTCAGGTCCAACTCTTTGTGCAGTGTGCAAACGAAAACTAATCTAGCGTACTAGTTAACTTAAAATATATGAATCTTGAAGAGATCTAACTAAATTCCCTCTGATGGAGAAGCCTGCCTGGAGTGAAGCCCTTTTTAGACTACGTTAGTCAACAACAATTGTTTCTCTGGGAATGATTCACTACTTTAACTGATTGATCCTAGCGGATAAGAATAACCTCCAAGTCAAATCTCATTCACGAGCTAAAAAAACTTAAACTTATCTGATGCTAATGTACAAAGGGATCAAAAGTACATACTATATATCAAGCAGTCAGTATTTGGAACTCCTTACCAATTGATGTAAGAAACTCATTATGGTCGGGCACGTTTGACGGCTTTAAGCGTATTGTTTTCAATCATCTTACTAATAGTGTTTAATTTTTACTACTACTGATCACTCTTTTATCTTTTATCTCGTATTCTTTCTTTTTATTTTATTCTTTTTCTTTTCATGCTTTTTATTACTGTATTTCCTTCTATTATTTTTAATTGATAAATACTTATATACTTTTTTTTGTTAATATGTACAATTTGTTATTGTTTGCTTTTTCTTCTCTTCTTTTTGCTTTAATGCTGTAGTTTAAGTCTTAATAATAAATTATTTCCTGATTGATAACTTAGAGCATGTACTCTTAAAAGAAATATTCTTAATGTGCATTGTTTTGAACAAATAAATAATAATAATTATAATAATATTGTCTGAGCAAGACGGTATTTTAGGACTCTGGCGGGACCTTCACCTTTAACAACAAATCTATTGATAAATGTGTGAAAGTAATCTAGTTATACTAAAAAGCACATAATTGTTTTGTCGTCAATTCTCAATAATAAAGCTATAATAAATTACTTAATGATATCTTTGCATTTATGTTCGATTAGCCGACCAAATCGTCCGCCTTTAGTAAAGATTTCTTTAAAGCTGTCGCTCGAGACACTATCGAACAATGAGAGGGTCTGTTAGTCTATGTAGCACTTCGAGTGTTGTTCTTAATGATTTACTCTCTCCTATTTTTTTTCAACCGCGTTTATTCAATTCATTTTCATAAGTTCACGCGGGTTCAATTCGGAATTCAATGATATTATGCCTTATTCGAAAAAATATATTCTTACTATTTTTCAAACCTATATCCATATGCGCATTAAGTCTACTCGGATACGCTATTACTAAAAACTGCTATGCTAAATCTAGTTATTGTAATCGCAAGTTACGTATGTACTTCAAATTACGGTCCTCACGGTCCCCTAAGAGTTATCCGTATGGGACTTTATTTACGAAAATTAAAATTCAAAAACTCCAGTTGTCTTAATTGCCTGTTCAGTTCAGCATGCCGTGATATCCTAATTTAGTGTAAATCACGCATATTTTAATAAGTTCTATGTAAATACAGGTTAGGTGCAGCCTGCAGTGATGTTCTGATATATCTTACCTCAGACTTAAGTTTCAATGCTTTTATATCACGGAACACTATGTCCACTAAAATCTAATGTATGTGAAGGTACTAATAATTAGCTAATATTTCGAAAAAAATTTCATACCATTGCAGGTTATGTGCAGCCTGTATGGATAGCTAAATTAGAAGCCGGTCAGTATAATCTAATAATACTTAGATTCTGTTGCAAAAATATTCATAGATATACAGGTTATGTGCAACCTGTCTATACATATAACCGACTTTGTTTTAAACTAGAAATAGGTTAGTACCATTTAATAATTAGATTCTGAAAAAATGCCATAGGAATACAGGTTATGTGCCACCTGTATGGATAGCTAAATTAGAAATAGGTTAGTGTAATTTAATAATTAACTTAGATTCCGTTACAAAAAAATTCATAGCGGTACTGGTTATGTGCAAACTTGTATATATATATAGCCGACTTTATTTTACATTAGAAATAGGTTAGTACAATCTAATAATTAGATTGTGTAAAAAAATTTCATAGAAATACAGGTTATGTGCCACCTGTATGGATAGCTAAATTAGAAATAGGTTAGTGTAATTTATAATTAACTTCGATTCCGTTGCAAAAAAAAACTCATAGCGGTACTGGTTATGTGCAAACTGTATATATATAACTGGCATTATTTTAAATTATAAATAGGTTAGAACCATTTAATAATTAGATTCGGTTGCAAAAATATATTCATAGAAATACAGGTTATGTGCAGCCTGTATATATAGCCGGTTCTATTTTAAATTGGAAATTCTTTAATATTATTTAATCCAAGACCTTAGGTTTGTTCGATGAAAACACCGTGTAAAAACAACGTGTAAATCTTCCCCTACACTTTTCCCCAAATTTACCCGGGGTTTTGTGCACTCACCGAACAAGTTTTTAAAACACCGGGTAAATCTAATGAAATGACATTTCTCTGACAGTTCTCCTGAGCATAATTTAACTTCTAATTTCCAGTGATTTGTGAAAATTTATTCATAAGATAGGTGAAATAATTAAAAATTTAAGAATAAATAAATATTAAAATGCACAAAAAATATTTCCCAGTTTTTTCTTAATTACATAGTCTTTTATTAGCTTTTTTACATCGATATTATCGCCTTTTCTGTAACTTACTTTGAAAAAATGACAATTGGTTCATCTGTGACCAGATATAGCTCCATCATTTCTGCAAGAAACAGTTGTGCTGCACTATTTTCACTTTTATCTTCAGATGTTTTGTCACTAGATATCAAATTACTGTTTGGATGATCAAAATCAGCAGAAATGATTTTCTCTATCCCAGTGGCCTTTCCTGACATCTCATTTAAGAATTTAGAGAATTTCTTATATGTTGTTTGCTTCAAACGTACATGCTTAGTAGCTGCAGGGATAACGTGAAGTCTATAAAAATTACTTGTTAATAATGGCAAAGAAACATTTTTACGATCAAATTTCTTACTAAAAAGGCAGATCTTAAGATTTCATCCACGTTCTTCGACCTTAATCGCCTTCTCAAATATTTCCTTATAATTTTCATTCGAATTTCCTATGTGCATATTATCGATGGGTATTTTGTCATTTAATTTCTTATCCAACTTCCTTATATAATCTGAATTTGGTATGAGCTCCACGATTTTTTCACTTTTATATACAGCACTCAACCGCAATCACCGAACAAATTCCATGTGACAGTTCACAAATGACAAATGTCAAACGTTTACCCCTAGAAATTTTTAGTGCAAGTTCGTGGCACGAAATCAGAAACACCGGGCTTTCATCGAACAAGTTTCTGAAACCCCGTGTAAGCCCAGGGTTTTCAAAAAACAAGGTAGTACAGCCCGGTGTAGCCCGGGGCTTACCCGGTGTTTTCATCGAACAAACCTCTTATGTCAAACAAATTGTAGGGCCTGTGGTTGGGTGCGTGATTTGATGCAATTTCGAAAAATATTTTATGTCAAGGCAGGTTAGCCGCAGCATGCTATGATTACTTTTTCTTAATTGATTTTTTTTTCTTTATTCTTTAAACTCTTTTAAAACTTATCATACCTGGTCAGTACCAAGTGAAGTTGGTACAAAAAAACACTTTACTTATCTTGAAGGAGTCTTCCTGGTTTAATTACGTAGGGGACACGCCATCCCTAGTATCAGAGTCTCTTAGGTGTCCTTTTCGGTTTTCCTTTTTTCCTTACAATTTACTGCCTTGGTTTTTATTTTTCTTTCAGCCCGGATTCCCGATTCGTCGATGCTTTCCGTTCTTCAAAATTTTAGTCCAAAAACTCTTTATGATGCCGAGTTTTTATACTTTTTCTTTCCTTCCGTGACTTCGCTACCTTCTGCTTCAGGCACCTCGGCTTCAATCACAATGGCTGCCCTCCCAGCATCCGGCCTCTTCGCTGTCCGATTCCTCCTGTTTCACCGCATGGTGCCAGCTGTTCCGCTGACAGTCATGTGTCGGTAGGTGTCTGTACTAAGGCATCGCTATGGTTACACCCGCGACCATTACACAGTCCCACCACACACACAAAAAATACTTTGCTCTAATTATCTGTATTACAGTCAAATGGCTGAATGCAACGATCAGATCCCACTTCTGAAGTTAATATATAGTAAAAAGAGAAAACTGTTTTTTTTTACGTTTATTTTATTTTTATAATGTCCAAGCAGTAGTTTACGGCTGAAAGATCCCGCTTTAGGTTGAGCGCAGACTCAGCCACTTCCTGCAACAGAAAAGATAGATGGCTGTGAGTAAACCCTCAGTGGGTTGTGTGCTCTAGCTACCACTATTACTCTAATACTAACGGGGTACGTCAGCTCTAGCTACAAAGAACTCCTTGGGTCGTAACATACCTGACCCAGCAGAAGGGCAAATAGTCCGTCTTTCTCTATAATATATGCAGAGAAGGAGAAATAAAACGACACAGAAGCCTAATTAAGGCCTGTGTATATCGCGTAACAGCGCATGCTGAGCATACCAGCCTATCACACTCACGATCTCATCTCACTCTCACAACTCTATTGATCTAATAAAAGTATACTATTACACTAAACCACACTACTATATCGATTATATATATATATATTATACATAAACTACTACTAAAAACTATCACCCACTTTTTTTGTATTACTGATCCTCACGGTATCTTATCGCGATTATTTTAACGCACTCTAGTTCGATTGTCGCACTCAAACTAAACATTAAGCAGACACAAATCGAGAGTTGAGCCTTGGCAGGTACAACCACTTTCTGCCTTATAATTTAAGATTGTCACTGGTGGTGCTCTCATGGTTGACAATATCCTTGTTAATTACTTTGAAAGTTGTTTTGGCTCATAAAAGACCCGGGTATGCTTGTAATTTTCCCAGAAGGCAAGAAGGAAACAAATCTGTTTATTATTGCTTCCTTCTGGGTTTTTTTTCCTCGATTTTCTTACCTTCTTGTGTTGTCTATTACAAATTTCACCTCGGCGTCGACTTCGAATTAAAATCAAGTCACAGTCGACGATCAGTCGTAATTGTAATTCACGCTTAAAGCTTCAACTGCTTGAACAAACCAGAAGTCCCAACTCCTGTGATTCAACTGAAGTTGGTCGCAGCCAACACCAACTTTGCACTTTGAGCAAAGTTTAGTTTCATTCGCAGTCACAGTTGAAGTCGAAGTTCAATTGTATCTTACCATATGCATTTACCATTTGGGCAAAATCGCAGTCGATAGATCAGTCGTAATTGTAATTCACGCTTAAGCCTTAAACACTACACAATTGCAACGACCGACGACAAACGACGAAATACCGCTTTCAAACTTCTAAAAGCACAACATCTTAGGCGAATGCACCAAATTGCGACGAGCGACGGTGAGCGATCACGAAGTTTTCGTCGGGATTGATTATTATTATTTAAACCTTGAAGGCAGAAACACATCCAAGCAAGCCTCAGGCCTGGCCTCTCTCAGGCTTCCTCGCAGCTCGCCTCAAGGCTTGCCTCAGAGAAATGAACACAAAATGACACCACCGAGCTCGGTACTGTCATTGTAATTTTGATGGTATTTGCGACAATTCTTTTACATTCTGAGCAGACATAATTTATCGGTTTTCAAAAATGTTGATTATAAATTTCAAGTGATCCTTAAGTGGCAAATATCTCGTTTGATAAAGCAAAATTAAAGAAAAAAAGAAATCTGTTGACAGAAGTAGGCCTGAGAGAGAAAAATATTCAACATTGAGCAAAGCGCGCTTTGCGGCTAGGCCTTGAGGCTAGCTACTGGCTTGGTTTTGTGTTGCATCATTTAAAAACCCGTGTTGGAAATTTTGACAACACTCCGAGGAAACCTCGAGGCCTGGATGTGTTTCTGCCATAATTTTACCTTCGTCGCTGCAGTACTACCAACAAGATTAATCGAATGAAATTGTTTTGTGCTACCACCTAAAAAGGTAGCACGCCGCGGTAATTTTAAAATAATGGGCTTTGAGGAAAAATTGATCGAGGAAATACGAAATCACAGAATAATTTATATTTGCAAGACAAGCAAGACAAGGGGACAAAAAAGACGTGGTATGGATGGATATTTCAAAGCGTTTAATCTAGTTAATTTCCGCATTTTCAGTTTTTTCCCACACTTTGGTCCATTGCATTTCTTTCAATATAATATAAAATACTCTTGATAAAATCTCCTTTTAAAACGCTCAACACATTTAACAAATGAAATTTTAATATTTTGTTCTTTCACAATCGTCGCTTACTGCCTGTCGTTGCAATTGTGTTCCCAATTTTTCGACGGCCTGTTTCGCAGCGAATTTTCCGCTGTCGTCTGTTGCTCTGTCGTCGAAATTGTGTCTAAAGTGCCAAACACAATTCCGCCGTTCCGATTCAATTCAATTCGATTCAATTCGATCCGTTACGTGCATGAGCACAATTGTTCCGTTAAAACTTACCATCAGTTTTTAATTTCTCATTGAAATTTTTCCAGATTTTGTCTTTTCTTTTTACATCCATGTAAAATTTGTTGCCTTTGTCATAAGGCTCTTCATATTTTTTAATTTCTCAATAAAAACTTCTTCATCCATCTTGAGTTATACACAAACATTGTACAGGTAATTTTTCTAGGTTATGTTATCCGTAAAAGTTGAAATTTGCTCAACTTCTCCGCTTCGATTCGATCCATTTCGGCGAATGTGTCCAATTACACGTACGTCTCATATAAGCAAATTTGACATTTGTACGTATCGGATCGAAACGGTGCAATTGTGTTTCCCACTTAAAGCCCGGTACGCTAGAGCCAAGGAATTTTTGTTCCTATACAAAATCTATGTAAAAAAAGTGTCACGGAATGCTCAAGTAATTTTTTTTCTTGACCGATTCCTTGAGGTAGTACGCTAGAGAAAAGTAATTCGAACAGAAAAACTCTACTTCCCGATTGACAAAAAGATGTCGCTCTTTTAAGAAAAATCCATTTATGTCAATATTTCTTGAAGAAATAAGTACCGATGCACTTATTTCTGTAAGGAATTTTGACGGTGGTGGAATAATTGAAAAATTGAACCAAGGAACGGCGATTTTGCAAGAGGTGTATCAATTTTAAAATGACAAATGTACGAATAAAAATTGTTTTACTTGTGTCTTCATTTTTCATTGGAAATTATCCAATTCTTCACTTTCTTTATTATTTCTTTATTGTCAGAAATATCACACAATTGACAAATCCAAATTGTCAAAAATTCCTTGACCTAATGTCAAATTTTCTTTAAGAAATATGTGGAAAAATTCCTTGACCTAATTCCTTGGCTCTAGCGTACCGCTCTTAAGCCTTTAGAGATGGGTCGACGACGCCGGCGTGGGTAATGTAATACATTTCATACATGTAGTACTGGCTCTAAATATTTTTGACATAAAACGACGACCACGCCGGCGTCGACGTTGTTGATGTAATCCAGCCAATTAGACTTAAAATATACGTCGCTATTTAACCTTATTTGCTGTAATTTTATCCGCGCAGTGAATTATGTAATGATTTATTTTGAATAATTTTTGTAAGAGACTGAATACTATCTAAGCATTGAATTTAAATTTCTATTTTGGTTCGTTTTAAATCAATTAATAATTTAAGTGATATAAATCTGTTTTCCTATACTATATGTTAAGTCCCAATGTGGGCTTAGCATAAAAAAGGGGCAGGTGCCGGTTTTAGAAATGATAAGACAGAATTTTTCAAATAACAAAAATTCACTAGTTTATTGATCACAATATAATTCTTAAAAACTAGGCAATTCAGGTACTTAAATTTAATATAATCCAACTTACTAATTAATATTAATTCAAAAAAAATGCTGAGTCTCTACTGGCGATATTCATTCTGTAATAGAAAAAAGAAACTATTATTAATAAACTCAAACTAAAAGGGTAGGATTTTGGGTGACAGAGTGAGCGTCATATAACTGCTCATAAAAAGGCTGGGAGCAAGACGCCCGATATAGGATGCTGAAATAAATAAAATATTAGAAATTTTGACTAATTTGTTAGTATAAAAGGGATTCAGAAATACTTCCCTTGGTTTTTATTAATCAAGATTAAGACTTAATTTGGTTTCAGAGCTACCGATCTGTCTTGTGGCTTGGTCAAATCGCAAGTGATTTTCTACTTCCAGTAGCTCGCTATTTATAGGCAGAAACACAATAGGAATTGTGTCTGCCGGTAGCGGCTTGCGAAATTTTCATATATTTAATCACCCAGCGACGTCATCAAAGTCTAATGAGAATAATTTTCTCTGTCCTATGAACTGCCATTTTGAATCTGTCAAAGTGGTTCATGGGAGTTGTTTGGTTGGAGTTGGAGGTAAGTATTTACATTTTTAAATGTTAACTATTTGCAATTTTATTGATGATTGGTGTTCTTTTTCAGGTTTTTGGTTTCCTTTGGACATCGTGGGATAGTTTCTTGCATCGCGGGAATTAACGCGTTATTGTTTTCAAGTGAGTTTTCGTTTTAATTAAAGTCTCAGATCGTGAATGATCTGAGACTTCTATTTGTTTATTATTTTTTATAGATGCTTTTTTCTTTTTAGATTCAGCTTGAGGGTGCTTCGTGGGACCAAAATCAATTTCATCGCGGGATCTTGGCCTTTTTTGTGAGTGGTAGTTTATTTTAGTCTGTAGTTTTAGTTTTAATTTTAAAGATTGTTCCGCAACGGAACACTATACATTGTTGAGTAATAACGATTGTACGGGTACCTGGTAAATTGTGTTAAATTTTGTTCTTCTACATATGTATAAAACTGTCTATTTCATACACGAGTAAGTGTTTTGATGTCCTTTTAAGTTTAAAGGATGTGGTACTTTTTGGTTCATTGAGCTAGTACATTTTCGTGTATTATTTGATGCATGACGAAAGTTTTTTAGGCAATGATATAATGATTTCACTCCTTTCCTTCTGTACTTGTTAAATTAAGCAACTGAAGAACGGTGGAATCTTGCTAAAGAAAGCACGCATATTCGGCCCCAAAACCTAATAAATAAGAGTGAAATGGACAATAATTGCTACAAACAATTTTTAAGCGAAATACTCTTTTGAAGAAGTTTTATATTAAGAAATTTTTATCAATAAGTGCGAATGCTATTATGAGCATGGAATGAACAATGAATGAGTCAATGACTACTTCTGTCTTCAAGTTTTAAATTAAAAACGTATTTCTATTGCTAAGTGGTGATACAAATTTTAAAGGCAAGACACAATTCCACCGTTTCGATCCGATTCGTACCACTGTCAGATTTGCTTATATGAGACGTGCAATTGGACATATTACACCGAAATGGATCGGAATGGATCAAATGAAAACGAAGATGTTATACCCTAGACACACAGCACGAACTAATGAATCATTTGTACTAACTATTCATTAAAATGCCGTGTGTCAAATGGTATACGTCATTATAGCTAGAAAATCAGATGATAATGAAGTACACTAATGAAGGGTTTTCCTCCTTCATTATAGCTATAATGAGGAAAAATGTGCTAGATTTGGCATATAATGTAAATCTGGAGATCCGCTGTGCATCTGCCGATTTGAAAAATAAGAAGAAGAAATGTAAAGAAATGCAAATAACAAATTATATATTGTCAATATTGTTATGGTCGTAGCGTATTGTATATAGCAATATGCTACACGTACTGTAGCGTGTATGTCGGCTGCTGTCCATAGCGGAAAGCGAACGCACCTTGACTGGGAGAAGTGCTTTACTCAAGCTCAAGTGACGTGTCGTTGAAGACAAGTAAGAAGAAGACAATCGTTTTGTCTTGTCAAAAACGTGAAAGTGAAAGGACGTGAAAAGTTGAAGACAACCAAATCATAAAATTTCAACGGCATCGGTGGAAGTCCATCCCTCGTGTAAGTCCGAAATAATAATTATCCCTGCAAGAACCTATTATTAATTCGTAAAAATATTCTCCTCATCACCAGGAGAAAATCTTTCAGCCGACATATTCCGAAATATCTCGACAGTAAGTACACTGTAAGTACATCGGCAATCTGGGCGAATTGTTACACCACTAGCACAATTTCAGGCAAAACCCTGTTGAACTCATGGATGCCTGTTTTATGGCGATTCATGCACAAAATTCTACCGCTCGAAGAATTGGCAGCCGTAGTGCGAACTGGATTACCTGTTCTAAATTCTTCCATGATTCTACACCATTTAGTACAGTATATTCACCAGCAACAGCTGCAACAAATAAAACTGGGAGCAAAATCAGTATTTAAAATAGTACTCGGACTAACATAGCATATAGATAAAACAAAAGAATCTCTACCTGGAGAATCAAATAATCTCTTCTACCAAGAATTTCTAGAACAAGCAACAAAAAATGTTTGGAAGTAAACGCCGAAATAGTATTGAAACTTCAGAACACCTCTTTACAGAAGGGTAAATTGCAGCGGCAATACAGCTAAGTACCATTAGCAAGTAATTTAATAATAGAATAACAAAAAAAAAACACAAAAGCACGGAACCAATTATTAAATGTGCAGCAAAGATCATTTTAAATAAATATAGCTTAAGATTTTTTTTGGTAAATCATAGCAAATATACAAATAGCATTTTCGGGAGTTCAAATTATCACTCTGCGTACACAGGCTGCACCTGTTAATATAAAGGAAAATATACATACATGCATTCATTGTCTCAAAATCGAGAAAATAATGAAAAGCTTTAAAGATTCTTCTTCATTTATATGTGCATATTAGGTATTATCTTGAATCATTGAATACAGTAATGCTCACATGAAATACGTACATACGTTCCTGTTAAATTAGCTACTTACCTCAAAGTTATGTCATCTTACAATCAATTAAACTTAACTAAATTTTAATATTTAAGAGTGATTCTACACCCATATACACAAAGTAAGCTAAGGTTGGGGATTTGTGCGCACAAGTTACTTCTTCTTTACTTACTTTGAATCTCTTAACAGCTAACAATATATTCTCATTCATTTTCCGTCTCGCATCGGACGTATATGTTAGATTATCACCTCACATCGCGGCATATTTTTGAGACTATGAAACTGGCATACACATTTATATAAAAGAATTTTAATATTTAATTTCTCTCGTTTAGTTAAGGGTAGATAAGAAAAAAAATGCATTATCATCCAAACATTTATGTACATACATTTTGAAACATTTCTTACGATAAGTTAGTCTGAAATTAAAAGCCGAAATTTATGAATTATGGCTGCAGGGCAAGATCGAGATATTTTTATATGGAATCATTTTCTTTAAATGATATTTATCTTTACTCTATTATTATCCTAGGAAGTTCATTAATCTTAGCTTTATTTTTTTTAATGTGAAAAGCAAAATTAAACATATGCAATGAGTCTTGCCATGAACGTTGCGGCGATTTAAAATTAAACTAATTATAGGAATCAATAGCAATTTTTTGTAAGAAGGAAACACTTGCTATTATAACGTGAACATGATTGGCTGAGTTTTTACTTTTTCCTTCACATCCCGGAGCCCTCTATCGCATGAGACCGGGGTCGTCTAGGCTTGCCTAGTCTCTCTCTCTTTCTATAGGTCAACAAAGGGACTTTGGACGATTGTGCCACCCAAAGTCGATGGGAGGATGGGGCTTGGCAGGAAGGCATGCCATCTGCGCCTTCAATGGAGCATAGGTAAGTGACTTAAGACGTAAGACCGAGTGTGTGCTGGCTCGTTCAAGTAGGCATGAAGATTTTTTTTGATTATGGGTGGTGACAGCGGCAGGTATTTTCGGGAACCTCCCCACACTCTCCGCCACCCTTAGTCGAGGTGCTAGCATGCCGCCCTGTGCTATCGCTGTCATCGAGTGATCTGTCAACTTAGGCTGGCAGTTTGGACTTCACGTCCTGACCATTCACTCTCAACATACTTTCATACAAAATGGCGCCCAACGTGGGGCCACCTCAGTTGGACTTCGGTGGTCTGATTATGACTTTGACTGAGGACTGAGATTACTTGAGATATGGACTTTTGGCTGTTAGCTACATAGTCTGACTCGGTAATCTCATAATCAGTGGGAGTTATAGGCAGACTTGAGTCCAATTGGTTTGTTATTGGAATTTTTTTGTAAAGTAAATTGTAAAGTAAAGTAAAGTTTTTAAAAAGTTTTTAAGGTTTTTGAAAGTAGAGTAACGTAAAGTTTTTAAATCGTTTGAGTAATGAAAGTTTTTATTGAAAGTTGAAATTCAGCTTTAGGTTTGACTCCGGTCAAGCCTCAAGCCTGAACAGTTGTTGAATTTTTTAATTGTTTTTGAAAGTTTTTGAAATTGATCTTTCCCGCTGGCCTTCTGCCATGGAAATGGTAGGTGGCCTCACGAAATTTTTCGTTTGAGCTCTTGTGAGGACATGTCTCTGTTGGCCAACTTGCTGGACAGAGTTATGAATCTGCGAGACAACCCCTTGGCTTCCAGCTAATTAGTTGACCAGACTCATGACTCTGCCCGTCTAGCGAACTAGCTGGACACGAAGATTCGGTGAGGAGAGGAGAACGAGTTTTCGGAGGATGGGATTGATGCTGGAGATCTTCAGTGATCAGGAGTTGGCATACTGCTAACTGCCTGGTGGAAGAATCTCTAGCAGCATTCTCAGTATTTGATACCTCCGACTTTACTCTTCCCAGATTTCTGCAAGAGCTCTGACTTTTTCAATGCACACACTCACGTCACTTGCTTATATCTGCTTCTGGCCTTGGAAGAGGGAGAGCGGCCTGATACCTTATGTGAGGGTTGGCTCCCGGAAGTGAGGGAGAAATTGTCTGATCTTTGAAAATTGTTGAAACGTTTGACCTGTTTTTGGGGTTTTTTTTGATTCTTTGTAGTTTGCAGAATTTATGAGAAGTTTTTGTCGACGAAGTTATTGACGCTTCCTGACATTGGTTTTTGTTCTGGGGATTCAATCCTCACATTATCTCGATTTAAGAAGCTTAAATTAACTCTTCGAATCTTTGTTTTGCAAAAAAAATTTAAAAAATTTTCGGACGCTTGGGAAGATATGTCCTTGGATTATAGTATCTCATCCCAACTTTCAAATTTTCAATTTTAGTAGGCTTATAAAATAGAGCGGGAGTAGTATATACAAGCTTCCTCTATTACTTATGGTAACAATTTTGGACTTTGTAGGAGAGAAGTTTATATTGTTTATCGGCCCAGTAATTCGTTTTTCATAGGAATATACAATATTTTCCTACATCCGAAGGTTTTTCGTTGCTTATTGCATATACACATATTACATACCAACAATGGATTCTTATGTTACGAGTATGTACCTAACTGTTGTATATAACATTTTAGCGATAATAATTATCTCCTTGAATATAGTTAGCTACGTTTGGTTATTTTTAGTTACAAGGTACGCGCTAATAAATTTAGTAGCTCGTTAGCTTCGATCCTGTTTGAGCCTGTTGATCTCGATTTTTGACTTTTTGAATTTCTCTGACATTCTCCTTCGAACCTTTCGTTTGCAAAACGTTCTCAATTTTGACTCACTATGGCTACAGTAAGAACGCCACCACCTGCGACAAACGGTATGTCAATGCTAACTGAACCATGCTCCATCTGTCGTGATGCATACTGGTCAGTCGAAAGGAAGCCTGTAATAACCATATGTGAACACATTTTTCACCAGGCATGCCTGCAGCATTGGATAGGTGAACATGCTAGTTGTCCTAACTGTCGGTGCCATATTACACAACAAGACTTTATCGAATACACAGGTGCAATCCCAAAGAGACCGAAGAAGGTGAAGCCTGTAAGGTCTACTAAGCACGACGTGCAGAGCTTCAATCTGCCTACTTTCGACCTACCACCACCTAATAGACGCTCTTTGTCTCCAGGAATGCTCAATTTGCATTCCCGGACGTTCACTAATCCCAACTCACGGCAAGACAGTCCATTACCACCAGCCCAAGGCCACACCTCAGCTGCTACGGATGCGTTGCTGGCAGGCCTGCGCATTCAAATGAAAGACTTGGTACGCGAAGGTCTCGAACAGAGCCTCAATGTCTTGCGGATTGAGCTCGTAGATAACATTCGCCAACAGATCACAGCTGCAATGCCACCAACGGATTTCTCCAGACCGCCCCCGTCTATGGGTAATCCAAGAACGACGAACGATTTTCCCAATACGAGGAGACAATCATTCCATAGACCGCCTTCGGCCTTTGGTCAGCCTATGCCAAACCTCGCTCCACCTCAACCAACACCACCTGTTCGTGTTCCTGCACATGTAGGACAGCGACGATCCGGAAGTCCCATCCGTAGATGGAATCTGACGTACAATGGAAATAACGCAGAGCTCTCGGTAGACGAATTCATTTTTAGAGTCGAAGCGCTCACGCACTCCGCTCTGGAAGGGGATTTCGATCTGCTGGTAAGGAACATGCTTACGTTATTAACAGGACCAGCTAAAGATTCGTACTGGGCAATACTGAGGAATAACCCTTTTCCAACTTGGGAATTCATCAAAACGGGATTGTCCATGGAATGGGGAGTGCCCAAGGATGATTTAAAAATACGATTACAGCTTATGTCTCGAAAGCAAAAACCTGGCGAAATATTCGCTATATACCACCACCATTTAGTATTGCTGCGTGACCAGCTACAGACCGCCATGTCAGACCAAGAGTTTCTAGAGATTGTTAAATCCAATTTTCTGCCTGAGATTCAGGAAAATATATGTTTGCACCCTACTGATACTATAGGACAGCTGAGATCGCTGGTTACGCGTATCCAAGCTACGCAGACACGTATTGCTACAGCTGGTAGTTGGAATCCTTACCGGAACCAACGAGTGCACGAAGTTGACAATTTTCAGAACTTGGACCCTGAACTGGCAGCAGCGACAGACAGTGACCACAGCCTAGGTGACGTATCGAGCATCTCAGCCAAAAACGCTATTGTATGCTGGAATTGTAACCAGTCCGGTCATTATTATCAAGAGTGTAGACAAGAGAGTCGAGTTGTGTTCTGCTATGGATGCGGACGCAAGAATGTTTTCAAGCCTGATTGCCGCTACTGCAGACAGAAAAACGAGAGACGGGTCGGGAATACCAACACCTCTTCCCGACCAGCATCAACATCGCAAGCAGCAACTGTAACGAACCCTCCAATTCCAGCCTTGAACAAGGAGGAAAGCCCGCTCCATTAGTAGACACTCGTGATAACTCCCTAACATGTCCTCTGATATCATTCAGTGACTCTGGTGATATCAGAAAAGCACTGGATTGTACAATTACCTCACTGGAAGAGGCGCAGAACTTAATGGACTTCTCCGCAGATCTTCAAGCTCCCATTTCCACTTCTGGGGAGCCCTTGACATTGCTAGACACTTCTCTAGAAGAGTCTTTAATCTTCGATGTCCCGTTGACACCTATAGCACGTGTAGCTAACAAGGTTGCTGAGCAGGAGATCTGACCTCCTGTCATTTCTGTGTTGAAACGGCCACCAAGCTCTGATATGACGAGTGGGCGTGAGCCAGTTTTACATCCGCTGACGCCGTATCATACGCGTCTGCAGAAATACAAAGCAGCCAGAGACCGAATCTTCTCCTCAGTGGCGGAGTTAGCTGAAATAATGTTTCCGGATCGGGATATGAGACCGAAAAGAAAACGATCAACTGTTCGTTGGCGGGAATACTGTCGACGAATGAAACAAGAAAAGAAAAAACTGGCACAGATTTCCGTGTCGATGCCAGACGACATTCGACCGTACGCCGAAGTAAAGCTGCTCGGGCGAACTGAGAATGGATCACTTGATAGTGGTGCCACTGTCAGTATTCTAGGCCAGGGAGCTCTCGAGAAGCTTGCGGAAGCAGATGTCGAATGGAAGAAGTATCGGACACAGGTCCAAGTAGCTAATGGTGCCATGACGACTGTTCATGGTCATGTGAGCTTGGACGTCACTTTCCGTGGTAAGACCCAAAACGTGCGTTTTTACGTGGTTCCTGGGCTCACATAGGCACTATATCTGGGAATACACTTCTGGCGTCTATTTGGGTTGGCTCCAGATGTCCTGGGTGAATTCAAGTGGAATAGCTACCTCCGACACCGACTGCCACATCCTTTCTAGTTTCGATCAGCAACGCTTAGAAGCCACAAAACAGCTTTTCCCCTCTTTCGCCTCGTTAAGCCTTGGGAAAACATCGCTGGTCACTCACAGGATTGAAACGAATGACGCCGCCCCGATAAAACAGCGCTTTTATCCGATCTCGCCGGCAGTGCAAAGTTTGATGGATGCTGAATTAGAGCAAATGCTATCACTGGGTGTGATAGAGGAGAGCCAGAGTCCTTGGAGCTCTCCAGTTGTTCTGGTAAGGAGGCCTGGAAAGGTCCGGCTTTGTTTTGACGCCAGGAAGGTCAACTCTGTTACAAAGAAGGATGCCTATCCGCTACCGCAGATAGACGCACTTCTTAGTCGACTTCCTCCGGCAAATTACATAACGAGCCTGGACCTGAAAGACGCATTCTGGCAGATCCCACTGTACGCTGATTCCAGAGAGAAGACCGCTTTCACAGTACCTGGTCATCCTCTCTATCAGTACACGGTGATGCCATTCGGCCTATGTAACGCTCCACAAACTATGTGTCGCCTCATGGATAAAGTCATTCCTTTCGATCTTCGTGAGAACGTTCTCGTCTATCTAGACGATTTATTAATTCTGTCTTCAGACTTCGATACTCATCTCACGCTGCTAGCCCGTGTAGCGGATTGTTTGAGGAAAGCTGGCCTTACTATCAATGTCGAGAAGAGTAAATTTTGTATCAAGGAGACTTAATACTTGGGATTCATTGTAGGAAGGGGAGGTATGAGAACTGACCCTGACAAAATTTCAGCCATAGTTGACTATCCGTCACCTAAAACTGTTCGGCAAGCCCGACGCCTACTAGGTATGGCGGGATGGTATAGACGGTTCATTCCGAACTATGCTGATGTGACTGCCTCCATTACAGACACTTTGAAAAACCCGAGTCAGTTCACATGAACACCTGAAGCCCAGACGTCTCTTGATCTTTTAAAGAAGAAACTTACTTCTGCTTCGTTGCTAGTGAGTACAGACTTCACCAAACCGTTCGTTATCCAGTGTGATGCGAGCCAACAAGATTTTGGAGGAGTGCTGTTTCAACTAGATGACGATGGCCACGAGAAGCCAATAGCCTACGTCTCGAAAAAGTTGAACTCAGCACAAAGAAATTACACCGTCACAGAGCAAGAATGCTTGGCTGCACTCTTGAGCGTGCAGAAGTTCCGGCCCTTCATAGAAATTTTGCCGTTTAAGATAGTGACTGATCATGCGAGCTTGAAATGGCTGATGTCTCAAAAGGACCTCAGCGGTAGACTTGCACGGTGGAGTTTGAAGCTTCAGGGCTTCGACTTCACTATTGAGCACAGGAAAGGAAGCCTGAATGTCGTCCCTGATGCGCTGTCACGCATTCATTGTGACAGCCTGAACACAAACGAAGATCCTGGCCCGGAAGTTGACCTTAGTTCGCCATATTTCAACTCGTTGGAATATGAGGAACTGAGGCATAAGGTTAAAACGACTTCTGGCAAACTACCAGATCTTTGCGTCAGGGATGACTTCGTTTATATCCGGACTGCTCCGAGAACAGGCGATCCTATTCAGGAAGAAGAAGCTTGGAAGCTTTGGATTCCACGAGGGCTTGTCAACGACGCCATTTCAAGGGCTCATGATCCGCCGCTAGCTTCACACGGAGGTATAGGGAAAACACTGGATTAGAGCATATATCAAGAAGAAACACACGAGATGGGATGAGAAACTAAGCCATGTAGCTAGTTCCCTCAGGAGCTCTTTCCATCAAGCTACTGGTTTCTCTCCCTATCGAACACTCTTCGGTCAACAAATGATTGAACATGGCAGCTCCTATTCCATCTTGAGGAGCCTTGGAACTCTTAATGAGCCATTGCGAATAGACGCAGAAGACAAAATGAGATTGATCCGTGCGAGAGTGCAGGAAAACTTACACCACGCATTCGAACAGGGTTCACGAGCCTACAATCTCAGGGCGAATCCTGTCGAGTTCAAAGTTGGTCAAGAGGTATTTAGACGGAATTTTGCCCAAAGCAATTTCCAGCAGCAGACCAGTGCAAAACTGGGACCGAAATTTGTCAAATGTCGAGTCAGAGCCAAGCAAGGAAATTCCCTATACGAGCTTGAGGATCTGCGGGGAAAACTGTTAGGTGTCTATCACGCCAAAGACATCAAGCAGTGACCATCATTGTGAGAACACCGCCTATACCTATTGTCGTTTATTCCTGGTAGCCCTAAGAAGGCATCCGGCCAGCTTCACTGGTAAACTATAGGATATTGCGAAGCCCTCCTATTTCCCCGTCAATGGTGGGTGATATACCTGTTGAAATCCATTCCTGGATAAGGCTCTCAGCATGTCACTACTTCAACGACGCCTGGGAGACACACCCCTGAACAATCGCCAGTCGGAGATCAGAGTGAGATGTTGAGCCGGGAAAGCTTAATGATCAGTTCTTTAGGTTACTGATCGCGGAACTTCCTCAGCATCTCGGTGAAGGAGGGCAGAGAGGCATCGACCGGTTGGATTTTTTGGGTTACCAGCTTGTCGATGTACCTTTGGCTTCCCACATGGAGAAGGATGTCGAAGTCTGGTCACGGACTGACGAGACTTCGGGGATGTGTCCTCGATGCGTCATCGATCAAGTAGAGCCCGAGTGATGAGGAATATGCAGTGGGTCGTGGGTCGAGACACACATTGAGCGCCCGCAGTGATGAGGCCTATGTTTAAGACCGGCTAGCTCAGTCGACCATTTTTCAGCGTTGTCTGAACCATGGGTGGCGCAGACCACTCTGCCCTGTTATGGCCGTAGCGTATTGTATATAGCAATATGCTACACGTACTGTAGCGTGTATGTCGGCTGCTGTCCATAGCGGAAAGCGAACGCACCTTGACTGGGAGAAGTGCTTTACTCAAGCTCAAGTGACATGTCGTTGAAGACAAGTAAGAAGAAGACAATCGTTTTGTCTTGTCAAAAACGTGAAAGTGAAAGGACGTGAAAAGTTGAAGAAAACCAAATCTTAAAATTTCAACGGCATCGGTGGAAATCCATCCCTCATGTAAGTCCGAAATAATATTTATCCCTGCAAGAACCTATTATTAATTCATAAAAATATTCTCCTCATCACCAGGAGAAAATCTTTCGTACACTTCCAGCCGACATATTCCGAAATATCTCGACAGTAAGTGCACTGTAAGTACATCGGCAATCTGGGCGAATTGTTACACCACTAGCACAATTTCAGGCAAAACCCTGTTGAACTCATGGATGCCTGTTTTATGGCGATTCATGCACAAGTTTCTACCGCTCGAAGAGTTGGCAGCCGTAGTGCGAACTGGATTACCTGTTCGAAATTCTTCCATGATTCTACACCATTTAGTACAGTATATTCACCAGCAACAGCTGCAACAAATAAAACTGGGAGCAAAATCAGCATTTAAAATAGTACTCGGACTAACATAGCATATAGATAAAACAAAAGAATCTCTACCTGGAGAATCAAATAATCTCTTCTACCAAGAATCTCTGGAACAAGCAACAAAAAATGTTGGGAAGTAAACGCCGAAATAGTATTGAAACTTCAGAACATCTCTTTACAGAAGGGTAAATTGCAGCGGCAATACAGCTAAGTACCATTAGCAAGTAATTTAATAATAGAATAACAAAAAAAAAAAACCACAAAAGCACGGAACCAATTATTAAATGTGCAGCAAAGATCATTTTAAATAAATATAGCTTAAGATTTTTTTGGTAAATCATAGCAAATATACAAATAGCATTTTCGGGAGTTCAAATTATCACTCTGCGTACACAGGCTGCACCTGTTAATATAAAGGAAAATATACATACATGCATTCATTGTCTCAAAATCGAGAAAATAATGAAAAGCTTTAAAGATTCTTCTTCATTTATATCTGCATATGAGGTATTACCTTGAATCATTGAATACAGTAATGCTCACATGAAATACGTACATACGTTCCTGTTAAATTAGATACTTACCTCAAAGTTATGTCATCTTACAATCAATTAAACTTAACAAAATTTTAATATTTAAGAGTGATTCTACACCCATATACACAAAGCAAGCTAAGGTCGGGGATTTGTGCGTGTGTACTTCTTCTTTACTTACTTTGAATCTCTTAACAGCTAACAATATATTCTTATTTATTTTCCGTCTCGCATCGTACGAATATGTTAGATTATCACCTCACATCGCGGCATATTTTTGAGACTATGAAACTGGCATACACATTTATATAAAAGAATTTTAATATTTAATTTCTCTCGTTTAGTTAAGGGTAGATAAGAAAAAAAATGCATTATCATCCAAACATTTATGTACATACATTTTGAAACATTTCTTACGATAAGTTAGCCTGAAATTAAAAGCCGAAATTTATGAATTATGGCTGCAGGGCAAGATCGAGATATTTTTAAATGGAATCATTTTCTTTAAATGATATTTATCTTTACTCTATTATTATCCTAGGAAGTTCATTAATCTTAGCTTTATTTGTTTTAATGTGAAAAGCAAAATTAAGCATATGCAATGAGTCTTGCCATGAACGTTGCGGCGATTTAAAATTAAACTAATTATAGGAATCAATAGCAATTTTTTATAAGAAGGAAACACTTGCTATTATAACGTGAACATGATTGGCTGAGTTTTTACTTTTTCCTTCACATCCCGAAACCCTCTATCGCATGAGACCGGGGTCGTCTAGGCTTGCCTAGTCTCTCTCTCTTTCTATAGGTCAACAAAGGGACTTTGGACGATTGTGCCACCCAAAGTCGATGGGAGGATGGGGCTTGGCAGGAAGGCATGCCATCTGCGCTTTCAATGGAGCATAGGTAAGTGACGTAAGGGTCCCTTCAGGACCGAGTGTGTGCTGGCTCGTTCAAGTAGGCATGAAGATTTTTTTTTAATTATGAGTGGTGACAGCGGCAGGTATTTTTGGGAACCTCCCCACACTCTCCGCCACCCTTAGCCGAGGTGCTAGCATGCCGCCCTGTGCTATCGCTGTCATCGAGTGATCTGTGAGCTTAGGCTGGCAGTTTGGACTTCACGTCCTGACCATTCACTCTCAACATACTTTCATAACAATATTTCTTTTAATATAAAGTTTTTCTCATTTGTAAATTGTTAAATTGAAAATAAAATAAATAAAAACAAAGTTTATCGCGTTAATTCGATTCATATCGCTTCTTTAATGACATAAGTTTATCAAAACCAGTTTGACAGTGCAACTTAATTAAAGAAATGGCTGTGTGTCTGCAGTTTATAATGAATCATTATAGACTAATGAATCTTTAGTTATTTCTTCATTAAGAGCGCTGTGTGTCTAGGGCATTATGGTCGTAGCATATTGTATATAGCAATATGCTACACTGAGCTAGATACACGTCTAAGCGAACTGTTGCAGTACAAGGTGGACGCGAACTGTCTTCCATATGGATGGAGAGCGATACGCTTCGAACACACCCCAAAAAAAAGTGAAGGAAGGTTGGGCGGTGTAGAAGAAGAGTTTTTTGGCGGAGAAGGATAAGTGGTGACATTTGAAAAAGGTTTTTAGCTTTTCCTGAGTTTTTTTGTTGGTTGAAGGAGGTAAAGAAACGTATTTTCTGAAGAACGAAAAGATCAGACGGAAAAATCTGGGTGAAAAGTAATCAGCAAAACACAACTGAGACAAGAAGGGTCGTCAGGTTTGTTTGGCGAAAGCTGAAAAGCGACTGGCACAGTGGAAGATCAAATTTTTTTTAGATCTGGCAAATTACTATTATCGACCGGAAGGATTTTTTTCATCATCCGCTCAAAAGGCTTCGTACTTAGTAACCAATGCCTCTGGGATTGGTGATTTCTCCGGCCGTAAGCCCAGGTCAAAAGGATTTCTCTCTGGAAAAATTTCTGGATTCACCTGGGCTCAACGTGGCACGTAGCCCTATTTCTGTTGTGCGGATAGAACGACCGAGTATTCCCCCTTATATTAGAGTGAGGCGTAAGACTTAGAGCTGCTTCATTAACACCTCAATTAGTTAAATCAAAATTTCAATTTAGTAAGCAAGATAAAGCTCCCACGGAGATATACAACATGTCGTCCAAGTATTGAAGATCAACCTGAAAGCAGACCACCGAATAAATTAATTGTAAACGAATCCGAGATGTCCAGTTAGATCACCCATTATCCCATTAATCAAACAGGGAAGTGTCACATGCATTAGTTTTGAGTAGGCTAAACTTAAATCTTTTTAACTAAATTTGTCTTGGAATGTGCAAAATATGAACGGACCATCCATGGAGACGCCTCTGCGGTGGACCATGACTCATCACAGCACGTAAGTCTTCCAGTATCCTTATTATAATACATTTTGCTTGCTTATGAGAATAATATACAGTCACACTACTAATGCAAGTCTGACACCATTAGCTAAGGCTTTGATATATACATATAATATAGTATTTGCAATTAAAATATAGTATTTGCAATTATAATATAGTATTTGCAATTAAAATATAGTATTTGCAATTAAAATATAGTATTTGCACTTTGCACTTAAAATATAGTATTTGCAATTAGGATTTGAAGGAAAAATGATTAAAATAGCGAATAAGAGATTTTTTTGTTTTATTAAGAAGCAGAAACATGTGCAAGCTATGTACATAAGGAATACGCACTACGACGTTCCTCGCTGTATACTAACTATGTAGAATTTTCAAAGTGGTATCAGCATACTACCTTTTATCAATTATTAGTTATATTTTATTGGGCTTTATTCTTTTGGCGAAGCCAACACAAAACCAAAACGCTCACACTTTAAATTAATTTAATTAAAGTCAGCTTATTAGATTCTCTAAATAAATGAGGGTAACTTCCATAGGCTAGTTGACAAACTTATTTAAGAAACTTTGTGTGGACCTATAGTGTGTAGAGTACTATATATTTACAAAACGTCTAATGGTTTGTTATACATAGGACTAGAGTTAAATCCACATGTGTACTGATTGCTGCATTCCTCTGTTTTCATGGTTGAATTTTTTTATATAAAGTCATTTATAACGTGATGAAGCTCTAAGTTTTTTCCTTGCCTTTCACTCTCCCGGAGCCCTCTCGGCGTGAGGGTCGCTTAGGTCCGCTACTTTCTGTCTTTTCAGGTCTGTTACGGACACTGAAAAAAATCTGCCCTCAGTGTCGTTGGGTGGATGGGGCACGCAGAAGAAGGCGCCTTCACTAAGGTAAGGGTAAGTGCTGTAAAGGCCCCTTCAGGGCTAGAGTGTGTGCTATGGCTATTTTGTATTGTCAGGCACGATGATTTTCTTTGATTATGGCAGGTGGCAGCGCCTGGATTTTGGTTAACCCCCCCATATAACTTTCCCAATTGCCGAGGTGCTAGCGTGCCGTCCTGCTGTCAACGCTGTCCATCGGGTGATCTGTCAGCTCATGCTGACAGCTGGGACTTCACGTCCAAAAATAAATTACTCTATATACTACCATAACAGCAAATTTCAACTTTTACGGATGACATAATATAGAAAAATACTCAAAGATGCATGAAAAGGCTTTTGCTCAGGAAATAAAAAAAGACATGAATTATATGACAAAAAAAATTAAAGCGGAAAGACAAAATCTGGTAAAATTTTAAAGTCAATGTTTGAAACCGAACGGAACAATTGTGCTCATGCATCCGTTTGGATCGAAATGGGTTGGATCGAATCGGATCGAAACGTCGGAATTGTGTTTGATTTTAAGGCCGAAGCACAATGATGCCGACACGCCAATTACGACGACACTGTCGTCGTAAATGGCGCCGAATTAACACAATGACACCGACATTCTTTATGTTCGTGGCATATCAAAATATATACCTAGGTCAGGGGTCGGCAACCTTTTGAGTCGGAAGAGTCAAAAATTACAATTTACAAAATTCCAAAGTTTTTAAAGAACCACAAAATTTTTTCTTGCCAACAATAAATAATACCTACTCGCATAAATTACATTTTTTGATAAAAAAAATCTGATCTATTTATTCATAGGAAAAAATGTCTATTTATTCATATATAAGTAGGGTTTTTCACAACAAATTAGATAACATAAATGGCATTATTAGATAATGACTTATTATTTAAGTAAAAAATTAAAACAATTAAACATTTACTTACAACACTAACTTGTATTTGAATAACAAACAATTAAGCAAACAAATTCAATGGGAGTGTTGGCTTTGCATGGTTTTGGAAAGTTTGGATTAATTTCGCTCATAACTTGTTGTTTTATGTTTCAAACACGACTCTAAATTGTCATTTGTTAGTTGCCTTCTTACTTTACTTTTAATTATATTCATGCAAGAGAACGCTTTGTTATGATATTATGTTGAGTGATTGGCCTGGACGTAAAGTCCAGACTGCCACCATGAGCTGACAGATCACTCGACAAACAGCGTTGACTGCAGGACGGCACGCTAGCTCGCCTCGCTCATTGGCGTGGAGCGTGGGGAGGTTCCACGAAAAACCTGCCGCTGCCGTCAGCCATACTCAAAAAAAAAAAAATCATCGTGCCTACCTATTAAACAAAAGCCGGCACACATTCAGTCCTGAAGGGACTGTTACGTCACTTACCTATATCCATCGTCGAAGGCACAGATGGTATACCTTCCTTGCATGCCCCAGCCACCCATCTGACTCTGAGGGCAAGATTTTTCAGAGTCCCTTTGTTGACCTGTGAGAGACTAGCGGACCCGGACGACCTTCATGCGAGAGGGCTCCAGGAAAGTGAGGGGAGAAATAAAGACTCTCAGCACATCACCACTACTTTATAAAGGAATATGCTAGTAAGTAAAAACATTTTTTTTTGTTCTTTCTTCTTGGAATTTCCGAATTTTCTTTCTGAATTAAATTAGCATTACAACATATATGTACATACTAAAACAATTTCGTGGCAAAATTTTCTGGTTCCGTTATAAATTAAATTGAACATTATTTTTCAGAAACAAAACAACAAATAGCGAACATTTGGTAAGTAAATATGTAGATACATTATATATATATATATTGATAACCATGTACCTATACAATAAAAAATTCAATATCAGATAACCAATTCGATGAAATGTTTCGTAATTATTTTGATAGATTTTTCTGTTTTTTTTTCTTTCTTTTATAAAATTTTAATACTGGTCTAAGAGTGGAGTATTAGTATTGTGCCGATAAAACTGAACTAACATAAAAAAACTTTCAATTCCATTGTTCGCGAATGCCTAATAAACAAGATAATAAAAACGAGGGCTCCAATTCCACAAATCAAAATATTACTAGTGTAGAGACTGGTAAAGTAAACGCAATTTAACTAAGCCTTGGCACAACATTCAAGACCTGATCATTCATTTGACGTCTTACTAGTATTCAGTACGAATTGAATACCCTCTGGACAAAAGCAACCCAAGAGTAGTCTAGCGATTTTGTTTTGTATAATTAGTATTAAAAAAAAGTACTTACAGTCAATGTTCCCGAAACGTTGAAGCGCTCCATCTGCCGGCAAGTATGAATGAATCAATTAACTTGCATCTCCCGAAAATTCGTCTTGGGGTGCCGTGGGTTATGAGTAGCATTCCGTATACAATTTCTGGCCTAATTAAAGACATTAATAAGCGCACTAATATAACAATGGTCAACACTTTTGGTGCGGTGATTCCGTTTACTATAATCCTTTTTTTTCCTTTTTTTGGTGATGTTGGAGTTCCTGATATTGATGATTCTGATTTTTCACATTATTTTCTTACAAAATTTTGTTTGAACTTAGCTGACAATGTTGCTTGCCCCACGTAATGTCAATTTGGACCATGAGGACGAGCAGATAAGCTACCACTACGTGGGCGAGTAAATGAACCCCATTCACTGGTCCCGCTGCCAGTTGGGTTGCTAGCAGGTAGATTACTCTTTTATGAACCCTTTCAGTTTTAAGTAGAAAAACGCTACCTTTTGTACAGGTGAATGGTGAGCAGGCCGTGGCTGCTAAGATTTTGTTGTTGTGGTTGAAAATAGTTCTATTGATTGAAGATGAGTCAGTATGAAGACTGAAAAATATCATAAATCTACTTACAGAATACCTTTTTATACTCGCTTCCACTTTTAAGTGGAAGAGTGCTACCTTTTGTACAGGTGAATGGTGAGCAGGCCGTGGCAGCTAAGATTTTGTTGTTGTGGTTGAAAAATAATCCTATTGATTGGAAATATATCAGTAAGAGGACAGAAAAATATTCCAAATTTACTTACAGGCTGTATTTACTCGCCGATGATCGCGGAAATTTATTTTTATTCACTCTCTAATGTTGCTGCTCGATGATTTTCAAAATGACGGAGAAGATTGTCTTCTTCTTCTTTTCCTTTTCTCATCAGCATGTCACCCCGAGCTCGAGGAAACGCAGTTCTCTCGGCCTGGGTGCATTCGAATATTCTGATTGACAGCCGCCGGAATACACACTGCATATTACTCATATTACTATATGCAATACGCTACGACCATAACAGGGCAGAGTAGTCTGGGCCACCCATGGTTCAGACAACGCTGAAAAATGGTCGACTGAGCTAGCCGGTATTAAACATAGGCCTCATCGCTGCGGGCGCCCAATGTTTGTCTCGAACCACGACCCAATGAGATTTTCATCAATCGTCTTCGACTACGACTGTCGCTCTTACTTGACCGATGACGCATCGAGGGCACACCCCTGAAGTCTCGTCAGTCTTTGACCAGACCTCTACGTCCTTCTCCGTGTTGGAAACCAAAGCCACATCGACACCACTACTTTATAAAGGAATATGCTAGTAAGTAAAAACATTCTTTTTTGTTCTTTCTTCTTGGAATTTCCGAATTTTCCTTCTGAATTAAATTAACATTACAATATATATGTACATACTAAAACAATTTCGTGGCAAAATTTTCTGGTTCCGTTATAAATTAAATTGAACATTATTTTTCAGAAACAAAACAACAAATAGCGAACATTTGGTAAGTAAATATGTAGATACATTATATATATATATATTGATAACCATGTACCTATACAATAAAAAAATTCAATATCAGATAGCCAATTCGATGAAATGTTTCGAAATTATTTTGATAGATTTTTCGGTTTTTTTTTTCTTTTATAAAATTTTAATACTGATGTAAGAGTGGAGTATTAGTATTGTGCCGATAAAACTGAACTAACATAAAAAAAACTTTCAATTCCATTGTTCGCGATTTGCTACTTTATAACAAAATGCCTAATAAACAAGATAATAAAAACGAGGGCTCCAATTCCACAAATCAAATTATTATTAGTGTAAAGACTGGTAAAGTAAACGCAACTGCAATAAATTTAACTAAGCTTTGGCACAAAATTCAAGACCTGATCATACATTTGACGTCTTACTAGTATTCAGTACGAATTGAATACCCTCTGGACAAAAGCAACCCAAGAGTAGTTTAGCGATTTTGTTCTATATAATTAGTATTGAAAAAAGGTACTTACAGTCAATGTTCCCGACACGTTGAAGCGCTCCAGCTGCCGGCAAGTACCTGTATGAATGAATCAATTAACTTGCATCTCCCGAAAATTCGGCCTAATTAAAGACATTAATAAGCGCACTAATATAACATTGGTCAACACTTTTGGTGCGGTGATTCCGTTTACTATAATCGCTTTTTTTCCTTTTTTTGGTGATGCTGGAGTTCCTGATATTGATGATTCTGACTTTTCACATTATTTTCTGACAAAATTTTGTTTGAACTTAGCCAACAATGTTACTTGCCCCACGTAATGTCAATTTGGACCATGAGGACGGGCAGATAAGCTACCACAACGTGGGCGAGTAAATGCACCCCATTCACTGGTCCCGCTGCTACTTGGGCTGCTAGCAGGTAGATTACTCTTTTATGAACGCTTTCACTTTTCAGTGGAAAAGCGCTACCTTTTGTACAGGTGAATGGTGAGCAGGCCGTGGCTGCTAAGATTTTGTTGTTGTGGTTGACAATAGTTCTATTGATTGAAGATGAGTCAGTATGAAGACTGAAAAATATCATAAATCTACTTACAGAATACCTTTTTATACTCGCTTCCACTTTTAAGTGGAAGAGCGCTACCTTTTGTACAGGTGAATGGTAAGCAGGCCGTGGCTGCTGTTGTTGTGGTTGAAAAATAATCCTATTGTTTGAAAATATATCAGTAAGAGGACCGAAAAATATTCTAAATTTACTTACAGGCTGTATTTACTCGCCGATGATCGCGGAAATTTATTTTTATTCACTCCCTAATTTTGCTGCTCGATGATTTTCAAATTGACGGAGAAGATTGTCTTCTTCTTCTTTTCCTTTATCAGCATGTCACCCCGAGCTCCAGGAAACGCACTTCTCTCGGTCTGGGTGCATTCGAATATTCTGATTGACAGCCGCCGGTATACACACTGCAGTCTTATCAATGAAGCATATTGCTATATGCAATACGCTACGACCATAACAGCTTGATCGCACGAATATGTCGATCCGAAGATAGTCAGCACTCCTAATGCCAACTTCTTCACCTCACTGTAGCAATCTGGAAGACTATTCCATGCGTCGAACTCGCCTCACTTTTGTTGCGTTACGTACATACATTTTTGGACCTCCAACTCTTCCAACTTGCTTTTCACCTCTGTAAATTTTCCACTCCACAAAGCTTTACTTTTTAAATGGATCAATTGCATTAATACAGATCCAGTATCAATTCCAAATGTGGATTTCGTTACTATTTGTGTTGAGAGGATTTACTATGAATGCTAGCACGGTTTTGTTGGTTTTGAATTGCTAAAATTCATCTTTAATTTTTTTATAACAGTACTGAAGTAATTCGCCTCAACAGTTGCACTGGTTTTATCGCGATATTGCTTTAGAAAATAAAAATGAAGTAATTTACCGCTCTGAATATCTTCTGCAAAAAGAATTATTTTTCTTCAAAGTAAACCAATTCTTCTACCAACACATAGGCTGGGTTTCCCTTTCTTTGCAGTTTTAGATTCAGCTCATTTTAGATTCAGCTATTCGAGTTACGGTATCGAATTTTACAATCATTATAAGTTTTTAAAATACAAAATAAATAAACATAACCTTTTTCTGGGTACTAACAGATAACTAATAAAAAAACCAAAAACCTCTTTTCCAGTTGAGCAAAATATTCTGATTCAAGTTCTTTTGCTAAGATTTTCGAATCAATGGTTGTCAACGTAAAGTGATAGACATTTTTTATTTTTTATTAGGTTGATCTGAGCTGAACTATGCGGCAAACTTAAAATACACAGAACAAAATTACCTAAACCTTCAAGCACCGATTGTTCGTATGTTTTCTGAATGCTTAAATTTGGCAACAAAATTCAATATCGTCATTAAAATTTAAATATTTTTGAAAAGAAATTGCTTTCCGATTTGTAGTAATGTTTGGAAAAGTATCAATTAAAGGAAGAATGGCTTTTTTGCTGTACGCAGTGTTTCAGGATTCAAAATTCAAGTTAAATGAACATTTAATAAATATTGAATTGAGAATATAATAATATGCTTAAAAATTATTTTAAAATAAAAAAAATGTATCCATCTCTAAAAAAAGTATCAAAGTATCCATTTCAAGAATTTCAAGTAAATGTATCCAAAATGATACAATTGTATCCAAGTGGCATCACTGAGTACAAGTGGCTGAGAGATAGAATCGGTCCCTAATCCTCGTTAATCGACTCAGAACAACTTTTAAATGTTTTTTTTTTTCTTTTTGATAAAATAAATAATATTTGCGTATGGAACTAAAGAGCCGCAGCATCACATCCAACGAGCCGCATGTGGCTCGCGAGCTGCAGGTTTCCGACTCCTGACCTTGGTGGTAATATTATTTGTTGTAATTTATTAACAAAATGAGACACATATAAAAAAAAATTGTAAAGGTGTAATAAACAATGATTAACGCCGAGTTTATGTGGATTACAAAATATCATCTACCACTTATTTTCAACTTTTCTCCAATTTCTTCTTTATTTTATTTTTTTATTTTAAATATGTATTTCGATATTGAGCATTTCTTTTGGCATAAAAATACTTCATTTCCCTCACTAAATTAATTAATTGCTCCTCTAAAGAAATGTTCTGCTCATTACACTCAGCTGTCAAATTCAAATTACGACGACAAATCTTGAATTATTCCCAAAATCCTAACAACTCTGGTTACCGCGACAAAATCGGTCGGCGCCATTGGGTACAGCAACATGGTATTGCCATTAGGTCAACATTCAATTTGTCGGCGTACGTTTCATGTCGGCATCATTGTATTTCGGCCTTAAAGGACATGTTTTTTAAACCACGCCGCATCTATTTCTTTTCAACTCATTCTCTTACATGAAAAATCTATTACACTCGTCGCCCCACCAAGTAGAGAAACACAGTACCATTTCATCAACTACCGAAGACAGCAGTCAATCTGAGGCGTACCACGGCATTCAGCACAGCACAGAGCACAGCACTGTTGAATTGTGGAAGCATCAGATAGCAGTCGCAATCGCTGCCACTATCTCCAGCTTCACTTGCACAAATCATCTCACGTAATCACGTCACTAATGACAAGTTAGGAAGCTGGCGAGATTTCAGAGTGTTTTACATTTAAAATGCACACGGCAAGAAAAGGAAGAAAGAAACAAAAAATCAAACTCTCTTTAAAACTTTTATGAATAAAGATAAAAAATGTGACGGCGTAAGTTGCATGCAACGAAACAGAATGGCAAATGTTTCATTTCCGGAAATAAATGAGAAGGGGCGGAGTTTTCTCGCTTTACTCTCATAAAATGCTCCCGCGCTTTTGTGAAAACCGGTTTTCATGAAATATTGATAATATTTGGACACCTGTCGTTTCTGTAAAAGGAAACATGTTGCTGTAATCCTATGATATTTGTTTACATTCGTTTTATTATGAAGAGATTTAGTGGAAGAACTCATGCTGGATTCTCATATTTCGAGAAAAATGAGATTTACATTTGAGACAAATTTTACATCACCTTCAGCATCTGGGCCAAAGCAAAATTTATCTTTCTCTTAAAAATGGGAGATAGTGTGGCCTGATGTACATTATTATGAATAGGTTGGAAGGATTTTCGTTCGGGTAATCCTACGTTCTCTCGATTTTTGTTTTTAGCTCGTTGTCTCAGTTGCACTACAATAGTGCAGCCAAGTCTTTTCCCCCATTAATGCAAAAAACGAAAGTATATGAAAGTACTTGTTTCATTCTAAAAAACACCAGAAATTTTCCAATTTCCCGCTACTTTTTATCATTAGGAAACTTTGCTTTCACTCCCCCTCCTACCAGTGGTATAACCGTAAATATATTGTAAATTTTGAAATGACATATCTAGCCATTTATATTAAATAATACTGCCTTTGGTGTTGCGATGTTGTACTATGTATGGGGGCTTTGGCACGATATTCAGTGAGTACGTTTAGACCGCAGCTATTTAGGACTAGTTTTACGTAAGTCGAATTACGTAGTACTAATCCTGCTGCTGTTTAGTCCGCTCGTATTAAAGCTTTGACAGTTGTCAAAATTGTCAGATCTGTCTGCTATTTCAGGAGAAAAATGACAAATAATATATTGAGTTTGTTTGTACACCGCATGCACAACAAAATGGAGCATAGAAGAAAATTTAAAATCAGAATGAGCTAAAACCCTAGACACACAGCACGAACTAATGAATCATTTGTACTAACTATTCATTAAAATGCCGTGTGTTAAATAGTATATCATATATATATATATAGCTCGAAAATCAGATGATAATGAAGTACACTAATGAAGTGTTTTCCTCCTTCATTATAGCTATAATGAGGAAAAATGTGCTAGATTTGGCATATAATGTAAATCTGGAGCTCCGCTGTGCATCTGCCGATTTGAAAAATAAGAAGAAGAAATGCAAAGAAATGCAAATCACAATTTATATTATTAATATTTTTTTAAATAAAATGTGTTTCTCATTTGGAAATTGTTGAATTGAAAATAAAATAAATGAAAACAAAGTTTATCACGTTAATTCGATCCATATTGCTTCTTTAATGTGATAAGTTCATCAAAACCAGTTTGACAGCACAACTTAATTAAAGAAATGGCTGTGTGTCCGCAGTTTATAATGAATCATTATAGACTAATGAGTCGTTAGTTATTTCTTCATTAAGAGTGCTGTGTGTCTAGGGCATAATACTGCTATTTATATTACTAAATACCCAAGATAAAACATGCAAATTTTCAGGCTAATGGCAAAACATTATAACATAATCTGCAACAATTATTTATTAATTATGTATAAGGGCGTCACTATTTACAAACAGCCTCGCATTACCTTATGTGACGTTATGTCTCCATTTAATACTAATTTTTGTAGGTCAATACCGCATCAGAAACCGAATTAAAGTAGGACTAATTTTTCGTAATACGGCATGTTTAGACCACTTAATATTAGTACTACGTAAGTCGAACTACGTAATACTAGTCCTAAATAGCACGGTCTAAACGGGCTCAGTGTTGCCCACAAGGAGTTAACCAAAGTCTCAGAATTAAATTTTGAAATCACTAGATTTCCTGGAACAACTCACCACAGAAAATCACTGCAAATCGCTTTTGAGAGAGAGCTGTGCTGTCGCTTTCAACAGTAAAATTCAAAATAAAAGTCGGTTTTTTCAGGTATGATTTTATTCTTGTTTTGTCTTGCGAAAAAAAAAACATTTGATAAAGAACGCAAAAAGTGTTCATCTGATTTAACTCTGCACGAAGCAGGAGTAAGGTATGCACTCACATAGGTAGGAAAATACAGTAAATAATTCTTAGAAATTAGGTACTTAGCACCAACCAGAAATTTCAAGGCAAATAAACCCTCATTATTGAAGGATGCTGACGGCCTCGCTTGCATGCATAGGGTAATAAAGAAATCTAAAATAAAAAGGAATTTGGTTAAGAAGGGATCTCTGATGCGATCTATTCTGGTACCTGCCTAGTCGATTGCAAGTGGCTAGTGCGCGTAGTTAAATATTAAATATCCGAGAAAAATAATAAGTAGTGCTAGATTTCATGACAAGTAGAATACAGGTGGGTGTTTGTAAATTTTAATATAATTATGTGATTAAGTAAGTAGATTGTTGTTAGGTTTCATTAGAGAGTGTGTAACATTATCGTTAAATGGGTGTTTATATCAGATTAGACTAGTGCGTGATCATTGTTAATATTAAAGAGGTTTTTATTCGTTGGCTCGAAGGTAGGTCCCGAGAAACCAAAGTTGACATCACACGGAGTGTATTACGTGGGTAGGTCCCGTATTTGAGTGGGGTTTAATCTCTAGTTGATATTCCAGCCCGCCCCATAAGAGGCAGATTCTTTTGCGTTGGTGTGTCCCGCTACCAGTTTATTGTATACTAATGAGTTAGCTTAGTATGTATAGAATATTGTAGATTTTATTTATACCCACTGAGTATGTCTTACTCACAAGAACCCTTTTCTTTCTCTTACATACGATCAGCCTTAAGGTGACATTAATATATATATAAATATATGCTTTTAAAGGAATAAATTGAATTGGTGTAAAGACAACTGCATTTTTGTTTACTTCACCTAACACATTTTTTGCTTTTATTTAACTTATCGTACCTATATACAGAAAAAACTCTGAACTGATGAAACTTTGGTGTTTGCCTGTTATAAAGATCCTTTACTTCTACATGAGTCATGTTTTTACCAATTAATTAATTTTTCCAGCAATTTTCCTACATTTATTGAAAGACTGTTGCTACAAAAAGATACGACAGAGGAGGTAGGTAGGTGATGGTACAACTGGTGTTCAAATAATCAACAGGTTTACAAGAGTTATAAGTATTTTGTCTATGAATTACATCTTTGTGCAGTGAAGAATCCTTTTTCCGCTTTTGGTTAAAATGTGTCGCAGTAAAAAAATTACTGGCCGTGAAATACAATTTATTATAAAAAACTACGAAGTAAAAATATGTGTATTGGTAAAATAGTAAAATATTAAACAGAAGTAGGAGAGCTATCGCAGCTTTACTTCAAAACACCGAAAATTATTGAAAGAAGAAAAGTCTTGGAAGGCCCCGATGCGATTAATGATCGGGATTCACGTGCTATTTTGAGAGTAGCGTCAAATTCTGAAGGAAGTGCGAGACAAATAGCAGAAAAAGCGGGTGTACAGACAAATTACGCAACGTACAACGCGTCATAAAGAACACACAGCTTGCATCTTAAACGCAAAAAAACGGGTACGCTGTTCAAGCGAAATTTTCGTTTCCTATACAAAATCTATGTAAAAAAAATGTGGGCGAAAAGTGCCACGAAAATTTCGGTTTGAGATTTCGTAAAGTAGTATGCTGTTCGAAAGAAAAATTCAATGTTTACATCATGGAATGCAGATGACGGTAATATGAAGTGGATACATTTTTCAGCGGCGATTTATATATCCAGACATTTATTTCGCAAGGAAAAGTTGACAGCCTGATTATTGATACCGTTTGATGTTTAGCGCTTTGGCACATATATCCAATTTGTGATCTTACCTTACAATATATAGCAAACACGAATAGTGACAAGCCACATTTCGTGTAATGAACTCTGGTTGTGTTGGTAGTCCATGTTTTACATGTATTTACACCCTGTCCTTATTCTAAACAACTTGTCAATTTCCAAAAAGTAAAGAAAATCTTTGTGTGGTAAAAAATGTTCCTTTTCGACTTTATTTTTAAATAATTCACATATTTAATTTATATAAATCTTTTCTTCAATTAACAAAAAAAAGATAATTTAGATAGTGCAGTTACCTGAAACATGATTTCCCTAGTTTATAATCCAATTTATATTTGCAAGCACTAACCGCACAATTTTTTGTGTGTTTTTTTAATTGATATGAAGATTTTAACATGCACTAGGGGCATTATAAAACTTTGCACTAAATAAATTTCAAAGATAAATAGTTTTGAAAAAAACTGATTCCGTACTCTTGTTAAATTTCGCAAAAGGATTTTAGATTGCATAAACCTGTTCACAAAACAAAACAACATTTGACAATCATTTAGCTTTGACAATTGTTCCTGCCGGCATCTCACTTAATCCTATGTATAATGTTCTGCTCTTAAAAAGTTTCGCTCATGTATACGATTTATACACGATTCACACATTCCTGTTTGCTATATATTCTAAGGATTTTACGTGTATTACTTCAGTCAGTTTAATGTTATTTAATTTGTGATTTTACATTTTCTCCACGACTTTTTTCCATGTAGAATTATATGCCCAGAATGCATGCGAAATTTTCTATTGAAAAGCGTACTAGGCTTTATCATTAGACCTCCCATTTCATCTGAACACTAGCACTTATTATTTTAAATAGTTCATGATTACTATCATGAAAATTACTTGCGGATTTTTATTTGTCGACCAGAAAAATAAAAATCTTTTCATGATTTTTATTCTATCTCAATAAAAATAGAAATCAAAATGGGATTTTTATATGTGATCAGGAAATGATTTTTATTCCCGATGGAAAAAATATTAACGATTATTGATGATTTCAAAAATAAAAACCTTTTATAAACATTTAAACGGAATTTAAACCCTATGCCCTGTGTAAGTAAAGTTAAACTATTTCGTTCGGACTTTAAAGTAAAAATTGAAAATAATTGGTTTACTATGATTTTTATATTATTAACCACAAATTTTGTAATTTTACTAGCAATGAACAGAGCTTAAAACCTGGAAGTAGGTATAGAAGGGATCTTAATTGGTTAAATATTTCTGTGTGATTTTTTCCAAGAAAACTAACAAAATTATCGTTATTACGAACCCTGTTTTGACGATTTACGGAAAGATGAATTCTATAATAAACGTAGATAAATGGAAGATGGTGGAGTAATGATTTGGGATGTTATTGGCTGTAACGTAATGACGAGTATACGGTTCGTAAAGGTTACTGTGATTTAATACCGGATAAGTTTTATACTTGTTCAAGAAGGCTACTTTTTGGATTCTCCGGCACAACATCAAAAGCGAAGAATCCAGAAGATGGCCTTGAAAAAATACAAAGCTTACCCGGTAATAAATCATAGGAGAATTGCCTCATATACTTAAATCACACCCAGAAGTATTCTGAGTTTTTATGAAATGAGATAAATTTTATCTTTCTCAAGCATCTACGGCAGGCAAAAACAAAGCCGTACAGAAGAGCATAAATTCTCTGCCGATACGAAACGCTTATTTGCTCTTTTTTCAGCCCACTGCGTGCTTACAAAGGCTCTTTTCGTTTCTAATTAATCTGATTTTTTTCATTTTTTCATTTTTTTCTCTGCATTCCTCCATTAAGGTATATAGAAGACAAGCTATTCCCAATAAAATGCCTGTGACGTAATTCTGTAACTAATGTATATACATTTTTATATGAAAGACAAAGAAGGGAGAGAGTATTGTGTTCTCTGTACCTATACATTTTACGATATTAACTGGTTTTAACTTTCGTGTGGCGGTTGCTCCACATACATTGAAGTGTTAATATTTTGTTGAAATTAATATGTAAATATAAAATATGAAATGAATTATTATAAAATACCTTTAGTATAATTGTATAATGCCGTGATTCTCATGACCTACCGTGGCTCATAGCAGTCACACATTGCACCTGGAGATTACACGAGTAAGTACACCTTACATGAAACCTGTACTTCCATACTCCTTGCACGTGTAATCTTCATTGCATGTCAAAAATCATAGCAGCCTGATAGTAATTTGACATTTTACAGTTCACAAAATGGCGAAATAATATATTCGAGAGCGGAGCTTGTTAAATTAATAAATTCATACCGCGAAAATGAGTGCTTCTGTGATTGTATACAATACATCACTTACCAACACTTTCCTCTTCCTTGTTTTTCTGTTTTTCTGATTTTGCTACATCCTTTATTGCTATACTTGGCGATATACACAAGACTTAACTTTTCATGTAATTTAGAATTATTTCTAATTTTCAATTAAATATATGGTGAAAGACGATTCTGACATTTAAGTCAAATTTTGCTTGCAATAGCCAAAGTATTAGTAGACAGCAGCCAACTGCAATGATTTACTAGGAGATCTAACAGTTCTTTTAAATAGACGTAAGAAGTTAAAATTACGTATTTACAATAGTGCACGAAAATTCAAAGTAAATAAAAGACGTATGTTACTACTTTCAGCAGTGTTCGGCGATATTTGGATATAAAAAGGAGAACAATTTGGACTATATACAGTATTATCGTAATTTAATTTTTTTGTACTTATCTGTAACTTTTCAGGCTCGATATAAAACATTGTGGGAAGTAGCTGTTCCGCTACAGGATAATAAAAAATGTAACGAGAACTTTCGCATGAGCAGAAGCCTATTTAAAGAGCTAAGTTAAGGCTTGTAATTCTTGAGACAGGAGGATAATATTATGAGAGATGCAGTTCCACTAGAAAAACGTGTTGCGATAGCACTTTATGCACTGGAGCATTCGGCGAAATATCGAACAGTTTCCAATGTTTTCGAAGTTGGGAGAAAATATGCAACAAAATGTAAAAGAGTTTATTTTTGGATATCCTCCTTCCCAACAAAGAATTTAGGAAATCGTTGCTGAATTTTCCATTTGTTCAGATATATGCGAATTCCTTTACTTTGCGCAAGTCTACTAATTTGTCTGCCCATAAAGCAATAAGCTTATATACAGCTTCATCCAACCACAATGCTCTCCGATTGTTCTTGTTTACTTTCCATAGCATAAACAAAAAAATTTTATCACCTTTTCTTCAAAAAACTTGTTCCTAAACGTTGTAATTTGTCATAAACGCCACGAACAACTACGTCTAAAAGCTGTCGCTGTTGGTTTACAGAATCACAACTACGTGTTTCTAGTGGCGCTTTGGAGATAATCCATAAAAACCAAACTCAATTATGTCAATGTCAAGATCTGGCGATTATGTAATTACTATAATTAAAAGTCCAGGTGACACACGACAGAGATTATCTTGTTGATGTAGGAAATTTAGAATTATGGCTATCGTCTGTCGAGGAACGCTGAGAAAAACCATGGAAAAGACACCGATTTCAATATATAGACTGACATAAAGTAAGAAAACTATTTCCAGAAGGGAAATATTATTGAAGTTGTGGGTAAGCAGCACCACCTTCTGCAAAGTTTCATTTCGCACGGAGAATGTGTGTTTGTGTATATTCTAAGATGCTATGTCATGTAGGCACAATTTAGTATGTCAAAAAGAGTGCTGCTGGTGCCAACATTGAAACAAGCAAAAAAGCTAGAACTGGTCTAGGACCAATTTTTATGATACCCTAGATGAATATTCGATTTAGTCAAATTTCGAAATTTTATTTGTTATTGCCACGAAAACACCATATTCCATATTTTAGCTCTGTATATCGACGCGTTCTCAGGCAATCCTCAAATATATAATGAAATTTTTTTATGGCAGCCCTATGAAGGAGCTGCCCGATTGCTCCCATTTTCGAACTGCCTTTTTTTAGAAAGCCTGTGTGCAAAATTTCAGACCTATAAGTGAACGCGTTCTCGAGTTATCGTGCCGACGGACGGACAGACGTATGGATGAACGAACAGACGGACATGTAAAAATCAAAATAACTTTTAATATTATGCATGGGTGTCCAACCAATTTTGCTCTACCATCATTATTTTGAGGTGTTACAAACGAAATGACAAACTTAGTATACCCTTTAGATTTCATCTACGGTATAAAAAACCATTGGAGGAAGTTGAAAAAATTAGTGTGCAACTCGAAAAGATGTTTCTATAAATCCTTTCGAATTTCTGATGCGTATCTAATGAATATATTGCCTTTCGTAAAACACTTTATCAGTAATTAATTTAACAATTATTTCGACGAACCCAATGATTTATTTGTGGTTTACAGTTCTCTCTCAATTGGTTTTTGGTGCTTAGACCATAAGAGACTGCTAGAAGTGAGCCCACTTTCTGCCGTGTATTTATATAACCCTAGTTAGTCCATCTTATACATGGCGTCAGTGGTTACAAATAATTTCAAATATATATCCAAATTTTGTTCGTTTATTTCTCATAAGAAGCCGCTAGATTGCATCTTAAAGTAAACAGATTTGTCACTAATCACTAAACTCAATTTTGATAATTGATATTACATTTAAAATCACGATTTAGTGATGAAATTACTAAGCTGGTAACACTGATGCCATCGCATGCGCATCGCATCGTTGCATGATTTCCAGAGTGTGAGTGAGTTACAATTTCTTAAACTTTACGAGAGGACGGAGGAGTTCAATTTCAGTTCAGTTTCTGGTTTTCTCAAGCTCTCTCTCGTCTCGTTTCAGTACCGCGGATACTTTCAGATGGTTCGGTTAGATCAGTTCGTTCACAAGTCAATTGGAACATGTGTTTTTCCAAATTTAATATAAAACGTACAGGGGACCTGTATTAAAATAGATAAGAAAAAAGAAAATAAACTAAGGACACGTTAGTTTTCTTAAATAATTACCGGTATTCGTATTCTGTATTAACTTTGTTAAATTACGGAGAATTAAAAACAAAAACGTGTTGAGTTCCGTGTTTCTAAAGATAACGAACGATTCTTCTTATGTTATTAGTCGAAAAATTTATAGATTGAATCCATATCGATATGCTTTTATGCTGATTGCGAGTTGAAAAATTAATGAAACAGTTGTCGTTTGCGGCCTTATAATTTTTTTTCAGTTTTCCACATAATTGAGCGCCAATCCTTCCATTAAGATATTCTTGTTATTTTTCTCCGAAGTGTTAAAAAAGTCAAAGTTTCAGTGGTTTCTAAAAAAGAAAGATATGAAATTGTAATTTAAAAATCTTTTGAATTCCTTGAATTTTGCGGAGGTATCAGTAAAAATCACCTCTATTCGAAAAGTATTAAGTAAGTAGAATTTGCAGCACTTGGTGCGACTTTTCGTAATTCAACTCTGTATTTATCTAACTAATTCAAGTAGCCAAACTGCCACACTTTTAATTATAAAATACCCTCAATATTACCTTGAAACTCTGGCAAAATTGTTAACATAAAATGGTTAATGTATAATTTAATTTGTTATTTTTCCCCAGTACTTCGATATTGGCACTCAAATGTCAAACATCTGCAGCAGCAGCTTAAGGCTTTCTTTGTCTCTAACCTGTTTCGTGTCGCATCATTGATTGTGGGCAGTGCGAGAGTAGCATCTGAGCGAGCGGCATGGCTCGTCTTGCCACACCGCCTTCTCTTTGTTTGTTTTTAATATTTATTTATATCTCTTTCTAAATCAATCTTCTTGAATGCGAAGAACGAATAAAAATATTCTTTTCCGGTTTCAGGAACTAAATCCGATGTAATATCTGGAATGGGTATGGGGGGTTGATGCTTCATCGCACATATCTGCCAATTTTTTAAGTTACTTATACTTTGTCTCGAAGTTTGAGGTTTTTTTGTGGGTATTACCTACATAGCACCTTAAAGATAGTGAAAAAAGTCAGGCCACTGTGCATAAAGCGTTGCGGCAGCGCATATGCAAGAACAGCTTTCGACAAAGATGAGAAATGTTTATTTATGGTTATACGACAGCTGTACGTAATAAATTATATCTCTGATAGTTCGCAGCTTTTTGTAATCCATTTAAATGATAATAATTATTGCCTACAGCTCTTCACCCAAAAAGACAAATTTTCATTTAATTGAAAATAATGGTTGAGAGTGTTTAGAAATAGAAGTCAATGAAAAGTAACGAAAAGAGCATTGAATGCAAATATGAAACAGAGTCGGCTGCACATTTGCAAAAACTGGAATAGGTTGAGACTATGAATTAAGTTAGTAAAATTCAACTGCTACCATATTACAATTAAGTGACTTATAAAAGAAATTTAACAATTTTTCCCTCGAAATTCACTGCAGTCAGTGATATAAAATTTGTACTGAAAAGTTATCGAAAGCTGGCGAAATTTAAGTGGAGCAGGAGATGTGACACTCGTATTATTTAATCTCGTACTTGCACTCATTATGGACCAGATATCTCGCATTGAAATATCTTGCCTTTCCTTAAGCTCCAATATTTGAACATACCATTAACTTCAGTTACTTGTTTTGAGTTAAGCCTTGGTTGTTCAGTAGTAGGGTAAGGTAGTCTATTCCCGGCCGCACTCTAAAAACAAAATTATATGACGGTTATGTTTGCCGCCAAAACACAGTGAGAGCAACACAACAATGTTGGCAACTTAGTTGGCGACAATTTCGCATTTAAAATACAGTGAACGCGACTCGACAAATGTTTTTGACAGCGGTCACTGTTTTATTTATTGTAAAAGAAATGGCAACAAGAAAAAAATTAAGCAAAGTCTTTAGTATAGTTATGTGACTTACTTAAAATTGTAAAAGCATAAAGAAAAAACTAAAAAGAAAATGAAGATGAGATTGGTATATGTAGGTACATGGAATGACGCTTATCGCACAGCATAACCTTTTCCCTCAATTTCTCTATAAATTCCTCCTCAAAACGGCTAATTCCTCAAACTATAATTACAGAAATTAATTACGTACACAAGTTTTTAATTAGTAGTTTATTTACTATAATCACAGATAACTAAATACAGATAAAGAATGGCCTAACTAATAATTGACCCCACTTACAATCAGCAGCCAACTACTCATAGCCAAGTAAAGCTTTTGTCAACAGCCAAGTACCTAAAGCTTTGTAGTACAGACAACAATACTTTGCTTTTTGTAGCATAGTTTTCAAAACAGACCATTATAACTTATATAAAAAGCACTCGTACGCGGCGTGTTTTGTATGCACACTGTTAGCAAAAAAGCAACTGTAATTCATACATATACAATACCAATAGTCTAGAAATCTGTGGTAGAACAAATAACTATGGCCTTTGCATAAAATTTTGTTCAAGAGGATTTTTAGTTGCAACGTTGCAAGCAATAGAACAGTGGAGGAATAACAAGACGACATGTGGGAATTGGTGGCCGCTATTAGGCAACGGTGCCGGTGTAAGCTCCAGACGAGTGATTTGACTCGAGCCGCGTGCCTGAGCCATTTAAAATATAACGAGCCTCAGACAAACCTAAATTTTTTTCTAGAGAATTAAATTGAGCATTTTTCTTTAGAATTTATATGCGTTAATGGTTGATGTGGCTGGCAACGGTCTAAAGAATTGGAATTTTAGATTATTCGGGTACATGGGGCGCTAAATCAATGCTTATGAATGTAGACAGACATTTCATTTTCGGTAGGTAGACAATGTGAATACTGGAGCTAGTCAAAGATGTTTGCTTCTGTTTCTTGGTGGCGTAATGTGTTACGTTGCCTTCAAGACGTAATAGGCCTGTTAGTAGGCTGAACCATAATAGAAGTGAATAACTTTACGAAATTAAACGAGACTGAGGTTTACTTACAAAATATTGATACTCTTAGCCTAAATATATATCTCATTCCGTAAGAGTTATTATCTTGATATTTAATGTTTTCAATTTTGAAAAGTGGTAAAAGTGAAAAAATTAACAATTGGAAGTTGATTTAATTCAAGATTTGTGCTTTCTATTAATTCACAGTACCATTTTTATTCCATTTTAAGTTTTACATTGCACTTTTAATCATTTAAAAATTATTTAACTGTTTGACACATCGCGTTCTTACGGAATGTGCGATTTTTACCGCACTATACTTACTGAAAATTGGATATTTAAACTTAACGAAAGTTCCCCTCACACGAGTTAAGGTTAATTTGTGTACGCCTGTTAAATTGAAGGTCGGGTTCGCTTTACGTAAGTAAATGTACTTACGTATATTTCTATTGTGGTTCCGCCTAGTGTTAGGTAGTTCGTAGGAGAAGGGAGGGTTAATTTTTTTTATTGATTTTAGTATGAGCGCCACATGTTTTTTTTTCCAATTGGGTGGCTCAATAATTACATAAGCAATCCAACCACAGTTTTATTTAAATAAAAATTAATTACACCCGACAACCAAAAATATCTTGCAAAAAAACATTACAGAAATGAGCGAACACTTGGGAGGAAGCAATACTGTCAATAACATTCAAATTTGAATACATTTCATGGAACCACGAAATTAACTAAATCACCTGATTTTATTTTATCTTAACTTTTGATCTGTCCCGCTATGGTAGAACAATCCAGAACAACCGAAACTATTTTGATTACTCAATGTCGTTTATTAATAAAAATAAAGTCCGACCAAACTATGACTTCTCTAAAAAATCTCTCTACTGCCGATATGCTCTTTTATAAAAACGGAAAAACGAAGGGCACTATCAAAAAATTGCCGCGTCTACCTCTTCCGGCTCATAGATCGCAAGTCTATCCAAAACTGATCGAAGTTTATTCGGCATTCGTCAAGTTTTGAATTAACGAAATTATAGTGCTTCCCAATTCAGACAGCGCGCACGAACACTTCTAACATCAGATTGGCGAGCTACCATTTTCATTCCTTTAGACCTTTTTGCATAACAGAAGTTAATTAGGTTTGGAAAGACTTTAGAGGATCGGTACAGAGCTGATGAAGAAGGTGATAATACTGAGAGAGTTATTCCAACAGACACTGCTTAACCCCATAATGCTCTTACAAATTTAGTTATACATGAAACAATTTTAAAATTCATGAATTAATTAATTACAAGCAGCAAAAATACATATATGTGATTATTGAGCTTATCCCAATTGGTCGAGAGACGTAACAAATTGTCGAAACTGATGCTATAAAATAAGATGTCAGTTTCCGTATAACCAAATCTAGAGGCGCATTTTATCAGCTATCCTAGATACATATGTAACTTTAGAGAGATCTCAACCAACACAACATATACCCAGCATCCTAAAAACTAGCGGAGACATGTCGAGTGCCTAGTGAATATGTTTGGAGAAGTTCCATGAAGAAATTGAAAGAATAAGAATACCACACTCTACAAAAACTTCTTTTTTGTTATATTATTAAGCCAAGTTCAGGAGATACCTTATTATGTAAAGCACAGCATAGCAGGAAGGAGATAAGGAAAGGATTAGGTGACATGAGGATAGTGGCAAAAGTGCTGATGTACGTATATATCACTCTTGGACTTTCGCAGATTGTATGCCCGCGAAAAGACAGAAAATGGTAGACTCTTCAACCAGCTCCGGCTCAGATGTGTGAACTGCATTCTGATATAGGACTTGTAGAGGAGCGCTAGATTTGACGGGAAGGAAACATTGCCAATAAATCTCTGGATTGGTATCGTTAAGCAAGCTAGTGAATCTGGAATCAAAAACCTCGTAGGGCAGAACCATAGAAACAGAAGCCGTAAACTACTGTGAAATCCTGGAGTGAAGAGAAAAAATTCATTTTTTTAAATTGAAAAATTTGACGCTTAATTTTTGAAAATTGTAATACTAGGTTGAATTTAATTTAAACTTCAGAGTAAATACAGGGTTTTCCAATAAGAGGTGTTATTTTGATATTCAAAGAAAAATTCCATTTTTTGAGATAAATGATCGGATCTTTATTTCGTTATAAAGAGGAAGGTATGCCGTTAATAATGGAAAATAACATCAGCCAAATGACCACCACGACCACGCCTACAGGACCATATCCTTTTCATGAAATCTTCCATAACCAAATCGCAACGTGGCTGCCCTTTGTCCTCGATAGCCTCACGAATTCCATCTTTGAGGTCTTGAATCGACGCTGGGCTGTTGGCGTAGACCTTCTCTTTCACGTGGCCCCAAAGGAAGAAGTCTCAAGGTGTTAAGTCACAAGATCTCGGTGGCCAATTGTGATCACCTCTTCGAGAGATTACACGGTCCGGAAACTTTTCCCGTAAAAGATCAATGGTTTCGTTACTTGTATGGCACGTAGCGCCTTCCTGTTGAAAGTAAACGTTGTCCAGATCAACACCATCCAATTCCGGCCATAAAAAATCATTAATCATCTGTCGATAGCGCAATCCATTCACCGTAACTGTTGCTCCAGCCTCATTTTCGAAAAAGTAAGGTCCAATGACCCCGCGGGACCATAAACCGCACCAAACAGTCACACGTTGAGGATAGAGAGGCTTTTCAACAATAACTCTTGGGTTTTCCGAGCCCCAGATGCGACAATTTTGCTTGTTGACGAAGTCATCGAGGTGGAAATGGGCCTCATCACTCAAGATGAGTTTTCGATGGAGTTCCGGATCATTTTCATGCATTTCAAGGACCCAATCAGCAAAGACTCGACGTTGTTAATGATTCACCATTTCACCATTTTTATAGTGAATTTTAATAATTTCAATGCGTTGTTGTTGTTGTTGTATCGTTCCATTTTTATTAATGGCGTAGTTTCTACTTGTCAAATGTCAAAAAACGACAGCTCCAAAAGTGACATCTACCGAAATAGCGGGCTAATTCAAATAACACCTCTTATTGGAGAACCCTTTATTTTATTTTCTAATCTTATACCATAAAAACATATAAAATGATTTTTTTCAAATAGTTTATTTGTTAGATATTATTTTATATAAGTGTTTATGAATAGAGCCAAGATATTCTGCATACAAAAACTTCATTATATAAAAAATAATTTTTCAAATTTAAGTTATTTAACATTTGATATGATTTCAGTTATGCATTAAGCTTTTATTGGAATTTTTATTCATTTAATATGGATATAATTTTTCTTTTTCTATTTTGTGCACGATTTTTTTATTAGAGTGATGTACATCTATAACCCATGCACAATTTTTTCTAATTAAAACTAAGATCATAAAGATGAGAGTTTTCATCCGATGATCGTAGCAATTATCACTGTGATCAAACCATCCTTCGAAACTTTTGTTTGTATCATCAACACATTTTTTAGAAATTACTGACTTTATATTTTGAATATGTGAGTCCTCTTCAAAAATGGATCGGAAAATATTCGTTTGCAATTTACATATTTCATAAAATTTCTCTGATGGTGTTATTAAGAACTTATCTTCTTTGCAATTTTCATACTGTTTAGTTTGTATTAATATGTCTGAAAGAACAGCAGTACAAGATGTATTTGCTTTGGTCATTTCATTTGTGCATTTTATACAAGGAACGTCCAGTTTTTTCATTAATTTAAAAAAGCAATATCCGACAAAGTATTTCACAGCAACATCACTCGTGTCTAAAGGAAATTCTGCGTGCTGTAGTTCGGACGGCCTTCTATCGAGGAAGATCTGTCTAAGTCCTCTTCTTCGTTTTCACTTGTGTTCTGTAAAATGTTTGTTGAATTAATCGGAGTTAAGCTATTTTCCTGATTTTGAAGGACTGCATCCCAAACCAAGCTAAAATATTCGTCACTGTCATCCTCGCAATTTGAATAAGTTGAAGTAAAAAGTAATTTAATTGTTATAATTTTTGCCAATAACTGATTGAATTCATAAAGGCTGGGATTAGTTTTATTACCATTTCTTGCTCTTATATGTGCAAACAAATTTTCCAATGGATCTTGGTTAAATTTCCGACCGTAGATATAAAAAATATTTGTATGTAACTCAAAAATTGATAATGATACTTTTATTGTAGACTCAATTGATATTAACAAACCACTGAAACAAAAAACACTTCTTTTAGAGGTAAGGGGTTTCATGTTAGATATGTAATCTTTCATTTTTAAAAGAAATTCAAAGTCTTGCGAATCCCTCATCAATGGGGGATTGCCGTTTAAAATATCGAATAATCGATTCATTTTCTTGAAACATTTAGCGGTAGCTTCGGGTGTTCCTTCGAATTCTTTAGGGCATTTTTTTAGCGTTAGAAATTTTTAATACCTGCTTCAACGCTGTGACTGATGACCTGCACAGCAAGTCGAACACTCATTTTTTGAAAGTCTGTGAGACTGATGTGAGAATAAGTTAGTTTTGGGCACACTTTTGTGCTTTTTCCCTTTTCGGAATTATATATAAATGCAATGACGCTCCAGCATATTATTCCATCGGAAGTACTAATCTCACCTATGAGCAATCTGTTCCTAAAAGTTTTGAATAAATGTGGAATGTCATAAAAGGCGTATATGGCTTTAGTATTGTGTTGAAAAAAGGGCTTATCTTCAGATATTTGCAATTCACGGAACAACTTCCTATTTACGGGACCCTGATCACACGTAATTGCTCGAATGTTAAGCCCAAGTTGGATACAAAACTCCAAGCATCTAATTAATTCATCTTTTAAAATACTTCCAGTCAAAGAAGATGAGCAGGCTATATAGTGAAGGACATGTTTAAAATTTCCGCAGATACTTCTTACCATAAACACAAGCACATGTTTTGCCAAATTTTTATGTCTCGCTCCATCTCCATATACTTCGTATCCATCAATCCTGTCTCGACTTATATTATGTACAAGATTTTCTTGAATAGACATTTCATCAAACATAATAATAACTTCTTTATCTTTTTCCGGAAGGTTATCAACTTGTGTTTTTACTTCATGCAATAAATTTTTATTGACACCTGGGGATAAACTTATAATTTTTGTCCAATTATGCATAGAAGCTATGTGGGGCATATGGAGTCCAAGCACATCACGAAGGAAAGTATAATCGGCAGAGGACCGAAAATAAATACATTGCGCTATTCTCTTTTCAGGCTCTGAATATGTTCTTGGCAGTAATAATATCATTTTGGAGAAAACTTTAATATTTTCATTTATATTTTCTAATCTTTTTATATTTTCGGTTAATATTTCTTTATAATCCTTCATTTTATTGTTTTTATTCTTGGTCCTTTCACCCTCTTATTTGAAACTTTAACCTTTCTTCGCAATAATTTTTTTTTTATTTTTGAAAGATTTAATTTCCGTTTTTACTGTTCTTATTTGGTGTTTCAGTAATTTTATTTCTTTGTAATGCTTTGGCCATTGCTCACATGGTATTGGTGAAGAAGAAAAATTCGGTCTTTTATTAAAAGCCGTTGACGCTTGATTTAATTCTTCTATGGTGAAGTCCGATTCTGTAAATTTCCTCTCATATGTTTTTGTAGCTCTTGACTTATCGAAGTATGGAGATGGTGATCGAGAAATTTCCACAGAAGGATATTCTAGATTTCCAAAATATTTGCTCTGAAAATGAATGCTACAAATGTAAGGCTTTTTCTTAGCTTGTATTTCACCAGCGGAGCTGGAACATACTTGAAACCATTCATTATATTTATCGGACCCTACTTTGGGAAATTTGAAAAACTTACGGCTTGGAAAATTTTTCGCAGAACCTTGGCAAGATAATATGCTGCACTTTATATTCCACTCTGTGGATCTTTCGCCCATTTTTGAAAAGTATTGTAATTACCTATAAAAACACCACCTAATAAAATTAAATTTCAAATTAACCACAAATTTTACACTTATAACACTGGTCTAAACACCTACCAAATTCAAATACGAATGACCAGAAAAAACAAGTCCAAAAATAAAATACCGAAAACCATTTTTCCACAGAGCTGCCTCTCAATAGTATATCCCTATACATATTCCAACCAAAAAATATCCAGTAAATTCTTCATAACACTGTGTATGCAAAACATACGCCGCATACGTGTGCTTTTTACATAAGTTATAAAAGCCTGTTTGGAAAACTATGCTACAAAAAGCAAAGTGTTGTTGTCTGTACTACAAAGCTTTAGGTAGGTTCTTTGCTGTTGACAAAAGCTTTACTTGGCTATGAGTAGTTGGCTGCTGATTGTAAGTGGGGTCAATTTTTAGTTAGGCCATTCTTTATCTGTATTTAGTTATCTGTGCTATAATCTTTTATTTGTTCGAGAAGGAACTTTTTTTGGATTCTCCGGTATATATCAAAAGCTAAAAAAAATTTTAATTTGTTATTTCATCACACAACTCATTATATTTTGGGTGACAAATTTCAAGTCTTGGTTTGGCTCATCAACAGGTCCCAAATAGCGAAATTGAGTGAGTTGAAAAACAAATGAAAAAAGAGAACAAAGAAAAGAAATAAAAAAAATTGAGAAAAATAGAAAAAAAAATTTATTAAAAAAATTTAAAAAAAAAACCAGATTCATTCGAAACGAATCATATCTGTATTCGCCCGCAGTGGGCTGAAAAATAAAAATAAAAAGGAAGAAGAAGAAGGGTTTCGTGTTAACTGAAAACCTTACACCCATCGGTGCAGCTTGGTTTTCTGCCTGCTGCAGACGCTTGAAACAGATCAAATTGATCTTCTCTCATATAATCTCAGAATAAATTCTGGGTGTGAATTATATGAGGCAAAAACACTCCTATATTATACCAAGGAGGAAGTGATAAAGATAGAGATTACTCTATGATTTTTTACCGGGTTAAACTTATATTTGTTCAAGAAGGAACTTTTTTTGGGTTCTCCGGTATATGGCAAAAGCAAAAGGGACCTGTTGATGAGCCAAACCAAGACTTGAAACTTGTCACCCAAAATATAATGAGTTGTGTGCTGAAATAACAAATTAAAAACATTTTTTAGCCGACGACTATTGCAGCCGTTGGAAGAATTTACTCTAGGAACGTTTTATGTAGCGTTTATTACATAGCCATCTGAAGTGATCGTCGGCCACTCTATTCGTCGGAATTGTCTTTAAGGCTTAAGAACCGATTTCTTGTTTAGCTTGCGTCCAAAGAAACTTTTACTATATGTACACAAAATTGTTTCATCCACGTGCTACTGTTGTATGATAAATCTTTATATTCAATAGTCAGTGATCTGTGCAAGCCAAGTATGAGAGATCTAGCATTTCTTACCTAGATGAATTATGGCAAATAGTAATAATTGGTTTTAAGGGCTTGGGGCATGGCCACAACGGCGCACCGCACGTCGCATTTCCCTGAGCTTGGTGTGCGATGATAAAATGTATCCCCTATCTCAAATAGAAATGGCCACAGTGGCGCACGGCACCTTGCATCGCCCCCCGCACCAACCATTGCACTGAGCCTAGCACTGCACACAGGAAATGAGTTTTTATTTCTTTTGTGCGGTACGTTGGTAACATTTATCCCCAGTGGGGTGAATTTAATAGATTTAACGATGTTTTAGTAAATTTTCTTCTGTGGAGTACTTGATAACATTTATAGCGAGTAAATTCAGTAGATTTATATATGACAGTAAAATATGGATCCTCATTGTCCTCTTTTCTTGGATGCGGAAAGAGAAAATATTCAAAGTAAAATCTGGTTGTCGTTATTTTTGAAAAAACATCCTGAGATAACTTATACCAAAAGGTCAATAATTGCGTGATGGAAGGAAAAATGCAAATACAGTTATTCTCTTTCTCGATGAGCACAGATCCCCCCAAGAAAACATTTTTTTATATAGTAGTATTCGTAAGGTTTCAATTACCAAATTATATAACTCGAATTATATAGACTAGTACTCGAAACCTCTTTGTAACCACTATAAACTCCTAGAGCTTAAATGGAGGATTATATAAAGGTTACCGTGACTTGATTTAGGTAACGTTATAAACTAAGTGAGTAACAAAAATATTATGGCTACTTTAAAAAAAAAAATTTATATTCCTTATATAACCCAAGGTGCACTCGTTTAATTTTATTTTGGTCATAGCAGTGGTTGCAGTAATGTTTCGGTTACCTTTTTATACCCTAGATGAAATCTATAGGGGTATACTAAGTTTGTCATTCCGTTTGTAACACCTCGAAATAATGATGGTAGAACAAAATGAATTGGACACCCACGCATAATATTAAAAGTTATTTTGATTTTTGCATGTCCGTCCGTCCGTCTGTCTGTCTGTCTGTCTGTCTGTCTATCTGTGCGCACGATAACTCGAGAACGCGTTCACCTAGATAGCTCAAATTTTGTACACAGACATTAAAAAAAAAGTAAAATTAAGTTCGAAAATGAGGCAAATCGGGCAACTCCTACAAAAATTTCGTTTTCCACGATATATTTGGATACTACCTGAGAACACGTCGACGTAGAAAGCTGCAATTTCGTACACTGTGTTTTCATACTAATAGCAAATCAAATTTGAAAAATGGGCTAATTCGGGCAACCCCTTCTTGGTGTTTCCATATAATAATTTTGGTTTTTTACATATACTTTGAAAACGATCAGTCCTAGACATTTTTATTGTACTAAAAACTTCTTCAGAATAAGTAATCCTATAAAATTGGTTATAATCATTTTGTCTGTCCGACGAGCCGTTCTAGAAATATATGCGAGAAACCAATGCAAAATATCAAAATTGCTCAAATGGGTGACCATACGAAATTTCATACGTGCATTCATCTAGGGTATCATAAGAATTGGTCTTAGACCAATTCTAGCTTTTTCACTTGTTAAATAAGGCTTGGAATTTTCTCAGACTGATTACTTTTAGTGATTGAATTATTAGGGAAATTAGTTTTCGTTGCCTTTATAAAACAATATAATGCAAATATTTTCGCAACCTATCTTTACATATAATTTCGATATTTTTTGTATTGTATTTTTCTGATGTAAGGGTTTAATATTTTTACATGTTGGAATTACAATTTTTCGGCATATACATGGTGAAATTCAGCTGCAATTAAAATTTTACTGTGAATATCATCGTAGATACTTCTAAAAAATACAGATCGCTCCAAAAATAAGCAATATTTAAGAATTTTAATTAAATATGACAAAATTCAAAATTTTCACTTAGGTGATATTAATTCATAAAAATAACATAACATAATTTAGAAATGTTATATACTTAAATGATGTATTTTCTTCACATAAAAATAAAAAAGCCATATATCTGCAATTAAAAAAATTGGCTTAACCGACATTTTCTTTTTTATCTGCAATGCACAGATGAGAAAATGGCGGCTTGTACTTAAATGAACAAATTACCATTATAAAACTTCAAGTGCTTTTATATAAACTCTGACTATTATATAAACTGAATGACCCTTATAAAACTTTTGAAATAGTATATAAACTAAAGGAACTACCATGCCTTTTTAGTCATAATGTGTAAAATGTAATTTTTATAACAGTCACCATCGTTACAAAAGCGCCATAAATAAATGAAAACAGTTTTATAATGGCTCCATTCGACACTAAAAGTCATTTGTTTTTATAACGACTACTACCAAAAAATTTTACGATATTTTATACTGGGTATATGTGTAACCCCAAAAGTTCCAAATCTTATTAAGCTCACCTCCATTACTGAATGTCGAGTTATACACTGATACTACAATAAACACTTATTACCAACTTCTAAAACCTTCAGTAACTTACTACCACGATAACTCTAATATAACTGCGTCACCAATTGGTAATATTATAAAACTCTTATATAACCAGTCAAATATCTTATATAAGCGAGTAACCATTATATACCTCTTATTAAACTACCCATCACCTTCAGTCACCAAAAACTGGAAAAAATACTTGGGGTCTAACATTAGAGCTAAACGACTTTTGGGATAATGGGACAATTTTGGAAAAGTACTGTGGCGAATTGGGAAAAGTAACCTGAAAATGGAAATGTGTGTCGAAAACGTTAGTCAAGCAAATCAAGAAAACATTTCTGAAGATACAGCACGTAAAACATTTGATATAATAATTGCAGTCATTAACGAAGTGAGAGAGCAGTTCGAAAGCTAGGCAGTTTCCCTGATCTACTAAATGCTATAATTAACATTTTACTTGAATGCTAATCAATTTCAATGACTATGACAATGGCACGAATCAGTTGCAAAGGGTTCTTTGGTGAGAATTTTAGATGATTTAATATTAATTTATCAAAGCCTAAATAATGATTCTCCTTCCTTACCAATAGCATAGATTAATAAGGTACAATAATACGTATATAGGTAACACTGAGCAAACAAATTGAACGCTTTTTCTATAAATTTCTATTTTAGATTGCCTCCCATACATAATGCACTAAGGAAAAGTCCACGCTCACCCTGTTGCTTAGATACCTAAGCAGACTTAGATTCATTCAGCTTGAGCAAAGGCTGTTCTGTCTTATGTTGCGAAATAATGTTCATTTTGTCTCATATTACCATTTGCGAATGAAATTGTAATCTTAAAAAACCATATTTTTTGGGAATTTAGTAATATTTCAAAAGCCATATTCTAAATTGTTTAGTTCTATAGAAAAACGTCTGACGATCGTATCTATACGGGCATTTCTCTAGATCTTGAAAATTGGTCTTAGACTAATTATAGCTTATACCCTAGTTAGACTTTACTTTCAGGTTATAAATATGCGTTGTTCATACGTTTGCGAAACTTTATGCTTCTGACATAGGCTATCGTTACTTAGCTGAAATTATAATATTAACTTAAATTTCATTCAAGTATGTAGGTAGCTGTTGTTTATGACTATATTATTTTAGTAGTAATCATGCGAACAGAAGGGACAAAATGTGTCTCGAAACATTACGCAGTCAACACCATGCCGACGAGCTGCATAAATGTATGTCTCTGCAGAGTTGAAGAACAAATCTCTCGCTAGAATGAAAGAAATTGATTATGCCATCCTAATAAGTGCGACATTTAAGATAAAGTAGCATTTGAAGTCAATAAATTTGCTATATGTAGCTACTAAGTATGCCAATGTGAAACCAATATAAATAGGCTTAGAGACACATTTTGTCCCCTCGCTTTTGTCCAGTCCGTTAGCATTACTACTAACATAACATAGTCGTAAACAACAGTTATGTATGACACTTAATGAAAATATTTGAAAATAACGGCTGATTGGAAAGGTCTCAATAAGTTCCTTTCGGAAATTGATTGGTCAGTCTGTTTTGCTTCTAAGTTTTGGCAGATCTAAACAACAGCAAAATTACTTGGGATAATTAAGAGCTAAGGAGTCTGCTGTAGGACTGTATCTGCAAGTCCACTATTCAGAGAGAAAATTGTCTTTTTAAGCAGAGTATTAGGCAAACAATCTTGGCAAGCCGAAAACTTAGCAAAGGTTACTTGTCTCTCGTCAAAACCATCAGGAACAACTTCACCAGTTCCTATATACCTTCACTACTTAACAGTGGTGAAGTAGTTGTTGCCTCCTTACCTGCTAGATTCGCTTCAAATTTTTGTCTTCCACCCATTTCATACAGACACCCCGGATATTTGAAAGGCCTTTGATAGCGTCAGACATCCTGCACTTTTGACCCAACTTAAAAGACATAACTGAAGAAGACGAGCAAGGCAAGCTCATTAAAGTTTATCATGACAAAAGTAACCATAGAGGAATTAACGAAACATTCCTACATTTAAAAAGAGAATTCTATTTCCCTCAAATGAAAGTCAAAATGACAAAGATAATAAATGACTGTATAACATGCCAAACAATGAAGTACGACCGCAACTCTTAGAAATTTTACACATAGATATATACAGTATCAATAACAGACAGGTATTAACTATAATTGATAAATTTTTTAAATTCGAGGCAGCATACACAGTCCGAGCTAGAAACAGCCTTAATATGATCAAATCATTAAAACATTTTTCAGCCTTCACGGCATTCCCAAAAAGGTTATTTCAGACCAAGGTTACAAATTTACTTCTAAAATATTTGATGATTTCTGCAAACAGTATGACATTATCCACTATACAACCTGCTTTCAACAAACGAGCAGCAACGCTCCAGTCGAACGAATGCATTCGACATTAACCGAAATCTATAAGATCCTATATAATAAACAAAGGCATAAAGATCACGACGAAATTCTCAACAAAACCTTAATAACCTTCAATAACGCAATACATTCAACCACGAAATATCCCCCATACGAACTATTTTATGGAAGGACCCCTGAATTTAAAAAAACCCCGCAATATAATAACTAACATGACTACCTACAAAAGTTAAACGAATTCAGAGAAAAGTTATATCCAGAAATAAAAGTTATGGTAGAAGAAAAAGTTATGAAAAACATAGAAAAATTAATTAAAACCAGGAAAGATCCTGAAGATTTAAAATGCTACACATATATATATATGTATGTATATATTTTTAACTATAAATATCAATATTCATTCATTTTCAAAAGTAATAAGGTCAGCAAACTGCATATATCAAAAATCCGCTTTCATCAATTTAATGTTAATTGCGAAACACTCCAAATTCAAGTAAAAACGTGCAGATAGTTTCGTTTTTATATCAAAGGAAATTGTAAATGCCTCGTCAGCATACGAGGCATAATTAAAAAGGTAAAAGAACCCAGTTCAGTTGTAGTTTATAACCGGTGAAAGAATAAAGTCTTAATCTAAATAAATTAATTTTGTTAAAGTCTTGAGCAAGTGTTTTAATTCAATAGCAATATATTTTTCTTATATTTTTTTCCTCTATTCATTAACCGAAAACGTAAGTCGCGTACATCTTTTCTTTTATCATTTTCAACCGCAGAATACTAGCTGATTCACTCTTCGTTTAGCAGAACAAATGGTTCAGAACCCATTTGTTAAATCCCTAGGGTTTATGTTCTGTATATAACGCATTCAGATTTCAAGAATAGCACATGTGCCACTTCCGAATGGTATTGGCTGCATAACGAGGACGAAATCTGCCTACGTCATTCAAGAATAGGGCCTATAGAAGTCTTATTCTGTTTCCTTTTTTCTATACAGAAGTTTAACTCTATTTCCCAAACCAATTCACATTAAATTGAGAGAATTTTAATTCTATTTTTCATTTACCAAGCTAAAGCTTAGTTTTATTTCCACAATCCCAAACTAATTGACAGGACTTTAATTCTGATCTCCCTTCTGTTTTATCCTAATTGACAGAGTTTAATTCTGTTTTCAAATTGTGAATGAGAAATTTATTTTTGAATTCGTGAAAGTTGTTGCTAAATTTAAAAAAAAACTCAACAAATTTAAATATACCTAATACTTTTAATTGTAAGAGCTGTAATATTGGTACAATAATAATTAAATATAAATACGTTAAGTAATTCACTTTATTATGCTAAAAGTGAAGTTAAATAAAAAATTTATAGGATATTGGAAAAGGTTTTCGATAAGGTTGTTTTATGTTAATTGGCAGGAAAAAAAAAGTTATATCATGAAAGTACTGTTCTGAATAACAATCTTGAAAGTTTTCAGATGTAAGCAGATCACTTCGGTGAGAACAAGTACTGATATGATTAATCAGTGCGTCATCATAAGACCTATGCGAAGAACATACAGTTATCAATCTACGACTGCATATACCCTAATTATTTCAATTCATAATCTTTGTTAGCGGTTTAAATAATACATGCGGGATATTATCGTCTCCAATATTTCCACCAAAATTCATATGAACCAAGAAAAATTATTTATATGAGTTATATCATTGAGTAAGAACTTACTCAATGGTTATCCTTATCTGTATGTAACCCAAACAAAATGTCGTTGGCGTTAATGTGAGAAGCAATCAAAGGCATGTACGTAGGTAAATTATTTTATGAGCCTGTTCATAAACCATTTCTTTATCTTCTGGCTGCACTTGTGACAGGTCACAGCTATGTCTAGATTAGTTCCCATAATGTTGCCAGTGTGACTCTCTATGAATAGTCCTAGACTACGAAGAAGGAATCTACAATGTAAAGCTATGTACATGCAAATCATGATAGTTAAGTAAGCTGTATTATACTCCAAATTTCAGAACTTCCTAAATAATATATTTATTCCCATTATATAAAATAAATAAATCTGCCATTTTTTTTATTTGAGGTAGGGGTATGAAAGAAATTTACCGAATAGAAGATCACTTGCAAAACAACCATTCGAAGTCATCAGATTTCCGTGGGCAGAAAATGATGATGAATGTCATCGCTCACCACAAAAAATCTCAATAGTTTTACAACTAGATCTTTGGACTAAAAGCGATTAGAGTGAAGTTTGTTATGGCGGTATTGCCGCCTTGATTTAATAGTTTATATTACAATTTCTGTATTTGTGCCTACTGCCTACACCTTCCGGCTGCTTTAATAATGGTGACGACGACGAAAACTACTTAAATGGAAGAAGTTCTGGTTTGGTGCTGTAATATTTTATACTACCAGAAAATTTATATATTTACCGTAATATGTCTCCATGCTGTTAGAGTAGTTTAAGTATCAATGAACATCTGAAACTATTACAATTTTTATTTTCTCTATTAATATATTTAAATGAAAGCTTTTCTGTCCGGGTAGAAGAAATTGTTATATATACTTTCTGTCTTTGATTGGATAACGATTGAACTCACTTGTCAATTCTTGATAAATACCTAATTCATTAAGTATTTTGTATTTGTACTTATTAATCCTGTTTTTATCCAGGAAGCTAGATGTTGGTAGGAAATCTATTATATCTACTATGTAGGTATGTATATACACACAGAACTATACTATACTAATTATATACACGCAGAACAACCCAAAAATTTCATTGAAGAACAGCACAGCTGGAGACGTCATTGTAATCTAAAAAAATTTAACCACAGAATATTCGATTTTCTTTATACCGTCTGTTTCTTTTCAGAGAAGAAAGTTAGTCGCGTAGCAATCTAAGCGTATGCTTACACGCAACGAACTTTCTTTGCACATAATTTCGTACTTATTTGTGATATATCTAAGTCTGCTTCTTATACTTTAGATAATGAAATCATAGGGTATTCTAATTTTGTCATTCCGTTTGTAACACATAATAGCTAGCCATACACGATGGGATTTGCGTGCGATCAATCTAGTCCAAGATTCCTTCCGGAAAACTCGCATGATTACATGGCGTGGGCTAAAAACCTAGTTCGCAACACACGGTAGACTCTTTCCGAATGGAAAGCCTGTATAATTTAGAGCTTTCACGTGGAATTGACATTTTCATATAGATTTGTGCATTCGGGAGTGGCGTGCTGTCGTCTCAAAAATTTCGACGTTTGAAACGATACTCCTATACCAACCTATTTGACAGTAAACTTCAGCGTTCTAATGGGTATTTAAATACGGAATGGCTAACAAAAAATAACTAGCAATTATTTGTGCTCTCATGTATATAGCGAGTGAAACAAAGAATAAAAAGAAAAAGAGACGTTTGTGGCAAAAGAAGTGGAATTAAGACACCGATTTATTGATATTCGGCTCTTAAGAGAACTACAGGACAGTAGTCCTTATGACTTGTACAATTATTTGAGAATGTTATTCAAGCTGTCAGTTGTCTCTTCATATTCACTTGTGACCGATAACATATCATAATACCAAAGTGATGGGGTATAGCCTTCATCCGCTGAATTTCCACTTCTGTTTGATTTCTTCACTTTATTTAACTCTTTTCTAAACGCTTCTTTCAATGATTGAATTTTGTTTTTTATACTTTCACGATTACCTTTAGAATCATACTGCTTGTAAAACTCAAGTAATTCATCATTCCCTGTATTTTTGAGATTTCGATTCTTGTACTCATTAGCCTTCACTTTACATAAAGCTGGATGTTTTCTATATATATCAATGAAATTAACCAAAACATCATTGGAAATGCACCGTAGATCTGACATATCGTAATCTAAATAGCACGACCTACTTCAAGTAATCAACTCCAACTGGCAAGATTGCGCGCTGGTAATATCTTATGTGTGTGCTTGAAGAGGAGAGGAAAACTGTCGATACCATGCACATGATTGCACGTGGGTAATCGTGGCGTGTCATGTCGTCCACACACATACGAGTAATCATGTGGAAACTGGGAATGCAAAGGATTGTTCGCACGCAAATCCCATCGTGTATGGCTAGATGGGGGAGTTACAGTAAACAAATCTATAATGTAGTAATTACATATAACGTATATATATATCATAATTACCTATGCGTGTAGTGCATTAATTATCCCACGATCAGACCATGACACCTTATTCCATCATCCGGTATTTTACAAATATCATATTATCATACAAATAATTCTTGAATGCAATTTATAAAGAATCCGAATAATACCGGGTGTCCGCCGGGAAGGTATACTACTTCGTTTGTTTATAATTTTTGATTAAATGAAAGAGAATGGATCTTATATTGATAAATGTTTTATTTAGTGTCGGTAATTATGTATGGAATACAATATCAGATAAATGTCCGCCTCTGTTAGCCTCACGAATGTGAGCCCTTTCGAGCACATTTTTCATTACATTCTCACACATTTCACGCGGTATTTCATTAATTTCATCACGAATATTTTGTTTGAGTTGCTCAAGCGTTTCTGGTTTGTTTGCATAAACCTTGCTTTTCAGATATTCCCACAAAAAGAAGTCCGGAGCAATTAAATCAGGCGACCGTGGAGGCCAATCAACATCACCATTTCTTGAAATAACTTGTTGTGGAAAGAGGTCTCGCAGTAATTCCATTGTAATCCTGGCTGTATGCGATGTGGCACCGTCTTGTTGATACCACATGTTAATCAAGCCCAAAGCATGCAGTTGTGGCGTTAAAAAGTTTTCAATCATATCACGATATCGCTCCCCATTCACAGTTACCGTTACGCCGTTTTCATTTTCATAGAAGTAAGGTCCAATGATACCTCCTGACCAAATTGCACACCAGACTGTCAGTTTTAATGGATGCAAAGGTGACTGATGAATAATTTGAGGGTTTTCCACTGCTCAGAACCAACTATTCTGTTTATTCTCATATCCATTCAAATGAAAATGTGCCTCGTCACTCATTATGATTTTTTCATGAAAATCGGGGTTGTCATGCGCGAGCTGTAACATCCTATTGGCATATGTACGGCGGCGTAAATGGTCTTGTGGAAGAAGCTCTTGTGTCAACTGAATCTTAAATGGAAACAAATGCAAATCCCTGTGCAAAATTGTGGCCAACGTTGTTCTTTGAAGACCAAGCTCCTGAGCACGGCGTCGAATTGAGGTTGATGGATTGTTTTGAACACTTTCTTGAGCAGCAGTAATGTTTTCAGCCGATCTTGTAGCACGTTGTGGTCCATGCTTGGGCCTATCACCTACAGACCCTCTTTCTTCGAAATCATTCACTACACGATAAATAGTGCGTTTAGTTGGCACGTTGTTTCTCCCAAAAATTTCACGTTACTTTCTCATCGTCACAGTAATCAATGATTGATTTTGATAAAATGTTTTAACGATTAAAACACGTTGTGTTATCGAATATTTTTCCATAATAAATTTGCCATGGTCCTACTTCACGACTGCCAAATATGAACTGTCAAGACTAATGTTTACCAAAATGGCGGCAAAACAAAGTAGTATACCTTCCCGGCGGACACCCAGTATATTTCCCTTCACACAAAACTGAAAAACCTAAAATTGTCACGTACACATTCTTTCACACGGGTAAATTATCAAACGTAAGTGAAATATAATCCGCCAACTGCAATTTTCCTAAAAGGTAATTTAATTATAAATGCAAGTTAGTCTAATTTTTATCTTATTCCGTTACGGCCGCGAAATAATTAATTTTACTTCGTTTAAGAAAAGAAATTGTTCTTATAAATGTAAATTTGGAGAAGTGAACAAATCAATTTCAATAAAATAAAGTTAAATAGTTTCAATTAATTGTTTTTTATTATTTTTAATTTTTTCATCCCAGTTGCAAGAGCGATTGGTAAATGGCGCAGTCGGTAGGATACACATCGCGATTTATTTTCGTGTGCATTTTAATGCTATAATGTGAAACCTAAAACGTTCATATAAATCGTGAAGATTCGATTTATTAGTGTGAAACTTCTAAAAAAGATTTTAGTTATTTTTCTGCACTTATCGGATTGTCCGAAAATATTTAAATACTCTAGAAAGATCTAGATTTACTACGATATTAGTGAATTATAATATGCAACAGTGAAATCGGCAACCAACACTACGAAAGCTAATTAAAATACGCCGAGCAAAGGAATCAAGAAAATTTATGAGGAATTCATTATCAACGAAACGAGCTAGATTTATTACGAAGGCTAAGGTTTATATCGAAGGCTATTACCAACCTCTGGATAAGTCAAACTTCATCTAAAAAAACCTAGACGGAAGTAAATACATATAAGTTAATAAAATATTTTTCACTTGTAAAAAAAAAACAAAATTTAAACGAACTTTTTATTTCACGGCCACATAGGAGTATTTGTTAAAAAAAACCGGTCAAAATTATTTCTTGCATTTTTTTGCAATGTAATCATTTGAAATACAATATTTGATCGTAATTTTTATAATAAGGACTAAAAAAAATATTTATTGCGTTTTTTTTGTAATGTAGTAAAATAAAATTTGTTCGTAATTCGGAGTTTATTTAAAAAATATATATAAACATGTCAAGATAAGTTAAATTATCCTTAATCAGACAAACTGTTCATCTTCCTCTTCGACAGCTTCATCTTCGTCAGCTTGATCTTCCTCTTCGACAGCTTCATCTTCGTCAGCTTGATCTTCCTCTTCGTCAGCTTCATCTTCCTCTTCGCCAGCTTCTTCTTCCTTTTCGTCAGTTTTTTCTTCCTCTGTATCTTCGTAGCTTTCGTTTTCAGTTTGAGGTAAAGGCGGTTTGCCTGCGATCATTAGATTGACTGCCTCTTGCGAAAATGGATTGGTCTTCTTATGCTGCCTTGGTCTGCAACTGCTTAAATACGGGTCTGAACTTAGTAACAGTCTATTTAATATATCTCTGTTACATTTGACCCGTGAAAATTTTCGAGCAAAATTTAACCTGTATTGTCGGAAGTGTTTATTGCGGACTTCAGCTGATTAGGGCGCCATGCATTAAAACTTTGTGTACAGTTGGTGACATAGGATGCCAACCATATAGATCTTTGTACATCTTTGCAATTTCGAGTGCGTAGGCATCGTATTTTTCAGCATCAATGCTGTAGCCACTTGAAATAACTTCTTGGATTACCTTAAATCTTCTTATTAAATCTAAATGCCGGTGATTCGAGAAGAGCATTCCGGCTCGTCAAAGAATTTTCTTGAAGTATTGCCATCGTTAGTGTTTCCAAATCCCGCTTTCGGAACATCTACCAGGAGCCCCATTTCTTTTTTAAAGGCTCTTTGAATTTCCTCTTTTTTTTCTTCGTCAAATCGCGCTTGCCACTTTTTTAATGGTAATTTATAGGCTAAATGTAGTACCGACTCGAAGAGGCGGATTCTAGCATGAAGATTCGAGAGTCCAAACTTCAGTGCTTCCACATTCACTTTTTCTGATTTAATTAATTAATTAAAATCCTTCGAAGTCTGTCCGCAAATATAGCATCTCATGGTGGAAGCAGTATCAGTCGCGGCATTGCAGACTTTCCCGTCAACCATTGTTAGCATAATTCTATGCTTTATTTTGCCTGGTCCATTAGAAGTGGACACCTCTGTTTCTCTAAGGTGTGCCATTTGGTTTTCAACGTACGCTATTTCATCTTGAATTACATCTTTTGATTCATTAATGAAACGAATGCGTATTGGTCTGCAGAATCTAGCTGAGGAAGGAACTGGGTTTTGCCATATAATTATCTTCGTTTCTCCATCAACACTAACAAGCAATCTTAAGGGAACGAGTGAGCTTTGGAAAATATTTGCATCGCTGTCAGAGCTGTTTGTAAATATTTGTTTATATTGTGTCTGTTGCGACCCATCACAGCCCCATTTTGATAATAAAACCATGTTTTTCTTCTCCTCTTCTGAAAACGTTTCTACAACCTCTGCAACATATTACATATAAATACAGGCGCAATGCAGTGTGATCAAGTAGCGCTTGAAGTTGGATTTCAGAGCAGGTTTCAGTCACTTGCATCGATTCCTTATCAAGGTAACATTCGCTTTTAGCTTTTTCCATAAGTGAGTAACAGAGGTAGAGGCTCTTATTAGAAATATGTATTACTTCCCATTGTCTTCTGGTGAAGTTGCCTTCTACAAATATTGAGGTGTATATTTTTTAACAAGTGCTTGTTTTTGAGCGGAAGTAATACTTTTGCGAATTTCCGTAGCTCTAGTTGATATGCTGGCAATCTCTTTTATTATTTTTGACGCATTGGTATTTCATGAAGTGCGCTGACTCACTCCTGCTGCATATGTCAACTCCTCTACAGGTATCTGTTCTCGTAGTTCTTTATTTTTCGACGCTTGCTGCGGTCACTTAACTCTTCGAATGTTTTAGTTGGTCGGCCTGGTTTCTCTGTAGGTTGTACAGACCAGTAAGGCAGTTCAATTGATGCTGTGATCCCGTGTTCATTGTTTTTTAAGAAACGATCCTCTTTGTAACTAGCAGCTGTCCATTTCTTTTTAAATTCGCTCTTGAAAAGCCTTAAAGCGCGACTTATAACACTTTTCTCATTATCTGGGCATTTAGTAATTTTCACAAGCTTTTCTTCCATTAACGAAAATTTGTCATCCAGTTTTTTTTCTTTAAATTCATTGAGGATATCATACAATGCTTTTCTGGTAAATGTCTTGACAAGTTCTGAAGAATCACGTGTTACTGAAGTCATATTTGCAGAATAATGAATACATAAAAAACACACCAAAGATTATATATACTTTTTTATACCTATAGGTTGTTATAATAAACCGAAATTACATACATACAAGGTAATTTCCATAGAATTTAATCAATTTACCTTTTTCCCTTATATAATAAATTAATTTGGAAAAATTTTGATAGTGATTTTTAGCCTAGCAGAACATACCATATATTACCTAAGTTGAAATATTTAATTTTTTGTGATCAATAACTTTGAAGTAAAATTAAAAAAAATGGCGGAAGTAGGCGGACAGTTTTACTTCAGCATATAATTGTCAATAGCCTAAACTTCATATTTATAAAAAAAATTTAACCCGACAAGGCCCGACAAAGAAACAAAAACGTCATTATGTTATATTTTTTAGTTAACATGAATACCCAAAAACGACTTAATAAACAACGTTCGTAAACATATAATGTAAGCAGCAAATTAATAATAATAACACACAATGGCAAGGGTAACAAATTCAATGAACGAAAGCGCTGAGAACAAAGATATGCGATTCAAATATTAGCTGGGTTCCATCTAAGAATATGACAAGAAGAAAGGGAGGGGGGAATTTTTATGGCTGTCATTTGATGGAGCGGTTATCTAGCTTGAAGAATAATGGGTTTGACGGGATTTCTAACTAACTTTCTAAATCTGACTTTTGACCGGTTTTTTAAAAAATACTCCTATGACGGCTAGATTACAACTGAGCCTTTTCCAAAGTCTAAAATCTAGCTTAACTACTCGCGGCTATTTTGTTTAGGTTGCAGTTTTCACTGTGGGAATCGTTCTTGATGTTTGTCGAGTCCATGAAATGACTGCAAGTTATCTCTGTTGTTGGTTTCATGTTTCTTGATGTTTCGTGAGAAAGTTTATGTTTCTGGTGTTAACTCTTCCCTTCTTAGATGCGAATGTCCTCATTTGCGAGGAATTAAAAAAATGGAGTTTCGTAAAATTTCCTTCTGGTGTTTGTTAATGGCTTTTCAATGGTTGATATTGAAATTGATTGACTTGGTTTTGTTGTCTCGTTTCCGTCTTCGTGGTGTTGCGTTGTTGGTTCAGGGATCTCCTCTATCTGCTTTCCTTGAATTGTTTCGCGTTCCTTAAATTGACTGATGATTTCTAGCTTTCGGTGGTAACTTGCCTTGCGAGCGATTATGATTATTAACGTTAACCCTATGCGATGATCAGTCCATAGCTTATTGTTTGATGGGTAAATTTTTCTGTTTGTAGGAGCTCAATTTGGGTTGGTATTATTAGTCTGAAGTTCTTTCATCATTTCTTGCGATAGAAGTTCTCGGTATTCTTGTTCATGTGGAGTCGGTTGGAGAATAGCAGGTAAGAGTTGAAGGGTTGACGCCGTTCTTGATACGTAGGATCTTCTGTTGGTTTTGATGGTCGCATTGTGGAATTTTACCAAGAATGTGCCGCTAAGGTTGTAGGGGATATCCTCGATGTAGATGGTTCCGTTGAACTGATTCAGTAACAATATGTCTTCGGATATTTCGTCTATGGTGGGAATATGCTGGTTGTTTATTTTAGGGCAAGATGATTTAAGACTTTCGAGCAGATTCGGGATGCAAGTAGTGTTGCTTATATCTAGAATATTATTTCTCTTACATATAGATAATTGGTTAAATGTCTTACATTCGTTCAAAATTCCAAATATAGCCACATTGTTTTTCCGAATACTACTATATAAAATTTCGTTTACAACATTGCCTCTTTTGACTGGCTTTAATAACAATTTTTGGTAAATTTCTGTTGTCGTTATGGAAATATAAATAATATAAAGTAGACAAGAACTGTTTGTTATAACTGTAATACCGGCAAAATCAAGTGCTTCTTCTGGTGTAGAGTACGGAAGGTTGTCTTTATCTAATGTCTCTGTTGTGAATTTTAGTTCTGCTTTTGATAACATCATAGAATAAATAATTCCTGACCTAGCCCAGTGTGTGGCATATCTTATATTTGTTAATTCTTCTTTAATGATTTTTAATTTGTACTGAATATTAAAGACTAAGTGGTCATTTACAAAATTTTCTTTCTTAAGCGCGTTTAATATCTCGTTAGTTATGTTTGTAATATTGTTTATTCTTTCATTGAATAATTTATTAATTACTACCTGTCTATTGTTATTTTCTAATACATTATTGATTTTGTCTTTTATAATTTCGAAGTCTTCGTGGTCTGGGTTGCCTGCAATCCACTTACAAGCACTACCTATGAAATCTAATGATCTTTTTAATTTGTGTGGTTTTAAATTGGAGCCATTCGTGTCTAAGATAAGGGAATAGGGGATGACTGCTGATTATGTCCTGCTGAAGGATTGGATCTATTTCGGTGAGAAGTCCTGGTACTTTCCTAATTCAATGACGTGAATTAGCTTGAGATTCTCATCTTTTATTTTAGTCTTTTCGGTATTAATGGCGATAGGGGATTTCAGAGTAAGGAATGGTTTCGTTTTAGTTTCTAATGTTACTTTGGTGAACTGTTTTCCCTGATTCTGTAATAATTGTCGTGTTCTTATTTTCTTTCACTATTTCTGGTTTATATCGGACGGTCAATTTAGAACCTAACCTTTTGTTGTGCTTGACGTATGCTACTTGACCTGGTTCGTAACTTTTAATTGGCTTACGTTTTTTATTATGGTACTTAAGGTCCTTTTCCTGTTTCTTTCTTACTTTTTCAATGTTGCTAAGGCGGGTTTGTTCGAATTCTTCGGGGCTTAAGTTGGGGGTTCTACCATAGAATAGTGTTATGGGTTTCTTTCCGGTAGTAGAATGAATTGAGTGGTTATATTCGTTAACAGCTCTTTTGAGCAGTTCTTCGAACGTTCTTTCTAAGCCGTCTGATTTCAAACACATCATGCTTTCGGAGAGGGTTGAATGGAATCTCTCGATCTGTCCATTGACTTCACTCTTATAGGGTGGGGTCTTGAATATTTTAATTTTTAGACCATCTTCAAGCATGGAAACTATGGAGACCGAATTTAGCGATTTTTCGTTGTCTAACGCGACAATTTCCGGTAAGCCGAAAAAGAATAAGATATCCCTTAGGGGTTGTTTCACATCTTCTATAGCTCTGGATCTGAAGGGCTTACAGTGGGCAAGTTTCGTGAATTTATCAATAGCAGTGAAGACTAATTTCTCGTCTGTGGAATAAATGTCTACGTGGATGATGTGACCGGAATAATTTGGAATAGGTGTAGGGTTGATAATCTGACTATTTGGCTGCCTATCGTATTTGTGTTCTTTACAAGTTGTACATCGGCGAACCAAGACCTTGATCTTTCGGCTCATCTTGGGAAAATAATATTTCTCTATTAATTGGTTTTTGTTCTCTTGCGCATTTCGGTGAGCTCTGCGGTGAATGGATAATATCTTTTCTTCTTGTTCGTTTTCGTCCGCAATGTCCTCTACCATCGTTCGCGTGAACCGAATTCTGTAATTCCTGAAATGGATTGGGTAAATCCCCTGGATCTTCCCCAATATTGACTCTTCCGTTTTCAGGCCGTTAATTGTGTGAGAATTTAAGTATCTCTTGAAGATGTTAATGATGTCTGCCTTAGAGTATTCGGGCTCAATGAATATGTGACGAGTGTCATTGGGAAAAGTGTTCTTGATCTGGTAGCTGTCTTCGTCTCCTTTGTTTAATATTAACTGATTTCTAAAGACATTGATGGGGGCTTCGATTATTGGAATGAGATCGTGTGACGAACTTTCATGAGGAGAGTAAGACTTCTTTGGAAATAAGGGAATCCTTCACTTTATTGAGGGCTTCAAATGCTTGGGGGTCTAGACGAATAGGTTTTGATTTTGATAACGTTTTGAACACTCGTCCATCTTCCCTTCTTAAAAGTGACGTCAAGGGTTTTACAAGTTTTGCATAATCTTTAATGAAGCGGCGGTAGTAGCCGGATACCGCTAGAAAGGAGCGAAGGTCTTTTAATGTTCTGGGGGTTGGAAAATCGACAATTGCTTGTACTTTTTTTGGATTTGCTTTAATGCCATCCTTTGAAATTATAAAACCAAGAAATTCAACCTGGTCTTGAAAAATTCGCTTTTATCGAGTTGAATCTTCATATTGGCCTTCTCCAGAGTTTTAAAGACTAGATCTAGGTTTTGGAAATGTTCGTCCTCATTTTTTCCAAATATAATAATGTCATCTATATAGACGTAGCATCTCTTGGCTATGTGATCCCGAAGGATGTCGTCGAGCGCACGTTGAAAAATTGAAGGAGTATTTTTTAGGCCAAATGGAAGCCGAGTGAATTCATATTTACCAAGGTTTACTGAAAAAGCTGTCTTCTCAACGTCAGATTCCTTCAGGGGAATCTGATGGAAAACGCTTTTCCGGTCTATTGTCGTAAAATATTTATTTTGACCTAAATTGGGCAGGACATCGGTTATGTCAGGAATTGGATATTTGTCAGGGATTATGACGCTACCTAATGTGCGGTAGTCTATGACCAACCTATATATTTTTTCACCAGAATCGTCTTCATTTTTGGGCACGACCCAAACTGGAGAGTTGTAAGGTGATTTCGAAGGGCGAATTATTCCATCTTCGAGTAATTTTGCAATTTCCTTATCGACTTCGTTTTTAAGGCACATGGGGTAAGGGTAAACTTTAGAATAGACTGCGTCATTATTAATAGGCCGAATCTCTCCCTTTACTGTGGTAGTGTAGGTTAGTCTTTCGTCGGGATTAAATGGGTTGTTCTAGGGTTTATTACGTTCACTGAATTCGAAAGATGTTCTTTAAGAGTGATTTTCTGGTTTGGACTAATCGTCATAAAATTTTTATCTATGTAAACTGTTGCCCTTAATTCTCTTAAGCTATCATTGCCGATAATTCCATCGAAAGACTTAAGGGTTGGCACGATAAAAAATTTTAGTTTACGCCCAGGGCCGAAAATGTCTATTAAAGCATGATGTGTTACTTGAATGCTGCCCGCTACAGAGTTTGCTATCAAAGGTTTTTCATTAGGAATGGGATTTCTGACGTATCGTGGCAGAATATAATTTTTGTTGGATCCAGTGTCGATTAAGAATTTGATTATTTTTCCGCTCTTCGCCGTGTTCTCCAAATAGGGAAGCGAAGAGCTCCTTAATCTAAAAAATGAATATCGTCGAGTTCCTCTGTTTCCTCAGTGTTGGGATAATCGCAATGCTGCAAATTTTCTGACCCATCCGCATGTTCCTGAGAACATGTGTAGTCTGCGAGAAGACTGTTCTCTCTCAGATGAGGACGTCGAGCTGATCTCACAGCCGGACCGTGAGAACAGGAAGAACTATGAAGAGTTGGTCGTAATTCAACCCTCTATATCTGGTGAGATGAAACCAGATGATCCTACAGGAATCCAAAGCTCCGCTAAGGACTCAGAAGGATCCACGGGGAGCTCTAAAGTATCTGATAAGGATACAATAGGCCCCAAAAAGGATTCAAAATCCAAAAGTCGGAAGATGAGTGAAGCCGCTAAGAAACGGTTTCATTGGCTGGTGAAACACGGGCACAGCTCAACTGAGGTTCGTGAGCTAGCTATGAAGCCGATGCCAGTGAAGGAGTCCGATAAAGGATCCAAACGGAATCGCTCCGCGGACTCTACTCCTAAACCTACACAGGTGAAAAGGATGAGGACTCAACAAGGAGAAGAGGCAGAAAGGAAGCAGGAGCGCTCCAAAAAGGAAATAGCTCCCAAGTCCCTGTCCAAATAGTTACAGGAGTTAAAATGGGAATCCTCTCAGCGAACTTCCCCGAAGAAATGCTCACGGCAGATCAAATTATATCTGTCCGTAAGGCAATCCTGGGCAAAATACTGGAGATGGAGAATGACCGACTTAAGCCGGCATTCTTTGGCTACAGTGCTAGACCAGGATGGCTAATTCTCACCTGCTCTGACAAGGCTACCTCGGAGTGGCTAAAGCAGATAGTGGGTGAGATAACACCATGGGAAAATGCCAAACTAAGGGCCGTAGAGGAATGTGATATTCCTCGTGCAAAGATCCTGGTTGACTATTTCCCTGAAAGCACAGAGATGCCTGCTGACGAGTTACTGCGTTAAGTAGGTGCCCAAAACCATGAGCTCAAAGTAGCTGAGTGGAAGGTCTTAAGGAAAATGACTGAAGGGGTTGTCTCACAAGTCACTCTCTCAGTGGACCACTGCTCGGCGGAAAGGCTCAAGAAGTTAAGCTTTAAGATTAACTTCCTTTTTGGACAGGTGCAGCTTGGGCCGAAAGGAGACCTAAAGCTGCAAAAGGAGCAAGGTAAAACAGCAGAGGCCAACCCAAAGATTGAGGCGTCCAAGAATGCACTTCGGCCATCTGGCCCAGCAGCCGAGGTCGCCTCAACATCGGGTATAAACTGTGTGGCTCCTGAGAAAATGGAAGTGGCTGAACCAGAGCCACCAAGGGCGATACCCCAACTGGGTACCCCAAAACAAGTTGAGAAAATAGCCACAACTACCGGTGGAGTTAACAGCCCGGCAATTGTGACACCCTCAACACCAGAAAGGATCAACAGGCTGACCAGTACTGCTGGGGAGCAGGCAGTGGTTAAATCAAAACCGCCCGGCAAACCCACAGTACCCCCAAGCTTCTAATTAAAAGGGCCAAAACCCTTAAATGAGGACCAAGGGGTGAAAGCCGGGAAGGGCAAGAAAAAGGGAACAAAAAAGAGTCCCAAAAAAAGGTGGTCACTCATAATGACTGGAAACAGGAGTGATATCAAGCTACTCCAAGTGAATCTTCATCATGCAAAAGCTGCCTCGGATGTGCTTACCAGAAAATTTATTAGGGGTGGTATAGACATAGCACTCCTGCAAGAACCCTGGGTTCTTGGAAGTCAAGTGAAAGGGCTTCCAACTAAACAAAGTAAATTGATCTACGATAGGAATCATGACACCCCACGGGTGGCAATGCTTTTTAAACCTAATATTAACTTCCTTCCTATTACAGAACTAATCTCTCTGGACCTAGTGGCTGCCCTAGTGGAGGTGCCAACAGACAAAGGCAAACATGAGGTGGTAATGGCCTCAGTCTACTTCCCGGGTGATACGGATCCACCTCCTCCAGAGGAAATTACAAAACTTCTGGATTTCTGCAAAAAAAGGAATAAATCCTATATCATTGGATGTGACGCAAATGCCCACCATATTGTAAGGGGAAGCAGTGACACCAACAGATGAGGTGAGTACCTTTTTGACTATTTAGTTAAAAATAACATAGACATAGCTAATATAGGGAATGAACCAACAATCTGCAACGCCATTCGCCAAGAGGTGCTGGACTTAACATTCATCAGCCCAAATATGGCGGATGACATTGCAAACTGGCATGTCTCAAACGAGTTCTCAATGTCGGACATAACCACATCTGGTTCGATATTAGGGCTTCCTCTATGCAAAGGGAGGAAATAAGAGTTCCACGTCTTTACTGATTGGAATTCCTACAGGGAATACATCAAAATGGGTCTAGAGGAGCTCGAAAACGGTCAAATTGAGAGCCGCATGGATCTAGACCGTATCGCCTCTCAAATGCATAGATTGATCATCTGCTCTTGTGAACAAAGTTGTCCTGTTAAACAAAGGGAAACAACGCGAGCTGTGCCCTGGTGGAACAGTGAACTAGATAGATTAAGAGCCAATTCTAGAAGGCTCTTCAACAAAGCAAAAACAACAGGTGCTTGGAATGAATATAAGCGCGCCTTGACTGAGTACAATAAAGAGCTGAGGAAATCCAAAAGAAGAACTTGGAGAAATCTCTGCGAGGGTATTGATGATCTACCCACGAATGCAAGGCTTCAAAAAGTTCTCTCTAAGGATCACACCAATAGTATCGGCCTTCTACAGAAAGTCGATGGTAGCTACACGAGTAGCCGGGAAGAAACAGTAAGTTTGTTATTACAAACTCATTTTCCCGATTAAAAGTCTCTCTGGCAGAATCTTCACCCCAAGGAAAGTCAGGGGGAGGGCGTTCACCTGCATTACCCACATCCTACCGTCCTATCAGTCTAACTTCATTTCTCCTCAAAACAATGGAGAAAGTGTTAGACAACTATATTAGGAGCGGTGCACTCAAGCGATCACCGCTGCACCCATATCAACATGCTTACCAAGCAGGAAAGTCTACCACAATTGCCCTACATAGTCTTGTCCTAGGACTAGAAAAGGCAGTAGAGGATAAAGGGAGTGCCCTATGCGCATTCCTAGACATCGAAGGAGCATTTGACAATACCTCCTTTGAAGCCATTGAGAATGCAGCTACCAAAAAAGGAATTGAACCTTCCTTGATAAAATGGATAAAAGCTATGCTTGAAAGCCGGAGAACCACAGCTAACCTGGGGGGGCTCTATTACAGTAGTGGTTTCTAAGGGATGTCCCCAAGGTTCTGTCCCCTCTACTATGGTCTCTGGTTGTAGATGATCTCCTACAGAAGCTAACAAACTCCGGCTATGACAATCAGGGATATACGGAAGCCCTGGTCATTACAATTAGGGGCAAACATGATCAGATAATCTCTGATCTATTGTAAAATGCCCTAAACATAGTTTGCAACTGGTGTCAAATAATGGGACTTCGAGCCAATCCTGGTAAGGCAACAGTTGTTCCCTTCACGAGAAAAAGGAAGCTTTACCTACAAGCACCATCCCTTGAGGGAACAGTAGTGGAATTCTCAAAGGAAGTCAAATATCGAGGTATTACCCTGGATAACAGACTAGCCTGGAACTCTCACTTAAAAAGACTACTGGATAAAGCTACAGTGGCAACATGGACATGCCGCAGGCTTTTTGGAAAAACTTGGGGTCTTAAACCAAAAATGACTTTGTGGTCATACACATCTCTTAAAGACCCATGGTCACATACGCCTCACTTGTTTGGTGGCCAAAAACAAAACAAAAGACAGCTCAAGCTAGTTTGCAAAAACTACAACGCTTGCATGTCTAGGAGTAACCGGTGCCATGCGTACCTGCCCAACTGCGGCCCTAGAGGCTATATTGGACCGCTACCCTTACATCTGCATGTTAGGGAGCAGGCCGTACTTAATGCAATTAGGCTACAAAGGGCAAACCTCCTAAGTACAAATAATCTGGTTGGCCACCTGAAAGTCCTCCAGGATGAGGACCCGATGGCTAACCCAATTTCAGACGTTATGCCGAAACGCCACAACTTTGAAACACCATTTAAGGTGATCGTGGAGAACCGTCCACAGTGGCACACTGGGGACCTACCTTTTGAAAAAAGATCTCTTAAATGGTACACGGATGGATCCAAAATGGAAGGTAAAGCAGGCGTGGGCATATATGGGCCAAGGTGCCGTCTCGCAAAGGCACTGGGGGCCTCACCAATCATTTTTCAAGCAGAAATACACGCCATAGAACTCTGCGCTCGCGAAATAATCCATAAAAATATGCGTGGAGCAAAAATATACATAATATCAGACAGCCAAGCAGCACTTAAAGCGTTAAACTCGTTTACCTTTGAGGCAAAGCTGGTTTGGGGCTGTCGTACTGTCTTAAAGCAACTGGCAGAGAAAAATAGGGTGACACTAATCTGGGTACCAGGACATGAAAGCATTATGGGAAACGAGATTGCGGACAGCCTTGCAAAGGAAGGAGCCAAATCTCCGTTTATTGGCCGTGAGCCTGTCTTTGGACACCCGAAAAGTCACCTCTCAGCTCAGATCAGGCTTTGGGAGGACAGAACTAAGAAGGAATACTGGGAAACTACCCCGGGGCTGAGACGAAGAAGTTTACAAAGTACTCGCAACAGAGGACAAAATAATTCCTCACAGACAGTAGGAAAGAACTAAGGCTCATAACGGGCCTACTTACTGGGCATTGTCCACTTAGATACCATCTTAAGAAGATGGGTAAGGTCAATTATGAGACTTGTCGATTCTGTATGTAAGACGACGAATCCGCTGAACATGTCCTATGTGACTGCGAAGCTCTGTGCCGCATAAGGCTAACACATCTAATAAAGGCATTTCTACTGCCAGAGGATGTCGAAAAAATGGCCCTTAAGAATATTATAAGCTTCATCAAAGACCTTAAGTTCAAATGGGCGCCCTAGGGCATTCAGGGGTAATGTCACAATAGAACTTATAGGTCGCAGTGACAAGATGATAGGCAGAAACCCTGTCTGCATCCCCCGTAACTAATAATAATCGTGACAGAATATAATTTTTGTTGGATCCAGTGTCGATTAGGAATTTGATTATTTTTCCGCTCTTCGCCGTGTGCTCCAAATAGGGAAGCGAAGAGCTCCTTAATCTAAAAAATGAATATCGTCGAGTTCCTCTGTTTCCTCAGTGTTGGGATAATCGCAATGCTGCAAATTTTCTGACCCATCCGCATGTTCCTGAGAACATGTGTAGTTTGCGAGCATCTGTTCGTATGCTTCATCAGAACTAGCCAGTTCTTGGTAGTAGGTTTGTAGATCGGAATTTTCAAGGGAATGCTCCACATGATGAACTCTTTGAAATTTTACGGGTTGCGATTGACGTACCTGGTTCGAAAGTGGTCTCTTGTACGCGAGACCGTGGAGGTTTTGCCTATTTTGATAATTCACCTGGCGTGATCTGATTGATCGATCTACGTCCATTGGTTCTGGTTTAGGAAGATTTCCAAGATTACTATTGTTGGGTATCTGAGAGTGTTGGGGATATTGCTGCAAATGTCTTTGAGGATATTATTACATGTATCGCCATGGGTATTGCGGTCTAGAAGGGTTATGAAGTAGTTCTGGGTAGACATTTCTTGGTCGTTGTGGATAAGAAGTGGGTTGTGTTGAGGGTTTTGCTCTACCAAGTGGAAGCGGGAGTGGTGACGAAGGCTGTAGCCGCGAATATTTCCGTGGCTATGTTGAATGCGGTAGTGGACATTTTCGAGCTTGAGACATACGAGGTGTGGCAGAAAAGTAATGAGACTGATTTTTATTTACCAAAGTTTTTATTTTTTTTCAAACATCAATGTTATCCCCTTCAAAGTAGTTCCTTTGGGCAGCTACACACCGATGGAGACGTTGTTCCCACTGTTGGTAGCAGCGCTGGAAGTCTTCAACCGGTATGGCCTTCAGCATGTCCGTTACACTCTTTTGGATGTTTTCTAAAGTCCTGAAATGACGTCCTTTGAGGACATTTTTAAGTTTAGGAAAAAGTAAAAAGTCACAGGGACTGAGGTCAGGTGAATAGGGGGGCTGGGAAACCACAGGAATGCATTTTGAGGTCAAAAATTCTGTTATGGAGAGGGCAGTGTGACATGGAGCGTGATCTCCCTGATCTGTGTTCATCTTCAATGTGCTCTCTGCCTTCCAAAAATGATTTGTGCCAGCGAAAAACTTGAGCTCGGGATAAAGAATGTTCCCCATAGGCTTGCTTTAACTTTTCAAATGTCACACTTGCCGATTCTACAAGCTTAACACAAAATTTAATGGCACAATTTTGCTCCAAATTCCGCTGTTCCATTTTGCGTGCCGCACAACCAAAACACAACTCCACTAATAGCAGTCACAAAAATCACGTCGTTAACGGAGGGAGTGGAAACTCGCACTGAGCTATGGCAGTACCCTCCTACACGTGCTCTATCAAGGAAAACAGCGCAGGGTTGCCAGATCGTTTGCAGTGTTGCCAGTCTCATTACTTTTCTGCCACACCTCGTAGGTGTAAAGCTTGGGGCAAATCTGCTGGTTCCCTCATACTCAGCAACTTTGCGAATGTGTCCAGCGCTTTGTCTCGGTAGGCTTGTGTCATCACGTCCATTGATTCCTGGCTAATCTCCATGCAGGATAATTTATTCACAATCAAAGACAGGTGATAATAGACTTCTTGGTAGAATTCAGGGATGCTGCTAAGGCACTTTGATATTCTTTCACAGTTTAATGGGGTATTGTAAGATTCTAACGCGATATCTGCGTTGCCTGTAATTTTGTTTCGGATTACGTTTAGTATACCGAAGTATTTAGGAGTGCCGTTCAAATTTTCATAAGTTTTTAGAATCCTGTCGACACTCTTTTTCCAAGGCCGAATTCCGCTGGGTCGCCGGAAAACTCCCGTAAACTTTTTACGACGTCTGGTATTCTATCCATGTCGTGTAAGTTAGAAAGATGTTTGGGGTCAATGATTTGATCTGTGTCATGATTAAGGTCTGAATCGGTGTGAGTAAATTGGTGGAGGATTTGCTGGTTTTCGTTTATAATTATTTCGGAAATTATTTGTTTTAATTGGTTTACGTCGAAAATGTCTTTGGAATCAAAACTACCAGAAGGAATATAACTAGAACTAGTGTTGGAGTTAGGGGTTGCATAGGGATGGTTTTAAAATATTGCCGTTATTCGCCATTTTTGTTTGTTTTCGTAATCAAATATGCTCAATACCTAATGGTTTTTTTCCAATAGCTTGGTTTCACTAAAGTTCAATGATAGACCTAAACCGGACATAGCCACTTTTAGCTTTAATGGAACTTAATAAAGAATAATTGCACTGCCGCTTTGCGCATGAATGATCGCACCTAGTTAATATTCAGCTTTAATAAAATCACTTTACGAATATTTTCTTTGACATTAATTATATAATTTCTTTTACCGTTAGATTTGAAATTTGTAAGAAAGACGGATTTGATGAGACCAAATTAGATTAATTAAAATTACGATAGAATTTTTAATTTTAATTCTTTACACTTTTCCTATGCAATTTCACTTGATTTCCTTATAATGAAATTTATTTAAATTAAAGGAGAAAGATTGATTGATTTTTTTTTCACTTTCTTTCTATTACAGATTTTATTTCCACTTGTAATTTATTCTATTTAAATCAAACAACAAAATATTTAAATTTACAGAAATTACATTTTGATTTAAATTTTTTTTTATTTTATTTTATCTTATATTTCATTATATTTTAATTAGAATTTATCTAGAAAAGTCATTGAAAAAAAATAAATTGTGAAAGTAGTTTAAATATTAAATGTGAATTTAAATTGTTCTCTTTTTTCATTTTATTTTATATTGGATTTCATAATATTTTAAATGATACGTTTATCTATAAAAGTGATTGAAAAAACAAGATATTGAAAACAAAAATCCTGAAAATAATGATAAATGTGTTAAACAAGATTAAGAAGTGAGTGACCTAATGAAAAACCAGATTTTTTTTTTGCTTCCTCTCTTGATAAAAAATCCAAAAATATGTATAAATAGATAATACGAAACAAAGATATTGTAATGGTCAGAAATTAATATTATGACAGACTTCAATCCATCTAATTTACTTGAACAAATTGCAAACGTCCCCAATCCATCTACGTTATCAGAACAAATTGAGTCAGCATTAGACCGATCTAAAGAAATCTCAAATATAGTTAACAATTTTTTCCACCGCTTCTCATCAGAACCCAAACATGCTTTCACTCACCATCGACCCCCTAAAATATCTATTAAAACTGCCTGAATTTAGTGGCGATTTTAGAGATCTTCAAAACTTCATCGATTTAATCGATAAAATTCATCCCACATTGAAGACATATGATGAATTATCGTAAAATATATTCTCAGATCATATAAAATCCAAATTAAAAGGAAAAGCTAGGGAAGTAATAGAAATTAACGTTCACATAACTTCTGGGACTGACATTAAAAATACTTTAATACAAAACTTCGGTGACAGACTTAAAACAATGGAACTGTTTGATGAACTAAGAGCAGTTAAGTTTAAAACAAACAGCACAGATTTTTATAATAAAGTGAAAACATTACTCAGGCGACTGAATGTTAAAACAAAACAAGTCTCAGAAGATAGAGAAGAAATAAATAGTACTATCAAGGCAAATAAATCCGCCGCATCAACGATATTTAAAAATGAATTGCCAGAACCTATGCGTTTTATTCTTCACTGCAGGAATCCCACCAGCTTAGAAGGAAGTATAGACGTACTTTACGAATGCGGATATGCATTTTATAACTCTTCTCAACCAGTACAAAACAACCAATTAAACAAACCCCTTGGTTACAGAGAACCAAATAGAAATTTCAATCACAACATTAGGCAGAATCAGAGATTCAAAGCAATCCAAGGAGCTACCTTCCTAATCATAACAGAAATAATTCTTACAGACCACTTTCTAACGAACAACCAAGACCCCCCCCCCCCCCCGCCAAGCCAACATTTCTTCCGACCAAATTTTAATTCACATCGTCAACAGAGTAATACAAACAATAACTTTCACAACAATAATCATCCGAATTTTAGCAATTTCAGACCCAATAATAATCATAATTTTAACAGCAATTATCGATTTGGAAACAGTACACAAAATAACACAAATAACAACCTTAATAGGCCAGAACGTATGGAAGTTGATTTATTGTGTGTTGCAAACAGATTAGCAAATTTTCAATCTCAAGCCTCCAGCACAGACTACCCTATATAGTCGTTAAATCTAAAACTATTCCTTTAAGATTTATTATAGATACCGGGGCAACACATTCCATAATCAACCCTAACCTTTGTCATCCGAAATGGAGAAGCACCAATGAAAAACCCCTTAAATTAAAAACTTTAAACCTTTTTTGTGGAAATTAACGAAAAAGTTAATATACCACTATTCGAAAAGATTGGTAACCCCTCAGACAAAGCTGAATTCTTGGTCTGCAAATTTCATGACCAATTCGATGGTCGAATCGGTAATAGTATATATAGAAGCAATTGTCGATTATGAAAATAAAATATTAATATCAGGAACAAAAACGGTTGACTTAAACTTCGAAATAAGGAACGATATAGATAAAAATATATCACAGAATAAGGAATATAAGGAAATCGAAATGAACCTGTCCGTATCGCACGCAGAAGGAAGGACTAGGCTTTATCAAAGAACAGCGACTTAAAGACAATTGGTTTGTCGTAGAAGAGGGAATTTACAATATAGATAATTTTCAAATGCGGGCAAAAGTTAGAAAGTTAAAAATGAAAGAACAAAATTAAAAATTCGTCAACGATTGGAGACAGAGAAGGTCGACCAACAGAATTTTAATATTATCGAGGAAAGGGATAAAATACCTGTTATGGATCAATTGAGAATTGACCATTTGAATCCAGAAGAACAAAATACACTTTTAAATGTAGTGAAAAGATTAACTGACATTTTCTACAATGAGAACTCAGATCTCACTTGCACCAATGTTAGCAAACATGGGATACGCACAGTCAATGACATTTCTATTCAATGTAAAACCTATCGCTATCCTTATGAACATAAGGAAGAAGTCGAAAACCAAATCCAAGAGATGTTACAAAAAAAAAATATTATTCGTCACAGCAACTCCCCATACTCCGCACCGATCTGGATTGTACCTAAGAAGGCAGATGCCAATGGTAAAACGAAGTGGAGACTTGTAATCGACTACCGTAAACTCAATGAGGTAACCGTTGATGACAAATACCCCACTCCTAATGCAGACAAAATTTTATAGAAATTAGGGAATTGTCAATACTTTACGACACTTGATTTGGCGAAGGGATTTCACCAAATCGAAAACGATCAGCAAGACGTACACAAAAACAGCTTTCTGTGTCGAAAATGGCCACTACGAATTTCTACGTATGCCATTTGGATTAAAAATAGCCCCCGCGACATTCCAAAGATTAATGAATTATGTCCTAAAAGAATTCATTAATAAAATATGTCTAGTATATTTAGACGACTTTATAATCTTTTCAACATCTCTTCAAGAACACATCGACTCTTTAAAGAACATTTTTAATAGATTGAGAGAAGTAAGCTTAAAAGTCCAAATGGACAAATCAGAATTCCTAAAGAAGGAAACTGAGTTTCTAGAGCATATAGCCACCCCAGAAAGTATCAAACCTAATCCGAGCAAAGTGAAATGCGTAAGAAATTTTCCGATGTCAAAAAATAGTAAGCAAATTAAGCAATTCCTAGGGCTAACGGGATATTACCGAAAGTTTATAAAAGATTATTCTAAGATCGCGAAACCAATGACTAAGTATTTAAAAAGGGACACCAAGGTAAATCTATCTGACCCTGAATATCAGCAAAGCTTTGAAACCCTAAAAACACTTCTGATAAATGATCCCATTTTGCTATATCCAGATTTTAATAAAGATTTTACCCTTACTACAGACGCCAGTCAATATGCATCCTGTATGTTATGTGAGTCGTACTTTAAACGATCATGAAATCAATTATAGTACAATTGAAAAAAAATTATTGGCAATCGTGCATTATCCCGTATAGAAACATCAGAAGGCAACTTATTAATAGAAGACCCTACAATACCCACTAGCAATTCATCACTAAATGTGTTCAAAACTCAATTTATAATCAATAAGTCAAATACGGGATCCCTAAAAATAAAAAAAACATAAAAATATTTGATAAAAACCGTACTACCATATACATGAAATTTTTAGACGAATCAACCGCTGTTATGTTATTAAAAAACCATTTCAACCCAAATGGACTGAACGCAATCTATACTGCATACGATGATTTCTTTGATACTATTGAAACCACATTTAGCCAAAAGTTTTCAGGCAACGGTAAATTCAAATTAATACGCTGTCTTACATGCTTACGAGGACGTGACCTACGAAGAGAAATTGGCAAATTTAATTGAAAAGGAACATCTGAAAACAATCATAGAGGGATAGACCAAGTTTTAAAAGAATTAAAACTATGTTAGTATAACCCAAAATTAAAACAAAAAGGAAAAGGAACATCTGAAAAACAATCATAGAGGGATAGACCAAGTTTTAAAAGAATTAAAATTATGTTACTATAACTCAAAATTAAAGCAACGTATAACGCAGTTTATAAATAATTGTAATATACGCAACATAGAAAAATATTCCAGAAAGCCATCGAAACCTTTGCTAAAATTTACTGAAACACCTCAGAGCCCAAGAGAAATAATACATGCAGATGTATTCCGCACTTTAGGAAAATCCTTATTTTTCGCCTACGCAATAAAACTTTTAGGAAGAACTTGGACAGAATTCAAACGAGCGCTTTTGTACTATTTTAGCCAGTTCGGTGATGTCAAAAAAATTTTAGTGGATAATGAATTAGGCTTCAAGCGCTACCTCTTACAGAATTCCTGGCCAATCGAAGTACTGAAATACATTTTAGATCTTACAGTAATCATACGAGCGATTGCATAATACCATCAACGAGCACATTCGACTCCTAAAACAAGATGAAATAAACAATCAGGGAACAGTAGAGGAGAAGATTCTAAAGATCATAGGATTTTACAATAACACTATACACTCAACCACTAACAAAAAACCTATTGACTTTACACCGCGAAGAGTCTAAGGAAATTTACGATAAAACCTTAGAGAAAAAACAAAAGGTTATTAAAAAAATTAATTAGAAAAGAAAAAATCATCTCGCTGGAAGATGGTCAGAATTTTATAAAGGAAATTAGAGAAGGTAAGAACCACTCAAAATATAGGAAAATCAACACAGAAAAAGTGGACGAAGACCACGTTGAAGACGTCGATAATCGATATAAATATAACAGGGCACACGTTAAACCAAAGAAAAAATACCAAACCACAGATAAACCGGCAATAAAAACTAATAGCAAACTGACCCAAACAAAACGAACTAATAGACAAAAAACTTTCATTTCAGGAAACGATGATGACATACATAATACTGATACTAACTGTAATCGTAACAACAATGCTGCCAATGGACAAGACACAGGAAATACACCTGAACGACCTAAACAACAATAACGGCTACCTGACAATGAACATAGAGAACGTTAAGGTAATAAAGACTTATCGTAAAGTCTGAAATATAGTCAATGTAACAGAATTTGAAATAATCGCATAAGAGCAAACTTCGTAGCACTCAAACCCAAGTCAAGTTTAGTAGAACCAATAATACCATTAACCAAAGTTTCATTTTATTGGAAGCTAAAATAGATAATATAAAACCACAATTTAAAGAAAAAAGAGCACTCATGAACATACTAGATACAGGTTTCAAATATTTAGCTGGAACAATGGACCACGAAGACGAGGTTCAGATCAAAAACAAGTTAGATAAACTATTCGAGTACAATGTTGAGTTAACCAATGAGAGTAATAAGCAGGTCCTTATAAATAAAGAATTATCCGACGAAATTCAAAACATAACTTCGCACATCAACAGTTTACAATAGAAAACTACTTGAACTCTTTTAACACAGAACTGACAGGTACGGTAATAACTCTAGAACAGGAAATGAAATTAATACAATATATGTACCAGATAAATCACGACACGATATTCCAAATTAGGGATACTTACAAAAAATATCTTAGGTAAAGAAGAACTAGAACTAATTACAAGTACCGATAGTCTCAAGGAAATAGAGATGGCAGTAACTACTAACCGAGATCAAATAATAATCGTCCTACTTATTCCGCAGTTTGCTGAGTACAATTACTCGAAGGTCTTAATTGAGCCACTCCCGAACTCCCAAAATAAATCCATACTCCTAAAAGACAAAGAAATTCTGGTAAATGACAAAAATCTAGCATTTGAATTTCCAGTAAAAGATAATCTAAAGAAAAACCTTTTAGAAATAAACGATAATTGTATTAGAAATATTATGAGCACAAAAGAAGCTTATTGTACTAGGATAATTACAAATATTGTAGAGGTATAGGAAATAACAACAGGCGTTATAATAACGAAAAACATACGGGAAACTATAAAAAACAAAATTGTAATAATCTAAATATGAAATTGAGCGGCACATACTTAATAAAATTCAAAAATTGTAAAATAGAAATAAATAATAAAACGCTTGAAATTTGTGAAAAAGTAATATACGACAAAATCATACTACCAAATTTTATAACAAAATTTAAGGAAGGAAAAACCATTCCAGATGTAAAATTAGATGAGTTATACCTAAAAAATGTAAAAAATAGGGAATTGATAGAAATGCATTCAAAACATAACAAAATTTTCAACATAGTATCATCAAGTATCAATGTATCAGTTATTGTTAGTATAGTTGCCATAATTATAATCATAATATACCTAAAGAGAAATGAGAAAATTGCAGCTAGAGAAACAATTTTTAAAGTGTCGTCGGAGCCTCAATTAAACGATGGGGGAGTTACAGTAAACAAATCTATAATGTAGTAATTACATATAACGTATACATATATCATAATTACCTTTCCGTTCAGTGCATGAATTATCCCACGATCAGACCATGACACCTTATTCCATAATCCGGTATTTTACAAATATGATATTATCATACAAATAATTCTTGAATGCAATTTATAAAGAATCCGAATAATATATTTCCCTTCACACAAAACTGAAAAACCTAAAATTGTCACGTACACATTCTTTCACACGGGTAAATTATCAAACTTAAGTGAAATATAATCCGCCAACTGCAATTTTCCTAAAAGCTCGTAGAGCAAAGAAGGTAATGTAATTATAAATGTAACTTAGTCTAATTTTTATGTTATTCCGTTACGGCCGCGAAATACGTAATTGTACATCATTTAAGAAAAGAAATTGTTCTTATAAAAGTAAAGTTGGAGAAGTGAAGAAATCAATAATAATAGTTTCAATTAATTGCTTTTTATTATTTTTAATTTGTTATTCCAATTGCAAGAGCGTATGGTATATGTTATTTTCGTGTGCATTTTAATGCTTTAATATGATTGGTAAATATTAGACACCCATGCATAATATTAAAAGTTATTTTGATTTTTGCATATCCGTGCGTACGTATGTGCGTCCATCTTCATGATAACTCGAGAACGCATGTACCTAGAGAGCTGCAATTTTGCTTATGGCCTTTAAAAAAAAGTAAAATTAAGTTCGAATATGGGACAAATCGGGTAACTCCTTTGTAGGGTTGCCTTACAAAAATTTCGTTTTTCACTACATATTTGGACACTACCAGAGAACGCGTCAACGTCGAGAGCTGAAATTTGTACATAGTATTTTCATAAAAATAGTAAATACAATTTTAAAAATAGGTTAAATCGGGCAACCTCTTCTTGGTGTTGCCATATAAAAGTTTAGGAATTTTACGTATACTGTGAAAACGATAAATCCTATACGGTTTTAATGTACTGAGAAGTTATGAAATCCTATAAAATTGGTTATAGAATTTTTTTTTTTGACGTACCGTTCTAGAAATATATGCGAAAAACCACTTCAGAAATCAAACTTGCACAAATGGGTGGACATACGAAATGACATACCGGCAGACATCTAGGGTATCATAAGAATTAGTCTTAGATTCTACCTTTTTTACTTGCTCACTATATATTTGGGCACCGCTTGAGAACGCGTCTACGTAGAGTGCTGAAATTTTGTACATAGCTTTGTGTTCGTTCCACGAACAGAAATTACAAAATTTTATCTACGATAGAATCACTAGCTGTAGTAGAATCCGCCTCTTCAACTTCATCAGATTCCTTCTCGGTTCCAGTGACAATTACCTGAACCTAAAATTACAGAAAAAGATCACAAAGCAAAATATTTTTTACAAATAATTAACAAATACTTATCTGACAATAATCAGCGTCCAGCGATATCAATAAATGACACATACAAATGTCAACAGCAACAGAATAAGAAGACAACACACAGCTGTCTCTATTCACTACTCGATTACTCATTCATAATGGGGAGAAATGGACCCCTTTGACGCAATGCTTTTCGAAACGTGTAAAAGCGCGCTGCTCAAAGCAGTGGGCATTGCGATCTGAGCATTCATCCCAGACGGGTTAGTTGAATTGAAATTGACATCAGTATGTAGTTACGGGCAAGCATTGATGCCCAAATTAAAATAAAATAAATTTCTACCTTTCAGCTTCACCCCAAAAAGACCGGAAGTATTGAAATCGGTCCCCTTACAAGGGCAAGTTCTGACGCCCAATCTGTTAAATAAAACTATATTTGGTAGAAAACTAATTCAATTTTATATTTTTCAGACTAAAGGGTTGCTTTTGCTTGTTTCCTACGCATCTGCACGCCTAATTTCTCAGCACCGTGCTGCATGCTGCATCTTTTTACGCCCACACTTGTGGTACTACACATTTGATTTCACCGGTTGGATTACCATTTGGATTCGTTTTATTTTTTATATACTATTTGTTTATTTTTGATTTTTTACCATTTAATTTGCTCTATTTTCATTTTGTTTTTATTTTTGATTTTATTTGCAAATTTGGATTTCTTCTTTATTTTTCATTTTTGATTAATTGGAATATTTATCGTTTGTATTTTTATTTTATACTTTAAATAAAAGGCTAGTGACGACAAAGAAAATTGTTATTGATTCTGCCATAAAAATACTCTGAATTTCAGTACATCCAATCTAAACCGGCACCTGCCAACTTCTGTTATGTTTAGACTCAGAATAGGTTAAAACACTTTGTGATAGCAATAGTAAAGGAGAATTCAAAAATGGGTTGAAACCCTTGCAATCCCTCCTTGGTGTTGCCATATAAAATTTAGGTTTTTTACGTATAATGTGAAAACGTTCAGTCCGAGATATTTTTATTGTACTGAAAATTTCTTTGAAATATCAAATCCTATGAAATTGGCCATAATCATTTTTACTGTCCGACGAACCGTTCTAAAAATATATGCGAAGAGCCACTTAACAATAAAACTTGTGCAGATAGGTGACCATACGAAATTACTTACGGTCATTCATCTAGGGTATAATAAGAATTGGTCTTAGACAAATTCTAGTTTTATTTTCGATTTTATGGTCGATGTATGTCAAATAAATGAAAAATAACGGTAATATTTTTGTTTTATTCAATTGTTTAAAAAAGGGGCCCTGACTCTGTTAACCGCTTATAAGCCCTGGGACTCCATGTCTGGGCCTAATTGAACGCGAATCGACAATAATTAGGGCAACTAGAGGCTGGCCCGCAAGGCGGAGCTTCATCACTACTAGATACTGTGCTTTTAGTTGTGGATGAGCTATTAAACTCCAAGAGGCCGAGTTTAAGGCCCAGAGATACGCTGATGATATTGTCATTTTGTTTTAAAAGACAATATAAATTATGTACACTGTAAAAAATAATTGGGCTATTTCCTAAAATTAAGACACTTTTTTCCCTAAAAATAAATGTAATTTTCTCTGATATAAAAGGAAAATCAGTTTAATTTCCCCAAATCAATGCAACATTCAATGAAGTTAGGTATTTGGCACCAGAAAACCTATGAAGTACGCAAAATTCCCGAAATGTTAAGCTCTCTTGGATATAAGGAAGAGAACATTCAATAAATTAGGTATTATGCTACATTTTTTATTGAAATATATTTTCGCGTATATAATTCACATATTGTTTTTGAAAACAAGTCATATTGTTTTTCAATAACTCATATATTGTTGTTCAATAACTTCCGTACTACTTAGTAGTATCGGCCATTAGAAATAAGCTCTTCAGCTCATCTTTATGTTTTTAAAGGGGGTGGTGTTTTATCACCTATGGTGGAATGTGGTGTTTTATCACCTATGGTGAAGTGTGGTGCTATAACCTACTCCCAAGATTTTAGGGATTATTCTCTACATTTTAGGGGAAAAAACAAAACAAAATTTTAAAATTCCCTACATTTTACGGAATATTCCCTAAATCTTAAGGAAGAAAAAAACAACAATTTCCTACATTTGAGGGAGAAAACCTGCCTAAATTTGAGGGATAAAAACCTAATTTACGTTTTCCAAGGTGGAGCTTTCTCTAATTTTATCGACAAATATTTGTGGCTCAAATTGTCGCCACTCACTTTAGGGATTTATTTTTTCATGTAGCTTTACCCGAGTGTATGCGAACTGCTTTTAACATTGTTACTGATGATGCCAGAATATGGGCTATCAATAAACCCAGGAGATGGTGTTAGTTCCTTTCACTACGAAAAGGAGCCTCCAGGTCCAAGCTGCTAGGTTAAGTGGAATTACATTAGAATATTCAAATGAAGCAACATGTTTGGGAGTAGTCCTAAATAGCAAGCTTAACTGGAATCCCCACTTTAAAATAATAATCAATAAAGCTATGTGGGCATTCGGATCATGGCACAAGCTTTTCGGAAAACCCTAAAATGACCTTCTTGATCTTTCAGGGCATACGCAGACCCATATTTTCTTGCGAAGTAAACGTCTGGTGGTCTTAAATGTATACATTCTTGGCATACAGCCTCTCTACCTCTTTATTCAGAGGGAAGCACTGAAAATCGAGGTGCTCCAACAGATGTTACGACCAAAAAGTAACAAAAGAATCCAGCTACTAGATAGAGGGTTCCAGTTCCCGCAATAGGCCCAGGTCTGGTATACTGACGATAGGTGCAGGGGTGGTCAGCCTACAAGTGGAATTCTCCATTCCGCTTAGTACATCACCTTCCATTTTTCTGGCTGAAGTCCATGGAATAGAGGTTGGAACTCAGGAAAGCCTAAGCAGAGGCTGCAAGAGCTCTACATTTGCTCAGACAACCCAGCTGCGCTCCTGGCTCTATCCCTCCCAAAACTTTGAGTCGAAAGTGGACTGGAGCTGCCATTAGAAATTCTGCTGTCTACGGATAAAAAAAGTAACGTTGCTTTGGATTCCTTTACACGGAAAAGTAAACGCATTACCATCTACGGGTGATCTGGCTAAAACCGGAGCCGACAGTTCCCATACTGGTCCCTACCCAAATTTTGGCCTACCAAGAAGCCACTTTAGGGGGTAATGAAACAGGTGATGGAATTCTTCATCCTCTCTCCTCTCACGCGCAAATAAGTAATAATTGGTTTTAGGAGACAACCACCCAGGCTTTTCATTAATGCAGTCACTGGACATGGCCCCGTCCGAACTGTGTCAACTGTGGTAGAAAGAATATTATATGAGTGTCTCCCGCGCTTTCAGCATTAAGGTTGCAAATCACTGGAGAAGCATTTACATATCCCTCCAAACAAGGTTTGCAATCTAATCCGTGGGGCAACGATTTCAACCCACATATCTTAACGGTTACAACCCTATACATACCTATAACAAGTCTATTTATTCCTACTCAAGTTTCATTCGAAAAGTGCGCAACACGACACTTTCCAATCAATGTAAATATTCTCCGAATAATAATTATTCAAATGCATTGAATTTGAATGTAATATTTGATAAACTCTTTTATTTTAACCAATGACCGGAACGATACTGCAGTTCATGAGTTTTTCGATTTTTGAACTCATATCTAAAATTTGAAAATTGTTTTGTTGGTAAACGGATGCGCGGACCAGCAAATATCGAAATTAGTTTTAGATCTTTTACATAGCTAGCTAGTCTATTTTGTCGTAGTGTGATATAGGACTTAAAAATTTGACTTAAAAATTTGACATTTAGTTTCGCACATAACCATGGAGAAATTCTAGTGCGGTTTACATTAATTGCATACACACTTCAGTAATTGTTTTCTTTTATACTTTCAGGAATGGACTACAGAGGCCTAACCGTTTGTTAAACATCACACTAAAACGCTGCATTATGATTCTTCCACCTTCACGATAAGAAAATAAAACTGTGAACAAACATTTTGCATTATGTGAAAGATTTACAAACATATTTTAAAATCTCATGCTGCACAGTATCAGAAGAGATATTTCGAAAATAAAAATATTGTTTTAATAGTTAATTAAATCCATGAAAAAAGCAAACTACTAGTTTCGAAATGAAACATCTACTGAAACCATTTATTGTGATCATTTTAGTTCTATTTCTTATTGATACGTTACTGGCAGACAATTCGAGCAACTATCCATATTCCAAAAGACAAGTTCGAACTGCATCTCATCATAGCCACCACAGTGGTGGAACTCGAGTTAAGAAAAGTGGAGTGCCTGCAGCGAATGGTGGTGGCTCCAATTTGTTTGCAAATAGTCAAGATACACCTTTTGGGAATATTCTTACTGCACCAGGATTACGGGAGAGAAAACCGAATATTATCCTCATTTTAACTGATGATCAGGATGTTGAATTGGGTAAGTTATTTAAAATTTACAGCAAGCATGAGTCATCAAATTTTATTTAGTTTAGTGTTGATTTACCCCATTTTATCAATTGGTTGATTTTTAGTTTTTTTAAAGTCTACGAAGTCTACTCTTAGCCTTGAGCTTGGTTAATACTCACAGATGTCTTGTCTCCCTTTAATTGACAATTCAGTTTTTATGATTTATTTTTAGCAATATGAACAAAGAAAGTTAACACCGAATTACTATCACCTAACTAATTTAAAAAGCTATCTATTATTAAGAGATTTAAGTTTTTGCTATTATAAATTCATACATAAATATTATTCATTTCTACTAATTCTTATAATGTTTATGTTGCGGCTGAACCCAAGAGAAGAGCACCTCTCGCGTAGAGCTTCCTAGTTTCCATCATCTAAAAAGAAAAGGCATCAACACAAAGAATCAATTCTAGATTTAAACTAATTTAATTATATGTACTTATCTGATAAATATATTTATTTTACAATGTCATGTAGGTAGATAGTATGTAAATATCACTTGCTCTTTGGAAATCTAAAATCAAAAGTAGAAATTAATATTATTTTCAAGTAAAATTGTCTACATAGGTAACACAAACACACCACATAATGTTGAATATTCACAGCACCAAAACGAAATCGAATTTGTGTTACAATGTACACAAATTGCTCACACCCAAGCAAAAAAAAACTAACCAAAGGAAAATAAAACGATCACATCACATAAACCATTTACAATAATAAATATATACACCTACATTTCTTGATGTCCGAGTAGATTGCCATTGCATGCCTGTAGTCTGACATCTGTGACAGGTTTATTGTTGGCCTATAAAATCTGATGAAAAGCTTTGATCGATAATCGATCAGATTCGGAGTCAATCGATCGTTTGCTCACCCCTGAATCCAGTAGACCATGACTGTCGTCATGCATTTAAAAGGAGATCTCGAAATCCATGAGACAGAGCTATTTGTAATGCGGAAGACCTATTACAAAATTGACAAAATAGGGGAAAGTTGCGAATATGCAATGCTCTTGACGTTATATGGTAATGAGTTGGATCCTAGCACCAGGTTCAGGGAGAAGTCAAAACCACTAGAGGGACAAAATAACAAAAAATAAAAAAAATGACGAAATATTCCTCGAACGGCATTAACATTTTTCTGTGTTCTAATCGAAAAATCTGAGCACCGCATCGGTTGCATTTTTGAAAGCTTTATCGAGACGCTCGAAATTTAAGTACATATTTATCATCTGACGGCTTGATTAAATATCGGAATTGTGCACAAATTCGTTTTCGTTGTACAAATCAATACGCAAATTAATTGAAGAAAAAAAATTAACTATAGCTGCAAATTGTTTATAATAAACGGGAAATAATTAAAGACAAAGTGGTTTTAATCAGTTTTAAAGACATTATGTATAGTGTTTCGATAGAATAGTGGCAAAGAAGTCGGCGTTGAAACTTCGAGATCTGGGTTCAATTCTCGTGTTTTCTCACTCTTTTTTTGTTTATTTTGTCGTCGAATTTCCCCAACCAATTCGAAGAAAGGTGAAAATTCGTGGAAACCTAAACATTAAAAAAGGGACATATCGTGACTGTGAAAAAGATCCAAATTCAAAGATGACCTTCATATGAACTTGAAAGCAAGCTCAGCAACAATTTAATTGACTTTAGTTTATTACTGATTATCAAGTGCGAGAATATTTAAAGCAACATCAGGCAGCATTCAGAAGGCAATTCTAAAAAAGGAGAAAAAATAGAAATCATTTGGTGAGTCCGTTTCATTTACCACTTACAATTATATACATACATACCTTACCCAAATATCGCTTGTAAATATATGTATTAAGTAAATCATGGAGGATCTAATTAAATTACAATATCGCGCCAAAAAGGCAATAGAAAATTTCGTATGCAATTATCGTAAAGATCCCGTCCATCGCAAAACACAAAAGTACTACGAAACGAGGAGGAGCAACCTTGATCAGTATTGGAATGAATTTAGAAAACGTGACGTAGAAATAGCTTAGGTAGTAACCGATGACGTAATGAAAACCGCACCATATTTTGTTGATGAAGTATATTCGAAGATTGAAAACTTCTACCTAGACTCATTCGTTTTAATTGGGTCGAATTTTCAACGTGATTATCCACCGGCTGCAGTTAGTGCAGCTAGTGGAAAGGGCACTGAGATTAAAGTTGTTAATGTTCATTCAAAGCATGATGAAATAAATCTCCCCAAAATCTCCTTGCCTACATTTACCGGAGATTATCTCTTATGGAGCACCTTTTATGATTTGTTTCGATCTGTCCTGCATGAAAATGTAAATTTATCCCCGATACAAAAGTTTCAATATTAAAGGCACATCTTTTAAACAATATGATTATATCGAGTGCAAATTATGAATCGGTATGGAACACTTTAGTAACGCGATATGATAACAAGCGCATTCTAGTTAAATCTCAATTAGACGTATTTTTCAACCAATCTAATGTCAATCAAGAATCTGCCAAAGGTGTTAAGTCACTTAAGGATAAAACCGCACAAACTCTCGCTGGCTTTAAGAATCTCGGCATTAATATCGAATCATGGGCTCCAATTTTAGTCTACTGGATCTGCCAAAGACTACCTTATGAAACGCTTCAATTATGGGAACAATCCCTCTGGGATCTTCCAAAGTGGCATGAGCTAAAGAAATTTCTTGAATCACGATTTCGTACCTTGGAGGTCATGAATTTAAAAAGAAAGCCCATAATCAAAGAAGTCAAGCCTATGTTACAAGAAAAATCTTGGAGGCAGCCTCAAACTTTCCATGTCGCAACTACACCTCAATGTTGTCTCTGTCAAGAATCACATTCTATACGCAAATGTCCAAAATATTTAACTTTAAGTACTCAAAATCGATTTGAAGGGGCTAAATCAAAAGGACTTTGTGTGAATTGTTTAGGATCAGGTCATATCGTAGCCAAATGTCCAAGTAAACTAAAGTGCCTAGTGAGTCAAAGGTCCCATCACACGACTTTGCACAAAAATCCAATCAATCAACCTGAGCGAGAAAGAAAAGAAACTCCAATTCAACCTAGGGCTTTTGCGCAATCTTTCGCTTTTACAAAAAACGCCGACACCACTACAGAAACTAAATCCTTCTTCGTGAACCAAGCGTCCAGACCGCAGAAGATGTTGCTGGCGACAGCCTTGGTCGCAGTGATTACACCAACGGGTCATAAACAAATTTGTAGAGCGCTCATCGATCCCGGATCTCAAGCAAATTTTGGAACTGAAAACATATTACAATCTATAGGCATTTCAAGGAAATTATTTAGTGCAAATGTAACTGGGTTGGGAGGTACATCTGCAGAAGTAATTAAGAATTGTGTAAGCCTGACACTTGCACCGAGAGAATCCAATGGTAACAAGTTCAAGCCTTTGTGTTAAAGAAAATATCGAATTCACTCCCTGATTCTGACATATTAATTGCTAATTGGAAACATCTTAAGCTAGCTGATCCAAATTTTGATAAGCCTGGACGTATTATTGCTAGGGGCTGATGTGTACTCCTCAATACTCCAGAACTGAGGGCGAAAAGGTCCCATCGGCATGCCAATCGGACAAGAAACCATATTTGGCTGGATATTAACTGGTAAAACTTGCAGCCTACAGTATCCACCCAGTAATCTGAAAATTTTTCATATTAATATGAATGTTTGCGAGATGTTGAGAAAGTTTTGGGAGTTAGAGGAAGTACCTGTCATACCGCGTTTAACAGATGAGGAACAACGTTGTGAGCAGCATTTCGGTGCACATTGTCATAGATATCATGATGGAAGGTATCAAGTCAGACTTCCTTTCAGTAATAACCAAGTTCGGCTAGGCGCGTCTTGGAATATAGCCATTGGAAGATTGATCAGTCTAGAAAGGCGATTCGCACAAGATCCAAACCTAAAAGAGGAATATGAAAATGGCATTAATGAATATCTGAAATTAGGACATATGAAGGAAACATATACAAAGGAAACCGACTTCATAAAACATGATCAAAGTGGAAACGTCTACTATGAGGATACGTATCTACCTCACCATGCCATCATTAAACCAGGTAGTACCACAACCAAAGTTCGAGTAGTTTTCGATGCGTCACGTCAAACATGTAATGGACAATCTTTGAAGGATGTGCTACGTAAAGGACCCACTATTCAAGAAACCTTATTTTCGATATTAATGCACTGGTGGAAATACAAAATTGCGTTCATGGCAGACTTACAGAAGATATATCGGCAAATTTGCATACATCCTCAATACGTCGAGTACCAAAGTATAGTGTGGAGGGATTGAGAGAATGTGTCATAACGAGTAGACGTGTGAAATTGTTGCTCCGGAAAAATTGTTAACTTAATCGCTATATCCGAGTATTTATTCCAAAAATTGCTTGTAATTGCTCGCGTTCTACATTTCTCGTGTGCGGTTTTATTATAATTTTAATTAATTTGTTCAATCTGTGACACTGCTGCCGTTAATAATGCCGCCTAAAACTATCAAGCACCGTACACCATCAGCCTCATCCGACGCCTCAGAGGATCCACTACTAGTAAAAATGGAGGCATTGCTCAACGATAGACTGCAAGCTCTAGAAAATAGTCTATTGGTTAAATTCCAAGATATTGTCGACAATTATGAACAGCGGATTAACTCTTTGTCAAGTGAGGTGGTAAATTTGAAGGCTTTCTGCGAGGCGCAATCATGCAAAATTGATGACCTTCATCGAGTGCTTAGGCAGACCGATGTTATCGTAAAAGGTATTCCCTTTGTAAAGTCAGAGAAGCCTACCGAGATAGCAAATAAAATTTGTTCTCTAATTAATCATATTCCAACGCCGTACATCAATGCATTTAGAATTAAATTCAGGGCTGGGAATGAAGGCAACAATACTAATAAGTCACCGATCATTTTAAAATTTTCAAGTGCTACTGAGCGACGTTCTTTTATGTACCAGTACCGTACACACCAGAAGCAATTGACGCTGAATGCAGTTACCAATGAGTTTTCTTCCAACAGTCGTATATATTGTTTTGAGAGTGTTTCGCCTATGATGAGTGGAATTCTGCAACGAGCTCTGAGTATGCGACGAAATGGTTTGCTGGAATCTGCCTACACAAGTAATGGGCTTGTGTTTGTTAAAAAGAAAGACAATCAAACACCGCTAAAAGTGACTGACCTTGGACAGCTGGAGAAAATTTTCGGGCCAACAGTTCGATTATGATAATTTTGTGATTTAAGGGTATTATCTAGAATTTTGTTTTTTTATTATTGATTCGGTGTTAGATCTTGAATCTTATTTATTTATTTATTATTTATTATTTCTTTTTATTATTTCGTCATTGATTTATAGTTAGATCCTGGTTTTTATTATTTTTATTTAGTGTTAGATCTTGAATTCTATTTTATTTTGTTTGGCATAATATTTTCTTGCTTACATTTGAATTTCTATGGTTAGTGTAATATTTTTCTTTGAATTTCTGGGTTTGTTTTGTGTTTCTTATCAGTATTGTAAGGCTTATTTTGAAATGATGCTGACTGCGCTCGTATTAGCTGCTCCAGGTATATTTGTCAGTTCAGTGATGCACTGTGTTTATCTGAATATTTCTGCATGCCTTTGTATGCCCTCTGTCATATACAGCATTAGAAGATTACCGACTTAAATGTAACGAGAGCGCTGCTCAGGATATTTGCTGCGAAAACTAATGGGTTTAACATCTGCCATTTTAATGCTAGGAGCTTAAAATCAAAATTTTGTGAAGTTCATGAGATGTTTGTGGATGCAAATGTTCATTCGATTCTTATATCCGAAACGTGGTTAAAGAAGTATATTTCGTCGAAATCAGTTGGAATTCCGGGATATAAATTGTTTAGGCATGATCGCGAGCATCGTAGGGGCGGCGGGGTGGCTGTTTATGTTAAAGACTGCCTTAAAGCTAGGATTGTTAAGAAGTCCCACAATGGCCCAATCGAATTTCTTGCAGTTGAAGTAATTTGCTCATCTGAGAAATTACTACTGTTTACCGTTTACTCTCCGCCAGAAATGTTTACTTTAGATAATGCTAAGGAACTAGAGGGTGCTCTCTTGCACTTCGGTCAAAGTTACTCCAATATAGTGGTGGGTGGAGATTTCAATATAAATTTATTACATAGGAGCACATGCGTGGACAGTTTCGTGCATTTGTTTCAATCATGCCACCTACAGGTAATCAACAATGGCTTTCCAACTTATCACAATACCAATAATCCATCTCTACTTGATTACTTTTTCACTGCCGATAAAAACTGCGTTCTTTTTCATAACCAACTAACTCCGCCTAGTGTTTTCGACCATGACTTTATCTTTCTGTCATATAGTATTTGTTTTTATCCAACGCCTAAGATAATAAAGTATCGATCATACGATGGTGTGAATGTTCAAAATCTACTTGAGGAAGCATCCACTATGTCCTGGGACGCTATCCGTAACTGTGTATCTGTTAATGAACAATTAACATTATTTTATAAATTCATATATTATTTACATGATAAATATGCTCCAATACGAAGTAAACAGATTATTCCTGGTCATATTCCTTGGTACTGTGATAAAATTGAACATCTTATTGCTGAAAGAGAATATTTATTTCGTAGATACAAAGCTTGTAAGTCGAATGAAAACTTTATACGATATAAGGCAGTCAGAAATCGAGTTACAACTGAAATTAGAAGTGCGAAGAGAAATTATATGAGCAGATTACTAAATCCTTCTCTTACCTCAAAGAAGCTATGGTCAAATCTGAAACAAAGCGGGGTATATGGCAAGGATCTACCTGTTTGCGATTTTGATGCCGACGAACTCAATTCGTATTTCACTTCATCCCATTCCATTCCATCACAACGATTTTATAATGTTGGCCATGATGACTTTTGTGATGACTTCAGTTTCCGCTGCGTATCTCCAGAGGAAGTTATCTATGCTGTCACTTCTATCAAGTCTAATGCAACAGGCTCTGATGACATCTCGCCGAAGTTTTTTAAGATGCTGTTGCCAGCTATACTAGATAGTTTAGTTTTTATTGTCAACTCATGTCTTACCGTTTCTCAGTTTCCACAAATATGGAAAAATGCCGTAGTTGTACCTTTGGCTAAATGCTCTGCTCCTGTATCCGCTAGCGACTACCGACCTATAAGTTTGCTTTGCTTCCTTAGCAAAGTTCTTGAAAAGCTTTTATATGATCAAAGTCTTAAATATATATCAGACAATAACTTCTTATCGAAAATGCAGTCTGGATTCCGTGCAGGTCACAGCTGCGAAACAGCACTGTTAAAAGTGTCCACTGATATTCGCTTCTCTCTTGATAATAATTTAATGACGACTTTAGTATTACTAGATTTCACTAAGGCATTTGATTCGGTTGATCATTGCCTACTTCTCCAGAAGTTGCGCAAAGTATACAAGTTTTCTAATTCTGCCATTAAAATTATTAGCGAGTTCCTATCTGGTCGTTTTCAGCAAGTAAAGATTGGCGACATTAAGTCTAATTGGAAAAGGATCTCCAGCGGAGTGCCGCAAGGCTCTATTCTTGGTCCACTTCTCTTCTCACTTTTTATAAATGACCTTCCTGATATTATAGAAGACGCGAATATCCATTTATATGCCGACGATGTGCAAATATATTTATCTAGACCAATCGGCTTAATAGAGGATTGTATTGACAGAGTCAACAATGATTTAAAAAATATCTCCTCGTGGGCAGCTAATAATCACCTCCTGTTAAATCCTGCTAAATCTTCGTGCTTGTTTTTCTATAATGGTAATTTAAGCTCGGCGGATATCCCTAATATCTATTTAAATGGCGTAGTGTTGCCCTACACTAGCAAGGTGAAGAATCTAGGGGTAATTTTTAACGGCAAACTGGAATGTTGTGACCAAGTGAACTATTCTCTGCAAAAAATTTACGGAGGACTCAAACAGCTACGACTCTCGGGTAGTTTACTGTCTATTAACTTAAAAATAAAACTTGTCAAATCATTGCTGATACCTCATTTTACTTACTGCAGAACAATATACCCACAACTTGACTCCGAGTGTGACCGAAAGATAAATGTTGCTTTCAACGATTGCGTACGATTTGTCTTCAACTTAAGGCGCCACGATCATGTATCCCCCTACAGCTGCTCTGTCCTCGGATGCACGCTCAATTCATATCTCGATATGAGAGCTCTACTGTTTTTCCATAAGCTGTTGAAGTCGGGGGTTCCTTCATATCTGTATGAACATTTGCATTTTCTGCATTCTACGCGTCATGAAACCCTACTCATTCCTCGCATGTGATATCTGGTTGGGCAGCGTTCCTTTTTTGTTTATATTTCTCGTCTGTGGAATACACTTCCATTTAACGTCAGGGGGCGGGCAAGGCTGGCAGATTTTAAAAGTGTTTTATCACGTCATTTTAATCAGTAGTTTTCTATTCACGGAGCATATAAGCGCGGTCTGTTATTTGGAAGTAAGTCATTTCATCTAGTGTTATCAATTTGTAATTTTATATTATTATTATTATATCCATTGCTTATAATTTTACTTTTCACTCATTTCTGAATTAGTTGTAGGTTCCTTTTAATTTTCATATAATTTCACACTTCCTTAGCATTGAATAATATACTATCTAAAAGATGTAAATCTTGTGTATATGGACCCAAATAAATTATTATTATTATTATTATATACCAGACAAGCCCATTTGTGATTATAAGCTAACCACGGTGACGTTTGGTACCAAAAGTGCACCATATCTAGCTATCCGTACTATGCACGAATTGGCAAAGGACGAAACCCATAATTATCCAGTATGAGCCGAAGCAATTATACAGGAGTTCTATGTTGATGATCTCATATCTGGAGGAAATAACACTGCTGAAGCTAGTTCAAAGCAGTTCGAAATAACTCAAATCCTTCAATCTGGTGGATTAGATCTGAGGAAATGGCCCTGAAATGACGAGACTATTTTGCAGGCAATCCCAGAAGAATATAGAAAAGTCCATATTCCACTCTCCGTCAACTCAGAAGAAGTAAGAGCGCTTGGAATGCTATGGAACCCACAAAATGATATCTTGTCATCAGGTTCAAATAAAACAAGACCTTCAATTAGACATCCATGGGATATACGCTTGGACGGACTCCACAATTGTACGAGCGTGGCTCAGGAAACATCCATCCGATTGGGAGACATTTATTGCGAATCGAGTGTCTCACATCCATCAAAAATTACAGGGAAAGGCAATTTGGGGTCACGGTCCAACTGAAATGAATCCAGCAGACTGTGCTAGCAGCGGTCTATCTCCAGAAAAATTGAAAAACCACACTCTTTGGTGGAATGGACCATCATGGCTCAGAGAATCCAAGAATAAGATATCTTGTCATCAAGTTGAAATAAAACAAGACCTTCAATTAGACATCCATGGGATATACGCTTGGACGGATACCACAATTGTACGACCGTGGCTCAGGAAACATCCATCCGATTGGGAGACATTTATTGCGAATCGAGTGTCTCAGATCCATCAAAAATTACAGGGAAAGGCAATTTGGGGTCACGGTCCAACTGAAATGAATCCAGCAGACTGTACTAGCAGCGGTCTATCTCCAGAAAAATTGAAAAACCACATTCTTTGATGGAATCGACCATCATGGCTCAGAGAATCCAAGAATAATTGGCCTAAATCGAAACATTACAAATGCTTTAGTGGGCTTAAAAAAGAAAGTGTTGAATCTACACGTATCAATTATTGACGAACGCTGGGATTTATTGAAGAAATTCTCTACCCTAACAAAGCTTATCAGAATCACAGCGTACTGTCTACGGTGGCTAAAAAGGACTCGAGCTAAAAATCAGCAATATAAATATTTAGGGTCTGAAGATTTGCAAGAAGCTATTTTTGTCTGCTTAAGAATTGTTCAGCAGGAGCATTTTAGTGAAAAATTGATTAAGTTGAATCCGTTTTTAACTAGCGATCAACTCCTCAGAGTTGGAGGATGTCACTCATCACTTCCATTCACCGAGCGGCATCCTATTATTTTACCCGAGAAGAATTACTTCACCAATTTAATAATAAATAACATGCACAAGGCAACGATGCACGGCGGAGTTACAGTTATGTTATCACTTCATTGCCGAAAATACTGGATATTGAACGCTAAAAATACTGTTAAGTATCATATTCATAGATGCCTCACTTGCTTTCGGCAAAAGGCTCAGACTAGAACGTAACTAATGGCTGACTTGCCAGGCTATTGCATAACAAGAGCACGTCCGTTTGCCCATACTGGAGTTGATTATTGTGGGCCATTTGAAATGAAAAGTTCTAAAGGCAGAGGAATTCGATGCTATAAAGGCTATCTAGCAGTGTTCGTTTGCATGGTTACAAAGGCTTTACATCTAGAGCTAGTAAGTGACCTTTCAACCCCAGGATTCCTGGCAGCTTTCCGGCGCTTCACTTCAGGGCGTGGTTTATGTACAGATATCTACAGCGATTGCGGATCTAATTTCATAGGAGCAAGTGCCACGCTCACACGCTATAAATTCGAATTAATTAAACCGTTGGTGCACGAAATCGCTCATGCTATTGAAGGTGAAGGAATCAAGTGGCACTTTATTCCACCCTCCTCTCCACATTTCGGCGGATTGTGGGAAAGCGGAGTAAAATCCGTAAAGACACATTTAAAGAAAGTACTCGGAAATGCAATACTTACATATGAAGAATTTAGCACGTTGTTGAGTCAGATTGAAGCAGTTTTAAATTCAAGGACACTGACGGCAATCTCACAAGATCCCAAGGACATCGCAACTTTGACACCAGGACATTTGTTGGTAGGAGGACCATTGGTCATGCCACCAGAACTTACAGTACTTGATATAACCGCGAACCGTCTACAGCGCTAAAAACATGTTCAAAGACTTCTCCAAACTTTCTGGTCTCGATGGAGCTCCGAATATCTTCATAGTTTACAGCAACGTCCAACGTCAAAACAACCCAATCTAAAAATAAATAATCTTGTGTTAGTGAAAGATGAAAGACTTCCGCCTTCACGCTGGCTATTGGGGAAAATAACACAAACTCATCCAGGAAGAGACAACTTGACACGAGTAGTTACACTACGAACACAAAACAATACAATAAAACGTCCCATAACAAAAATTTGTCCTTCACCAATTGCCACAATCCCACCACTTAAAGAATCCTTGTAAAATTATATTTATCTCCACTCCCATCAAACAATCCCATTGTCGATCTATCTTCTTACAATAACCAAGTTAATGCATTTTCACTACAAGTTCCATACTACTTTGTCTTGCAGATGAAAACAATTTTTAAACTAGATGATTCAGAACTCATCAAAGGCACCCATCCACTTGCGAGACACAATTACTAGGACACCACTAGACACATTGAAACAGGTCGTTTCAAGGGGGGGGGGGGTGCATGTTGCGGTTGAACCAAGGAAAAGAGCACCTCTCGCGAAGAGCTGCCTAGTTTCCATCATCTAAAAAGAAAAGGCATCAACACAAACAATCAATTCTAGATTTAAACTAATTTAATTATATGTACTTATCTGATAAATATGTTGAATTTACAATGTCATGTAGGTAGATAGTATTTAAATATCACTTGCTCTTTGGCAATCTAAAATCAAAAGTAGAAATTAATATTATTTTCAAGTAAAATTGTCTACACAGATAACACAAACACACCACATATTGTTGAATATTCACAGCACCAAAATGAAATCGAATTTGTGTTACAATTTATACAAATTGCTCAACCCCAAACAAAAAAAAACTATCCAAAGGAAAATAAAACGATCACATCACATAAACCATTTACAATAATAAATATACATATATACTTACATTTCTTGATGCCCGAGTAGATTGCCATTGCGTGCCTGTAGTCTGACATCTGTGACAGGTTTATTGTCACGGCCTATAAAATCTGATGAAAAGCTTTGATCGATAATCGATCAGATTCGGAGTCAATCGATCGTTTGCTCACCCCTGAATCCAGTAGACCATGACTGTCGTCATGCATTTAAAAGGAGATCTCGATATCCATGAGACAGAGCTATTTGTAATGCGGAAGACCTATTACAAAATTGACAAAATAGGGGAAAGTTGCGAATATGCAATGCTCTTGACGTTATATGGTAATGAGTTGGATCCTAACACCAGGTTCAGGGAGAAGTCAAAACCACTACAGGAACTAAATGAACAAAAAAAAAAAATGACGAAATATTCCTCGAAAGGCATTAACATTTTTCTGTGTTCTAATCGAAAAATATGAGCACCGCGTCGTTTGCATTTTTGAAAGCTTTATCGAGACACTCGAAATTTAAGTACATATTTATCATCTCAAGGCTTGACTAAATATCGGAATTGAGCACAAATTCGTTTTCGTTGTACAAATCAATACGCAAATTAATTGAAGAAAAAAAAATTAACTATAGCTGCAAATTGTTTATAATAAACGTGAATTAATGAAAGACAAAGTGGTTTTAATCAGTTTCAAAGACATTGCCTATACTGGTTCGATAGAAAAGTGGCAAAGATGTCGGCGTTGAAACTTCGAGATCTGGGTTCAATTCTCGTGTTTTCACACTTTTTTTGTTTATTTTGTCGTCGAATTTCCACAACCAGTTCAAAGAAAGGTGAGAATCCATGGAAACCTAAACAGTTTATCTTTACTAAAACTAGTAAGGCGAGAAACACAGTGCTTTTGCAACCTCGACCTCAGTATAACTTTAAGATCCTCAACCTGATGATCCTTGTAAAGTTTTGCAACTCACAATAAGAACTTTGACAACTTTTGTATGATAGTAGTTAATTGGGCTATTGGCTTGAAAATTGAAGTTTTTTTGTTATAATTTACTACAGCAGGAATGACTTTTCACTTTAAATAAGTTTCCTAAACTTTTTTTCAACAAATTTCCCGTACGCTTTTTCCCGTAAACAATTCTGGCGTCAAATGATACAAAAATTACCTGTCAAAGCTGACAAAGCTCCAGCAGAGTAGAAAGTAGACTTACTCGAGTTCAATTTCAACCTGGCCGGCCCCACCAACTTTCCCATTGGGAGCTTGATATCCTGATCTCATAATCTTAAATAGTACACTTACATGGTGCGACCACATTAACAGCCTTGTGTCTAAAGTCTATGGTGCTCTCCGCAAGCTTTCTGCCTCTGCTAACTTTTTACAATTGTTTACAAGATTAAAAATCGTTAAAAGCTTAGTATGCCCGATTCTTACCTACGGCTGTGAAATATATTACCAACTTGACTCTGAATCAATGAGACAATTGACTGTTGCATTCAACTCTGCTATTAGATATGCGTACAACCTGAGACGATATGATCACGTATCATCATATGTTAAAAATTTATTTGGATGTGGTCTACACTCATATCTCAAGTATCGAGCGGTTCTATTCCTCTTTAATTTGATTTGTTCTCGTAAACCCGAACACTTATATGAAAAAATCAGCTTTGCTCGCTCTAACCGTACGCTAACCTTGCTGTTGCCTTGTGTAGGCAGTGTTGCTACAGGACGGCAATTTTTTGTCGGGACCATCAGACTGTGGAATGATCTCCCATTTGAAATAAGGCGTGGCAGTCAGGACAGCTTCCGGCGAAATATTTTCTTACATTTCTCGAATTTATTGCTATAACTAAACTACATCTACTTTGAAATCTTAAAATCAATTTGTAAATATAAGTAAGTGCATATAAATAGGTATATATATAATGAATTTATGAATTTTCCATCATTGTAGACTAATCATAAATAAGTATTTTCGTACATTAATTGTTTCTGTGCATATCTACCTACACATAATTAGAAGTTAAGGCTTAATTGTGTAGAGTTTACATTAAATAAATAATAATAATAAAATAATAATAATATATTCTACAGAAGTGTCAAAGTTGGTAAGGCCGACCAGGTTGGAAAAGCCAGCACTGTGTTTCACGCTTAACTCTTTCCACTTGAAAATATTAAAATTCAATACGGACTTTGGAAATAAATGACTGTCATCTATTTTGCCTTGTGAAACGAAGGCGAATATAAACAAATTTTAATTCAAAATTTACTTTATTTTGTTAAAATTTGCTTATCAAAATACTAAATTCAGTTTTAATTTATTAAAACAAATAAAACTTGATGCTGTTGTCCTATGAATGTAGTGCTAGCAGCTTTCATTGAATTTCAATTTGCTAAACAGAAAATAAAGAGACAAGAAAAATTAAAATTTTTCAATTTTAAACTAATGTTCATATTTCATCTTGAGCAAACAAAATTGTTCATGCGCCAGCACAATTTTATTGTCTCTGACTATTTAAATAACTTAAATTTAAAATTGTAGCCTCACAAGTGTAATGTTTTGCATAAAGATGTCAACCATTTCCGCCCGTATGTGTACAGCAGAAAAATCAGTGTCGTAACAAATCACAGAAAAGTGCCTTCTGAACTTTTAACTTGAAATACTTAAGCTCGAAACTCATAAACGGGGAAAGCTATGTAGGCTGAATATTTCATCCGTCGAATGATTTGTCTTTTTAGAATACCCAAGTTCCAGTCACAGATCAAGGGACTATTTCTGGGATTGAGGTTGAGTGATCCCCGCCTCGTTATTTTGCGCAATTGCTGAACAGGTGCTTTGAAGCTGTTACGTACCTTTGATAGTCTAGTCACGTACCTTAATGTTCCCTTTCTCACTCGAGCGCTCAACTTGTTTCTCCTCAGAATAAAAAAGACACCGATTGTGTATCCATTTCAGGTTGAACTAAATACAGCTGTTATTCCGTTTTCAATTGTACACTTTTATTTGCTTTTATTTCCTCTAATGCTACACACACGTGTTAACTTGTAACCTAAGTACACTTTCTTTTTTCTTTTATTTGATCTAATGTTACATACACGTTAACTTCTAACCTAAGTACACTTTCTTTTTTCTTTTATTTGAACTAATGTTACATACACGTTAACTTCTAACCTAAGTACAATTTCTTTTTTCACTTTCCCGAATTCGACCAATTTCAATACCAACGACTTTATCCCGCCGAAGTTTTAAATCAACTCTCTGAGATTTAAATTTTTCAATCCCAAGTCTAGTGGTTCAGGATAGGAAAGTCTTAATTAGCATTCCTATCCTGAGAAAATTGTTTGTCGCTGGACATGTTTAAACATGCCCAGAATTATCGCGACGGACGATGGTTGAAAATGAAATTTGATATTTTCATAAATCTTGCTATCGTGCATACATTGTTGCGATCACAATGTATGCAGCTCGCGACAATTTGCTGATAAGAGCTTTTTTCGGTGAAGACTTGGTCGTTTCAGTCTTCACCGACGTAAAATTTTCATCCGCCCGATATGTATGTATGTATATATGTACATACATATCGTATTTACCACAAATCTTACTGAAGGTAAGATTTGTCGTGGGGCTTTTTTCTATTGAAACGACTCGGGATGAAACTTAAAAGTTTTATTTTTCCCAAGTCGTTTTGTGGGAAAATATTTTGTTTATTTGTTGCAAAGGAATTAAAGAAATTGCTGATAGCAATTTCTTCGCCTTGTAGATAGATAAGCGAACCATGTTTTGAGCATGATTAGCTTATTTCTATTTATGAAAATTAAATATTTTCCAATTTTTTTCCAATGATAATTATTAATTATAATTATCATTTTTAGCCCTTTTTAGGTATACAACAATCCTTCGCCCTGCGAAAAAGAGGATTATTCTTTGAAGAGGAATAATTCTCAGGAGAAGTTGTTGTTGGGGTCAGCGTTGCCGTTTTACTCCGATCGGATTATTTGTACTACATTTTAGGGTTTTGTACTCCCGTGCTCCTCCATTCGGCTAAGTACTCATTTTCTTCAATCATAATAATTTCTTATATAATAAATAATGAAATAATTTATTCTAACAAATATTTAACTTTTGTAAAAATCCACCTCATGAATACTGCCATACATTTATTCAGTTCATGCAACTGAGTGCACAGTTCAGCTTCATGTAGAAAATTTCCAAACTGCGCAGTAAACTGCAGAAACTGAATATTTGACCACGGACCGCACCTTATTATGCATGATGTAGTATTTTGCTCCGACTGACGCAAGCCTAATACGATGAAAAGAAGAAGAGTTATAATTTCAAACTGATGTTGTCTTTGACTGTTGTTAAATAGGAGACGCTTTTATTGTGTTTTTATTATTGCGCGATTATTGTTTTATTTCACATTTTAATGGATAGGTAATTGTTATAGATCAACATTATTTCTTATGACAAAATAATAAACAAATTTCCAGATTTATAGCAAAAAGGGCAAGGCTGGCTGAATCAATAAATTCTACTGCAGGTGGCTGCTCATCTTTAGAAGCAGATAATCAGACATTAAACGATGGGACCGACAAACAACATCCGTTTAAGAACACTTCTAGAAATCAGAAATTTAGAGAAAGCTGGAAAGGAAAATATAAGTGGTTGGAAGAAAGACATGAAAAACCTTATTGTAAAGCTTGCCAAAAACTACTATCTAATAATATTTGCCATATTGATAGGCACAAAATATCTCATCTTCATGATACAAATTTAAGAGTTCTTAGAAACCAATTGAACATTGAAGAAAGCTTACAGAAAGATAAGTTTGAAAAAAAACTATACTGGTCAAAACTGCAGAACTGAAAGTGATTATGTTCTTAATACAGTATAATTTGGCATTTAGCCTTATAACACCTATAATTAGTTTGATAAAAGGTGTAGCAAGTGATTCATCTATTGCCAAAGAATTGCATTGCGGTAGAACAAAAGCGACCGAAACTGTCATGACTATTTTTCAAGATGATTATTTGAAGTCTATCTCAAATATACTAAGAAATCAAAAATATAGTCTTATAATCGATGAAACAACTGATGTAAGCACAACTAAGTGCTTAGCTTTGATTGTGAGATACTTCGACAGGGATATTAAAAAGGTAAGAGACAGATTTCTATCTTTAATAAAGTTGCACAAGTGTGATCCCAAATCTATTTATGGGGAAATCATAAATTTTTTAAAAATATCTTGCATTCCAATTGAAAATCTTGTTGGTTTTGCTGCAGACAATGCATCCGTAATGATGGGTGCTAAGACTGGTGTAAAGGCTTTATTGCAAAACACTAATGCGCACTTGTATGCTTTAGGCTGCACCTGCCATTCACTACATTTATGTTCATCCGCAGCTGCAAATAAGTTACCGCAAAACATTGAAGCTTTAGCAAGAAATGTGTATTTCTTTTTTTCTCATAGCTCCAAGCGTCAGTTAGAATTTCAGGAATTCCAAGAGCACTTCAGTGTAAAAATACATAAAATCTTAAAAGTTTCAAACACAAGATGGTTATCCTTAGGGAATGTTGTATCACGTATTATTGAACAATGGAATGCACTGCAACATTATTTTTTAAACGAAAATTTCGAAAATCATCAAGACTTAGCCGGTAAAATTAACGATGAATTGAATGATGTGAATAAGGTTTATTTTGCATTTTTGGCTTACATTTTAAAGATAACTAATAAGATCAATACTGAGTTTCAGTCTGAAGGCCCTAGGATTCATATTTTATTAACGACAGTTAAATCGTATTTTAAAACAATATTGTCAAATATCATAAAAAATGAATATGTAGATAGAACATCAGATAATTTTTCTTTGACCGATCCGGCTTGGTACAAAGACACAAGAAATATTTACATTGGTGCGAATGCTGAGTTAATTATTAATTCTGGTGTGCTTTCCGAGATTGAAGTAGAAGTAATAAAGAAACGATGTTTAGAATATTACATTGAGTTATGCAAGCAAATTTCTAGTCGAATAAAATTTGATGATAAAGTTTTGATGGCAATAGAAGGAATTAATCCTTCGAAATTATGCGAAAGTCTAACGCCGTTAATTGCCTGTATTCCAAACTTAGTCAAAGAAGATGCAGTCGAAGACCTAGATTATGAATGGCGAAATTTATTAAATTCATCGTTGGTTGCTGATTTAGATTTAGAAGATTATTGGAGCAAAGTTTTTAATTTAAAGGATAGCCTTGGTGAGAAAATGTTCCCGAAAATAGAAGAATTTATTGGGTCTATTTTATCTTTGCCTCATAGCAGTGCTACCGCAGAAAGAATATTTTCACAAGTTAATTTAATTAAAGACAAAAAACGGAACTTGTTGAACATAGAAACGCTAAATTCAAATATGTGTGGAAAAGAATTATTGGGAAAAGTAGAAGCAGGTACTTGGAATCCTTCGATTGGGTTAATAAACTTATATAAAAAACGATGCTGAAGAGAGAGACAGATGGCTGAACATGACAGCAGAGCTGATTTTGTTGCCAGTTTTTTATTTGAATAATGTTGTTTTTTTAATTCTGTGATTCGCTATTTAAAGACTGAATTTTATCATTTGTTTTGTTCTTTTTTGTATGAATATATATTAAAGTTAAATAAAATATAATATATATAAAGTTTGTTGAGAGTACATGTTTTAGTATATAATAATACGTAAATGACAATATATTAATTCATGTATTGTTAATGTTTACTCCGTTTTAGTTCAGAGTACTCCCATTTTCAAACCTGTATACTCCGATGTCGAAATACGATACGGCATCATGGGGCTATATCGGTGGTTCGGCTATTGGTCGGTTTGGCACAGGTTTTCGGGTTTAGATATTGCCTTAGTTTCTATTTAAAAAAAAAATTGTTTGTTATCTTCCTAATATTTTTTTTTAAATTCTTCTTAAATATCTATTCCTATTCTACTCTATTCCTTTTTTACCTTATTAATTTCTACTGTTTGTTTTTTTTTACACTTGTATATCTGTTACGTTATTTGTTAAAGTTAGTAGTTATTTAATTTTTATGCTAGGTTAGTTTTGTTATAATATTTATTACCCTTATTTGTAATTTTATGTTTTGTTCTTATTTATTTTTATTTGTACTGTTTATTATTATTATTTATATACGGCGGGGGAGGATATCTTTTACTTTGTTTTTTGGTTTGAATATATATATTTATATATGTTTCTAATACACTATTTTCTCTTAAATCTAGGCTTTAATACTTATTTATGTATGCTCTCTCTCCTTTTGTTTTATTATTATCTATTATTACTAATTTCTTTATGGGTTTGTTGAAACCACTTACATTTATTTTCTATGTGCTCTACTATTAGTGACAGTGCTTATGACCGTTTGAAGTGGTGACATTATACCACTTGCACTGACCTAGTAGGTGGTAGGGTGCGGGTCCTTTTAAGAGGGGTAGGTTCGATTATTTCGATTTGTTCGATTTGTTCCTCCGCCACAGGGTTTTTTTTAGATTTGCGTGAACGGTAATTTTTAATAAATGGGACTAGCCCTTTGGCGACCAAGTACAGTACCATACATGTGATGACAACACCAGTTAAGGATACTAATGATGCTCTTAGTGTCATCTCCTGAGCTGAGTATACTTCTGTCTGTATTTTTTCAGACTGTACCTTTTCTTTGGTCTCATTGAGGTATTTTTCTACCACCTGCTCTAATGGAGCGATATTTGGGAAGTAGTTGCGTTGTTTGAGACTCAATCGCTAGATATTCTCTGCCTCGTAGTGTAGGATTTGTGATCCTACTTGTAATTGGCAGGGATGGTTGATAGTGATTATTCATTGACCTTCTCTTTTCTTTTTATAGTTATATGTATACATGTATTTCGACATTTTATCTTACTTTAGTAACTATTTATTTATTTGTTGCTACTTCTAATATTAGTGGTAAAGAATTATTGGGTACACTGGAGGTGTACAATTGTAGGTTCTATCAACGAGAATATCCACGAATTGGGTTTACTTAATTTGATAAGTAGGTCTCTAGGAGGTATTTGTGCTCTGAAATGGCACTGTGACTCTTCTTTTAATGGATTAAAGAGCAGCTTCACGATGCATTCTTTGGACATTGTAGCCTTTGTTATGGGAATGCCTAGCTTAGCGATGTAAGTGTCCTCTTTGGAATATTGAGTGATCTTTTTGAAGATTTTAAGATGTTGTGTTTTTAATAATAGAATATCCTGTGTCTGTACCTGGTGCGCTACGTGCGGGTACTGTATTTCGGGTACCAATGATTGTTTTTTATTAATGTGTATGGGGAAACTGTATATTAGATACAACTTCATTTGTGGTAGATTGAAAATCGGAGGTTGTATTCGAATGACTAATTTGTTTTGGACTAGACGAGCCTTTGTTTCTGCTGTCTGGTATAATAGCGACAGACAGTTCTGTGCATCTGGGCAAGTAGCGTGGGACTTGTGGTATGTCTCTAATAAACTTTTGGGAGACACCACTAGTGGATTCAATTGATGACTTTTACTGGCGATTATTATGTCTAGTAAGGCCTGCTGCCTGTACTCGATCTCGACAATTTGTAAGGTCAGGCTTGAAATTATTTCCCGCTTCAATTGTCTCATCAGTAAATCATCTGTTATATTTTGCATTCTATTTACCTGGAGATTTATTTGACGTTCTCTTTCCTGCAGAGATGTCAATGGCTTTTGGATTTGCTGTAGTGTAGTTTTGACTACACTGATCTGCTGTCTTTCCAGGTCGGCTAGTGCTTTTGTATTTGCTTCGAGATCCTCGAGTCGGCTGTATAGCTCCTGTTCATTAGTGCTGTCCATGGTCCCGAATAGGTAGTGCATTGCATTCCCTATTCCATCGAAGATAGATCTTGTTGATCTTTATTTTGGGACCACTTCTTGAATGACACTTGTTCTTCTCTTGATATTTTCCAAGAGAGAATGAACATGTTTTTGATGAACCAGGCATAGCTCATCCGTTGGAGAGCGATTTGACCATAGTCGGTGAACTAAGTGTTCCGCCTGTTCTGCCATAAGCGTTTGGTTGTCCAGTTCCATTAGATTGATCTCCGTTAGTATGTTCCATGTGCTGTGGTATATTTGTAATTTTCCTAAATTCTCATACAGTATTCCTGTATTGTTCAGGGGACTTATTGTGTAGGAATCCGTTTGTATTTGTCCCATTGCCAGATGGAAACAGCATATTAACACCAATATGTGCTTCATGTTCTGTAGAAAATGAAGGATAGGCTTCGTTAGTCAATTAGTCATACGAGATGATCTTGTGTTATAATTAGAAGATCTTAATTTAATTGTGGAGTTTAGTATGGACTTAACTTATTTACTAAAGATATACCAGTATACTACTCATAGTAGGGCTTCAAACGTTTGTTGTGTACTACAACCTGCCGCTTGCCTATTTTTATGGTAGTGTTTGTTGGATTACCAGATATGGGCCAACCCAGATTTGGGACAGTTTGTGTTTTCGGCTTTCACTTTTGGGGAGGACTTTGTCTCCTAGGTGGAAAGTGAGTGGCCTCACTGTTTTGTCGTAATATGCCTTTGAGCGTTGTTTGCTGGCTAAGAGAATCTTACGAGCCGTGGCATATGATTTTTGGATTCTGTATTTGAGCATATGGTAATAACTTTCGTGGTTATAAACGGGTTCAGGATCCCGTTTTAAATTAGATGGGACATCCGCTGTGAAGCCGTAAAGGCAATCCATTGGGGTTAATTTAGTACCCTCGTGTACACTGTTATTGTACACGAATGCAGCGGTTCGCAGGAATTGATCCCATGTTTTGGGATTTTCATCTACGATTGTACGCAGATATTCGCTTAATGGTCTATGGGCACGCTCTAGTGCTCTTTGCCAGGAAGACTACATCGCCTATCTCTTTTGATAGACAAAGCATTTCTTCCTTCACTCGTAACGGGACTGTGATGATCATTTGTGACCTAGCAGGTATGCATATTGGTTCTTGTAAGGTAACCAGATGCTGCCTCATTTCGCTGGACTTTTGATCACTCAGACAGCTCTTTTCGCATTCCGTCGGCTCTTGTTGAACCTGGCAGCCAGCATTACTCTTTTGAGATGCCTTGGAGACACTGCATGTAGATAGCTTAACCTGTTTAGCTTCCATCTTTTCTGCAAGTGACCTCACTTCGACTGCTTTTCTGGAATACAGCTTGTCCGTTTTGCATGACAAGGGCACAGTAAACTCTTCGGTATTTGTTTCCGTACAAGGAAACTTGAGTGCTTTTTTGGGCCTTCAACATTACAATTGCGTGATAGGAAATCGTTTCCTAATAGGACGTCATCGGAAAGACCTGGCAGGTTTTGTACCACCTGAAGCTTGCAGGGAATTTTATTTTTAAAATTGAAGTTTCCCTTGCAATTTCCCAATGTCTTTCCGGTTCCAAAAGGGGTCTGTAAAGTGCATGCCTCGTTGGAATTAATTATTTTGAGGTCTTTAATTGCTCTTTTCTTAATAATACTAACCTCAACGCCAGTGTCCACTACTAGTTTTGTATGGCCGTTAAGGCTTATGTCCAGTGGAAGTTTCACTGTAGGGACACCGGATTCGGGCGCTTGAGGTGACCCTTTTGATTTGCGTTGTGGGCTCAAAGTCGAGCCGGGGAATTTGGGCTCGACTGCATGTCGTTTCCCTTACTCCGGGCTTCCCATTTCTTCTTCTGGCGGCAATCTTCGTCTGCATGTCCTCGGCGACCACAAAAGGTGAATTTGAGTATTATGTAGAAGACTTGAGGACTTTTTGTGTTGTGTTGGTCCTTTGTAGTTCTATTGGAGAGGCGTGGAGGAACAATCTGTTGGGTTGGTTGTGTTTTTTTCACGGACGTCATGTCCATAGATTTTGCAGTTTGAGCAAAAAGGGGTGTTCTTGCGCTTAAGGCAATCTGAGTATGTGTGACCCTTTCGCTGGCAGAAATTACACGTGATGTTACGGACCAGTGCATCTGTATCCGATTTTCTGACATCAGTGTTTATAAATGGTCTTTGCCGTGACTGTGATGAACCTGGATTATTCACATTGCGTGAAAACTGATTTGGGTTTGGAGCTCGAGGTGATGCGAACATAGGTGTTGATGGCATTTGATAATAAGGAGCTCTATAGTAAGCTCTCACTCGTAAATCTGGGTCTACTGGAGCCACTGGAGGAGCTTGTACCAGAGGAGTCTGGACGAATGTAACACTTTGCTGTAATTTCTCCATGTCCAGGGCTTTTTGAATTAGTGTGTCTAAATCACCTTCTCCCTGCGTGAGTAGATACTGACACAGATGTGGGTTAGTGACTCCACTTTTCAAAGCATTTTTGGCGAAATCCATCAGCTGTGTTTTCACAGCAGGGACGCCTCAGCTCCATACTTCTGTGTCGCTGCCTCGTTGCAAATCGTCAACAACTGTTTCAATCTTGTAATGAACACAGTAAGAGATTCTAACGGGTTTTGCCTAGTAGTGATTAACTTATTCACTAACTCTTGGTATGTCTCACGGGGAAGTTATGTTCTATTTAGACGTTCCTCTACTTCAGTAATTGAAGCAGGGACGTCTGAAGCGAATAATTGGTATGCGTCTTGTGGGAAGGACCTGAATGAAAACCACTTTTTCTTCATTATTTAGGCACTGCATGGTTTGTTTGCAGCAGCCTATGAAGGTTTGTAGCTCTCGTCCCAATTGTGGGGTACTTTCACCCGAATATAAGGGAACGACTTGAGCTGTTAGCTTAGCTACCTTAGCGTAGTCTACCATTGTGTGTAGTCTATTGACTGGAAATTTAAATTTGGGTGGACTAAGTGGGCTTGTTTCTGGGCTGATTTCCGTTAAGGATTCTTCGAGCCAATCGATCAGCAGGTCTTCGGGAGTTGGTTCAGTTACTCACCGTCACTATCACTATTACTGTCGGCACTTTCACTTAGCCTAACACTCTTACTCTTTTCTAGATCTAAATTGAGGGTGCGCCGAGATTCGGAAAACTGTTTTAGTTCCTTTCGGAACTTTATTGTATTTTCTTTTAAGGTCTTTAACTTGGCGAGCCTGGCCTCGCGCTCTGTTTTTAGTTTGTGATCTAATGCGTCACAATGGGTAATCGTCAGTTTATCCGATTCCCGCGCTCTCTCGTATAATTTATATAAAAACTTATCTAAACTTACTTGACAATTCGGACCTGGCAGAACGGTTCCGCTTCGAAGTCGAGGTCCTGTTGGGCAAAATTTGGCAGCAGATGCTGTACCTTCACCGGGGTGCTGTGTGTTTGCACCTGGGGCTGATCCCGCGTCGGCTAAAGATGGAGAGTTTTCCCTCGCTGCTGTTTCTGTTTCCTGCTGAGGTCGAGCAGGATTGTCGGCTGGCATATGATGCGTTTTTTGTGAAAGGGGGGCTCCTTGCCTGCTTAGGTCCCTTTGCTGTGATTGAGAGGGTGCTTTCTTTAAGCGCCTTCGAGTTCCCTCTAAATCCTTGGTCGGTTGATTTTCGCTTACTTTTGCAGCTGGGGGGCCCTGGGCCGTCCTAACTTCCCCTGGATCTAGTTGAAAAGGGGGCTTATGAGCCGTCTTCGATTTCCTCTTCAACTCCGGATCGTTGACTGCTAGCGTTTGGTCGTCTGCTTGGCTGAAACTTCAGGCTGTCTTTTTGAGCTGTGCCCTGGCCGGCTTGTGTTCGTCCTTCTGGGGAGTTTTAAATGTTTTCCACTTCCTGCTATGGACTGTTCGCTTTTATCCCTCGGTGGTGCCTGTGCACTAATTGGGGTGAACGCTCGCCCGCCTGGACCAGAGGCGCCTAGAGATGGTATCTACCCGAGTGTTGGGGGTGACTTGGCCTGAGTGGCTTCATCAATGGAGCCCCTTCGGTTCGTAAGATAGCGGATTTTAAAGCTCTTATGCCTTTCTAACTTTGACTTTTAGAAAATCAGGCTCAGGCTTCCACTATCCTACCGGCTGCGCCAATTTTGTTATATATTCGGGCGTCTAAAATACCACACTCCAATTTTGTTATGTAATTAAGGGAGGTATTCACTGTTACCAAGGAGTGCGCGGGAATTAGTTGTTTTTTATTCCTTTGGGAACTTTCTATAGTAGGATGGATATTTATTTTCCTTTCCGCGAAACTGTTTTCCTTTACACAACTCACTATTCTTATTACAACTACATCTCACAAATTTTCCTTTATTGAGTACAGTTTCTTTCTTAGTTTCACTGGTTGTTACACTTCCTCTTGTCGAGCTTTTCTTTTACCGGATACAAATAGCCTTTTTGCGTTTAATAAAAATACCAGATCTAAACCGTGCCGTACTCGCCGAGCCAAACTTAAATCGAATTCTGATAATATTTAAGAGGATTCGTACCTTGTCAAATAACCGCGCGACTCTAAAATTCTAAAAAACTCTTAGATTTTTCAATCTCAAGTCTCTTCGTTCAGGATAGGAAAATGCTTAATTAGCATTCCAATCCTGAGAAAATTGTTTGCCGCTGGACATGTTTAAACATGCCCAGAATTATCGCGACGGACGATGTTTGAAAATGAAATTTGATATTTTCATAAATATCAAACCATCGTCTTGCTATCGTGCATACATTGTTGCGATCACAATGTATGCAGCTCGCGACAATTTGCTGATAAGAGCTTTTTTCGGTGAAGACTTAATCGTTTCAGTCTTCACCGACGTAAAATTTTCATGCGCCCGATATGTATGTATGTACATACATATCGTATTTACGACAAATCTTACTGAAGGTAAGATTTGTCGTGGGGCTTTTTTTTATTGAAACGACTTGGGATGAAACTTAAAAGTTTTATTTTTCCCAAGTCGTTTTGTGGGAAAATATTTTGTTTATTTGTTGCAAAGGAATTGAAGAAATTGCTAATAGCAATTTCTTCGCCTAGTAGATAGATAAGTTAACCATGTTTTGAGCATGATTAGCTTATTTCTATTTATGAAAATTAAATATTTTCCAATTTTTTTCCAATGATAATTATTAATTATAATTATCATTTTTAACCCTTTCGTTTTGAGCTCTGTTTCTGAGAAGGAGTACCTAAAGACCGCAACACACACTCAAGCAAATCGTATGACTTGCCATGTACAAGCCAAGTCATACGATTTGCATGCGCGTGTGTAGCGAAAGGCGGAATGGAGTTGAGACTGAAGTCTGACATGAATGAAATGAATGCGAAGTCCTTGTAGCTCTTACCATTAAAAGGATTTTTATTTTTCTCCTAACTATTTCGGATAGGAAGCCTTTGGCGAGAAGGCTATATATACCCATTTGCATGCAATTTTCTTTCTATCCTTTGATAGCTTCACTAGGTCCCGTGTTCGATTCCGGGCGGTGGGATTCAACTGCTTCATCCATGGTTGTTCGTTACTTTTCTGCTTCTTTTTATTTCAAGGCATCTTGGTGGCTGGTCGATTCAAGCCGTGCTTGATTCTCAAATTGACTGTAGATTGGCTATGCAGTCTTATCCTGTACTGGCTTGGTGACATGAGATCTCATCGTGCTTTGGATACTGGTAAAAGGTTTGACTCTCTCACTGTCTGTGTTTCCTCTGTTTCCAATTATACTCGTACCTAACTTAAAACGTTTATATCCGTTTTGGTAAAAATAAAGTTGCTTCGTAAATAGCTTCGACTATTGTTAGGATTATGTCTTCAAGAAAACCACGGAACTTTTCTAATTACAAAGATATCCAAAATTTGCTTATAACTATGTATAATTACAGAGCTACTTGCGATTTAAGATCTCGACAGACTGACTTTTCTTGGATATTCATAATTTGTCGTTCCGTTCAGTAAAATTTTCAGATAAGCACTTTTCTTCTCGCACAATAAATTGTTTACTTTTGTGAGGACTATGTCGCCTTTAAAATGCTGCTATGGCAACATGAAAATGTGGGATATTAGATTTATTAAAAATGCTGCTATTGCAACATGAAAATGTGGGAAAGTCAAGTTGAGGCTTTCGTATTACTAACCCATAGGTTTTGTTTCTGGAACAATTTTATATGTATCTGGATCTGGTAGATCCGGTCTCTGGTTTGTTGTTAGGTCACGCTTTAGGTCAATGTATGTAACTATTGCGTGTCATCGTTTTACTGAACTCTGGTTGAAGGCTTGACTCCCCTATTGTCTGCGCATCCTCAGCTTTCGCTTCTGCCTTTCGTGTCCTTGCTGGCTTGCCATTCCTCTGACTCTAATTTGTTGTTTATCTCAGTTTCTTGTATTGGTCCTTCGATTAAACTTGGCCGCTTTGTATTGAACATAATTAATGATTGTTCCTTAAATAACAGGTCTCTGGCGACCTATTTTATTTGATTCTTTGAGTCACACACGATATGCCTTCATGTTACACGGATATCCGACAAATATGCCTGACCTGGTGAAAATATTCACTACCAAAGACTCTTAAAGACTTATGTCTGGCTTTTCGTTGATTGATTAAGTAGACAGCGGTATTAACTACCTCCGCCCAGAGTCTAACTAGCAGATTTTCTGCATAAAGCCTTATTTTAGAGATTTTTACAATGAATTTCGTCTCTTTCCGCCCTACCGTTTTGCTCGGACGTGTAAGGAGTTGATGTTTGGTGACGACTTGATTGTTGCTTTAGCAGCAACTCCAGTTACTACTTTTTGAATTCTAGGCCGTTGTCCAGAGTCTTAACGTTTCGACTAAGTTTAGTTTTTAGATTATATAAAAATTGTTCGATCAAAGCAGGAACTTCCGATTTTTCTTTCATGAAACGGTTACGGTTCTAACATGAGAGTAATCTTCTTTCAATAATAAAAAATAAGATTGACTTTTCTTGCATAGGTTCACAAAGGTCGGTGTGAATCAAATCAGCTGGCTCGTGTGCTCTTGAATTGCTTCTAATAATAGGTGAACGATACAAAATAAATCACTTTCTCAGCACATTTCTGACTCGTCCAACACAAAAATGTCCTAGTCTTTGATAGTTTGATTGTCTCGCTATTATTAGCCAAACAATTATCTAAAATTGTTTCATTCAATGGAATCACCATTTTTTTCAAGCGCTTGTGTGGTACGCCAACCGTTATAACAATGCCGTTCTTAGAAAATTCATACCTTTTGTTATTCAGAAGTTAATTTATAATTCTTGTCTAAAGTGCTACCGGATAAAAACAAATTTACTTTTATTTCCCGCACAAAATAGACGTATACCAAACATATTCTTTTCTAGATATCAGCTAAAATATCCATTTTTTCTTTGCCGCCACAATCTTGCCGCCGTTCTCTATAGTTGCCGGCACTGGAACTGGTGTGTGTAAACACTAAATCATTCACGATGAAACAACATGTGCTCGCTTGCACCTAAGTCTAATACCGGGACAGACTTGCGGTATCATGCTGAGATATTTATATTGCAATTATGTCACTTGAGGTTTCCGATACTGAGAATTAATTAGAGAGCTTACATTTAATTTGTTATTTAATTTGTCATTTGACTTAAGAAAGATCCGCGTACGTACAAAATGCGAGCAAATATTGTGAGATTACTTGTCTATATGGAGAATAAAAATGAAATAGACACTTCAATTTGACAAGTGTCAAATGTTTAATGTCAGAAAAAGATGCAGCCAACATTGCAGTATAAAATTCGATTCTAAAAGGTTCGTGTATTAAATGATTACGGTTTATAACTAGGGTCATATTGCAATAAACTCTCTATACCGCGAAATTTTTCGCAATTTCAATATTGTGCTGCAATGTGCTACATACTGAGTATACAGCGAGTGTATACAGAGTTACTTCTCAGTATAAAGAGACACTCTTGCGGTTTAGTGCAAACTGAAAAATTGAGACTGCAAGTATGTCTCCGGTATAATACCCTATTGTCTGCACTAAGAGTTTCATTTTTCATTTCAATAATGTCACAAACTAGTGCATCAGAAGATTGATGATCACTTTTATAAAATTTGTTGGCAACACTCAACTGAGGCTTTGCCTTTTTTTAGTTTGAGCACATCCTTTTCTAAAATCCATACTAGTTACAAGCAAAACACTTATCAGGCTTTCTCTGAAGATAATAGGTTTAAGCTATTAAAACTTATCTTTTACAGTATTAAGGCTTAACTACAATGGATGTAAAAAACATTACGAATTTGGAGTTTTACCAAAGAACATATAACTTAACAAGAGGCTTCATCTGGCCTCTAAAAATACACAAGATGTATGGTTATTTAGTGATGCGGTCGGGCCGACACCAGCAGCCATGCACAGTTTTATGTTTCACTATGCTGCCTAGCTGAAGAGGCGAGCCGGTTTTTCTTTGAATTTAGGTACTCGAAAATTTGTCATAACAACTTTTGAAGAGCATATTTTGGTTACCTACATTCATGAACATTTTTAGCCCAAGCACACGTATCAATGCAACTGACTGTGATTCGGACTAGACTGCTTGTCGCCCACCAATTCCTATCCCATCCGCTCATCTTACTATTCTCCCTCTGTTCTACTGCAATGCAGTGTAAATGGAAATTCTCTCAAACAAAGTATTCTTAATGAAACCGGTTTCTTAGAGAAGAGGTAAAAGGAGGAAAGAGAACACGCAATGCAATGCATAGGCATGATGCGGAGTGCAGGCTTTGGCCTCTGACTCTGTTGCTGTGCTGGTGCTTTGACAAGGACGACCAGCCAACCTCCACTCACAACTGGTGACTGTCGCCGGCCGTCATTCAAAGCAGAGTTTTCGTAAAATTTGTGAAAACGGGTCGTAATATCACCACCGGTGACTGGCGGATCGTCAACAAGCAGAAAGTTTTCATACAATTTGTGAGAGCGGGTCGTAATGGAATAACCCGCCATATAAAACTTTCCAATATACGAGATGCGTATTCTTTCTGTTAGAAGTTCTTTGCTTTTACTTGCGGATGATTGGCATTTTTGCCCTCAATAGACGTTGTTAAATGTTGCATTTAACATAGACTTATCATAAGATAAGGAATAATTTACTTGAAATTGCCAGCGCGCATATCATAGTAAAGTAAGACAGGCATGAAAGTAATTCATATTATCATTGTAATATGAAACGCAATTTCGCCCACCTTACGTGAAATTCATTCACCTCGCTTCATGCAAAATAAATTCTTGGTCATTGAAGTAATTTGACTTTTCTACCTATGAAGAAATTTGGCACTCAGTTAATAACTGAAGAATTTATTTTGCAAGCGATTTGCAATTTTCGCTGTCTAGGCAATATTGTCACAATTAATTATTAATTGAATATTTTTTTTTTGTAGAACAATTAATAGGTCTGTGCACGTACTTCTCGGGTGTTTTCGTTCTTGGGATTTTTTGTGTGACAATGTGCAGGAGGGCAAGCTATTAAATTTGGAAACTACATGAACAACTTTTGTGTGTTCTTGGGCAGAAAGCGAAAGTGACAACTACAAACTGTCAACGTAAGAACTTTAATTTGAAAATAAAATACCAAACATAGCATATCCATTTATTTTACTTACTACTTGAAGATTTTTTTTTCCCTTGACAATTAAAATTTCTGACAATTCTCAATTTTAAATTTATTTGTTTTGACAGTTTTTACATAGTTACCCCGAGTTCTTCCTTGGATGGATTTGGGCTAAAACTTTATTGGAGGGGAAGTGGGACTCTACACATTTTCCCGCATTTTCTGAGTACATGAACAGAGTTTGGGTGCTTTTGGGTGAAAATGTTATAATGCATTCACACAAATTCGAGTACGTGAACAGACCCAATATAGGTTAGCAAATCTTGTGTATAAATTCATGGCGTTGATAAATCAAAATAATCAGTTATTTTAAATCTGAGCGTTTTGCTTTCTTTTCGAGTAACTTCATCCTAGTTTTCGGAGTTTTGGTTGTTGAGCACAGCTAAAATAAAAAAAACATTAAAAAACAAATATGTTAAATATTTCATACTTCCCTTAGAGTCTCCTGATTCCTCCAGTTTCAGCTGCAGATATCCACCAACACAGGAACGCATCTGAAATGAAAAAGATAAACAGATATTAGTTTAAAGCAACTAATATAACAAAGTAGCATATAAAAACTATGGAAATAAGCAAATTACATGCAGACTGCCAAGAAACCAATTTCTTGGCAGTACAACAACAAACACATGCAAATATAAACATTGAAATTTCGTCGCAAAATTCATATGCTCTGCATAATAAACATTTGCAAAACATGCAAATATGTTTCAATATGCAAAACATAAAAACTTGCAACACGTACATACATTATAATTAGTGAAATGCAACAATTTGTACTATTGTTGACATTTCAAAAATCACTTTGCCAACATGAACAATTTTGCATAATTTGCATAGTTCTTGCAAATTGTTCATGCTCACAATAATTAAAACTAAACACTTAAATAGTGATAAAAGACACTTACCTGGACAATTAATCCACAATTTGCCATGAAACACACGAAAAACAACCCGACACTTTCGAATGTAAACACCGCGATCGCGACTGTCACTTGACACGGTGAAAAGCTGATTATACGAAGTTGGTTACGCGCTACCTGTTGGTAATGCTTAAAAACCGCGAAAGTTACCAGGTAAATAAATATTCGCGAAAAAGGTAAATTAAATTCCCATAATAAGTGGGAAAGAGAAAATGCGAAAACGAGATGCAAGAAAAATGAGAAATATTTGCGTTCCACATTGGAAATTGTCATAATATGGCAGGAAGCCGCCATCTTGATAAATTTCACAAAAGTTAAAATATTTCATAAAATAAATTACGAAAATTCATGGATAATTTTGAATAAATTAGTTAAAGGAATTTGGCACATTTTGACATAAGTATACAAGTCAAGCAAAGTCGAAAAATATGCTTAATTTGCATTTTTCGTGTGGAACGTATGTCAAAATGGCCGCTCAGAGCCTATAAAAAGGGGGCAATTCCTAAGATCTCTCTCAGTTTTTTGACAGCGATCACAACTGAAATATCTAACAAGTTTTTCTTAGCAAATAATATTTTTTTAGTTTTCAGCAATAAGCATAAAATATAACGTGCCATTAAAGGTACAATATTTTTACATGCTAAAAGGTTGTGTGCAGTGGGTGTTGGCAAAGGACAGGAAGTTTTTGAGTTTTGTTCTACAGATAAGTATTGTGTCAATTAATTTAGTAAATAAGTTTCGTGCATAAAAATTAAATACATGCCAGCTTTCGGCATTTTAATTATACATGCAAAGAAACAAATTAGTTAAGTAATTAAGTTAAATTAAGCGCAAAGTGAATTAAAATAAGCGTATAACGCGTAAAATTAGAAAAGGCTACAAATTGCATTTAGTTAAATATATGCCAAAATACGGCATAATAACTATATATGCAATCGAACAATTAATAAACAGAATTAAATTAGTGAAAAAATTAAATTGTGGTGAATTTATAAATTGAAGTGTCACATTGGAATTATTCAATAAATCCAGCATTAAACATAAGCACACATATCTTTTTTTTCATACCGCTACACTGTCCACCTAAATGCCGTAATATAGCTGTAGTTATCGATTGCAGTTAAAGTTAAAGTGTTTCGGTTAAAGTGTCGTTCATACCACCCCAATAAAAGCCAGATCAAACAGTAAGTGGTAACAAAATAAACAAATCGAAGTTGATTTAATTGAAGATTTGTATAAAACGCACAATATATAATTATATTTTTTCATTTCTTTCCATTCTTCTATTTTTCATTTGTTTTTCGCGTTACTCATGCTGATGAGACTTGAAGCTTTCCACCTAAAATGAAAAATTATACGAGTCGTATGATGAAATAATAAATAAGAAACAGAATCAAAAAAAAAAAACATAGCCTTCTTAAACAAGATAAACAAAAATAAAATTGTTGTATAATTATTTCATCATTTATCGGTGATTAATTTGAAAACGTTTTCATGTTACATATTAACCCATATGTAAGTTTCTTTGCAATCGTAACTATTACAAAGATAAATAAAATAAAAGTATTTTACGTGCACTGATCAATGCCTGGTCAGCATAAATAAAGATTGACCTAATGGCTGATCAGAATTTATTGCAGAGTGATTTACCTTCGCAATAATGACCTACGTCGCAGGCGAAGTAAGAAATAAAAAAAATCTTGTTTGAAAACAACTAAAATTCTGGCACAGAAATTACGCGTAGCCGATTCTGCATTTTTTTTGTAATGAACTAATTAATTTCGAATGCAGTATAATAAATTGAGTTTGAGTCTGGACAGTATATCGCGTGAGTTTTTGTAAAAAGTTTAATATTAGAGTGTGCCGAATTAGTAGCGATTGAAAAAAGTTCAAAAGTTAGGAGTTCTAGAGTGTACAACAGTGTTATAAGTTAAGTTAAGTTTTCAGAATACTGTTTTAAAAATAAACTATATATAAGTCTGTAAAACTGTGAAGTTGACATTTAAAAAAAAAAGTTGAGTTGTGACTCGTGAATCGTAAATAAAGCCCCCACATCCATTTTTCTGGGGGTGTGCAAAAGCAAACACCACATTTGGCGCAGCCGGTAGGATTCGGAATAATTAGAGAGCGTTGAAATAAACTATAAATTATAATCGTCTAATAATAGTTTAACTGGTATTAAAGGCGCTATATCTGAATCCAAACCTACAAGATCGAGGTTATCTGCGCTCTACAAAAGATAAAACCAGTGTAAACAAGAATTAGAGCAGCCAGCATCTAATTAAAATATAAAAAGTGAGGAAGAGGCGAAACCTGCCAAGAAATAGCAGCCTATAAGCATACAGGGATTGAGGAAGACGTAAAAACTGTTAAGAAACAGAACAGCCCGCAGCTTGCCTAAATACAAAAATTGAGGAAGAAGTGAACTTGCCAGGAAATAGAGCCGCTAGTAGCCTTAAAATAGAAGGATTGAGAAAGAAGTAAAAAAGTGACTGTTTAGGAATAAAGCAGGCTACAGCATACAAAAATACAGTAAGTACATTATATAAATATCTTTTCTTTATATTTATTTTTATTATATGATATATAATTCTTATAACAGTGTTAAGATGCGCTAAATTTTCTGAATTTTATTTTATAAAAAGAATTTTCGTTATAGGTATAAGTAATTGTGATTGAGTTTTTGTGATGTTACGGAATCAGTGATTTTTTTTTTCACCCCAATATGTAGTTTCTGAATTCTATTCTATATTTACCTAAAAATTAGAAGTTACATTTTCTGAAGATTACTTTATTAACTGTGTGTGACTAATATGCAATAGTTCTTTTAACTAAATTTTAAGCTTCCAGATGCAATTTCATGAGTGAAATTATAAAATTATTTTATTTTATCGACCGACGCATGGAGCCGGTATAGCGCATGTCGGGATTAGAAGGCGCAGATGCCCCTAAGCCCAAAAATACAGTTTTCTTCTAGGTGATACTGAACCCATTGAAGAAAGAGTACTGCGATTAGGTCATAGAATACCGAAACCTCCTACTCCCACTACGAGTTTTGTCAAAACCTTCATAAATTCAGTCCATTCAACCACAGATCTACTCTTTAAAACCGCTGAATAAACGGAAACCCATATTAGGGCATTCTGTGAAAAAATTGCGAAAGGAACCACCTTAGTAAAGGGGTTGCTTCAGAAAAACCAAGATCTTTTCTCTGACTTGGAACACTTCCAAATAACTTCTCCACCTCCCGAAATAACACAAACTCCAACTCTTTCTGGAACAAAGTCTACTATCAATAACGGCAAAACTTTTAAATTTTCACTGCGAACCAACGTCTACCATAAGAGATACCATAAACAAAATAGTGCCAATATTTTCCGGTGAGCCTTCTTCAACAGCAGAATCCGATTTACACGTGTTTTTGAATATTTCACAAACGTATTACAATTCTTTGGATGAAGAAGAGAAGGCAATTTTCTTATCTTTTCTTTCCAAACTAAAATTGCGCAAAATACCTTATGAAATTTGTAAGAATACCAGTTTTAAAACATGGGAGGAATTGCAGGAGACCTTAACGGCCTATTACATTCCATGTAAAATTTAGCAGATCTTACCCATGACATGCAAAGCTTTAGACAACTCAATGGAGAAACTGTGAGGCAGTTTGGTCAACGAGTAAAACAACGTCTAGAAGAATGCGACCTAAACTTGAGATAATCCAGAACCAATGATAAAAGAATATCAAAATAAGGCCACACAAGTTTTTAGGATAGGACTTTTAAGCATGACGCTTAAGTAATTGGCCTGCATGTCAGATAGCTCAATTTTTACAGATTTTATAAAAAGGTTTGCTTTATGGAAGACACGGTGGTGTAAACTCCAATAACTTCTCTGTTGGGGGTGTAAACTCCAATAACTTCCCTTTTGGTGGTGTAAATAACCTCCCTGGCCAAAGCGAAATAAATAGGAATGGGCTTAATAGCCATACACCTTTTTCACATTTTTCAGATCGTCCAAGTGTACCGGTATATCCACAGAATTATCAATATAAAAACAATAGCACCCGTCCCGAACACGATATGAAGGCTTACAGTATCCTAGACGTACCGCACATGGTTCTCCTCCACAAAACTCAGCCCCCAGTACCTGCTTTAAGTGTGTACAACCAAATCATTTGAGTAGAGACAGCAGAGCTTCCGGTAACTCGATCTATTGTCAAAGGTGTAAAACATCGGGTCACGTTGCAAGCAGTTGTATGCGAGTATGCGATCGACCCTCGGAAGTAAGATATGTAATCGTCACTTGCGATTTCTGCGAAAGGCATAGCCATACAGTATTTAATTGCGCTACGAAAAGACGATGGGAGGAAAAACAAGAAAACCCGGGGAACTTGACGGAGCCGATTGGAACCCACCCCGATCGGCAGTAACTTCCTTAGACGTAAACAAGAGCCTTAACGAAGTAAGAAATTCTGAATCGCAAACTCTTCATGACTCTGTAGATAAGTTGCCGTTAGATGTAAGTGAAACAAAATTATTGATAGATACTGGCTGTTGAAATCAGAGTTACCCTGTAAATTAAATGTAGCAAGTTGAGGTACTAACATTCCGGAAGATCGATTGTTAAGTAATGAATTTCTTCAAGAAAATTGATATGTTGAAGGTCCTAGAAAACGAAAATCAATAAAATAGAATTCGAAGTGCTGCTTGAAGAAACTGCTACGCACCCAGAAGAAAGTTCAAGTGCCAAGGCTAGTCCAAAGTTGGATTGTGGGAAGGAAACTCAAGTCGAGGCATACTGAACAAAAGTCTGCCCCCATTACGTTAGACTCGCAACAAGAGAGCAGCCTTGAACAATTTAATAATGTTCAGTGCCATAAGGAAAATGAATTGATTCCGAGAGGAGTTCATATTCCTGCTGCATATTACTGGTATTACGAAAAACGCTTTGCCGTTACCGAAAATAGAAGAAATCTTAGATCAGTTGGGTCACGCAAGATACTTCACAACCTTAGATTTGGCAAGCGGCTATCATCAAATAGTTATTATTTCGTTAAAAAATGACTTTGCTATTGTTGACGTTTCTGCATCTGGTATAGCGATGCAGTCCATGAACCTCGTAAAATCATCCTCGAAAGTTAAGATATACTTATTAACTTCACTTGTTTCTTCTAAAGAACATACAAGAGCCTGAACCACTATACAACTTTGAAGACTATTACTTTAAATTTCAATTTTACATCAGCAAAATTCACACTTTACGCTTTGTTAGATATTGACGCTGATTAACTTTTCAAAAGTAATACTACTCCGCAGACCGTCGTTATGTTCCAGGATGAGCTCAATACTTTATGTCGTCTTCTATCTACATATCGAGAAACTGAACTCTATCTCTGCAGACAGAGTAAACCCCATTGTATTGACCATCAATTACTGGAATCATGTGTTAACAGCCTTTATAAAAGCCAAAATGAAAAGGTCCTCACCTATCCAGTAAAACTATTACCTCAGCGTCAGCCTCCTAATGTTGTGACGGAATAAGCCGCCCCAACCACTGGCTGTTTGTATTCCACGAAGACAAAACTCTGCATGCTCAATGTCCAAACAGAGATTTCCAAAAGACTCTCTCCGGGTCTGGCATCGTACATCTTAATGCATCCTGCAAGTTTACCCTAGGACACTGGGAGCTTCCCATAAGAGGTAACTCAATTAATGTACTAAATACGCGTGTATACGCAAACCTTTGCCTTCCCAAATTAAATTTCGTGGACTCCTCACTCAGACTATTTATCGTTAACGCAACCAAACTAAGAAATCTAACCATAACCTCATCTCACCCCAACTTTCAAGAAGTACTTATAAAAGCTGCTCTAAGTTTCAAAGAATTAGACAATGAAATAAAGCATGCAAAACACGAAAAGGTGCAGTCTGCTCATAAAGTTTTTACATATACTAACACCGGGCTTCTCTCGTTAATAAGTGCCTTCCTAATAATCGTAGGAATACATATATATTGGAAAGGAAAAGAATCCTCAAAAATATCAAAATCACGTTCTACGATAAATATATCCTCTCCAATAATAACATCACCCACCCTCACTGCTATCCCACACCAGGTTGCCACCATTTCTGCAATGGAAACACCCAGAACGCATCCAACAACGGAAAGAGTTTATGAATTGCCTATAGAACTTGCACCAGCACCACCAATTCTTAAAAACAAAATTCCCTCACGCACAGTCTCAAATTATTAGATTACATTATCTTAAAAAATAAATAAGTAAATATAATCTCTATAGGAACTATATTAATAGCATTCAAATATTATTATAACACATTTTTGGATAGTTAAAGTACTAGAATAACTGAGTCAAAAATGAAAAAAATCATTTTGTTGCAAAAGAAAAATATTGTAACAATTAGTAATATTATTGATTAATTTCAAACACCTTCTATTAGTTACAATTATTATTAAAGATTTTTCTATTTTTTTATTATTCCGCTGAAGATGTATAATTAGGTACATTAATTAATTAATATAAAATATTGTAAAGCCATCACCACGGTCAAGAAATATAAACAACAATCGAAACGAAAAATAATTAAAAAGAAACAAAGTTTGCTCGACCTCAAGAGGAATTTGCAACGCAAGCAATTTCCTATGCAAGCATAATTCTTGCCAAGACATTGTGATTCATTCAGAGATTGTGTGATCAGATATGCTGACACTACAATTTCTGATTTTTAATTTTATGTATTGCAATCATGCAATAATCCCCCCTCTAGAATTAGTAAAAAACAGTGATTCCTACGTTACAAACTAATATAAATAAGCAGAGACTAATCAATAAAAATCAGACTTAAATTCAACTTGAAAGAGTGCTTTTATTTCTCAAGTAACAGTAACGCACCCAGGATTTAGCTTTGGGCGTGACCATAGGTGTCCTAAGTCCCAATGAGTCGGAAAAATAGGGCTCTAAAGTCGCGTCCTGCACCCATCTGAGCACTTAAGGACTGCTATTGTATGTATATTAAAAGGTTTTATTTTATTTTATCGGATACATAGACCACATTTTACACATAATTTGTAAATTATGTTCAGAAAACTGACATTGTGGAGGGGACTCGCCCCGCTCGTCCCCCTCTCGGTGCATCCCTGCAAGTAAATATCGGTATACGCTGCCATTCTTATTATTGGCATATTCTGCCTACAACCAGTGGCATACTCTGCCATACCTTATAAAGCGGCACACTCTGGCTTTAAATACAAATAGCGGCATACTCTGCCACACATATGTATTACTTTGGCATACTCTACCTTTAAATAAAATAACAACAGCGGCATACTCTGCCATAGGAAGAACTCTGGTATATTCTACCATTTAATAACACCAAGGGATATCTTACAAAACAGCGGCTTCTTAGCCATCCAATAATAAGTACGGCAGCGCTCTGCCTCTTCAACAGAATCCCTATACAAACTATAACAATAAATAATAATGGACAGTTTTACGTGTGGCATCACAGCAATCTTATTACAATATATTATTTTTTCCTAACTTAATCAATATACAATATATGTATATTTGTTAATAATTCTAATTCCTTTTTTCGACGAAAAATAATACTAATCCTTATTATCATTTTTCTTTTACATGGGGGGAAGGAATGTTGTATAATTATTTCATCATTTATCGATGATTAATTTCAAAACATTTTTCTAAACGTTTTCATCAAAGAATAATTAAATAAAAGAAAGGACACAGAAGAGTGTTCCGATTGTTTTCCATTTAAATGTACACGGCGAGAAAAAGAAGGAAGGAAGAGAAAAAAATAAAAAAAAAATCAAACACTCAGAACATTTTACGAATAAGACAAAAAATGTGAATGCGAAGATTACATGCAACGAAATGGAATGGCAAATGATTTATTTTCGTAAATAAGAGAGAATGGGCGGAGTTTTCTGATTTTACGCTCATAAAATGCTCCCGCTCTTTTATGACAACACAAATTTCAGGAATTGTCCCAATTTTTTTCGCAGAATTCCAATGTTTATTAGTGTAATCCTATGATATGTGAATAGCACTTTTTCTGTTTACATTTGTTTTGCTCAAGTGGGGGAATCTCATGCTATTTATTTATACTTTGGTTTTCATGTTACATTAACCCATATGTAAGTTTCTTTGCAATCGTAACAATAAAAAAAATCTCGTTTGAAAACAACTAAAATTCTGGCACAGAAATTACCAGTAGGCGATTCTGCATTTTTCTTAACTGAACTAATTAATTTCGAATGCAGTATAATAAGTTTAGTTTGAGTCTTTACAGAATGTCGTGTGAGTTTTTGTAAAAAGTTTAGTGTTAGAGTGAGCCGAATTAGTAGCGATTGAAAAAAGTTCAAAAGCTAAGAGCTCTAGAGTGTACAACAGTGTTATAAGTTAAGTTAAGTTTTCAGAATACTGCTTTAAAAATAAACTATACATAACTCAGTAAAACTGTGAATTTGACTTTTGATTCGAAAAAAAAATAAAAAAATAAAAGTTGAATTGTGATTCGTGAATCGTAGAAAAAGCCCCCACATCCCTTTTTCTCGCGGTGTACAAAAGCAAATACCACAAAATTATACCCGGTAATAGGCCATCGTAATCTTAAAAAATATAAGAAGAATCCGTATTATAATCTGAAGACAAATCGCCAGCACTTCCAGAAACAATATCCCGCTTTCTTAGCTACTTCTCAAGCTACCACCTCTAAAATAAAATAATAAAAGTGATATCGTTTTCATTAATATCGCTTTGTAACAATTTTTCTATAGCTGTGTAATTAGTCTGTAGCCGATTTATTTGTTTAAATTCTGGCCGAGCGGTATTCAGAAGGTGAAGGTCGAGCGAGGATCATTGATCAATCGAACAATGGAAAAGGTGCACGTTTGTTGTTGATTTTTAACTAGCTTGCTGCAGCGGTGGTATTCCACCAACTTTTGTGAAATTTTTACGGAAACGCAAATCGCAAAATGTTCATTTCATACTGAATACGTGGGTTTCAAGGTACGCGAGTTACATTCTCGGCGAACTCAGCATTTTTCTAAGCATATTCATATAATATGCATTATGTAATTATTTCCGTTCTTATTAAAAATAAGCTTCCCACGATTTCATTCGCGAAATCGTGAAAAACAAATATCTCGAGTTACAAACTCAACGTCGGCACGTTTAGCTGAATTAGCGCACATAAAAATTTCTAAATTAAAAACTAGGAAAGATATTTTTAAGGTAGTAAGTTCTTAATCGTGTTTTAATCGAATTAGTCGAAATAAAATAAAGTTCCTGAAATTAAATAAAGATTTCTTTAATTTGTTTGATTCCCTGAAAAAATAAATTTAAAAGTCGCGCGAGCTATATGACACCCAACATGCGCAGAAACATAAAATAATATTCAATAGTATAAGGTCATATTCAATTAGCAAAGTTCATTTAATTAATTTCAACGTTTTCAAATTGCACAATCAACACTTTTATCCAGGTATCAGCATACACCTCACATTTCCCAGAATATCGCAACACCTTAAGTGTTCCGATAAAAGTTCATTTACCCAAAGACAAAGATAGCGATGTAAAATATTGTAGACGCTACCTCAGCATAAAAGATAATCGAACCATTTTAACTTAAATTTCATATAACATATAAAAGTCAGTTGAATTACGGATTTGTACAAGAGAAGTCAATAAAGAATCGGAGCTTTTGAATAGACTTGTTTTTTTTTTTTTGTTAAATGAAAGGAACATATCCTTAATTGGCGCAGTCGGTAGGATAGGTGAACGGTCCAATCCTTTTGCAAATATATGGGTTATCAATTAAAATTCGGTGGAATACCGGAAAATTTTTCAATAATTCGATTTTACCAAAACTGTGCCGTGCACGTCTATACGACAGGAAATCGTATAAATTTTTGGAGGATTACCAATATACTAGCAGTGCGTAAATCGGAATTTCTATCTGTGTCCCGTAATCAGAAATTTAAGGACCGTGTGCCGTTGATAAGCCGAGTATGTCTGACTCAGATTTCCCGTGCCGATGCTCCACTTCGTGTTACGCGAAATCGAAAGAAAATTCAGTGCGGCTTTGTTTATAAACACCTGAAACTTCACGGACAAAATATTTCAATAAAACTCGATTTTGATGTGCAAAAAAAAAAGTTATTTTTCGTGTTTTTGCTCAGTGCGTCTTGTCTCAATCTCTTTTTAAGCGGGAATGTTCTTCTTTTTTCTTTTACAAAATGGTGTCGGGTTTTTACAAGTTTATTGACAATTGTACTAGAATAATTGTTAACTGTGCCATCTATTGCAAAAATTTACTTTTAATAAGAAAAATTTTAATTAAACTAATTTTACTAATTTCAATAAGAAAAATTTTAATTAAATTAATTTTACTAATTTCAACTTTAGTTACGAGATTTTAATTACTAATTGGTAAAAAAAAATTATTTCCGTCCTTGTGATTTGTCTCTGTTTGGTGAAAATTTGTGTTCCGATTTTTCTTTAAGATCAGGTGCTGTCTTCTAGTATAACTATTTTGATATCTTTTCTTTTTGCTTCACGTTGTGCGGGGTATTACCATGCTGGAACTAAAAGTAAGTTAAATTTTCACATTACTTCCTCCCAAAAAGCTTGAAGTTCCGACCAAGCGATCCACCTGTAATTAGATAGAAGCAGAAGTGTTGGATTAGTTGCGTCTGATCAGTGAGGCGCCTAACAATAGTAGTGAGCGCCGCACTTATGGTGCGCCAGTTGGCTTCATTAAATGTCTGTAGACTTGCGTGTACTCAGTGTTTAGTAATGTCTTTATCTTTGTTTTGAAACACTTTTCATTCCAAAATTATATGAGTTTCGATTGTTGAACTCACCCGCGCTACGACGATGTCTGTACACTTATTTTAAACTATCTTTATGGTTTTCGTACGATTTCTACGAGCTCTGACTGTACGCGCGCGACAGCTTCAAATGTCTGTATATTGTTCTCTTTCGTAATAAGGCGCTAGACGATCAATGTGCACTGTCTTTACTTTTGTCCCGCGGCACTTTTTGATTTTGCGAACAACCTCGGTAATTTCTTCTATTATCGTATACGGCCCGTCCCAGTTACTTTGAAGTTTTGGGCATCGCTCTCTGGACGGCGGGGATTGTATAACGATAAGCACGGATATTCGCGTTTGTGTGAGTTCAGGTCGTAGTATCTTTTCATTCTCTGGCTTGAGGCACTTAGCGCGACGCGATTAGACTCGTGAATTTCATGGAGCTTGTCGATCAATCGTTCAATATATTCGTTTATTGGTGGAGTATTTGTTAGAGGGCTTCCCATGATCATTTCGACTGGCATTCGCAATTCTCTGCCAAATAGAAGGCGTGCTGTAGTGTGCCTCGTGCTGTCTTGGACACTGGCTCTATAAGATAGCATCAGGAAAGGCACATACTCATCCCAATTACCTTGATGCCCATCTAGAAATTTGGCCAGGTAGTTGACAATAGTTCGATTGAAGCGTTCAACAAAGCCGTCGGACTGTGGGTGTAGAGCTGTAGTGTGCGTTTTTCGATTCAAACTCATTTGAGTATTTCCTGAAACACAGTACTTTCAAAGTTTCGACCCTGGTCGGAGTGTTGTTGCAAAATGTGCTCCATAACGGCTGAAAACGCAGGTGATTAAGCGTCGACTACTGTTTCTGCCATTTGGTCTGGCACAGGGACTGCTATGGGCCATTTATTGAAGTAGTCCATGCACACAAGCAAGTAACGATTACTCCTGTCAGTTCTCGGAAGTGGTCACAGAATATCCACTGCTACCCTTTCAAATGGAGCCCCTATATTGCAGATCTGTAACGGCGCTTTCGTTCTTGGTAGAGGTCCTTTCCTTCGCTGACACAAAGCATCCTTTTACTCAGTTCTTTACGTCCGTACTGCATCGTATCCAGTAATAGCGTTGCTTCAACTTCCCTAGAGTCTTATCAACCCCGAAATGTCCACCGGCAGGAGAGTTGTGTACTTGATTCAGTACTAGTTTTCGCAACGACCTGGGCACTAGTATCTGTTTGATTATCTCCTTCCCGTGGGTGAAATTTCTAATGGCGATATTATCCTCAAAACCCAGCATCGACCACATGGAGCAGTAGGCTTTAACCTCTGGGCTTAAGTTCTTGTTAGGTCTTTCTCAGGTCGTTCCCAGCCCGTAACCAAGTTCTCAATTGTCGCAATCTAGAGTCGCTTTCTTGTTTCTCTGCCAGATCTTGTTGAGCTGTGATCGTTCGTGTGATGATTAGGTCTCTTTCGTCCAGTTTTTGGCAATAAATGCAATTCGAAGCCACACACGGGCGGCGAGAGACAGCATCGTCATTTTGATGTTTATGTCCAGGTCGGTGAAGAATGTCATAGTTGTATGCTTGTAGGCGCTCTATCCAGCGGGCTACCTGTCCTTCTGGCGATCTAAAGTTTATCGCAAGGACGCGTGGTCGGGTCGAATAGTAAATATTCTGCCAAATGAATGTGGTTGGAAATAAGAGCAAGCCTTTACAATTGCAACCAACTCCTTTCTGGTTACACAATAGTTTCTCTCTGTACGGCTGAATGTCTTGGTATAATATTCGACTACATACTCGAATCCCTCCTTATTTTGTGATAGCCCGGCCCCCAGGCGTGTTGACTTGCATCCGTATCGAGAATAAATGGATATTTCTCATCAGGTGGCGAAAGTATCGGGGCAGTTATTAATTTGTTCTTTAGGGTTTCGAATGCCTCTTCACAAGCGGTAGACCAAGTAAACTTTCGTCCCTTCTCAGTTAGCTCCGTAAGTGTCTTGGCTGTGACCGGCGGTAGTACGCACAGAGACCTAAGAACGATTGTCTGTCTTGTTCTTAGGGACAGCCCAGTTACGGACTGCAGCCGTCTTTTGCGGATCTGTAGACAGTCCTTCTGCACTATCAACGTTCGCTAGAAACTTAACCTCTGGCTGGCATGGTTGACACTTTTTCGGAGAGTCCTTTCTGGTCGCCGGTAGTCTACGCAGAATCGTGTTGAGCCATCTTTTTTTTTTACGAGGACTACTGGAGACGCCTAGGGATTGCTGGATGACTTGACGATTCCCTGTTCCCTCATATCGTGTATTAATTGCCCCGCTTCAGCTCGCTTGAATAGTGGGAGGCGTCGTAGGGGCTGTGAACAGGTTTATTGTCGCCAGTGTCTATCCGATGGTGAAGAATTGTAGTACGGCCCAGATCATTTTTGGACTTGGCAAAGACGTCTTGATGCTCTTGCAATAGTTCCCGAAGAGTAGTTTTTACAAGTTATCGAAGTGTGGTGCTGCGTTGTCGATAAGTGTAGTCAATTCTGGTGATAATGCGTTACCTGCGCTAGAATCGATGATGTGTCAATTTCGGCTACGAAGACAACAGGTTTCAACTCAATTGCTTCATATGATAGGTTTGCGACTTGGGCAATAACTTTTCCTTCCTGTGATTTTGCAAATAGCTGGAGTAAGCCAAATATAGGGAAGGTAATTTTTAGGGGATAACATGACACAAATCTGATCGGCTAGTATTGGACTAAACAAATGTACAAAGCAGGTCGACTTGCCCGGTATAATGTACCTGTGTGCGGCTCTCATGGGGATTGATTCCTGTTCTGATAATATCGGACCAACTTCTTTGCCCAAGCTGAGGTTGTTATGATGGTGCCTCATAACCATCACATATGTATTCACATATGTATCCCATAAATTATTTTGCGTATACAAGGACTTTCATTTTCCCATGCTCCATTTGTCACTTATCGCCGTCCTAAAATCTAAAATTTTCTAACGATTAAAGCAACATAAACAGAATTTTACTAAAAGATAAGTGCACACAAAACGGGCAAAAGTGGAAATATGCTGACGCTACGCAAAAGGCGTCACAGGTATCTAAACGGGCACTATGAAAAAGATGTTTGAGTTTTGGATATATACGTGCGCGCGTCGGGTCGTCCCGAGTCTCGTTTCTAATTGAAACTTTGATTTGTATACACAGTGCTAAGTCGAATTAATAAAACCAATTAAGGAACAATAATGGAGCTTTTAATATAAAATTCAATAAAATAAAATTGTGTATTAATTATTTTACAATCGCTACACATCCAATTCTCCGCCCGCCCGCTCTTCCCCTTTATACAGGGTGTTTCCCACTAGGAGGTCAGTAAAGCGGGAGGTGATAGTACTCACTTAGGCGAACCAAAAATTGTATGGCTGGGGGGGGGGGCATATCAACCGTTTAGGAGTTACAGGGTGATTAAGAAAAAAAGCCAGTTTTCACAAAACACCCTGTATCTTATAAACTACAGGGTGTACGGTCACACTTAAGAGCTCATTGTATGCAGAACTTTCCAACGACTGCTCAACCACCTCTACACCCCTCTCCAATCATGAATTATGGTTGTCTAAACTAAAAATTTCTGATTTTCTTATCTTTTTTTTTGATTTAACCTCTATTATTTTTGCAAAAAGGGCGTTAGCATAACTTTTTTTTTATAAAAACTGTAAGCTGCAGACTCTCCTCTTTAATATGACCTATTACACCCAATATCCTATCTGAAGCCCTTTAAGAGTTATTAGCTCTAAACCTATTCTCAAACCTATTTTCAAACCTATTATCAACGATAATTTGTTCCATTAGCACGTCATTTTAAAAAATATCGTCTAATTTCGGTGTGACCTGAATAGGTTATGAGTTAATAACTGTTTAACGGCTACAGTTAACACATAGGGTGTAATAGGTCAATGAGCTCTTAAGTGTGACCATACACCTTGTAGCTTATAAGATACAGGGTGTCTTGTGAAAAACTGGCGTTTGTTCTTAATCACCCTGTAACTCCTAAACGGTTGATATGCCCCCCCCCCCCCCCAGCCATACAATTTTTGGTTCGTCTAAGTGAGTACTATCACCTCCCGTTCTACTGACCTCCTAGTGGGAAACACCCTGTATAGGTAAGCGCGGCGGGAGGACGTAACACTGGTGTCAGCATTGCCGATCACGCTTTAAGTTGCAACAACGCGCAAAGTTAGTTTAAAAAGTGTAAAATTTTTCGAAAAGTTAAATAAATTTTACTGAAAAAAAAAGTTTCATATAAATAAATTTTTTTAAAGATTTTAAATAAATTTTGCTTAAATAAAATTCTGCTAAAAATGCATTAAATAAATATATTTTCCTAAATAATTAAATAAATAAATTTTTCAAGAAGACGAAATAAAAAAAGTTTGCTAAAAAACGTATTAGAATTAAATGAAACTTCTCTAAAATTTTAAATAAATAAATTTTCCAAGTTGAAATAAATAAATTTTCTAAAGATTTTAAATAAATTTTCCTAATATTGTGAATAAATAAATTCTTTAAGCAGTCACAATAAATAAATTTTCTAAAAATTTTAAATAAATAACTTTCTCCACAAGTTTTAAATAAATAATTTTTTTTCTATAAACTTAAAATCATTAAATTTTACAAAATTTTAAATAAATAAACTTTTCTCAACTAAAGGTTGAATATAAATAGAGCTCTGGTAAAAGGTTTAAATTAAGCAAATTTTAACAAAACGTTTATAAATAAATGGAGATGTAATATTACAAAAATATAAAAAAAAGTCAAAATTCGGTCTCGACCCATCACTGGTGAGATCCTGAGAAGGACGGACAGTCGTTTAATCTTGTATCGCCTAAGTGTGTAAATAGGCACGATATAAATAAAATTAATTTGTGTAATCATCTTAACCAAAGTTCAAAAGTGATTAAAGTCAAAGGTCGGTGGACGGACGGTCTCGACCCATCACTGGTGAGATCCTGAAAGGGACGGGCAGTCCCTTAATATCGAAAGATATAACCCGTAAGTGATTATGAAATTTCAACAGTTACCTGCTACATGAATATACACAATCTCTATCTATATTAGAAATGAATTTTCTTAGAATTGATATAAATAGTTAAAATTTATTGAGTGTTAACAAGTGTAATTGTTAAGAAAATTGGTGACAAAAGCCTCTCCCGAGTCATTTCTTGTGTTGCTCTTTGAATAATTGGATTTGCATGACTTTTATTTTCAACGATACCTTTTCATTTTTACCGCAATACATTTATGAAGAGAAGAGTGAAGTGAAGTAGTGACTTGGTTATCCGCGGTAATTTTTGTGATTACTCTTTGATATCCTATATTACATTGCTTGCACTTCTAATGATATCTCTTATATCCTTGCCTTGAATATACGTATATAAAGATAGAAAAAAAATAATTTCATACAAATCAGCTACGGATGTTCCTGAATTATGTAATTCGAAATCGAAAGTACTCGTCAACTTAGAGACCATTGAATTAGGTCTTCTGTTTTCTAATTTTGCTACTAAGCACATGTAAGCTTGAATAAAGTATTCACGAAATTTTTCTTTTAAAAGGAAATAAACGCAACGGTTGCATCACGCTTATGAATGAATAATAATTTGAAATCTAGTTCGCCTCGCCCTATCAGTAATCTGCCCCCTTGAATAAGTCTAATAGTGTTCTAATTAGTGAAAGCGAAACGCTTAATAATTTTGAAAAGAAACAGTTAAAGCTTATAACGATTAAATCTCTTTTGTATAAACGACGTTGTGGTGAACTTTGTTACCTACTGTTGAGAGCCCGATATTTTGGTTTCCACAAACTTTCTAATCCCAAGTTTTTTGAGAATGATAAAAACCTAGAAAGTTTCATAAATCCTTCAGGTATGGAAAAATAATCCTTGCCTACATATACTATCTTATAACTTGTGTATTAATAATAGTGTTGCGAAACTTCTTATTTCGGGACTGCGGTACACTAAATGAATATTGGTGGTAACGAGAATACGAAACTGATTACGCAGCAGTCGTCTTCCCCAAATCCTAAGGTAATTACTCGAAGCCAGGCACGCACAGAAGCAGTTACCGCACTTTCATTCGAAGAACTGCCTAACTATTTTAACGAACAGAACATGGACATTAAGGTTCAAATAACCGAAAATATATAATTTAGTACCAGTTTTCGACGGGAACCCGTCAGAACTTAACAAATTCATTTCTTGTGGTGGAATAATTTCTAAATCTGCTAAAAGCCCTGAAGAGAAAAAGCTCTTGCTAAAGATAGTGAGAACCAAACTCGAAGGTCCCGCCTTCGAACTCATCTAACATAAAATTTATAGTTCATGGGAAGAATTGCCCGAAGACTTAAAAGGGAATTTCAAGGAGGAAATATCACGCTCTACTGTCCAAAACGACGTAAGGAACGCGCCACAAGGCCCTAGAGGAACAGTAAAGGAATATGGTCAAAGACTTACACATTTATTGTCTTCATTAAATCAAGCAACGTATAATAACGTGGAATTCAAAACCGTAAAGGTACAAATTCCAATAATATCCAAATGAACTCCAATTCAAGAGATAATATGAAGCATTCGGGAAACGAGACGTCCCGGGTGGAAGTAATCGGAAATCCATCCCGTATTCAAGTAACAGCCGATGTCCACGACTGCTAAGCCTTTCCGCAAGTTCTAACTCAGATTTTCTTATTAACATTTCATTAAATGTTACCAAACACGGGGCAACAATCTGTTTGCCTTTTTCTCCTTCATTAAAAACTAACTTAGTGTTTCTTATAGATACCGGCGCCGAAGTAAGCCTGATAGGAACAGTCGAGACCAGCCAAACCGATGCTTATGCTGGGCATCAGTGTTCCATATCCACTATGTTTGGGGAACCTGTCTTAACCCAAGGTAGCATTAATGGCACTCTCGTCTTTGACGACACGAAATACCCTTACAAATTAACCCACACATTCTATTTGTTGGGTTGTAACGCTAATATCGCATACGATGGCTTGATCGGAAACGATTTTTTGGGAAAACACAAGTGTAGAATTTATTACGAACACGGTGTACTTGAAATCAAACCAATTACAGAACAATTCATAAAGGAAAATTTTAAGGGAAATGATATAATCATTCCAGAACCTATCTTCCGGAATTTGTTTCAAGTGGTACTGGAGGAGGCAATGTGAAAGAATGAACTACAAGCCTAAGCTTTAATGACGGCAATGATAAAGTCGGTAAAGCTATGAAAATAATCGAAATTTCAGCAAGATGCGAAACGGTGATAACCAGACCAGCCTAAGCTTTAATGACGGCAATGATAAAGTCGGGAAAGCTATAAAATAATCAAAATTCCAGCAAGATGCCAAACGGTGATAACCGGACAGTTAATGTCAGTAAAGAGGTAGTTTTAAAAATAAAGAGCTTGCACCAGGAGTTTACATTGGTAATAATATAATAAAACCCGAAAATTCCATAGCAAAGGTCCATATAATAAGCACACTAACGAAAGCAAAACCCAATTAAATAGGAAAAACTTAAAATTAGAATGGGAGGACTTGAACTCCTATAATATTGTACAGGGTAATGAATATGGTAATTTAATAAGGAAATGCCTTCAGAAAATAGAAGATCCATTAAATTTTGAGCAATGTAATGCAGAAGAAAGCTCATCAATTTTGAAGATTTGTCGCGAATATAATGATGTATTCCATTTAGAAGGAGATCACTTGACTATTACTGATGCAATAATACACAAAATTCAAACCGAGTCAATAAGGCCCCAATATTTGAACAACCATATCGATTGCCCGACACACAGAAAACGGAAATCCACAGGCAAGTTAACTAAATGCACGAAAACAATATTTTTGAGCATAGTTTTAGTCCGTGGAATTCTCCATTGCTGCTTGTGCCTAAAAAGGCAGATGTCACTGGTCAAAAACGTTGGAGAGTAGTGGTAGATTTCCGTAAGGTCAATGAAATTATCGTGGGTGATGCATACCCATTGCCAAACATTACGCATATCCTAGATCAACTAGGTAGAGCAAAATATTTTAATACGTTAGATCTGGCAAGTGGTTTCCACCAAATATTGGTAGACCAGAATGATAGGGAAAAAACTGCGTTCCGCACTCCTTTCGGTCAATTCGAATATAAAAGTATGCCTTTTGGATTGAAGAATGCACCAGCCACTTTCCAGCGTCTTATGAACAACGTGCTGATGGGACCCCATGGTACTCATTGTTTCGTATAGGTTGATGATATGGTAATCTATGGGTATGATCTTTATGATCACAATCGAAAACTGATTAAGGTGCTTGATAGATTACGAAAGCACAACTTAAAGCTACAATTAGAGAAATGTAATTTCATAAAAAGGGAGCTAGTCTATTTAGGACACATTATCTCAATGGGGTAAGTCCCGATTCAGCAAAGATATAAGTCGTCAAATTCTATCCAACTCCCAAGAAGGAAAGGGACGTAAAATATTTTCTGAGACTCGTTGCTATTATCGTCGCTTCATACCGAATTTCTCTAAAATTGCGAAACCCCCTCACAAATTTGCTAAAAAGAAATGTATTATTTAAATGGGACGCTTTTTGTGACGAAGCCTTTCAACAGCTCAAAGAGAAGCTTATAAGAACTCCAATTCCAATTTATCCAGATTTTAATAAGGACTTTATTGTAACAACGGACGCTGGTGATCTTGCCGTCGGAGCCGTATTGTCACAAGGCGAAATAGGGAGTAACAAACCGATATGCTATGCAAGTCGTACAATGAATCCAGCAGAGACAAGATACTCTACAACAGAAAAAGAGTTACTAGCCATCATTTATGCCACGAAGCAGTTTAGACCGTACCTCTATGGCAGAAAGTTTATCATCGTAGCAGATCATAAGCCGTTACAAATACAAACCAGGCAAACTGAATGTTAACACCGACGCTTTAAGTCGAATCTGTGAGGAGCAAAAACTTCAAAAAACACCGGAAAACATTAGGATGATTACTCGCAGTCAAACACGGGCACCTTAAGAAAAGGATGACTCCGTTAGCGATGAAGAAGAATCAGTTGGAATAAGCGAACATGTCAGGATAATAGACAAATCAGAATCTCTTCTGAATAGTAGTGAAGTTAACCATAAAATATTTATCTTTCCGCTAGTAGACTGTGCGAAAAGTTAAAAATTTCACATCTAGAAATAGGGAAACTTAAATACCACGAGCTCTAGACCTTACGAGAAAGTGGCTTTGGATATCGTGGGGCCTCTACCTGTGAGTTATGAATGTAATAAGTACATACTCACATTCCAAGATGACCTCACAAGGTTTTCTGAAGAATTTCCTCTTAAAAATATGGAAGCGCGCACGGTTGCGGAAACTTTTGTACAACAAATCGTATGTCGTCACGGTGTACCCGAATCCTTGCTTACTGATCAAAGCAGTAACTTTCTCAGTTTTCTCTTCACTGAATTCTGTAATTTACTAAAGATAAAAAAATTCAGACTACCCCATACCACCCAGAAAGTAACGGCGCGCTAGAACGAAGCCACCCAACACTTGCGGAATACCTACGACACTATATTAACAATGACCCACTCACATGGGACACAGGGTTACCTTACCTCTACCAACTACTCACCTTACGAACTTTTATATGGATTTCAACCGTTTATTCCAAGCTCACTAAAGCAATCACCGAAAATATGCTATAATTATGATAATTACGCGAACGAGCTGAGGACTCAATATGCGTATAAACTGGGAAGGGAATCAATACTCAAACAAAAGAAAAAATCTAAGATCCATTACGACAAGGAATCCGAAGCAAAATGTTTCAATGTAGGAGACAAAATCCTTCTTAACAATCGTCTACTCAAGGGAAAACTATCATCGCTTTGGGAGGGTCCGTACGAAATTGTCGAAGCGATTTCTCCCGAAAACTCAAAGATAGGGATCGGTAGCAAACATAAGGTAGTTCACAACAATGAACTCAAACCTTTAATCGATTAGCAAAATAAATACTCATGACGTCTTGATCGAAATCCTTTCCTTTTTATTAAACAAATTTTTAAGCAAAAAATAAATAAATAAATACGTACCAAACCTAATTAGAAAGATTACTAATATGAATTTTGTAGCCACCTTGAACTAACACATTCCCTTTTCAGGCAATGAATTCCCTCAGAATTCTCCTTCTGAGCATGTTATTCGCCATGCCAGTATACGGGTGTGGAATCAAAATTACCAACCTTGGTCACAACCCAGGGATTTACTTTGAGGAGATTGGCAAGGTTGAGCTGTATGCAAATGAGTGGACAGTGATAATATTCTACGACTTGTACCACTTGAAAGCTGATTTGGTGGACTTGGGCAGGCTTGTAAACGAAATAAGTAGTCTGTGAAACTCTTTAAGTGCTGAAAGTAGTTTTGAATAGTTTGCACGAAGGGTCTAGACAGAAACGATCACCTTTTGATATTATAGGCACTATAAGTAAATCATTGTTTGGTACATTGAATTCAGAAGATGCTGCATTCTACGACAAACAAATAAACACCTTAAAAGGAAACATTAATTAGAAACCAAACTACTATTTTAGATACAACTATTAATATTCTTAATAAAACCCAGAGCGCTATGGAATCACAGTTAGTAGTTCTAAATACAAGGTTACGAACGGTCAAAATGATGATTAGTGAAATTTATAATATGTCTATGGATAACCGTGTCAATAATTAGTTAGAATCATTAACTTCCCTTGCAATTCTTGTAATATTGCGTTATCAAAACACATTTAACATTATCATCGATTTGGTTACCGACGTTCGTCATGGTAAACTACATCTTAATATCCTTACACCCAATCAGTTAGAAAACATTCTTACCACCATACGTGAGATTATCCGAACATCTAAAAGGCAACAGCCTCTTACCTATATATCACATAAGTGAAATAAAAGCTGGTGTGCTAAATGACAAAATCATATATGAATTGAAAATGCCTCTGCCATTCAGAGAGAACTATCAATTATACAAAGCTATCCCTTTTCCCACACCTGTTGGAGAACAATTCGTTTTTATACAACCTACCAAGGAGTATCTAGTAGTTGACTATAATAGAGAACACTATTACGATATGTCCCAAACAGAGCTTGCCAGCTGTCTAACAGAAAATCATGATCTGTTTTTGTGCCGATTAGTGCACCCAATTTTCAATTATCAAGCCACCAACAACATGTGTGAACTGGCACTTCTCCGAAGAGAAAGTAATGTCCCAAGCACATGCGGTCTACGAGAAGCTTCTAAAAAATCCTTTTGGATCCAAATATCGCAAGTTAATAAATGGCTATATTCATCTCGATCTAATATGACAGTTGATGTAATCTGCCAAGATAAAATATACCCGCACATACTCACTGGCACTGGAATCGTAGAGTTAACGGACTCGTGTTAACTCAGGACAAGAGATTTCACTATTAAAGCTTACACCTCTAAGGTCAATAAATTAAAGAAATTTTTCGTACCCTCTTTAAACATCTCGTATATGGGAAGTCAAACGAGATCCTATCCCTTTGTAGGCAACAATGCTACAACTTTTGTTAAATACACAGCTGACAAAGATCTAGAAGACTTGTCAAAACAAATTAACAAATTGAAGACCGAAGAGAATGTTGGACTTAAAGCACTGGACACCCACGAGATACACCATTATGGATTGGGTTATGCCGTGCTACCAAACATGTTGATATATGTTCTTTATCGAAACTATAAACGCGTATTAAGACTCCTCTCGTGTATATGCAAAACTGACGTTGCCGAAACCGTTGAGAATGGTGAAGAAATCCAAACCGAAAACGAACAAGAAATGACCGAAAGGGAACCAGGTGAGGTTAGATTTTCCTTAATTAGAGATTAAATCATCAAAAAGATGCAACCAAAAGTATACAATTTAAAGTTCTTATTTTAATTTCCTCAACTTTATATATTATATTGTAGTGAATAGGCGTAAGTTTCTTCATTTTTATATACTATGGTAAAAAAAAGGGGAAAAAGAAGCAAACGAATAAGTTTTTGTATCATTCAATCCTTTTATTTCTTTTGTTTAAAAACTTAATATGATAACAAATAACATAAGTTGGTAGATTACGCATTAGTATCTTGTAATCATTTACTTCATTTTTCTTTAAATTTATAACAAAAAAAACATAAATAATATTTCGTAATCATTTATTCAAAAGCCTAATTTTTTTCGTATGCATTAGTAGTTTTTAATCTTTTATTCCATTTTATTTGTTATAACATAGATAATAGCATACATAAAATAATTACGTATTAGTATTTCGTATTAATTTGTTTCATTTTTTTTAAATTTAGGTACTATGATGTACGATAACATAAATATAAATAGGTTAACTTTCCAAAAATATAGAGAGGAACTCTGGACGATGCCGCACAAAAAAAAACTCATGATCCCTTCAGGACATTAGTTTCCTCTTTTTTAGGGGGATGGTGTTATGATGGTGCCTCATAACCATCTCATATGTATGCACATATGTATCCCATAAATTATTTTGCTTAATATGCTTATTATGCTTTCATTTTCCCATGCTCCATTTGTCACTTATCGCCGTCCTAAAATCTAAATTTTTGTAACTGTTGAGTCAAGCTTTTTTGACTGTCGACGGACCGTAATTTAAAACAAAGTAGTTCAACTTTAACAAATTTTATTTGACAATTTAACACGCTGCTCTGGTCTCGTTGAAAGCTATCGTACCAGTGTGTTTTAGCGTGAGCAAAGCTCACACCAATACTAATATGGTAATATAGCAATTTAACAATATGTTGTAGACAAATTAAGCAGATTCACAATGGAGTGTATAATTGAGAAAATCATTAAGTGAAATCACAATGTTAAATATTGATTTTAATTAAGACAAATTAAACATGACATTATGTTAAGCAAATCTTTAAATTACAAATTGAATATTAATATTAATTGATACAGGATTGAACAGTAACGATTAAAGCAACATAAACAGAATTTTACTAAAAGATAAGTGCACACAAGTGGCATATTAAATTTCAGACCTACAAAGCTGCGATGGCCTACGTGACAAAACGGGCAAAAGTGGGAATATGCTGACGCTACGCTAAAGGCGTCACAGGTACCTAAACGGGCACTATAGAAAAGATGTTTGAGTTTTGGATATACATATACTTGCGCGCGTCGGGTCGTCCCGAGTCTCGTCTCTAATTGAAACTTTGATTTGTATACACAGTGCTAAGTCAATTAATTAAACAAATTAAAGAAAAATAATAAAGATTGTAATAGAAAATTCAATAAAATGAATTTGTGTATTAATTATTTTACAATCGCTACACATCCAATTCTTCGGCTGCCCGCTCTTCCCCTTTATATAGGTAAGCACGGCGGGAGGACGTAGCAAGGTGATTTTCCAGCAGGTTGATGGAGCATCGATGTCCAGCGAGGAAATCCATACCAATGATACAGTCGTCGAATATCTTTGCTAAGTAAAATGTGTGTTGGGTCATGAAGCTGCTGATAGAGATCGACAAGTCTACAATTCCGTCTATTGGGCTAGTCTCCCCAGTGACGTCTTTGAGGTATGTTAAGCACGGTTGAATGAGGGGTTGGCACGGAAGACGGCTTATGACCCTACAGTGAAATATTGAGTGTGTGGCCCCCGTTTCCACTATCAGCTTACAACGAATCCCTTCTACTTCCCCTTTAATTCGGATGCTACTGCACATCATCCCTTGGCTTACTATGATTAGCGGCTGGCTAGGTAACATTCAAATTGAAGTAGATGAAAATGTCGTGATGTTTTCATTCTGTGGCGATGCAAACTTTTCTTGCAACGTCTCGATGTCTGGTTCACTTGGCATATTGCTGCTAGCAAAGTTAACCTAAGGACAAGTTAAGAAGCAGTAGAGCAAAAGTGGAAAATTTCTGGTGTTTTTTAGAATGAAACAAGTAATTTCATATACTTTCGTCTTTTGCATGAAATGAACTTGGCTATGAATTATTGTAGCGCAACTGAGACAACGAGTTAAAAACAAAAATCGAGAGAACGTAGGATTACCCGAACGACAAAATCTTATTAAATCCCTCAAAATCCCTTCAACCTATTCAAAATAATGTACATCAGGTCACACTACCTCCCATTTTTAAGAAAAAGATAAATTTCGCTTTGGCCCAGATGCTGAGAGGAGATGTAAAGTTCCTCTCAAATAAAATTCTCCCGAAAATATCAGAGATGCAGCATGAGTGCTCCCACTTAATCTGTTCATAGCAAAATGAATGTAAACAGAAACACGTGCTGTTCAAATATCATAGGATTACAACAACAACATGTTTCCATTTACAGCATTAACATGTGACCAAAACATTTTCAATATTTTATGAAAACCGGTTTTACAAAAGCGCGGGAACATTTTATGCAAGATAAACGTATAAACTCCGCCCCTTCTCTTACTCGCCTTCGGTGTAGTGTGTGTGTTAGGTGTGGTGTGTGTGTTTGATATGGTATGTGTGCTTATTGGGATGTGGGTGTGGAGGGCTTTTATTGGGGACACTGACCCCTGCCCCGCGGGATCAGCGGATTCGTCTTTAAATGTTGCACTTGATGCATTTGAGCCACTTCCATAAAGCTCTGCGGCATGGGTCCCTGTCGGTTGTAGCTCAAATAACGGTGACGTAGGTTCAGTATTTGCTCGATCGTTTGAGCTTAACCAGGGTCCGTGAAGTTCTCTGCTTAAGTTGATTTCCGAATTATCCCTCTCGTGATATGGAGGAATAGGTGTGATGTTGACGGCTTTTTTAGACGGATTCGCCTCAATAGGATCGAATTCCACCTCGATTCCGCGTACTACGGTATGATCATCAGAGCCGATATACGAACCACTAAAATGAGTTAGGTGGAAGAACAAATCTTTGTTGTTGTCAGCGTGGAGGGGAAAAGGTTGATTTATTTGGGACTCTCTGTCGACGTTGAGCTAACTCTGGTCATCTCAAGCTAGCTCTTTGGCGTTTCCCGACTGCGCACCTGTAGAAGGCGGACTTAATGGCTCAATTCTCTCAGCCATATTAGCTCGTTTGTTTGGGCAAGGTTTATTGGTATTGGGGGTCGTCACAGATGCTCTAATGTTTCGTCTGGAGGCTCGGGTGGCCCGCCGGTTAGCCTCAAACCTGATGGCCATTTCAACAGCTTCTTGAGGTGTGAGCCGATTGAAGTTGCGAACCATTTGCTGGATTTCCACGTCACATATTCCATCTAGAAAATGTTCTAAAGCAATTTTGTCCTTTGCGTTTTCGGGACATTCTGTAAACTTTAAGCTCGTTAGACTTTGCAAATCTGTAAAATTTTCGCCACTCTTTTGAATCCTCACGTGCAAGTGTACAGGTTTTATAACTTTTAAGCGCTCAACCCCAAAACTCATTGAGAGTGCGGTAGCAGCCCTAGTACAATTTCTTCGCATTTCTAAACTCCTCTTTTGATAAAATGATAACGCCGTTTCTCGTAAGGAAGCAGCTAGGTAGATTGCTTTAGATTTCTCATTCCAATTGTTGGTTGCTGCCACAGCCTCATAGTGCAAGTCATAGCTGTCCCAAGATATGCTACCATCGTACTCTGTGAGCGTTAAGGCAGGCTTCTGTATTATACTGTCGCAGGAGACTGATTGTATCTGCGCGTGCGGTCGGACGAAATATTCAGGCGAGGTTCCTGACTCTGCTATATTATTATTCAGTTGCGCAGGGCCCTGACTTCCTCTTCAATATGTGAATGTTCAAGGTAACCTTATCGGACTCTTTTGAAGATTATGGTGTAGATTGCGCGTTGGGTTCCTGAGGAGCAGCCTCGTCTCCATTGCCTTTATGCTCGAATGAGCACTTGTGTCGTCCATTACTTTCTGTGCGAACACGGTTGGATTTAAAATCGACATTGATATGTCAGCCATTCGCTTTTCAAGGTCTTTTTCTCGGCGCGGTAAATCAAGTTGTTTTCCTTTACGGTTTTTAAGTCCGTTTGAACTGCAACAATCGCCTCCGCGTACGTCTTGAGCACTTTTGTAATTTCATCGAGCTTTTGAATAAGTACTTCCATTTGTTCGTCCGCCATTTCTCTTGTTAAAACAAAACAAAATGGTTTGAACTAAATGTTTTTAGGTTTGAACTCTTAATCGAAATTGGTCGAGTTTGTAATATTATGTCTACTTTCGTATACACTTATTCTAACGCTTATTTCGTTTCAGGTATGCGTTCTACTAAGAGTTCAGAAACTATCTTAAATGATCAACGATACTCATTCAATTTTTTGGCTAAGTTTGCTTACATAAGTATATGCTAATCCCGAGAATGTTCAAAATTCACTGCTATTGTCTCCCTAGTATTAATAAAAAACAACAACAACATGGGTTTACACAAAACATACTTGCTGTCAAATATTTCACTTTGTCGCTTTATCCTCCTTCCTTTGGTTGCGCAAATACTAGCAGAAACATTCACTTCCGTTGTTTCCCAAATTTTTAAATTTTCAGAAGCTTCCACCAGTATGACTTTTAGGTATTCGGAGTAAAACAAATGCCTTTAGTATTACACGGGTTTGGGTTTAATGTCTTTTGACGAAGATTAAATTAAAATTTCTTGAATTGAATTGTTTTTATTTATCCAGCCCAGTATTGGCTGTCAGATGCAATCAAGTAGGATAGACAAAATTTCAAAAAGTTAGAACTTTTCACAGAAACCTCAAAAATGTCCCTTGAATTTCGCTGTATCTTAAGATATTACATGTAGTTTATGTTAAAATAATATATAGAAAAATATAAAAGTTAAATCACAATTACGTAAAAGTAAAAGTAAGTTCATTTTATTATCTTCAATTATTTATTCTTTAACTTAAAGCTAATTATGAGAGAATTCACCAATATCTTGTAACCAACCCTATGTATTTTCAGTAAAAGTAATAAATGCTCGATATTCAAAGGTTAAATGTGTAACTTGATAGTGGTTAATGTCTCTGAACGAAAATTTTTCTTTCAGTTAATTGTTTTCGCATAAAGAAAATATTTCATCATTCCATCATAACAATAATTCGCACTAGTATGCAATTTTTTTTTAGAAAAAACATTATTTAGTTATTCCATCGTTTTTAAAGTTGTGGGTTGATAGCAATTACGTTATCACTGGTACCCTACACTTGGCACCATTGTAGCAATTTTTCTAAATCTGTGTAAATAGCCTGTAGCCGATTTATTTGTTTAAATTCTGGCCGAGCGGTATTCAGAAGGGTGAAGGTCGAGCGAGGATCATTGATCAATCGAACAAAGTAACAGCTGCACTTTTGTTGTTGATTTTTAACTTGCTTGCTGCAATGGTGGTATTCCACCAACTTTCGTGAAATTTTTACGGAAACGCAAATCGCAAAATATTCATTTCATACCGAATACGTGGGTTTTAAGGTACGTGTGCGATGCTCGCATGTGTATTCCACGGTATTCCCTAGAGATCTTAAGCAGTGTTATTTAGCAGTACGAAAGTGCGGTGTATGTGCTAACGCGCCCTGGGTTGTAATCTTCGAAAGAAAATTCAGTGCGACTTTGCTTGTAAACACCTCTCAAGCTTCACGGACAAAATACTTCAAGAAAACTCGATTTTTGTGTGCAAAAAAAAAGTTTATTTTTCGTGGCACTGAGCAAGCTTCTCGTCTCAATCTCTTTTTAAGCGGGAATCTTCTTCTTTTTTCTTTTACACAATTGTGTTTGGTTTTTATAAATTTATTGACAATTGTAACTGTGCCATCTATTGCAAAAATGAATTTTACCAATTTCAATATGTACGAGATTTTAAATACTAATTTGTAACAAAAAAAAAAAAAAAAAATTGTGTTCCGATTTTTCTTTAAGATCAGGTCCTGTCTTCTAGGATAACTATTTTGATATCTTTTTTTTTTGCTTCACGTTGTCTTCTCTTCGCCTTACATTAGTAACTTTACTTTAATATACGTCCATTGTGGTTCAGCCTATCAGAGCTAACCGCAATGTGCATAGCTTGTTTATGCAAGATTTGAATATATCACGAATGCTTCCTTATGCATGACTAACATTTGTATAATATTGTTACGAGCATAGCCTTTGTTCCGTTATTCAAACACGATATTTCGATATTATTCACCAGTTCTTCCCTTATTTATCTATACTCTTTATTTTAATAACATTCACAAATAATTATCAAATCAACTCCGCTTTAGTTATAGCTAGTAGTGTACTTCTAATTATCCCAATCCAAATAGTTTACTTCGTTCACTTCACTGTCTGAAATAAGACTTGCCTCCTGGATGTGAGAAGCGCCGTGCTTATAATCTACAAATTATCCGAAAACCTTCCGATAAATTCTACTCATCGAACCCAAAGTTTTATTATTATTGCCGCAGTAACCGGACGCGTCAATTTGAGCTCCAGAAAATAATAAGAAAAATCGGAGAAAAGACGGCAAAGAAGTGTAAAAGTGATAGAATAGTGACTGAGAGGGATTGCAGTGACACTCGTGTATACACTTCTGTGAAATATTTTTTAAATTTTTTTACAAAAATAAAGTGAAAAATTCTGAAAAGTTCTTGACATTTACATTGCCATTACAACATGACAACCGTATAAAATATCTGTAGTGAAATAAAAATATTTTGGAACAGTAAAAATAAGAAATACTAATTAAAATTAAAACCGGCCAATTTTATAAAAAAAAAGTCATAAAAAACATTAAACCTTGTGAAAGTGTACACTGCTCTGCCGTTCTCAAAATGAGAATGAGCAGCAGTGGTTCTGGGGGACCAAGGAGCCTCTCAAATCAAATGAAAGGAGAAAAAAGAGCAGAAATGCTTTTTCTTCTCCAAAATTAAAATTTCAAGAGCCCACCGAAAAGGCCACTAAGGGCCCACTTGAAGAGGCTAAAGAGAAGAGTCTGCAGCCTCCCACGGAGAACAGAATCTAGGACAGTGGCTGTCAATTTAGAAAAGCCTGGAGCATCAGCTCCAAGGATGACAACCACAACAACAGTAGCAGAAACTGCAACTCCAACGGTGACTACCAGAAACCCACGTCAAAGCTTGGTGGAAGTCGTCAAGACAGCTTCAGCAGCCGCACCAAAGCCTACTGGTATAACACCAATGAGACCACTGCTCTGTTCAGTGATTGCAAATGCCTCGAAGAAGCAGACACCGGCAACAGCAGTATCAGCATTGAGACCAGCAGCACCACCACGTTGCCCGACGTTAGTGTCAGGGATAACCTATGCGCAGGTAAGTGCCAATTCAAATATGAAAGAGTCCACAATAGAAATTTTGAGTAGAGGCATCACTCCTCGTCTAGCCCCATTGGAAGCGGGTAAGCCTCGGTCCAAGACATGTGCGAGTCTCCAGGGATTCTTCGACGGGAGGTGGAAGGATGAAAGTTAAGGGTTGCAGCTGGAGCACATCAGAGGATCTGCTCAGACTGCATACCGGAAGGCAATCTTCCGCGTCATCTCCAGTGAGCAGCTATTCTCGATGGGGATTATAGCTGGAGGAATGGTTGAGGTGTACACCACGACCCTCGAAAGCGCTACCCAGCTTATACTTGAGGGCATCGAGGTGGAGGTTGCACCCCTTGTCCCATTCTCGTTAAAAGAGAAGCGCACGAAGGTCGTGTTTTCGCGGGTCCCTCTGCGAGCCAAACATGAAGACCTCTCGAATTTCCTTGGGAGATCCGGAAAGGTTCATGGAATTAAAATTGTGGACGAGAGGGTCTCGGGCGGGGTATCTTCGGTACTAGCCGAGAAGCGTCCATCACTTTAAATAAAGGGTGCAGGCTTCCAGCAGGCTTTTACTTGAGCTTATCCGGCTCGAGATACTGGATAGACGTGGGCACCGAAGAGTACTTGAAAACACGGCTACTTCCGACGAGGAGCCGATTAGCCGAGTAAGTAAGAAAAGGAGGACGAGGAGGAGGAATAAGGTGGACCGGGCGATGCTGCCTCCTCCAGAGTCAGTTGCGTCAGTGTTTACGGCGTACAGTATCGCCCTACCACCCTATATAACCAAATACTAGTAGTGGGAGAATGGTGGTGGAGGGGGAGGTCGCACCCAGGCCTGTGATACCCACACACCCACACACCACACATACACACACACACACATGTGTGCATATGTGTGGTGTGTTTCAGGCCTGGGTGCGACCTACCCCTCCACTACATTTCTCCCACTACTAGTATTTGGTTATATAGGGTGGTATTACAGTATCGGCGTAAACGCTTTTAGCATTACATGAATTGACTAAAAATTTCAACCACATAATGTAAAAAGTGGCTAAGTCAAAACCGGTACACTATCTGCCTACTCTCCATGAAGTGTCTAGACTTTTCGTGAAATGCTGAGTTACGTCAAATGTCTACGACATATATATATATATTGTTACTGTACCTTATGTTGTCGATTTCTAGTGTACAATTATTATAGGTTATAAAGTAATTCCCATTGAGAGTGAATTTCCTCTCGTCACAAGTACTACTAAAATTTTTATTTTTAAAATTCTTTAGAATTAACATGTTATTATCTAATTCGATAATTTCTTCCTGTAGATTTATTTTAAGTTTACAGTTTTTATGGAAGACACAATTTTTGCTTGGCTTTAATTCTCGAATTGATTTGTTATCTTCAAACGTATAAGTGTGATTGTTGATTTTTACAAAATATTCCAAGTCTGAGTCTAATTCCTTATGTTCACTATTTGTAATAGGTATTATTAATTTCCTATTAGTCTTGATTGACTCCCTACTGGTAACTTAATTGCAAGTAAAATATTATTATTATTAAACCTAGCAATGCCTGATCGTATATTCAAAAGCATTTTAAAATCAATGCTATATTCTGTTATTTCTTCATTTGTCAGGATATTCGGTTGGAATATACCTCTTCTTGCCAAGGCAATATTTTCTTGTATGTGGTCTACCGTTTCTTGTATGGCTTTAATTTTTAACATTTGTTCATTAAATAAACTGTATGTTACTAGTTGTTGATTTGTCTTACTAAGTTCGTTAAATTTCTTCTGTATTTTTACTCTGTCAGATTCAATTATTTCTTTTATTTGCAAAAATGTTTTATTGAAACTATCATTAATTTTGATTTGCTGATTTAAGTTTTCGTCAGTAATTGAAAGATGGTTTTCGATGTCTTGTCGGTCTTCGTCATCCATAGTTCCATATAACCACTTCATTACCTTGCCTAAACTGTTAATAAGACCACGTCTAATCCTATGGGGTATAATTGTCTTTATTTTATTCCTAGTTTTATTTATTTCTTTTTGTAACCACTCTCTATGGTTTCCTAAATCTAATAAACCTATGTTTGGCTCTAATTTATCAACTATTCTAAGGATCTCGTTCGGATCAATTATATGTAAGATGGTGTCGAACTTCGCGACTATTTCTTCTTCATCTATCAAGATCTCTGCGTAACCTACGTCGGAGTCTATTTTCTCAATTGTCATCTTTTGGCTGCTTAATGGTACCATTATCAGTATCCAGAGTAGTATTAGTTTTACCTGAAAATTTCAATGGCCGTTTAATATTGTTTTCATGCACCCCTTTTAGTTTTAGTTTCCTAAACTTTGGCTGTTCTTTGTGTCTTAAGCTTGCGTAGTTTTTAATGAAACCTATATCACGATTTTCTAGATAATCTTCCCTAACTTTGTTTCTTTTCTGAATGGTAATTTTCTTTTTACTTTCGATACGGTCCTTTATAATTTTCCTATCAGCTTTTCCGTTCTGTACTTCAAATGGTGTAGCTTTAATAGTAGAATGGTAGGTATTGTTATAATACTCAATTGCCTTTAATATTTGTTGTTTTATTGGAACCTTTTCTTCTAAATTGAAAACTCTAATTTTCTCGGTTATTGTGTTGTTCAATCTTTCTACGTCTGAATTCCCTGTGTGGCTGTTGGGTTTTACGAAGTGGGTTTTAATTCCTTCTTTACAGAATTTTTTTATGTTTGTGTTGTTAAATTCATTGTCGCCTACTAACTTTTTCATTTTGCCTTTAATAGAAATAAATTGCCTTATCTTTTCAACCAGAGTAAGACTATTTCTATCTTCTAAATGGAAACATACAGCATGCTTTGAAAATTTATCGATAAAATTAATGAATGACTGTTTGCTGTTTACGTAAGTGTCGACATGAATTATTTCATTAATGTCTTCTGGCGTCTCAGTAAGCTCAAATTTTTTCTTAATGGGGTTCCTATCGTATTTTGCTGCTGTGCATATATCGCAATTTTTCACTACTTTGTGAATTAGGATTTTAAGATTTGGAAAATATACTTTATTTTTCATTCCTGAATAATTAGCTACCATACCTGAATGGCCTGCTTCTATTTTATGATACAATGATATTTGCTTTATAGCTTGTTCTTCATTTTCTAAATCCTTTGCCAGGAAGCTACATCTAATAAACTTAGTTTTAGAGTTGCTTGAAAAAAGTTCGATCAATTTTTGTTGAACTTTGTTGTATTCGGAGTCTTCTAGTCCTGAGTAAATTCCTATTTTACCTTTGCTGATGTGTCTCCTAAATATGTCTGCTAAACTATCGGGGATGTCTTTTCTCTCGATGTAAATTCTATGATGACCATGTATTTTTTCAAATTCCTTGCCTTTTTCCTCCAAAATAATTATGTGGGTTTTAAAACGGTTGACTACAGTTTCGAGGATTGGTATGTGATCGCTTAGATCTTCCTCTTGAGAGTGGACTGTCTGCATATCTAGAGATTCGTTGTTAATTTCTTGGCATTCTTTCGCTGGGATTTTGTCATAAATTTTTATATCGTCTACAGCATTTATTTCCTTAGTTTCTTTGTTAGTTCTACTAAGGAAATCCGCTATTTTATTTTCCTTACCTTTAATGTAATCAATCTTAATGTCGTATTCCCCTAATTGTACTAACCATCTTTGTAGTCTAGGGTTTATATCTTTCCCGGTGTACTTCGCTTGTAGCCACTTGATTGGTTGGTGGTCTGTATGCAAGTCGAATTCCTTCCCGAAAAGGTACGGCCTGAAGTATTTCGTCCCCCATACTACTGCTAACAACTCTTTTTCGATGGTCGAGTAGTTTTTCTCGTGGTCGTTCAGGGTTCTCGATGCGTAACAGATGGGATGTCCATCCTGTGTAAGGACGGCTCCTAATGCATGATTACTAGCATCGGTTATTCGTTTAAATTTCTTGTCGTAATCAGGATATTTTAAGATTGGGTAATAAATAAATAAATAAAAAAATAAAATAAATAAATAAAAAATAAATAAATAAATATCTTCTACATAGACGACATATATTTTATTAATATGTTCTCTTACCACAGAGTTCATGAGTCTCTCGAATGTTGACGGCGCATTTTTCAACCCGAATGGCATCCGAACATACTCGTAATGGCCAAAGGGGGTGGAGAATGCGGTCTTTTTAGTATCTTCGGGTTTCATCAGAATTTGGTGAAAGCCTTTCGCTAGATCTACAGTTGAAAAATATTGTGATCTACCTAATTTGTCTAGTATTGCTTCAATGTTTGGTATTGGGACTTTGTCGGTTATAGTTACTGCGTTTAATTTACGATAATCTATCACTATTCTCCATTTCTGATTACCGGAATTATCCCTTTTCTTGGGGACAATCCATAACGGACTGTTATATGGCGAATTGCTTTCTTTTATAATACCCTGCTTTAACATATCGCTTATTTGTCCTTCGATTTCCTTTTCGTGGGTTCGGGGATACCTATAGATCTTAGAGAAGATAGGGTTATTTGTAGTTGTTACAATTTCGTGGTCTATATGAGATGTTGCCGATAATGTATCACCGTCTTTGTAGAAAAGGTCTTCGTATTCTTTAAACAATTTAACTATAGACTCTCTTTCTTCGTTTTTAGATGGTCAAGTTTTAAGCTATCTTTGATCGATTTGTCGCTTGATTCTAAGCTATGTATGCAATTTTCGTCATATGGATATTTTGTGTCACTAAACATAATTTTATTGCCTTTAACTTCTATATATTTGTTTTGCAGATTAATTTTTACGTTAAGAGCCATAAGTAAATTTTGGCCTATAATAGCTTCATAATTCCTATTAGATAAATCTACAACCTTCCAAGATATAGTACCATAAGTGTTAAATTCTTTTGGTAAAGGCATTACTACTTTATTCGTAACTTCATTGATACCATTTATTGTTGTATAGTATAACGGATTTTCTAATGCTTCTTCCGGAAAATTACAAAATGTGTTAGGTCTTATCAAACTTGTCGTTGTCAGGAATATTAAAGGTAAACTAGTATCAAATGGTTTTTTATAGGAGTTTATTGCTTCAATTTCCATTGGTTCTGGAACGTCATTAAAATTATTTTGTCTTCTGTAATGTTCTGACCGTCTCCAGTCGTCGTTTGGAATAATCCGTCTCTGGAATTGTCTAGGATTGTTATGAAAGTTTGTTTGTCTACGAAACTGTCCTGAATTATTATTATTATTATTTGTATGCCTTTGAAAACTTTCGTAATGCCTAGCATTGGTATTATAATTATAAATGTTTTTGTTCACATTAAAAGAAGAACTTCTATTCACTGACTTTTTGAAATTTTTGTCGTTATAAAATTTGTTTAGGTTTTTTATCTTCCTATGATTGATATCTATTGTCCTATCATCGTCTAGTAACTTTAATCTAGCATATTTATTATAAATTTGGATCATACTTGAATTTTCTTCTATATGAGCTCTTATGTTCCCATCAATTTTCTCAATCAATATTTCTACTAGATCACTATCTACATTCTCTGGTCTATATATTTCTGGTCTACGTTCATCGAATTCATATAGCTCGTTTATGAGATAATTGGTATTTTTAAATTCATCAAATAATTCACGTAAATTACTTACTTTAACATATCTACAATGGTTGAACAGTTCTGCATAGCTTCTATTGGGCTGAAATCACTATTTCAGTTTCTCCTTCACGTTGCGCCATGTCAAATCATCACCTAATTGACGGATACATCTTTCTGCTTTCCCTTGAATTTTTTCCGTGAACACTATCTGCATTGCCATCTGACGTAGAGCTTCATTTCTTCCACATAGAGATGTTGTACTTTCGACAGATTTTATGAAAGACGTCGAACTATAGTTCCCGCTACCATCAAAAGCCCTCAGTCGTCGAAATTGGTTGAGAACTCCTTCGGCGCTTAGATTCAGTGGATTCTGATTATGATCATCATGTTGCCTTCGTTCTGCTTCCTGTCTAAAATTAATAAGTTGTAACTCCTGTTGTTGTACAACTTGCTGTAATTGTGCAATTTGTTGTTGAAGTTGTTCCATTTCGAATTCTTCAAAATCCTGATGTAATTCTCGATTTAAATCGAAAAATCTGTTCCTGTTGTTTTACATCCACAAGAAAAGCTCAGAATGTCGTTTCTTCGCACTTTCTCACAAAACATTTTAAATATTTGCTCTTTTTTTCACTTTGTATCTTTTTCCTATATGTTTTTCATGCACAAAAATTCTTTCACAACTCAGGTTTTTGTTTTTGGAAATATTCGTGTACACATATATATATATATATGTATATATCAATTAAAAAAATTTTGGTTCGATCTCTGGATCCCTTTTTCTTTTGAAAGGAATCCTACCGACTGCGCCAGTTAGAAAATTACTTTTATCTTCGGATAAAAAATAAAAAAAAACAACTAATTTATTAATTGAGATATATATATATATTATTTATTTATTCACTTTCAACTTCACAAACAAAAATTGGCACAATGTCTCACTGGAGTGAGAGCTTTTCTAGTAATTCTTAACTACGATGTTAACGACATAAAACTTCCGACAGAACTGAGCTTATTACATTCTAATTGTTCTTCAAGAACTTATGAAGTTTATCCGAATGGGTAAACTTATTGTTCCCACAGATTTGCGACGGAAGAAGGTGTTACGTTACTTATGACTTTATATATTTTTCCTTTAGTTCTTCTAGGTTAAAATGTTGTGATGAATACAACGGATTTGTGTATTCATCACTTTTGTTGTGGGAACGTGTATCTTGTAACGTAACTCGCGCGATGACGTACTTTCGTGCACCAATGTGTGCATTGTCATGAAATTACGTACTTTTGAGCTCAATATTGCACGCAGTTGCAGGGCTTCATTGTTAAAGTCACCGGCAGGCACAACTCTCATTGTTTTTTTGCCTATAAATAGCGATCTGCTGAAAGCAGCAAATCACTCTAGTTTTGATTGAGTCACAAGGTATATCGGCAGCTCTGAAGCCATATTAAGCCTTGTTTACTATCACCAAGGGAAGTATTTGACTCCCATTTATTCTAAAAACCCTGTTTGCCCAAATTAATAATTGTATTAATATATTTTCACAACTCCACTGGGAATTATTTTGACCCCAGCCATATGAGTAGTTCATTGACGCTCATTCCACCAACCAAACCTCATTTATTCTATAAAACTAATAATTACTTCTTTCTATTACAGATTAAGAAATAAGAGCGCCAGTGGATGCTTATGTTGCGTAAAATTGGATTTTATTATTTTTTTGAATATTTGAATTAGTACGTTTTTTGTTATTTAATATTAGATGTAGTAATAGTAGTAAAGTAAAAGTTGAAGTTTAGTACCTGAAATATCTAGTTTTTATATACAAATGTTGTGATAGATAAATGTTTTGAATTCTGACATTTTAAACCTCCTGTCCTGTCATTTCAAACCGGCACCTGCCCCTAGTTTATGCTAAGCGCACATAGGGACTTGACAAAAACATTTCGTGATGTCACTCATGAAGGGTGTTCAGTTAGCGATCATCTTCGTGCAGTGGCAACCAGCACTAGTTGAAAGCAGAACTGCATCTTCAACAATTATTTGTTGAATTCAGAGCAGTTCATCAATGAATTCATTGAATTCTGGCACGACTGGCAATAGAGGAAAGCTGACTTTCTTTTTCTTAGTCAATGGTGGGATGTTGGAAAGCTCCAAATTCGATCTTTTATTGAAACGAGTTTCAATCGAAATGGGTATCAAGCTTGTCGGCTGAAGTATGTCAGGTGGCAGCTCTTCTCCCAACTCAGCCGGGGTTGATTCTTTATTTTAACAGAATAAAGGAACGCTTGGCAGTGCAAACTTACAAGCACAGCTTGGAGTTTGTGCTGCGCAGCCAATCATGCTGGCTGAGGGAAGCCTATTCTCCAACCGAGTACTTCTTCCAGGCAACTAAGCGACGTACTGCTTCTTGCGAAGTCGAATCGATAATTGATCAACCTGGACAAGTCCTCAACGGACAAGAGCTATCAGAATATATTCGAGACTACAACAGTAGTCTATTCTGAATCGACGTCGACAACATCCTCGATCACTCATGATTCTTGAGAATATCCCTACTTTCTCTGAAAACAGTAAGGAGCTCCTGGATACAGTGATCACATTGGAGCATATGATCACTGCGACAGAATATCTAAGGCGACACACTTCACCTGGTTATGACGGCTTGACTCCAGAATTCTTCATACGTATCAGGGATTTATTAATTACTGACATTTTGGAAGTCTTCAATTCGGCGGTTGAGACGCATTCAGACTTTCCGCCTAGTTGGAGGAGGTCTGTTATGCGCTTGATTCCAAAGGAGGGAGATTAGTAGAGGATGGGGAACTGGAGGCCAGTAACCCTATGCAATGTAGACTACAAAATCGTCTGCAAGGCTTTAGGGGCGATACTCCGCTCAGTGATTGCTTCGGTAATACACCCGGAACAGTCTTATTGTGTACCTGGATTTTGATAGCGTCTCGCACGAGTATCTCTTGACTGCCATATGTAGCTAATTCTACAAAAAAAAAACCATTGGCATATGGAATAATAAATTAAATATTTAGCCTAAAACTCAGGGAGTGGGTATGCGCATTTCTTTGTAACACTATTAAGTTTTCTGCTATCTAGCCAAAGTCGATCTTTTCCGTTTTTCTTCTTAACAAGAACTATTGGCGAGCACCATGGACTTGTGGAGGCTTCTAGCACACCTAGGGATAGCATTCTATCAAGCTCACTCTTCATTCGATTTTGTATGACGGGAGAAACAGGGTAATACCTTTGTTTGATAGGTTCTGCTTCACCAGTGTCGATCTTGTGTTCTAATAGAGACGTGTGCCCTAAGCCCCTCCTTGAGAGTTCTTTAAAACTTTCCACTCTAACTAGTAGCTCTGCACTTTGTCCCTCACTAAGACTGGATTGATCATACAGCAAGGGTTCTGAGGCAATATTGGTAGTAATTACATTACATGGCCATGTTTCCCCATTTAGATCTAACTTTCCTCCAAAATATCTCCAAAAATCAATACCCAAAATGATTTCTTGAGGAAAAGATGGGATAGCATGAATTCTTATAATCTTTATTACACTATCAATTTGGAATGGGACATCGAAGGTACCTAACGAGAAATGAAATGCATTATCAGCTGTGGAGAATTTATTCACCTTCCTCTTGTCGAGTCTTAGGCCTAGGTCTTTTAAAAGTCGAATGCCACTAGTACCTGCAATAGAGTATACAGATCCCGTATCTATTAAACATGTCATTTTAAATCCGAGTATTTTTATATTAATATCAGGCCTACTGTCATATGGTTTATCATGAGCCATTAATTGTTCTCTTGGCTGGTTGTTGCCTATTGCAAATCTTCCGGACCGCTTATTAAATTCATAGGAACCGCGTTTGGTCCACCAACTTCGGCCCCTGTGGAGTTTTCCGATTGCCTGTTATACTGCTGACTTAAGTCATCCCTTCTAAGCTTATCGCTGCTATTCCTGTAATTAGAATTTTGCCAGCTACCTCTTCTCTGATCACGTCTATTATCGTATCTGTCATTTCTTTGCCAGGAATTATTCGGATAATTCTGCTGCGGCGGATGTCTCCATGTACTACGGTTTCCATTACTTGAGTTCTGATTTCCACGGGGGTACCTATTATCGTGATATCTGTAATTCATCGAATTAGCTACCGTTTGTCTATGCCAAGTTTCAGGATTTCTTTGTGGGTCGATTACATTAACATGCCTAGCCCCTGTACCTTCCTGCCTATGTCTTCCTCCCTTGGTTTCCTTAAACGTGTGCTTAAGGGTTTTACACGCTTCTTTGAGCTCGTTAATAGTTTTGAAAACATGAAGAGCCAGGTTTCTGGAATACTCAGGGAGTATATTTCTCCTTAGTATTTTGATTTTCTCTGATGTCTCTAGGTCTATATTTAACTTAAGGAAAAGGCTTTCCATTGTGGCGAAAAATACGACAACACATTCTGAATGAGATTGTTTACGGGCTTTTATAGTGTCTATAAGATCATCTGCATATAGAGGGCTTTCAAAATCTGCAATCAATTTGTTGCAGAGTGATCTCCAAGACTTGATATCTTTACAACAGGCAGCTGACTGAAACCATTTCATTCCTATACCATCAAATAGTTCGATAGCGGAGGTAAACAGTTCTTCATCAGGAATATTTCTTGATTTCGCTACGTCAGAAACTTTTCTGACAAAATCAGATGCAGATTGTGCTTTTAAGTCACCCGTAAATTTAATATTCCACTTCCACACAGGAACTTTCGTTCTTGGTTCGCTCAGTGTGGGAGCAGGTCTCCTAGGATAATTACGTTCGACTTCAGGTCCTCTATGAACCGTACTTGAGAGAACAGCACGATGGTCCGAACCTGAGGCATTAAAGTATAGTGTGGGGTTGGGAGAATCTTCAGAGGAAACAGATATATTAGTGACTTTTAATAAAAATTCTTCAAATTTCGACTTTAGGCTACTTAATGCTACCTTCTCGACTTCATCAACAGTTATGATGCGGTCTATTCGAATTTTTAGAAAATCCATCTTGCAAGATAATGCCTCAATGATACGGATGGTTTGCTTCTGCAGTTCGAATTCTTCTTCAGAGAAGTTCAGAATTTTTGTGCATTGCACTATATCTTCGCCTGGGGAAAAAGGGGATTTAATATCTGGTGGTTGCTCAAGCTTGCTTTCTTCCTCAACAATTTTCAACAACCTTAATTTTCTTGTTCTCATAGTGGTGTATTTTATATCCTGTCCTCTGCATTCAATCTCATATCGGACTAGGCTGCCGGATACATGGCCCAACATTTTTCGTATTGCATTCATCTGGAGACTCCATCAACTTTTCAAAGGGAACTGAGAGACTATATACTCGTATTCACAAACCGAAAAAGAACTAAGGAAGATATTTAATCAGATGCGATTACACGATTTTCTTAAATATGCTGAGTGAGTAGGATTGCTAAAGGTGTATTGAACATAAAGATAGACAAACTAATCACCAGACATGAGTATTTACTCTAGTCATATGTAGGGACAAAACCTTGCTTAGGAACATTGCATATATTTCTAATTATCAGTATTCTGTATACATGTATAAACAATGTAGAGCGATAGAAGATGGCTATGCGCCCAGCACTGATAAAGTTGTAAACAAATTGTTCATATGAAAAAAAGTTACTTCACTTAAAAAACCCATTGAATTGTAGACAAAAGTAAGCTGTTTTGACTGTAGTTCTTGGGATCTTATCTTCGCCCGTTACTCGAACGTATTAACAATAGGCAATAGCAATAGAAAATTCGGTCACTGGAGTAATTCGTCAAACCACTATCGTAAAATTTATGAAGGTCACTTTATGACATGAATATATATATTATTTTAATGCGTAAGATATACCAATATTATTTATATTAATTCTAATCACTCGCTCACCTCAACTTCCACAGTGCGTAATCACAAAGACAATTTTTTTTTGTGCAATTGAAACTGAGTAGATTAACTGAGCACATACTGCTATTATATATCCAATGCAAGTAATGTTTTAATATTTTCCCAAAGCCCGCAGATGTTATTAATTCTTAACACGGTGCTACTCGATGAATTCAGAACTTTATTCCCTTCGACAATTTTTATTGGTCTGACCACTCACGCTTAAACGAGATGAACAAGTGACATTAGGAATTTTCGCTACTGAGCTAGAACTTTATGCAGATTTACGTATTTATATTTTTTTTCTATGTATGTATATATCAAATTTGTGCAGTCATAGAAGATTAACGACATAACAGTCCAATTTATAACAAAGTGGCTGTGTTTAGGAAATGACATTGAAAATGGAACAGTTTTTTTTCTGTGTGTTTTAGGCGCACTTTTCGAATACTTTCTTTATTGATTCTAATTAATTTTGCTTTTTACTGCACTATTAGCAATTAAACAAATTTCGATATATGTATGTAGGTGAAACTTTCTTATCCCGGTTGAGTCCCCATTTTATTGTAGCATTTTTCTACTTTGTAGCAAGCTATCCCGGGCAAGGGCAATTCGTTAGTCCATAGGACGACGAATTCAGTGGCTCTTTTGCCCCCTTTTAAGTTCTTTTAATATAATTACTATGATATTTTTTATTTGATTCTTTTTTGGAATGAATTCTTACTCTTTTTTCTTCGAAATACTATAAGATTCGTTACATGCAATTTTCATCTTTATTCCATTATTCTGTTTTATTTATTTTTTATCTTTATATCTACCTAGGCTAATTTTACTTATTTTAGCGCCCGTCTGCTACCACTCACTAAACTTAGAGGCCTACTCATTTAAGGGCATATAAACTAGAAGCATGCATATATATATATAAATAAATGAATAATTAAATAAATAAATAATTGATAGATATTAAACAATTAATTTTTCACACTTATCTCTACACCTGGCCAGGTATCCGCAGTACTCGTTGTTAAGGTTTCTCCCACGTGGTTTACTTTTTTTTGTAGTTTACTTGGCTTAATTTCTTGGCTATCGTATGTAGTCCGTGGTTCCTTTCTGTACTCCCAGAATTTTAGGGGCTCGGCACAATCACTAAATTATAATTTTACAATTTCTTTTTGTGATTCCTATTACTAGGTTGGTTATTACACACTTCACTTTCTTCTTAAGTATTTTTTTTTATATAAACATACTATTTTTTTTTAAACAAATTTCTGCATTACACAATTAAATTTACTGATATCTCACTCTCGGACCACTGCGCAAGAAGAAGGAGCTAGAATTTTCTTGGTCGGAAGTACCCATTCTTCGAATTTTTTGTAAGGCCACTGTGGATACAGTCACGTATATTCGAAATTTTGATCGCGTGATGTGTATTGACTACAGATCGGTTTTGAGATTAGGGGTTACGGATTCGGCTATTTGGTAGGATATAATATGGAGCGCTACAAGATGGAGAGATCGTACAGATACTTCACTAAACATCCAATGAGCTAATACTTGCCTGAAGTATTTAGGTGTGTATATAATAGCCGCATTGCTTTGGAGAAACGCTCTAGAGCTGTAAACTCATGGCGTCGTGGACTATTTCTATTATCATTAATGAAATGGTCAGTCGTGATAAATTATTTGAGTACCACGTCCATCGTTCATCTGTTAAGCAATAGACGTTTCCTGGTGCGGAAGACGATTGGTTGCTGAAAGCATGCTCTGTCTGTCAGTCAAGATTGGTGGATTAGGTCTCACTAAGTTGTTTGTGAAAGCAAGGTGTCTCCAAGTGCGTGCATTCCAAAGAGTGTTCTGCCATAGAGATATTTTGATTTTTCAACTGCGGGTGAATGTACTGGGAGGGATCGGCATAGGTTAGTATTACTACATACTCTCTGTTCGACCATCCTATCCTCGCCACTGACCACAGGATCTTCAACGACTCATTTCTGGTGCAGAATCAGGCCAGCATTTCACCTTAACTGAAACGCTCTACGGTACACAAAATTCGCGTTGATTCCATTCAGGTTCAATCCTGAATTAATAGATTCAGTGTTCAGTAATGCTTGGGGTTTTGAAGCTGACACGAATACACTGACAGTTCTCGGAGATATTATTAATATCTCTGGAAACTGTCGAATAAACCCGCCACAGCTACATGACCTGGCTGCTTCTGCACGGGAGAGATTTCGCCAACTTGGGACCAGTGTCCCTGGCACTAAGTTGGAAGATGCTTTCGTTCTGAACAGACCGCCTCACACACCTTTCAGCACACTTACAATACGTGTGCTCCGTGACGTGCTTATGTCCACAAGACCTCGGGAGTATACAGGATACAACAGATGGCGAACATACCTCGGGGTGAATATGCGCGTGATGGAAGGGATAACTTGCAGAGTAGTCTACAGTTATCCTTCTAATTACAAAGATGCTGATGTAACATTCAAATTGTGACATCACAGTCTTATTGTTGTATATAAAATCCTAGGTACATATATGTACCATATGTACATATATGTATAAATGGGTAGATATAAAAAATCTTGTACCTAAAACCTAAAATTGGGCATATAAAAGAAAAAATAAAAGAAAACATAAATTATAAAATTCAATAAACTAATCATGCACAAAACATGATTAGTTTATCTTCCAAAAAGGGTGAAGAAAATTGCATCAGCAATTTTCTTCACATTCCAACAACTAATAAAATTTTTCCCATAAAACGGCTTGGGAAAAACAAAAGTGTCGGATTTCAACCAAGTCGTTTTAATAGCAACAAGCTCCACGACAAATTTTTGCCTTCAGCAAAATTTGTCAGTGGAAATAATTAAATTCACAAAGAAATCAAAAGGCAAATCGTAACTTCAGTACAATTTGTCGCGAAAAATACAATATGTATGTACATACGTACATACATTGTTAAGAAATGTATTTATAAGGTTGTTCAATTAAAAAAAAAACACCATTAATTTTGTTCTACTTCACTTAAGTTTTAATTGAAATTATTCACTGAACAAAGAACATTTATTTGTGTAAAAACCAGACCGACTCTGAAATTGACAATTTTATTCTGAACGCTATAGCAAGATAAAGCCAACTCAAACTCTCATTACAAGTTAAATTTTGGCTGATAAACTGATTCAAACTTAACTGTGATTTTACTGTGATATTATGTAAGTACATATAAATATGATATTTCTAAGCTGTGATAACATCTGTCTGGCTGTGTAATACAATGAAACTTTTACTTGTCTAGTCTTAATCTAATATATAACTCATTTTGTGTGTATGAATTCTGTTGATGAGTGATTGCATGTAGTGTTGCATATTATGTGTGGTTGTCTGTACAATGCCTTCTTTATGTTTTGTGCTATCTTTATTTATTATGTGTAATATCGGGAAATGAGAATCTCGAACATACTCCCGCCGTTAAGGCAGCGCCTTAACTAACTAGTAGTTTGATGAGCTTGGCCACAGGACGCTTTATTGTTCCCCTTGCAGTTCTAACCGTTGCTACTCGTACCAGTTGATCCATACCGGGATGCGTTTTCTCAATACGGGCGAGAACCCATGTTGCTGGTGGTACATTGTCTTCTCGTATGATTACCAAATCGCCAACTTCCAGATTTGTTTCGACTCGTCGCCATTTAGGTCGTTGTTGTAAACTAGTTAGATAATGAACGTGCCAACGTTTCCAGAAATCCTGAACGATCTTCTGTACTAAGCGCCATCTTGTAAGATTCGACATCTTAATATGTTCCAAGGAAGGTCCTGGAAGGGATGTTGTCGGTTGACCGATTAGGAAGTGTGCCGGTGTGAGCGCGTTTAAATTGCCAATGTCGTCAGATGTAGGACCAAGTGGCCGTGAATTGAGGACGCCTTCTATTTCTGCAACTAATGTCGATAATTCTTCGAATGTAAGCCGTGCCTCTCCAATGGTTTTCTTGAGCAAGCCTTTAACCGATTTAATACCGGACTCCCAGATGCCTCCAAAATGTGGCGCAGAAGGTGGAATGAAGTGCCAGTTGACATTATTGGTTGATAGATAATCTGCGATCAGCACATTATGAGTATTCGAAGATACTAACTTATAGATTTCACACAGCCTTCTGTTCGCCCCAACGAAGTTTGTACCATTATCGCTGTAAATATTTGATGGAAGCCCTCCCCTTGCAATAAATCTTTTAAGGCATGAAATAAAAGCTTCAGAAGACAAGTCGCTTGCTATTTCCAGATGCAGCGCCTTAGTGCTAAGGCACACAAAAAGCGATATGTATCCTTTTGTCGATTTTGCTCCTCTTCCTCGATGAAGCAAAAGGAGAATGGGACCTGCGTAATCGACTTCGACGTTTTCGAAAGCTCTGACACCTGATACGCGCTGAGCAGGAAGTTGCGCCATTAGCTGTTGGGATGCTAATGCTCTGTGACGGGTGCAGGTTATACAGTGATGAATGCACCGCTTAACTGCCGATCTGCCGGATATGATCCAATATCGCTGTCGTAATAGGCTGAGAAGTAAAGTTGTTCCAATGTGGAAGTATTTCTCATGTGCATTCCTAATTAGCAGTTCGACGAATGTGTGATCCCTTGGTATTATTATTGGATGCTTTGTGTCATATGAGCACCTGGAATTGTCTAGACGACCACCAACTCTTAAAATATGATCAGGATCCAGAAATGGTGCTAAAGAATGTAACTTGCTGGATGTGGGAAGGTGCTTGTTGCGCCGTAATGCATTTATTTCTTCCTGGAATGAAGCTTCCTGGCTCCATCGAATACAGGCTTGCATAGCAATTCTCAACTCCTCTGTAGTTATCCATGGAGTTGATGCTTTGTTGATCTTGGTGCTGCAATTCCTGTAGAACCGGATGCATCTTCCAAGAATTCGAAGAATGGTTCTCAAACAGGATTTTTGTTGAAAAAGCTCGCTGATAGTATCGTTGTTCAGGTTGGTGTGATAGATGTCAATGTAATTAGTTCTTATCTCCATATCCACATCTGACTTAATTGGGGTGGAATCGGATCCAGCTGAAATTCGTTGTCTCCAATCTTCTTGTAGCCAATGTGGCCCATGCCACCACAATTGTGTGCCTTCCAAATGCTGTGGAAGCAGTCCTCGTGATGCTATGTCCGCCGGATTTTCTTTCGAAGGAACATAATGCCAATATGTTCTGGGTAGAATAGACAAAATCTCCGAGGTTCTATTTCCCACGTAGCTTTTCCACTTTCGGGGGTGTGATGATAGCCATGAGAGGACTACCATCGAGTCTGTCCAACTATAGCAGCTGATGTCCGGTTGTCCAATTGCTATTTTAATTGCTTGAAATAGCTGTGCAAGCAGTAGTGCTCCACAGAGTTCGAGTCGAGGAATTGAAATTTGCTTGATTGGAGCAACCTTAGTTTTTGCGGCGAACAAAATAGTTTTGACTTCAGCTGAACTGGAAATGCTACGGCAGTAAACGACGGCTGCGTATGCAGACTCGGAAGCATCTGAGAAGCCGTGTAGTTCGTAATTTGTTGAACTTGTCGATAGCCAACGAGGAACTCGAAGACGTGCGATGTGATGTATATTGTTGCGTATGTCATTCCATTTTGCTTCCAGCTCTTCGGATATTGGATTATCCCATGTGTAATTGTTGAGCCAAAGTCTCTGCGGCAATATTTTGCATAAGACTGTGATAGGAGCCAAGAAGCCAAGAGGATCGAATATACGGCTTGACTCAGAAAGTATAGTCCTCTTGGTGGTGAGTAAAAGTGATCGCTGAGGAACGTTGACTGCAAACGTGAATGCATCTTCTGATGGAATCCACCTTAAGCCTAGTACCTTGATTGTGCCAGGATGTTCATCTATTTGCAAGGATGAAATACTGCATTCTTCAGGAGACTTGCAATCCAAAAACTCTTGCGAATTAGAGGCCCATTTTCTTAAGTGAAAACCTCTGAGTTGGAGTAGAGACGATAATTCACTTTGTAGCTGGATAGCTTGCTTAATGTTATCAGCTCCCGCCATCAAGTCATCGACATAAAAGTTTTCCTTTATAGCTTGTTCTGCTAAAAGAAATTGATCCTTAAAATCGACGGTGAGCTGTGTGAGGCACCTAGTAGCAAGAAAGGGTGCAGATGATGTACCATATGTCACTGTGTTGAGCCACAAGTGCTGGAGTGGGTGCAATGTGCCTTCTCTCCACAATATTCGCTGAAAGTTTCTATCCTTCTTATCTACAAATACCATCCGGTACATCTTTTCGATGTCTGCAGTTATGGCTATTCTAAATGTCCGGAAAGAGATCAAAATTTGCACTAAGTCTCTTTGTGTCTTAGGCCCAACCATTAGCTTTTGGTTTAATGAAATACCCGACGATGTAGCAGCTGAGCCGTCAAAAACTACCCGTAGCCTTGTTGTAATACTGTCAGGTTTAATAATGGCATGGTGTGGTAAGTATCCGTGTTCTTCATTGCTATGAAGGAGGTTTAAAGGAACAGGCTCTAAATGGCTAAGTTCACGATACTCATGAATGAAGTTACTGTATTCTTTATGTAGGACTGGATTGAATTTGAATTTGCGTTCAAGTGCCTGGAATCTTCGAACGGCTATGTCCAGAGAATCACCCAAAACTTCCGAGTCAGTCTTGAATGGCAATCGAACTGTGTAACGCCCAGTTTCGGGGTCAATGTAATGAGTTTTGTTGAAATGTTCCTCGCAAGCGGCTTCCTCTATTGTAAGTAATGAACCTTGATGGGGGATATCTTCGACTTCCCAAAACCTTCTCAGTGTGGCAGCAATATCAGTCATATCTGCATGACAGAAAATTAAAGGTACTGAACCTGTGGTTTGGTTGAGGCATCCAGCTATGATGTAACCAAATATAGTATTTTGCAGGGCTGGGCAATCAGGAGATGCAATATACTGACCTGGCTTGAGAATTTCTATAAAATATTCAGCTCCTAAAAGGATATCAATTTTGCCAGGTTTGTTGAAGTGCGGATCTGCTACTTGATAGTTCTTAACATAGTTCACGTGGGCTATGTTGAATGATGTTGATGGTTGCGGTGAAGTAAGGCTTGATAATATGTAAGCTTGCACCTTGATTTGTTGGGACTGCGAGAATCGTGACGATATTGACAGTGTTAGCTTGCCTTTTGTTAGCCCTGATCTGATTGATCCTAATCCTTGTACTGGTATTTTGACTCTCTTGCTCTTAAGACCTAGCCGCTGGACGCAATCTTCGGTGATGAAGGAAGCCTGCGATCCTGAGTCTATTAGCATGCGGCAGGGTTGTAAATTTCCGGTGCTATCCATAACATTCACAAGCGCGGTTGGTAAAATGGACAATAGGTTCCGATGTCTATTAAATGAAGTGAGTGAGTGAATTTGCGAATTCCCTATTGCTTGCGGGGTGGATGTGCTTGGTTCAGTATGCGTGAATGCGGGTGTATGAGGATTGAGAGTGCTTGAATTTGGGTTTGAATTATGTGTTAATTCACTATGTGAGACGTGTGAAGTAACTCGATTGTTGCGCATAACCTCGTTTAAATGCAAAGAGGAATGGTGTTGTTGTCTGCAGAAGTGACATGAAAATTTTGATTTGCACTTCGGTGCTCGATGGCCTGTGCTCAAACAATTGAAACACAGATTTAGTTTGGCGACAAGACTTCGTCTTGCTTGTACATCTAACGCCTTGAATCGTGGACATTTAAATATTGGATGTTGTTCAGAACATTCAGGACATTTTACTGATACGTCGCTGTGAAGTGTGCGGAGTATAGGTTTATGTGATACTGGTGCCTTTTTGGCTGACGGTTCAACAGTTTCTAACGCATCACACCGCTTACTTAGAAAATCCAATAATTCTTGTAAAGTGGCAAGATCGTGACTTGCATTGGTTTCTGCCCACGTCTTTCGTGTCTCAGAGTCGGTTTTATTTAAAATAATATGGACAAGCCATGGATCTCTGCCTTCAGCTTCCTGCCCTAGTGCTGCTATGCCTCTTATAATTTCATCCGATGTGTCAGTAAGCCTATGCAGTTGAGTTGAAGATGATTGGGAAACTGTGGCTTGATTAATGAAAGTTTTTATGTAATCGTTCAAAATATAGCGTTTTTTGTCATAGCGACCAGTAAGCTTAGACCAGGCTTCGCTGTAATTAGCTTCGGTAACAGAAATGTGTTTTATCAAACAGGCAGCTTCTCCCCTTAATAAACCTTTAAGATACTGCAGCTTATGTGTATCTGATAACCCTTCTCTCTTATCTACAGATGATAAAAATAAATCTTTAAAGGATGGCCACTCCTTATACTCGCCGGAAAAAGGTTGTATATGAATAGTTGGCAATCTAATTTCTAACGAAGATTTTTCATGAGGGTTGGATTGATTGGTTACTGCACCGAATAAAGTTCGCTGTTCGTCGATAAAACGCGTCATTGTAGAATTGAGATCATCTATAGCTAAATTTTGTGAAGCTTGCAGGTTTTTTAACGCACTTAATTCTTTTACTAACGTAGGTTTTATTGCAAAATATTTATCTTCAATGTCTGAGAATTCGGATATTATTTCATGACTAGCTAATTTATCATCAACTACCGTAAAATCAGCAAACAACTTCTCTAACACATCTAATCGCGATTGGATTTCTTCAATTGTTTTCCTTTCTGTGGGAATATTATCCGCAAATGTCTTAAGTTTAGTTATGGAACCCTTTATTCGACCCCTTTTGACCTTCAGCTCTGCTACTTCAGCCATTTGCTCTAACGCACTTATAAAATGTCACGATAATGTTTGCCTGTGCAATAATTATTCTCACAAAGTGTTTTCTAGTACCGTTAACGCGTACAGTTGGATTCGAATTTGTACACAATAGAAAGAATTCACTTGTTTAGCACTCGATTTGCATGATTTCGTATCAAATTCAATTGCAGTTTTTTTTTTAAAATTATTTAATTCATGATTTAATATGTATTGTTCCTTTTGATTAACTATTTGTATATAAAGCACAACTCTTATCTGTTCATCACGTGAACCAAGTTCAGATATTGCATCGCAGTAATAAATTATTTACCTTTTAATTTTAATAATACATATATATAGAGTAACTAATAAAAATGTAAAGAGGGTACTTATCCGCGGGTAAGGCTTCCCAATTAATCCTGATTTAATGCTGATTTAAATGATCTTTAATGTAGTATACTTTGCACGCTTTTCAGTATTGTCTATTGTTCTTGTACATTGAAACAAAAGTTCCCGGGTTTCGGCACCATTTAATATGTTAAGAAATGTATTTATAAGGTTGTTCAATAAAAAGAAAATACCATTAATTTTGTTCTACTTCACTTAAGTTTTAATTGAAATTATTCACTGAACAAAGAACATTTATTTGTGTAAAAACCAGACCGACTCTGAAATTGACAATTTTATTCTGAACGCTATAGCAAGATAAAGCCAACTCAAACTCTCATTACAAGTTAAATTTTGGCTGATAAACTGATTCAAACCTAACTGTGATTTTACTGTGATATTATGTAAGTACATATAAATATGATATTTCTAAGCTGTGATAACATCTGTCTGGCTGTGTAATACAATGAAACTTTTACTTGTCTAGTCTTAATCTAATATATAACTCATTTTGTGTGTATGAATTCTGTTGATGAGTGATTGCATGAAGTGTTGCATATTATGTGTGGTTGTCTGTACAATGCCTTCTTTATGTTTTGTGCTATCTTTATTTATTATGTGTAATATCGGGAAATGAGAATCTCGAACATATGTACATATTACGTAAAAAGCTTTCGCGATAAGAAACGCGCGCCGCATAAATGCATTGTATGTATATACGCGCCGCGATTTCAAACGACGGGACGGTGGCTGATGTTTTTGAAAGTGTAAGATTACATTTTTGAAGCCCCCGTCCGAAGCAAATAATTCTGGACATGTTTGAACAAGTCCAGAATTGAAAAAGTAAAATTTTCTCAGGATAAGAAAATGCAATTTAGCATTTTCTATCCTGAACAACGGCTCTTGATCACGATGAATGTGATCAAGAGTTGAGTTGATTTTAGAAAACGAAAAAGCGGCGTGGTCTCGGTTCTCGAGAGAATTGAGTTTTTTTTAAGAAAAGAGTTGGTTTTTTGATTTCAAGCGATTCGGAGTTTTTTTTTATGATTGCTGTTCGTTTAGTTTTAAAAGGAAAATTATATCAAAATACATTAAGTGAGAATTTTTTCAATGTTTGCTGTTCGTTTCGTTTTAAAAGGAAAATTATATCCAAATAGGTTTAGTGAGAATTTTTCAATTTGTGCTGTTCGGTTTGAATAAAAATAAAAGTTTATCACAATATATTAAGTGAGATTTTTCAATCTGCTGGTTGTTTTAAAAAAAAAGAAAATTAGACCAAAATATATTAAAGTGGTATAAGCATAAAACAAAAACCTAGAAGAAAATAAAAAGGTGGTTTACAAAGAAAAAAGCAAGCAAGTGTTGTTCGTAGACTTGGATTAACAATTCCGCAACCCAGAATCAATCACAAGGTGAGCGATATATAGTTATATAACAATTGGCGCAGCCGGTAGGATCAAGGAATTTGGTCAAAGTAAAAGGTCGTAAACGCTTGAAAAGCTTTGATCCTGCAAGAATCTACGGGGAACCTGTGACACTAGCCACGCTCGGGGTAGATAACATCTATATGCGCCTCTGCTCCAGGCGAGCATGCGTTCACCCCATTAAGAGTGAAACAGAATCAACGAGGAACTACACTCACCAACCTAAGCCGCGCTACAGGCAGCAGCAAGAAGGAGTAAAACGAAGACAGCCCCACTCAAAACCAACTCCAGAAGGAAGATATCATCGTTCCTGGGTTGAAGGGGATTTCGAAGAAGGCTTTAAGTCCCCCTTTCAACCATATCCAGGGGAAATAAGTAGGCCTAGGGCCCCCGGCAGCAAACAGAAGCACAGGAAAATTGTAACTTCGTTCCAGGATTGAAAGGGATCTCGAAGTCGGCAAAAGCCTCCTTTCAATCTCAGCCAAGGGAATTAAGACTTAAGACGGCAGGAGCCCCCCTAGTAGCAAAAAACATTCCTGAAGGGAATACTCCAAGAAGGATGGAAGCCCCCCTTTTGGACAACGCGGGACGTACATGCAAGAGGAAAACTCTACACCTTCATCCGACGCGGAGCAATCCCCAGGTGAGAATTCATGACACCTCCGGGAAGGTACAGACAACGCCTCAGAAGACAACGCAGCACAATCAGGTAGCCAGGCGCGCCAGCATCCAGACCCATCACAGCAAAAAGCAACAGGAGTTCGCCTTCGAAGCGGCACCGTTTTAACAGGGCCCACCGTTGAATCTAAAGTAAGTCTAGATAATTTTTTAGATAAGTTATTAGAGAAGCCACGCGAGTCCGATAAGCTCATGGTCACGCACTACGACGCTCTTGATCACAGATTAAGTCAAGGCAGAGAGCAGAGGCTGACATAGATCGAAAAATTAAAAAAAGATACAGAGCGATTCAAACAGGAGCTTATCGAATTCGCCGAGCTCTTACGTTCACTAGGTTTAAATAGGAGCTCAACCAGTGTAGTTGTCAGTGCAGAAAGTGATAGTGACATAGGTAGTGATCCCTCTGACGAGATTACGGCCGAAAATCTCCTTAGTGGCTGGCTAGAAGTATCCTTCACGGAATCAAGTCCAGAAACCAGCCTTGAAACTCGACAAGGCACAAGCAGACTACCCTACAAAAGTTTAACAAAAAAAAATAATCACAATGGTAGACTATGCAAAGGTGGCCAAGCTCACGCCACAACTAGTTCCTCTGTTTTCGGGTGAAAATGCCCCACAGTTAGGTCGTGAGCTACAAACATTTATTGGCTGTTGCAAACAGGCCTTACACTGTTTAAGTGAGGAAGAAAAAGCAGCCTTCCTACATATCTTGCCCACAAGGCTTCGTGGCGATGCCTATCAGCTGTTTGCTTCGGACGTTCCAACTACTTTTAGTGAGGTGGAGGAACGTCTGAATAGAACCTACCTACCACGAGAATCGTACCAAGAGTTGGTCAACAAATTGATCACAATGAGGCAGAACCCGTTGGAAACTCTCACTGCCTTCACAACAAGAGTGAAGCAGTTGTTGATGCTTTGCAACGAGGCAGCGGTACTGAAGAACGGCGCAACGGTAGCCCCAGCTGTGAAGACGCAGTTGGCGGACTTCGCCAAGAACGCCCTCAAAAGTGGAGTGAATAATCCCCACCTATGCCAGTACCTCCTCACTCTGGTAGAAAATGATCTAGAGCAGCTGATACAAAAGGTTTTAGATATGAAAAAGCTGCAAGCAGGCACAGTTTTCGTTCAAACGCCATTAACGCAACAGCCATATCCAATGGCACCAATAGACCCAAGTCTTCGCGTTCGAGCTCTTAGCCGAACTACTTACAATCAAGCACCACAGCCACCCACGTATGCATCACCACGAGCACAAGAACCCCGACAGTTTAATAATCCCGCTTATGTACATGCTCAACCGGACACACCAGCACGGAGTGCCTAAAACAAAAAAAACACCCCCTTCTGCGCTAACTGCAGAATTATGGGCATGACATTCGTGACTGTCGAAACAACCAACCACAGTCTGCAACTCGTTTCCCACGAGGATCGCCTAACAATCCACCACAGTCAGACACGAGCAATACAAAAGGCCCCAGAGTCCTTAATATAAGACAAAAATGTGACTTTTGTGGGCGCCGCGTACACAAGATCGACGAAAGTCGACAAAAACAAAAATGGGAGGATAAAAAGCAGGGAAACGACAAAGAGTCGACCCAAAACTCACCGGCTCTACTATAAACCATACCAGCAATAAACCAGGGTCATCTCAGCTGCCCGACTTCAGTGTGCCCAACGCCAGACTTCCTCTAGACATAGTTCTAAATGGTCAGGCCCAGCTAATAGTGGACACCGGCGCTGAGATTAGTATAATTAAGAAAAAAGCTCTCAAATCTCGCGAGCAAATAAATCCCAACAAGAAATTAACTCTTCAAACCCCTTTGGCACCGGAAAAACCTTAGGAAGTTGCCAAGGAAACTTGATGCTAAAAAGCAAATTATTTAAAATTAAATTAATTAAAAAACATGCCAGGTATTTCCGACGATCGCTTGATAGGAAATGACTTCCTAGCTAAAAACTGTATTGTTGAGGGACCCAACAAGGTTCGGCGATTTCCTCGCAAGGAAACCAATCCAGAAGAGTTTGCTGTTCCATTAGAAACCGCATCGGACAACCCGTGTTCACAAAACACAGTCAACAAAGAGACACTGGTAGAAGATATTAAACCCGATGGGGATACACCTTCTACCCGAAGTGTTCTCAAAGCTTCTCAGTCAGAAGAAGTCGGCTGTGACTTACAAGAACGCGATAAGGGTGACTTGATTACCGAAGATCCGGCCCGTAAGACTGGACAGAATCAGGCGAGTTTAAATGAACCTGTGTGCGTACCAGCAAGGTCTCAGATCGTAGTCAAAGTTCCGTTGCAGTTGCAGGAAGAAATGCTCAGTCTGTCAAAAGAAATAGACGACGGAGTCTTCTTAGCAAACAGCTTACTCTCAGCTGGATTAAAGGCAGTCCCTATAGGAATCCTCAACACACGCAGTTCACATGTAGTCCTAAACAGCGTGAACCTAAATCTGGTTCCCATTAAAGAGTACACGGTCGTCCCCATCAAACGAGAGTCAGATAAAGATATTACAACAGCCCACCCTTTGAATCCCATGAGTCGAAATGACGGCGATGGTGAGCATCAAAATATTCTTAAACCTAAGATTAAGAATATAGGGCATACGAGCCCAGGTCAACCAAGCAGTAACAAGAAACAGGTTCAAGACGCTTGCTGGACCCCCACGTCAGGCGCTGGCCAGCAAACAAAAGGTCTGCTGTTAGCAACTCCCGCAGACCCATCTGGCCCAGCGCCTCTCACATATAGAACAAGTAGGTTAAGAGGTAAAATCACTAAGGATAGTACCAATATAAAATCATTAAAGAAGACTAGATTTAAGAACAATACAAACAGGGCAATAAGCGCTGAACAGACGGCCACCCTTCTTCCCAAACGATGTCGAACAAGAAGACACCAGTAATCAGCCCCGCTTCACCAGATTAGAGCAAGAACTCAGTCTGGAGGAAACTTTAAATATTGAGGAAAAAGCCGCAATAACAAATCTCTGTTACGAATATGATGACATATTCTTTTTAAAGGATGACAGGCTTACACATACCAATGCCATCACCCACGACATCCCTCTGGTGCAAGACCAAGCACCTATTAAACAAAAGATGTACCGGTTACCAGAGACACAGCGAAATGTCATAAATGAGCAACTCCGAGAAATGCTGGACAACGATATTGTCCAGCCCAGCAAAAGCCCATGGAATTCACCACTGCTATTCGTCCCAAAAAAGCGGGACCGGATGGTGAGAAAAGGTGACGCGTCGGCATTGATTTCCGTAAGTTGAACGAAAAAACGATTGGCGACACCTTCCCGCTACCACGGATTGAGGATATCCTCGATCAACTGGGCCATTCAAGATACTTCACCACCTTAGACCTAGCCAATGGCTATCACCAGGTACTCGTCGATCCGAAAGATCGAGCAAAAACGGATTTTAGTACCAACTACGGGCATTATGAATTCAAACGTATGCCGTTCGGGCTCAAAGGAGCCCCGGCCACATTTCAGCATGTAATGAATTTCATATTAACTGGCCTACAAGGCCTAGAATGCTTCCTCAACTTAGATGACATCGTCATCTACGGAAAAAGTCTGGCAGACCACAACGAAAAGATTCGCAAAGTCTTTGACAGGTTGCGAGAAAATAACCTGAAACTTCAACCTGAGAAATGTCAATTTCTCAGGCGCGAGGTAGTGTATCTAGGACACAAATGTTCTAACCAAGGAGCACTACCTGACCCTAGCAAAACGGCATGCGTCCAAACTTTCCCCATCCCTAAGATAGCAAGGCAAGTTCAATCATTTTTGGACCTTGCCAATTACTACAGAAAATTCATACCCGATTTTTCAAAAACAGTACGTCCACTAACAAACTTACTCCGAAAGGATGTAAAGTTTTGGTGGACTGAGAAATGCCAAGAGGCATTTCAAAGCATAAAAAACGCTTTAATTTCCCCTCCCCTCTTAATATATCCCGATTTTTCAAAACCCTTTAACCTTACCACAGACGCCAGCAGCGAGGCTCTTGGAGCAGTCCTCTCTCAAGGAGAGGTAGGAAGTGACCAGCCCATTGCCTACGCTATCCGTACCCTGAACAAAGTCGAACGTAACTATTCCACGATTGAGAAAGAGTTACTGGCTATAGTTTGGGCGACTAAAAATTTCAGGTGTTATCTGCAAGGCCGAGAGTTCACGGTCTATACAGATCACAAACCACTCAAGGGGGTTTTCAATGTTAATGACCCCACATCCCGTCTGGTAAGATTTCACCATAAACTGTCCGAGTTCAATTATAAAATTAAGTATAAGCCCGAAAAGAACAACACGAATGCCGACGCTTTAAGCCACATTCCACGGGATAATGGCAAAGACAAGGAAACTACAACCTTCACGGTAGAAGCTATAGTCCACCATCAAATGGACTCAGATATAGAGGAGGAAAAACATTCATCGGACCGAAAGGAGTGTCTGCAATGCAATGCAGTAACAAGAGCCCAGACATGAAACATTCAGGAAAGTGGAACAAATCAAGACAGCCAGGCCAAACAAAAAGAACAAACTCATGATCCAGAGGAGGCCGCAGACCGTGACAGTCCACCTAGTACCAATCCACCAATTATAGACGAAACTCGTCCCCCTGAAGTTATCACAAGCCCTGAGGAGATTCAATTAATCCTAAAAGATTACCATGATTCGCCCTTTGGGGGTCATAAGGGAGTGACAAAAACCTATAAGCGGATTCGAATAAAGTACTGGTGGAGGCACATGCTTAGTGACATCAAAAAGCACATTAAGCGGTGTGCCAAATGTCAAACCATGAAGGCCTCACCACAGTATAAAATGCCAATGGTGATTACAGACATAGCGGAACAACCATTCGATAAAATCTTTCTAGATATAGTCGGCCCACTAGAGGAGACTGAATCCCGAAATAAATATATACTAACGTTTCAGGATAACCTCACGAAGTTTGTAGATTGGTATGCCATACCAAATGGGGAAGCTAAAACGGTAGCGCAAATTTTCTTCGACGAAATCCTCACGCGCTACAGTATTCCCAAAAGAATAGTCACCGATCAGGGAAGTAATTTCTTGAGTGACCTATTCAAAAAGGTATGCAAACTCCTCAGAATAAATAAGCTGCAAACCTCAGCTTATCATCCCCAATCAAATGGAGCACTTGAACGCGCTCATAGGCCATTGATTGAATATCTACGACCTATAGTGGACGAAAATCCCAGGTCATGGGATCATTATCTGCGAACCGCTGCTTTCGTTTACAATAACAGTGTACACGAGGGCACAACATTAACTCCTATGGACTGCCTCTACGGCTTTACAGCGGACGTTCCGTCCAACTTAAGGCGAGATCCTGAACCCGTGTATAACCACGAGAGCTACTACCATATTCTCAGGTATAAGCTTCAAACGTCTTACGCCATGGCACGGAAAAATCTTCTGATGAGTAAACAGCGCTCGAAAAATTACTATGGCAAGGCTGTACGTCCCCTGACATTTCACAGAGGAGACATGGTTCTACTCAAGAGCGAGAGTCGTAAACATAAGCTCTCCCAGATTAGGGTAGGACCCTATACGGTAACCGGCATCCCCAGTTCAGTATACACAACAATTAAAATTCGCAAACGAGAGGTGACGGTACATAACAACCGTCTAAGACCTTTCTACGAATAAAAAAGGTGTCCATAGAAGCTAAGTAGTGTTAAGGTACATACATCCATTAGTTTAAAGAACAATAGTACGTAAGCTACAGAGTCAACAGAAAACCCATTTTAATATCCTATCCTATCCTCTCCTAGATGACAATGCGGTTAATAATTTTCTACGGACTGTTCCTGATCACAATAGGAGCCCTCGCGGAGGAACCTTACTCTATAACGCCCCTAAATAATACGGGAGTACTATTTGAGGATCTTGGAAGCCTATCAGTTTACCACGACACTTGGAGCATCATCACTGAGTTAGATCTGGCCGAGTTGGACAATCAGACATAACTGGCGGAACGTGCGGAACACTACGTTCATCAATTATGTGGTAACAAATTTTTTGATCAAGATCTATGTACCCTACAAACCAAACATGTACATGCCCTGATGGAAAGCATCAAGAGACGCACCAATGTCATTAAAGAGGCAGTGCCTAAATCGCGCAAGCCCCGATCCATCTTTGATATAATAATACGTAATGCGATGCACTATCTCTTTGGCACTATGGATAGCGGAAACGAGCAAGAGGTGTACAGCCGATTAAGCGAATTAGAGGTAAATAGTCAAACTTTAGCTGACCTGGAAAAGCAACAGATCAGCGTAATAAAATCCACTTTTGAACAAATTCAAAAACCCATATCCTCACTGTCTGAACGACAACACGACAAGCAGATTAACCATCTGCAGAGCACAACGGATGATTTGATAGCCCACCAAATAAGACAAGAGATCGTTTCAAGTCTGACACTACAAATGATAGAGTTGGAATTTAGACAACAAGCTCTACTGGACATAATAGTGTCCAGCAGAAATAATCAAATTCCTCCACTTTTAATTTCCCCGAATCTCTTGCTAGAAATTTATCACAAATCTCACTCCACTTGTCCAAGTCTACAGGATTGTTTGTCAGGTATGTATCAAACAGCAGATGTTAAGACACATTTGTTACAGGAAAAATTTGTTATCCGAATCAAACTTCCCATATTTAATATTCCCAGGATGAAAATCCAACAGATTAGATGTTTTCCCATACGGGTGGACTCAAACCACTCATTAATACCTGACATCGGATTTTCCCATGTGGCAAGTCACGGATTTTCCCATGTGGCAAGTCAAATCCAGACCCAGGAATTTCTATTGCTGAAGCCAGAAAACCTGAGATCTTTCAAAAAAATTTCAAAGGGAATCGATGAGAATACGTGGGTTGGTAAGCTGAATACACCAATTACCAAGGCTACAAAAACAGATGAATGTGTTATTAAATTTTTATACAATCCACTGGGCGAACACCTACAATGTAGTACCAGAGCTCAAATTCCCCCAGAGACACAATAATTAAACTCAATTCGTGGCTGTACTCCTTAACCGAAACCACCATAGTACAAATAACTTGTACTCAATAGTTACTCACTCATCGTCTTACAGAATAAGGAATCATAACAATCAACAAACCTTGCTCCTTGCAAATAGGGCCTCCTGCACTTTATTATGAAGCAGAATATCTGCATCCGCTTAGAATCCTCCAACCAACCTACTTCCCAGGCACAAACGAAACACAAGAGGTATTGGCAGACTATTTGTCCAAGATATCCGCTCCTAAAAACCTAGAGACACAACCAACGTTACTCCTCGGAGATGATACAAACCAACGTATCCACCTAGATACAAAATCTCTAGACGAAATAAGTACCAAAATGAACAGCATTCACTTTGGACCAAAGGCCAAGATTCCTCATATACTCTCTATTACATCCCTATCAATGACAGGACTCTTGTTGCTAATTGCATCTGTGGTGGCATTAGCAAAATATATCGTCCCGGCATTCTTGGCATGGATTTCTAAACGCAGACAACAGCCCACAGCTGAAAACATTCCTATGGAACCGGTTTACGCAACACCCCAAGAAAAATTAAAATGTACCCAAAGTCTCTCTAAAGCGAGATCTATACAATTAGTATAAGTCAAGCACCGCAATACCAATTTTTGTCTTTCCCTTTTCTTTGCTATTGTTCTGTTACAGCACAGCCCTCTCTCCTTTTACTACACTGGCTGGTAGAAAATAAGTAAAATAAAAAACTAGACATTAAGAGATAGACAATATATTGCTCTAGGAATTAAGAAAATCAAACAAAGAAAAACATAATATAATAGAACTAAAACAAACATATCACCAGTTAAAAAATAATCAAAATTTAATTACAACAAAACAATAAATATATAAATAATATGTAACATTAAGCAGTACAAAAGAATAGTATACTAGCCATTAAGATATTAAAATACAATAACATACATGTTCAGGAAACTACTTCACACCTGAAACGAAAGTTGTATAGCCCGTGGAGCAGTTGTGTTGTGCCTCCCTCTTGACAAATGCTTATATAAATACACATAGTCACTCATAGCACTGGGCATATGCAGTAGTTAAATGATCCCCTTACTGCTATGCTGCACCGGTCCATCAATCCTGAAACAAGAAACAAACAAACCACAAAGAATCATTTCATTTCATAAAAATATAAAATTATTACCATGAATCAAGTTCGAGGAAGTAAAAATGATTCGCAATTTTATTTGATTAAAATTCTAGTAGCACATACTGTACAAATTAATTTGTTTTCGTTGCAAGTAAGTATATTTAACAAAGCGAAAGTCATTTTATACCATATTGATTGAAATTAACATAAATTAGTTTAAATTACTTTAAAGATATTTAGCAAAAAACAGCTTTATAGCAGCAATGACTAAAATGGTAACACTGCATAAACACATGATGAGCTGCAGTTGCTATGCTGGGTTATTGTTACTATGCTAGGTTATTGTTACTATGCCAATTATTGTTGCCATGCGCCTTTGACTACCGTTCTTTGGTGCCGTGTGCAAACCATGGCTATATAAACAGCAATTTAACTTGACTCGATCTCTTTTTCAGTTTGGCAGTGCAGTGAGTGACTTGATAATTTTTTCTTAGAGTTATTTCCTAGTGTTGTGAATTTTTATTAACAGTCTAACACTTTGTTTGGTTGACAATTGAAATAAATTTTTCTTATTCTGGGTTGCGACTAGATTAGGAGATTTATTTGGATAGCGAATAAATAAAGATTCTTATTACGGGTAACGACTGTACGAAGAAATTTTACTAACATTAAACACTTTATTGTGGGTAACGACTGCAATAAAGATTCTTATTACGGGTAACGACTGTAATAAGAAAACTACTAACAAAACACTTTATTGTGGGTAACGACTACAATAAAGATTCTTATTACGGGTAACGACTGTAATCAGAAAATTACTAATAAAACACTTTATTGTGGGTAACGACTGCAATAAAGATTCTTATTACGGGTAACGACTGTAATAAAAAAATTACTAACAAAACACTTTATTGTGGGTAACGACTACAATAAAGATTCTTATTACGGGTAACGACTGTAATAAGAAATTTTACTAACACTAAACACTTTATTGTGGGTAACGACTACAATAAAGATTCTTATTACGGGTAACGACTGTAATTAGAAAATTACTAACAAAACACTTTATTGTGGGTAACGACTACAATAAAGATTCTTATTACGGGTAACGACTGTAATCAGAAAATTACTAATAAAACACTTTATTGTGTGTAACGACTACAATAAAGATTCCTATTACGGGTAACGACTGTAATAAGAAAATACTAACAAAACACTTTATTGTGGGTAACGACTACAATAAAGATTCTTATTACGGGTAACGACTGTAATAAGAAAATTACTAACAAAACACTTTATTGTGGGTAACGACTACAATAAAGATTCTTATTACGGGTAACGACTGTAATAAGAAAATTACTAACAAAAGACTTTATTGTGGGTAACGACTACAATAAAGATTCTTATTACGGGTAACGACTGTAATAAGAAAATTACTAACAAAACACTTTATTGTGGGTAACGACTACAATAAAGATTCTTATTACGGGTAACGACTGTAATAAGAAAATACTAACAAAACACTTTATTGTGGGTAACGACTACAATAAAGATTCTTATTACGGGTAACGACTGTAATAAGAAAATTACTAACAAAACACTTTATTGTGGGTAACGACTACAATAAAGATTCTTATTACGGGTAACGACTGTAATAAGAAAATTACTAATAAAACACCTTGTTGTGGGTAACGACTGCAATAAATATTCTGTGGGTTTCGACTGCAGTAAGAACTACTCACCTCACTTTATTCTGGGTATCGACCAGAATAAAGAATATCCCAATCCCAACCTCAATTAAAATTATTGAAATCAAGTCAATCAACTGCAAAACATAGATCAGGTGAGTACAAAGTTTATTGCAACAACATTATTATATTTATTATATATCTTATATTTTCCGTTTATTGACATTTGATAAAGTGAGCTATTAGTATTTTAATTTTATCGAGTATTAAAGCTCTAGTGTATCAGTGAAGTGTATAATTTGTAGACAAACAATTAAAACCACTAACTTTATACCAGTGGCATCAATTTTCACCACATTATTCATTTTTTGCATGTACGCTCTGAGTACGGGCAGTACATTTTATTGTCCTTCGTAGCCAACTTTAAAGTCTAGTGGTAAATATTATTTATCTTTCAAACATGACTTCACTTCAAAAACTTTTCGCTAACCAACGCCTTAAAAGAAATTTGGTCCGACTATAAGAATACGCATTATACGATTCTCCAAGCTACTCAGACTTTAGAAGATAGCGAATTGCAAAAATACGACTATTTTGCAAACAATCAGTTCTCAAGCGTGGAAGATAAATACTACACGTTTCGAGGTATTCTCAGAGATGCACTAAATGCATTCGAAACAAAAGTGGAATCAAAACCGAACACGGAGAATGAATCCTCTTCGTTTCTGAGATTGCCTAGCATCACAATACCAAAATTCTCTGGGTCATGTGAGTCATAGAGGTCGTTTCACGATCTATTCCATTCCTTGGTTCATACAAAATCTGCGCTATCACCAGTGCAGAAATTTCATTACTTGAAATCAAGTGTTTCTGGAGAAGCAGAACACTTATTGCGGCAACTTCCTATGACCAACTCGAGTTATGACAGCGCATGGAAGATATTGCTTAACAGGTATGACAACAAGTGAGTGTTAATTAATGCTCAGCTAAAAATTTTATTCAATTTGCCTAAAGCAACACAAGAGTCAGCCAGGGCTATAAAAACAGTGCTGGACAAATCTTCCGAATGTATATACGAACTCGAAGCATTAGAAGTCTCCACTAAACACTGGGATACAATCTTAATTTATATGCTAGTGCAGTGCTTGCCAGCAGAAACTCATCGCTTATGGGAACAAGAGGTAAACAGTGCAGATGGACTGCCTACCCTTGAATCTTTGAAGACGTTTTTAGAGACGAGATTTAGGACTCTGGAAGCAATCTCAGACACAAAACCAAATTCAGTCAATAAATCAGCTAAAATACCAAGAGCATCAACTCACTTTACATCATCTGGCGACAGATGCATAATGTGTAAAGAGCAGCATCGATTATTTAAATGCGCCAAAAATTCATTAAACTGGACGTTGATTCAAAGTTCAAAATTGTCACGTCAAATCGATTGTGCATTAACTGCCTCTCAAAAAGCCACAATACAAAATATCGCGCTAGCAAGATTACGTGCCAGCGATGTGGAAGGAAACATCATTCCTTACTTCATAGGAATATCACAAATCCACAGGGTTCGCCTAAATAATCAGACAACCCACACGTACAAGTACAACCTTGTAACTCGGCTTCCACATTCAACGGATCAATTAAAACGCTTCACGCTAATGAAACAATGCGAGCCACACAAGCCTTGCTTGCCACAGCATTGCTTAAAGTTCCATCAAAAAAGGGAACTATGTTCACTTTACGAGCCTTGATTGACTCAGGCTCTCAAGTCACGTTCATAACAAAGGCTGCTGCACGTAAGCTGCAGTTGGCCACTATGAACACATCGATGCAAATCACTGGCTTAGGAAAGTCAGAATCTATGAGTGTTAGCAAACAAGCATCAGTAAACATTCACTCTTATTCAAATTCGAATAAGCTAACCACGATAAATGCCCTTATCGTGAACAGCATCACGGATATACAGCCTCCGTCCACCATTCCAAGCAAGGAATGGAGCCATGTACATGGCCTGCAACTCGCAGATCCACTCTTTTTCCAGCCAGGAAAAGTGGACTTGCTCTTAGGAGCAGACGTTTATGGAGAAATCCTTTTAGAAGGGTGGCGAAAAGGCCCTCCAGGTACACCTATTGCACAAAACAGCACCCTTGGTTGGATCCTTTTCGGCAAGTTAACAGACACTCACACAATCTCCATAGCGTCCACCTTAACAGTAAATGCTCAGTACGAGGAAGAGCTTCTCTCGATAAACTTCTGCGGCGGTTCTGGGAAACCGAAGAAGTTACTCCAAGAAGACAACTGTCTAAGATGGACCGCGATTGTGAAGAGTTTTATCAAAAAACTCACCATCGAAACGCAATGGGCCGTTACGAAGTCCGCTTGCCCTTTATAAATGGAGATCCCAGCTTAGGTGACTCTCGTGGCATGACTCTACGAAGATTTAATTATCTAGAGCACAAATTGCAGCAAAATCCTGAGCTTAGTCAGGAATACAAAGCTTGCATCAACGAATATAAATCATTAGGGCATATGATACTGGCTGATAAAGAAGCCAGTCGTGATAAATGTTATTATCTTCCTCACCACGCCGTCATCAAAGATAGCACTACGACCAAGGTTGGAGTCGTTTTTGATGCCTCGGCTAAATCCACTAATGGGAAAAGTTCAAACGAAAAGTTGCATACGGGTCCAGTATTGCAATCTGAAATTTTTCTAACATTACTTCGATGGAGAAAATATAAATACGCTATGTCAGCCGACATAGAGAAACATTTTCTCCGAATGATGAACATTCAACCCCCAGATCAAAAATTTCAACGAATAGTCTGGAGAAATAATCCCAGCGAAAGCATCAGAGACTATAAGTTAACCACGGTCACATTTGGCACAACGCCAGCTCCATATTTAGCCATCAAGACCCTTCACCAATTAGCAACTGATGAAGCTGCAAAATATCCTATAGCTGCCAAAATTATACCGCGTGATTTTTATGTTGATGATCTGCTCACTGGAGCAGATTCCATCGATGAAGCCTTGGAAATACAAACGCAAATGATTAACATTTTGTCGTCAGCAGGCTTTAACCTAAGGAAATGGGTAAGCAATTTATCGGATCTCCTATCAAGCATTCCGGAAGAACATAGGGAAGTACAACTTCCATTACGGTTAGCAAGTCATGAATCTGTAAAAACCCTGGGAATACATTGGCACCCAGGAACTGACCATTTCACCTTGCAATATAAACAATTCGCAGATCGCGTTTCTACAAAGCGTTCTGTGTTGTCAAAAATTGCTACACTTTTTGACCCACTAGGTTGGATATCTCCGATCATAGTTACAGCCAAAATTCTGATGCAAACGTTATGGCTTTCGGGATGCTCATTGGACGAGCCGATACCTACACATATCGACATGCATTGGCGACAATTTAAAGAAAAGTTATTTCACATTAGCTCAATCCATATACCACGGTGGATATTCACCACTAGTGATTTATCAATGTGCCACATACACGGATTTTCGCACGCGTCCAATCACGCGTATTCGGCGGCAGTATATATCAGGGCTATAGATCAAGAAGGAAACGTGTACGTTAATTTACCTGTCAAATCCATCACGCTTCCTCGCCTCGAGTTATGTGGTGCAGTACTTTTAGTTCGACTCATTGATCGAATTATAACCCATCTAAATCTTACTAAAATCCCCATATTCGCTTGGACAGATTTCTCTATTGTTCTATCGTGGATCTGCAATCATCCGTACAAGTATAAAACCTTTGTTGCAAATAGGATTGTAGAAATCCAAAATTTAACTGATATACAGTCATGGCATCACGTGCGTTCTAATGAGAATCCCACCGACTGCAACTCCAGGGGAATTGAACCTGCTTCATTAAACTCCCATCAACTGTGGTGGCATGGACCTCTGTGGCTGATGGATACTGAAGAAAAGTGGCCTCAATCATTACCTGTTACGGAAAGTAACATAGAATCTGAACAAGAGCGACTAAGCTGTATATCCACTACTCAGTCAAGCACTCATGAACTTTTTAGTAAATTCTCAACGTTTGTTAAATTGCAATGAGTCATTGCTTACTGTCTCAGGTTTATCACCCACTGCCGCAAAATCGTTCCCAAAACTTACCGCAATAGTTCCATACTCCAACCTGTTGAGATGAATCAGGCAAAACAAGTGCTAATCAAGCTAGCTCAAAACGATGCATTTGAAAGTGAAATTAAACACTTACAAGCAGGGACTCTATTATCCTCCAAAAGCAAAGTTTTGTCTCTCAACCCATTTCTGGATAATCATGGACTATTGCGTGTGGGTGGTCGTCTGCAAAATGCCGATATTCCCTTCAATCAAAAACACCCGATCATATTGCCGAGAGAACACAACTTAACATCATTAATAATCAATCACTTCCATATTAAAACTTTGCATGGAGGTCTACAATTGGTCCTATCAACAATGCGAAATGAGTTCTGGGTTCCACAAGGATGAAAAACTGTTAAAGCTGTATTACACAAATGCATAATTTGCTTCAAATAATCCGCCACAATTAGGAATCAAATCATGGGGAATCTACCTGCCGCAAGAGTTAACATATCAAGACCGTTTCAACAAACTGGGGTGGATTATGCTGGTCCCATTAGCTTAGAAATGTCCAAGCATAGAGGAAATCGGTTCTATATTGTTGTATTTTCATCTGCATGGCCACTAAGGCCATTCACATAGAGCCTGTATCAGATCTCACCACAGCAGTCTTTATAGCAGCATTTCGACGATTTTCAAGTCGACGAGGACTATGTACGGATATATACTCCGATTGCGGAACAAACTTCGTTGGAGCTGATAGAGTTTTACAAAAGGATATTAAGATTGCCATACAACAAGCAAATCAAGAAATAGGATCAAAGGTAGCACACGACGGAATACGATGGCATTTTAACCCGCCTTCAGCACCACCTTTTGGAGGTCTCTGGGAAGCAGGAGTTAAGACAATCAAGCACCATCTAAGGCGCATATTAGGAAATTCATAAATAACTTTCGAAGAATTGGCAACCGTCTTAGCACAGATTGAAGCCTGCTTAAACTCCAGGCCATTATGTCCCGTCTCAGACGACCCAGATGATCTTACCACGTTAACACCTGGACATTTTTTGATAGGCAGTGCATTGATCACTCCTCCAGAACCTATAAATGAGAAAAAAATTTGATCGATAACGAGATGGAATCATGTACAATCATTACACCAACAGTTTTGGAATAAATGGTGCAATGACTATTTGCATTCCTTGCAAAACAGGCCAAAATGGCAAACTCCAGTCTCCAATCCTAAAATAGGACAACTAGCATAAAAGAACCTAATATGCCAGCATGTCATTGGATACTGGGACGTATTATCGATATACATCCAGGAGCAGACAAACTAGTAAGAGTCGTAAGTATTAAAACTCAAAACGGAGTTTTAAAAAGACCAGTAACAAAGTTTGCCATACTTCGTCTAACTTAAAGGACGTTTCAAAATTACTTCCTTTTTTAACTTAATAATTTGTTCCCAAATATTTATTCTGCACCCAAATTAGCATTCTAATCAAAGTATATATTGATGTGTGCATTTCACCATAGCATAAAAGCTTCAAAAAATTATGTGCATTAATTGCATATAAGTGCATAAAATTCCATAAAAAAAAAATTGTCATTCATCTATAAATAATAAAATCCCATTCAACAATTTCACATATCCATGTACATACAAAAAAAAAACACAAAAAAAAACCACATTCCTCTTCAAATGTACAAAATAAATTTTTCTACGATGCATTTTAATGTCTTGTTAAAACAATATCAAATTTGCCTCGATACAAATTTGTCTGCTTGCAATTGAATCATTTAACCGCTAATCTGATAAGCAGAATTCATGCCAAAGTTGAAAATAAAGAGACAAAAGATCCGTCAGGCCTCTTTAATTATGAATTTTGTGCAATACAAGTTACAGTCGAGTTTACGAGTTAGTAGTGATACGATGGAAACTTCAGGGCAAGAAAGCAAGAATAATTTACCGCCAACCCCAGGCAGGACTATAGAGCAGGAAGTGAAGGCAATTGGGAACCTGGAAAGGCAATTAAATAAGCTGCGTACGGCATCCCAAATCAGCAAAATTGGCAGACGACTCCGCTACCTTCAACTGGAGGATTCAGAAATAATCGAGATTAACGATTCGCCACCACCGTCTCCAAATCGTCAACAATCAGTAGTTCCAGAGCTATCCACTGCAGAAGCTACATTGGACACCTTAACTTCTAAGGTATCAATTTTGGAAGAGACAGGGCTAACGCCTGTCGCAACATCCACTATAAGTCAGCTTGAGGATTTGCCACCCCCTTATTTAAATCATCAACAACCAGCAGTTCCAATGCCATCCACTGCAGAAGCTATAGTAGGAACCTCAGCTCCTAAAGTAACCATTTTGGACGATGTAGGACTAATGCCTGCCGCAACATCCACAAAAGACCTGCAATTAACGGTGACAGGTCACAACACTCGAGCCATCGAAAGCTTCGTAGTTTCTTGGGATGCTCTCGTGGTCTGGACGACCATCCCTCCGCAGCAGCAGACGGATGAGCCCACGCCACCGGGGGGCAACGCTCTGCACGAAAATGGCCAGTACCCTCATAGAATTGGGCACGGGGCTGGTATTCTGGCGCACGTGGAGAGATTACCTTGCAGAATTCCATTTTTAACAAGACTGTGAAGATAATCTCAAAAATCGCCCCATATAAACAAAACCCCTAACGTTAACAAAAATTATCTAAGATACACTAGAAATGTCTATGCCACTTATCTTGGTGAATCCCACGCCATTTCGGCAGCAAAAATATTTCTTTTTATTTTTTTTATTTACCCATCTCCTATCTGAACACACAATCTTAGTCTCAAACGACACGAATTGCAATTTGTGCATTATGTATGTAGGCAGCTTCAAGTACATAAATCTCACAAATTTTTTTTTCCTCTTTTCCAAGCCGGCACAAGATGCATTCCAATATCTCATACCAACTGCACCAAGATTTTTTTTTTATTTTTTGAGGCAGATATCAAATTCATCCCAACTTGATAAAACACCCCGTACAGAATCTACACCCACACAGTTTTTCGAGAATTATTCCTCTTCAAAGAATAATTCTCCTTTTCGAGGGGGGTAGGAATGTTGTATATAAAATCTTAGGCACATATATGTACCATATGTACATATGTACATATATGTATAACTGGGTAGATATACAAAATCTTGTACCTAAAAAGCTAAAATTGGGCATATAAAAGAAAAAAGAAAAGAAAATCATAAATTATAAAATTCAACAAACTAATCATGCACAAAACATGATTAGTTTATCTTCCAAAAAGGGTGAAGAAAATTGCATCAGCAATTTTCTTCACATTTCAAACAACTCATAAAATTTTTCCCATAAAACGACTTGGAAAAAACAAAAGTTTCAGATTTCAACCAAGTCGTTTTAATAGCAACAAACTCCACGACAAATTTTTGCCTTCAGTACGATTTGTCGCGAAAAATACAAGATGTATGTACATACGTACATACATATTACGTAAAAAGCTTTCGCGATAAGAAACGCGCGCCGCATAAATGCATTGTATGTATAAGTTAATAGTTTCACTTATCCGTTTCTCAAAAAAAAATAAATAGAACAACTTTAAATTATTAGTGGATCTTTATTCTATGAAATATAAACGAGAACTGAACTTAGAAAATAATCTGAAAGTAAAGCGCCAAGTTGAAGCTGAATCTAAGATGTTTCCCACGGCTGGCATGCAAGCATGAGGCATGATGCTAAAACTGCAATCGCTGCAATTCCCACAGGTGGCTTGGAGACGATTCGGTTTAAATGTTGATATGTGGGAGATATGATGATTACACGTGATTAGGTGTTGTATTCCTCGTCGCATGTACTCCTATTTGTTAAGTCTTCCCCTCTTAGATGCGGATGTCCTCATACGTTAAATCTCGTAGAACTTTGGCCGGCTTATAGAATAATGTTGGGCAAGATCAAAAACTGCTGGTGTGGTTAAAGCTGGATGAATATCTTTGCTTTCTTCTAGGTTAGTGAACTTTGGAGCGATTTCCTTACTTGTATTGATGTGGATTTCCGTTTGTTTTTTATTTTTTATGAAAAATATTACCAAAATTGCTAATATGATGGCTATTGAGGTAAGCAGTCCGTAACTGGTCCATTGATGAAGAATCTTCTCGGTTTCCAGAAGTTCTATTTTGTTGGTATTGTTTATATGTAGGTCTTTCATCATTTCAAGTGATAATAATTCTCGATATTGACTTTCTTCTGAACTGATTTGCAAGATGGCAGGTAAGACATGAAGGGTTGGCTTTTCTTTGGAGATAAAAGTTCTTCCGTTAATACTGATCGTCGAATTGTGGAATTTGATGAGGAAAGTTCCGTTAAGATTGTGTACTGAATCGTCGATTCTTATGGCACCGCTAAATTGGTTGAGCAGCAGAATACCTTCAGAAATTTCTTCTATTGATGTTACATGTTGATTATTGATTTTGTTGCAGGTTGCGCTTGTACTTTTTAGGAGATGGGGAATACACGTAGTATTACTAATGTCTATAATATTATCCTGTTTACAAATTGACAAATAACCTAAACTTTTACAATCTTCTGTTATGGCAAAAATACTATTTTTGTTTTTCAGGATATTTTTGTAAGTTATATCATTAATTACATTATTCCTCTTAACTGGTTTGACTAATAATTTTTCAAATGTTACTTTACTTGTTATTGGAATATTTATTACGTAAAATAATGAAACGGAGTTTGTAATTACTTTAACAATAGCAAAGTCTAACGCTTCTTCTGGCGTAGCATATGGTAAGTTCTCCTTATCTAAAATATCTGTAGCTAACTTAATTTCTTCTTTAGATAGTATTATTGAGTTTACAATTCCAACTTTGGCCCAATGGATGGCGTAAGCAATATTAGTTAATTCTTCCTTTATTAATTTTAATTTATACTGAATACTTAGTACTAAATGATCATTTAATGAGTGGTCATTTTTTATTAACTTTATTATTTGATTTGTAATATTCGTAATGTTATTTATTCTTTCGTTATACAATTCATTGATAATAACTTGTTTATTATTATTTGACAAGACATTATTTATTTTATTCTCTATCATTACAAAATCGTCATGGTCAGGATTTCCAGCTATCCATTTCCACGCTGAGCCAATAAAATCTAATGATCTTTTTGCCTTATGTGGCTTTAAATTGTTTAATAAATTCTGTATTTGCGATATCTCGTGGGAAAGATAAGGGAAGAGGGTATAATTTTTAGGAATTTGGTTCTCTAGAAGTGAAGAGATTTCGGATATAAATGTTTCGTAAATATTTAACTCGATTATGTGGATTAGTTTAAAATGACCTTCCTGGATCCTTGCAGTTCCCACGTTTAGGGCTATGACTTGCGAATTAGAATGGTCCAAGATTTGGACTTCTCCTCTGATAGAGTAGATGACATGTCTGAAATGAGAAATTTCAGTTTCTTATGTGAGTTTTGTGTATGACTTTTCCTGATTCTGTGAGAACAGTTGTGTTGCGATTTTCTTTCACAATTTCTTTGATGTACCTAACGGTTAGCTTTGATCCTATTCTCCTATTATGCTTTACGAAAATTGATTCTCCAATCTCATAGTTTTTTACAGGCTTTCTTTTTTCATTGTGATATTTAATGTCTTTTTGCTGTTTTTGTCTGAGTTTGCTGATGTTGTTTGAGCGGGATAGCTCGAAATCTTCTGGGCCGACTCTAGGGTCTCGTCCATAAAAAAGTTCAACTGGTTTTTTTCCAGTTGTAGAATGGACGGTAAAATTGTACTCATTGACCGATCGTTCCAAAAGCTCTTCAAATGAGCGTTCAACGCCGTCGCTCTTCAAGCATCGCATTATTTCAGAGAGAGTTGAGTGGAAACGTTCAACTTGACCGTTGATTTCACTCTTATAAGATGGTGTTCTGAAAATTTTTATATTTAATCCATCTTCCATCATGGAAGTTATCGTGGCAGAGTTCAGTGCCTTCTCGTTATCAATTATGACGTGTTCAGGAACACAGAAAAAGAATAATATATCTCGTAGAGGACGTTTTATATCCTCTATTGACCTGGATTTGATTATTTTTGTACGTGCAAATTTCGTAAATTTATCAAGGGCAGTAAGAACAAGGTTTCTTTCAGTAGAATAGATATCAATGTGAACAATGTGACCGGGGTAATTTGGAATAGGTGTGGGATTTATATGTTGATTGTTTGGATGTCTATCATACTTGTTTTCTTTGCAAGTATTGCAGCGTTTAACCAGATATTTTATTTTAGAACTCATTCGTGGGAAGTAATGTTTTTCCAATAATTGAATTCTATTTTCTTCGGCATTACGATGAGCTCTTTGATGAACTCTCAGAATTGTTTCTTCTTGTTCCGTTTCATTTACTATGTCTTGTACAATAGTTTGGGTAAATCTAATTTTGTAATTTCGAAAGTGTATTGGGTAAATCTCTTGTACTTTACCCATTATAGACTCGTCCGCTTTTAAACCATTTATAGTACGTGCATTAAGATATCTTTTGAATAAATTAATAATTTCTGTTGTGGTAAATTGAGGTTGAATGATGATGTGACGGAGATAATTTGGAAATGGGGATTTTAGCTGGTAACTTGTTTCTTGACCTATTTGTAGGATGATTTGATTGCGGAAGACGTTTATGGGACACTCTACTGTTGGAATGAGATTATGTGATGAACTCTCATCACTGTGTTGTGTTGTGGTCAGTGGGTTTAGATGCGTTTCTAAGGGTGGTCTTGATAGCGCATCGGCTACCACATTCGCTTTGCCAGGTGTGTGCTCGAGTTTGTAATTGTACTCTTCGAGGATAGCTTTCCATCGTTTCATCTTACAATTAGTGTTTTTGTTACTAAGAGCGTACGTAAGAGGCTGATGATCCGTATAGATTTTTACCTTTCTTGCTCCATAGAGGTAGTTTCTTAAAGAGTTTAAGGACCAAATAATTGCCAGCATTTCCTTCTCGTTGGTGGCATAGTTCTCTTCAGTTTTACTTAGCGTTCTCGACAGAAATGTTATTGGTCGATTGTTTTGAGATAGCACCGCTCCCAACGCGTGGTCTGATGCATCAGTTGCGAGCTCAAATTCTTTTTCGAAGTCTGGGTGGTGTAGAATAATTTCTTCTGATGTTAGTGATAATTTGATTTTGTTGAATGCTTCCATGGCTTCTACGCCGAGGTGAATAACTTTATTTTTCGAGAGATTTTTGGACACATGTCCATCTTCCCCTCTTAAAAGGGATGTCAGGGGTTTTGCTAGTTTTGCATAATCTCTTATGAAACGACGATAATAGCCTGACATACCGAGAAATGATCTCAAATCTTTTAGTGTTTTAGGCGGTGGCAAATTGGTTATTGCCTCCACTTTCTTATGGTTGGTTTTAATACCCTGTCTCGACACTACGAACCCAAGGAATTCGACTTGTTCCTGGAGAAATTCGCATTTGTCTAATTGAATCTTTATATTTGCTGTTTCTAAAGTGTTAAATACCTTTGCTAGGTTTTCAAAATGTTCTGATTCGTTTTTCCCGAATATAATAATATCATCGATGTAAACATAGCATATTTTGCCTATGTGTTCCCGCAGAATATCGTCTAAGGCTCTTTGAAAAATAGCAGGGGCATTTTTCAGCCCAAAGGGTAGACGAGTGAACTCATACTTTCCATTATTGATAGAGAAGGCGGTTTTCTCAGTATCAGATTCTTTGAGTAGTATCTGATGGAAACCACTTTTTAAGTCTACTATTGTGAAGAAGTTGTTTTTCCCTAGGTTTGCCAACACTTCGTTAATTTCTGGGATTGGATATTTATCCGGTATAGTGACTGTGTTTAGTTTGCGGTAATCGATGACCATTCTGTATTTTTTCTCGCCAGATGCATCCAGTTTTTTTGGGACGACCCAAACTGGTGAGTTGTATGGCGATCTTGATGGTCGTATGATACCGTCTTCAAGTAGATTTTTTACTTGGGTTTCGACTTCATCTTTTAATGACATGGGATAAGGGTACGATTTTGAATAGACTGGGTCAGTTGAGGTTGTTCGGATTTCGCCTTTAACAGTAGTGGTGTACGTTAATTTTTCATCAGGCTCAGAGAACAGACTGGGATTTTGTTTAATTATGTGATTAAGCTTAGCGATCTGTTCCTGATTCATGTGGGAAGTTCGAATATCAATTGAATTAATAGAATCAGATATGTGCTGTTTGAGTTTTACGTGAATGTTTGGTTTGATAATCATGAAATCTTGGTTTGTGTGGATAACAGCATTAAGTTCCTTAAGACTGTCATTGCCAATTATTCCGTCGAATGAAATAAGACTGGGAAGAATAAAAAAGTTTAAGTTTGCCGTTTCTGGTCCAAAAAGATTTACTATTGTATGATGCGTAATTTCGATATTGCCTCCGACTGAGGTAGCGAAAAATCGTTTTTTATTCGGAATGGGATGTCGGACACAATGAGGTTGAATGTAGTTTTTGTTTGATCCTGTATCTATTAAGAGTTTCAGAACCTTTCCGCTCTTCGCTGTGTATTCAAAATAGGGAAGCGAAGAGCGCTTTAATCTAAAAAATAGATATCATCTAGTCGTTCGGGTGGATCAAAGATAGAGCTGTCAGAACTGATGTAATTATTTAGGCTTTGATCGTAGTTCAAATCTTCAGTTTTTATGTCTTGTTCATATTCGTTTTCTTCGGTTGTTTGCTGATTGGTAATCGCAACTTCATTCGGGTCCTCCTGTTCTATGTGATTTATTCTTTGCTGTTTATATGAAGGATGAACTTGTTGAGAGGGTGGTCGCTTGTTAATGAATTGGCGATTCCTGTTTGGATAATTTTGATAGTTCGCTGCTCGAGAACGTAATGAATGATCCACATCCATAGGCTCGGGTCTAGGCGATGGTTGCGGCGGCAGTGGTGTTTGCCGGGAATAATAGCGTGGCTGCTGTTGCCAATGAAAATTAGATTTTTGTATCTTCTGAGGATTATGGACAAGTTCGGGGTAAAATTGATAATTATTGTCTTCTCGGTAATTACTTCTCCTTGGAGGAGTAGGCGGTATGGGTCTATGTTGAGGTCTATTTGTAGTATGATGGGCATGTTGAACCCGGAAGTTTACATTTTCGAGTTTAAGACATAAATGTAATGCTTGGGGTAGATCTGATGGTTCTCTCATGCTGAGGAGTCTTGGTAGATCACCTTTAAGACCTCTAACAAAGGTATCCAAAGCTTTGTCCCGATAAGCTTGAGTCATATTTGTCAAGGACTCATTGCTCATCTCCATGCTACTAAGTTTGTTTAATATTAGTGACAGATGCCGATAGACTGTTTGGTAGAATTCAGGAATTGTCTGGTTTCCTTGTACCAGAGTCGTCATCTGATACTCCAGCGTTCCTAGGTCTCTTTTGTCTGCATAGTGTAAAGTGAGGCATTTTGAAATCTTCTCCCAATTTAGTGGAGTATTGTAGGACTCGAGAGCTACATCTGCTTGGCCCGTAATTTTATTTCGAATCACGTTTAGGATACCGTAATATTTCGCGGTTCCTTTTAAATGTGCATAAATTGTGAGAATTCGCTCTACGCTTTTTTTCCAAGAGGAGAACTCTCCAGGTTGACCTGAAAATTCTCGAAGGCTTTTCACGACATCGGGAATTTTATCCATTTCTGATAAATTACCCTCGTTTCCAGCGTCAATTCGCTGGTCGACGTCGTTATCAATGTCCGCTGTCGGATTAAGAAGGGACTGAAGAATAGTTCTACCTTCTCTTCTAAGAACATTTATCACTAAGCTATTTACCAACTCTGCTAATTGAATCTCAGTAATAACAGCTTGCGGAGCTGGATTTGTAGTTTCGTTGGGTTTAGGAGTTGGTGGACTGGAATTTACAGGTGTCGCATTTAAATTAGGCGATTTAAGATTAGGATTTGCCATTTTATGTTTTATGAACACTAGTAGGAAAAAAAAGTGCAGAATGCAGAAAACTTCTTTGAAAATTAATTGATTTTGTTTTTATGAACACTTTTAAAATTTTTCAAAATTCTGGAAAAAATTTGTTTATTTTTCCTCAAAAAATATTTAATTAACGCTCGTGATCTTTTTTTTTTTTTTTTTATATATCAGAACTCTGTAAACACTTATTTATTTATATATATATTTTTTATATATTCACTGATCACTCTTAAATTCTATAAGATGATTAAATTCTATCTAAATATATTTTGAAATAATATTCCTGTTTTCATACCTTTTTTTATTATTCTGGATTTCCAGTAAATAATTCAACCTTCTGATGAAGTTGACTTTAAATCTTTATTTTTCTTTCCTTGAAGTACTACTCAGTGATTTAAAAATTCTGAGCTCAATTTGTACTGTTTGATTTATTTAAAATGACACAAAAGAAAATATTTCAACAGAAATTTTTTTCCTTTTTAAAACACAAATTTTTTTCTATAATACTCTTTTACTTCACTTTAAGGTGTGTTGAAAAAAAAAATATTTCTAAAAATTTCTTTTTTTTTTAAAAAAATAATATTTCTCTCTTATAATACTCTTTTATTTCACTTTAATTCGATAATTTGGAAAAAATAAGAGAAAATAAAATTTTATTTTAATGGAACATTTCACTCGTTCAATGTGTAAATGATATAAAACAAATCACCAGTTAAGAATGAGGAACTTTCTAATATGTATAACTTGACTCACAATATGAAAATTAGGTGCGGGGTTCGCATCCTTTCTGATGATGACCGATGCTGCGGATGGTGTCTTTAATTGAATTATTACAGGCGTGGTTGTCCTGTGTATCCTGTTTTTTAGGCGTGATAATCCTTGTCTCCTATTTTCCTTGAGGCGTGGTTGTCCTGCTATAGGGATAATTATTTTACACTTTTACCGCTACACCGGTCCCTGCTCGGGCGCCAGTTAATAGTTTCACTTATCCGTTTCTCAAAAAAAAATAAATAGAACAACTTTAAATTATTAGTGGATCTTTATTCTATGAAATATAAACGAGAACTGAACTTAGAAAATAATCTGAAAGTAAAGCGCCAAGTTGAAGCTGAATCTAAGATGTTTCCCACGGCTGGCATGCAAGCATGAGGCATGATGCTAAAACTGCAATCGCTGCAATTCCCACAGGTGGCTTGGAGACGATTCGGTTTAAATGTTGATATGTGGGAGATATGATGATTACACGTGATTAGGTGTTGTATTCCTCGTCGCATGTACTCCTATTTGTTAAGTTATATGCGCGCCGCGATTTCAAGCGACGGGACGGTGGCTGATGTTTTTGAAAGTGTAAGATTACATTTTTGAAGCCCCCGTCCGAAGCAAATAATTCTGGACATGTTTGAACAAGTCCAGAATTGAAAAAGTAAAATTTTCTCAGGATAAGAAAATGCAATTAAGCATCATTAAGATCACGATAAATGTGATCAAGAGTTGAGTTGATTTTAGAAAACGAAAAAGCGGCGTGGTCTCGGCTCTCGAGAGAATTGAGTTTTTTTAAAAAAAGAGTTGGTTTTTTGATTTCAAGCGGTTCGGAGTTTTTTTTTATGTTTGCTGTTCGTTTAGTTTTAAAAGGAAAATTATATCAAAATAGATTAAGTGAGCATTTTTTCAATGTTTGCTGTCCGTTTAGTTTTAAAAGGAAAATTATATCAAAATGGATTAAGTGAGAATTTTTCAATTTGTGCTGTTCGGTTTGAATAAAAATAAAAGTTTATCAAAATATATTAAATGAGATTTTTCAATCTGCTGGTCGTTTAAAAAAAAAGAAAATTAGACCAAAATATATTAAAGTGGTATAAGCATAAATTAAAAATCCAGAAGAAAATAAAAATGTGGTTTACAAAGAAAAAAGCAAGCAAATGTTGTTCGTAGACTTGGATTAACAATTCCGCAACCCAGAATCAATCACAAGGTGAGCGATATATAGTTATATAACATTATGCATCCTAATCAGTTGTCATATATTGACCGGCGAGTTTACAGCATCTGCACAGTTTGTGCTGGTGAAGGCACCCTGTCTCACAGGTTCTTCACTTGTCTAGCTTTACACAATCTAATGGAACTCATGCGCGATATGTGTCAGTTGATCCACCCGAATTTCGGCATTACTAGGACATGGTTTCTATGGGGACCAAAGATTTGTAGTCGGGTGAACTGTTTGAGTAGCTTTTTGCTGACACTGGCCAAATCTACAATTCATTTGTACTATATGAGCCTGGAAGATCAGAACGCTGACCCACAATACCACGCACAAGCACTTAAGCGTCACTTCGTTGACAGATTGAAGACACGTTACCGTGTTGAATATCTGGCAACGTACGCAGACAAACTCAACTGCAGATGGTAAACACTATTGTTGGTGCAGGAGCGCGATCTTGTGTTTCGCTGGTGATAGGTTTCTCCTCGTTGCAAGTGCAAGTTTTTAATTCGGTTTCGGTCTCGGTAATAAATTGAAAATTTGCTCGTTTAGGAAATTAGCTTTTACTAACTTATTTTTGAAATATGGAACTTTTTAGAACTGCCACTTACCTAATTGTCACAATTGGGGCTGGTTCTAAATTTCTGGTAAAACTTTAGATCTTTTTCAAAATTCTTGTGTCCGTTTTTACTCTCTTTTGAGAATTTTTCTTTTGTGTCAATTTGTTTTAATTTTGTGTCATTTGTTTAGTTTAATTGGCCCTATTGACTTTTATAACTTTAGCTTAGCTAGTGTCTTTTTTACCTTTTGTAGAGCCTTTTGACAACAATTTTTAAGAAATTTTGAAAAGAGACAAAGAGCCACAAAATAAAGAGCCTATTTACATAAAAAAAATTATTAATTACGGGAGATGCAGACAGGACTCCCTCCTCTCATCTTGTCACCGCGACCTATAAGATCCTTTGTGGCATTACCCCTAAACGCCCTAGAGTGCTCATTCGAACTTAACTCCTTGATGAAGCTTATAATGTTCTTGGGGGCCATTTTTCCGACATCCTCTGGCAGTGGAAATGCCTTTCCGAGATGTCTTAGCCTTATGCGTATGAGCTTCATAATCACACAGGACTTTTTCAGCGGTTTCATCGTCTTCTATACAGAAGCGACAGGTCTCATCATCGACCTTACCCATCTTTTTAAGATGGTATCTAAGTGGGCAGTGTCCGGTAAATAGGACCGTTATGAGCCAGAATTCCTTTCTGCTGAGTGTGAGGAATGCTTTTGTCCTCTGTTGCGAATACTTTATAAACTTCTTCACTTATGTCAGGCCCGGGGTATTTTCCCAGTGTTCCTTCTTAGTTCTATCCTCCCAAAGCCAGATCTGAGCCGAGAGGTGACTTTTGGATGTCCAAAGATAGGCTCAGGGCCACTAAACGGAGATTTGGCTCCTTCGTTTGCAAGGCGCAATCTCGTTTTCGTTAATGTCTTCATGTCCAGGTACCCAGGTCAGGGTCACCCTATTTGTTGCAGTCAGTTGCTTCAAGACAAATAGACGCTCCCAAACCTGTTTAGAGGAAAAGGCAAACGAGCTTAACGCTTTAAGTGCAGCATGGATGTCTGATATTATATATATTTTGGAGCCACGCATATTATTGTTTATTACTTAACGAGCACAGAGTTCTATAACGTATATTTCTGCCTGAAAAATGGTTGATGAGGCCCCCAGCACCTTTGCGAGATGGCACATTAGCCCATATATGCCCACGCCTGCTTTACCTTCCATTTAGACCCATCCGTGTACCATTTAAGGGATCCTTTTTAAAAGGTGTGCCAATGTTGACGGTCTCCTAAGATCACCCTAAATGGTGTTCAAACGTTATGGCAACGTCTGAAATTGGGTTAAACATCGGATCCTCTATCAAATCCTGGAAGACTTTCAGGTGACTAACCAAATTATTTGTAAGTGGAAAGTGGTTATGAGTTTCTTACTCTTTCGAAACCCGTACAATATACGAGTCTACAGGCAATTCTCAACCTACTGCCTAAAGCTGAAGATAAAAAATTCCATAAAGGGATTTTTGAGAGTATAGGTACGATCAGCCGTAACAGGGCGCACTCGTCAGGACAGCAATGAACCCTGAAACTGCCTGCTATCTACACTACAGTGAACTCAGATGCCAATAAGTTGCTGGTGGATATATATAAATTTATGTAAAAATCTATATGTGAATCATTTTAAGAAAAATGGTTGTCTTCGCAATTAAAATGCCCTTTGTAGCCCAATTGCAGTATGGCCTGCTTCCTAGCATGCAAATGTAAGGGTAGCAAACCAACATAGCTTCTAGGGCCGCAGTTGGGCAGGTACGCATGGCACCGGTCTTATAATAGACGTGTATCAACACAGAGTAATTTTTGGTTTAAGACCCCCCAAATTTTGCCAAAAAGCCTGTGGCATGTCCATGTTGTCACAGTAGCCTTATCTAGTACTCTTTTTAAGTGAGAGTTCGAGTCTGCTATCTAAGGTAATACACTGCTCAAAAGTGTATAAGCAAAATGTGGTTTTTCGGTTACCAATTCCTGGAATTTGGTTTGATTTTGGTTCTGTTTCTTGTTTTTAGTAGATACATCTATTGCGCATACAACAATAAAAAAAATTCTGGAATAACGTTAAAAACATTATTATTTTATTGGAAAATATGTTTTTAGCCTATTTCTGTTATTGTTGTTTCAGACTTTAATCAGTTCAGTTCATTAAGGTGTGACTTTAAAATTGTGTAAATTAATTAAATTGAGTGTAGAAGTATGGAATACAGAAATATACGTCGTCATTTAACTAACAGTGAAATTGACGAAGCCATAGGAATGCTTCGAAGTGAAAGAAGCCAAACATATGTTGCCCGTTATTTTAATGTGAATTGTTCCGTTATATGCAGGTTATGGCGACGGCAATGTGTGACTGGGAGTCCGTACGTGCAGCGTCCAGGTCGAGTAAGGTTAACAACTCCATCCCAAACCCGCCGAAAGCCAACTTTAACTGCCCGACAATTACAGTCACGCTTGTGCACAGCTGAAAACATTTTCGTTAGTGATCAAACCATCAGGAATAGACTACACGAACACGCTCTCCACGCTCGCCATCCTTTGAGATGTCCACCGATACGTCGTGAAAATCGCGGGCGTCGAAAAGATTGGAGTGAAAATCATAGAAATTGGACAAAAGATCAATGGTCCAGAGTTTTGTTCACTGATGAGTCACGATTCGGTTTTCATCCATATACGAGGAGAACAAGAATATGGAGACGACCTGTTAACGCAGAAAGGCTCCGAGTTGTGCAAGAAGTGCACAATTACAGTGGAGGCACTGTTATGGTATAGGCAGGAATTATGACTGGTAGAAGAACTGATCTCGTTTTTCCAGAAAGCAACTTATCGGCAGTCTCTTACATCAATGAGGTACTGGAACCTGTTGTGCTTCCATTATCATCACAGATCGGTTCAGAATTCATCTTTATGCATGACAATGCCAGGCCACACACAGCAAGAATCGCAACAGAATGGTTGGATGCAAGAGAAATTAATGTTTTACCCTGGCCAGCACAATCCCCGGATTTAAATCCTATTGAACACGCATGGGATGCACTTCAACGAAGCATTCTGTCACATTTAGCATCAGTAACAATGCGAGTACAACTGTGTAATCTCCTTCAAGATCACTGGAGACAAATTCCGCAAGACAGATTTGATACCTTGATTAGCTCCATGCCAAGAAGATGCCAATCTGTCATAACTGCAAGAGGAGGCAATACTAGTTATTAAAAAAAATTTAATTTAAAAAAAAAAACTGTACTAATTAATTAAATTAAAAAAAAAATATCTTTGAATTCTAAAAATTGGGTTTTGTCCCATTATAATTATATAATACCTGTTTTTACCGTTATTCCAGAATTTTTTTTTATTGTTGTATGCGCAATAGATGTATCTACTAAAAACAAAAAAACAGAACCAAAATCAAACCAAATTCCAGGAATTGCCAACCGAAAAACCACATTTTGCTTATACACTTTTGAGCAGTGTACTTAGAAATGTGACCTCCTTTGAGAATTCCACTACTGATCCCTCAAGAGATGGTGCTTGTATTGCCTTACTAGTATTGACTCGAAGCACCAGTTGCAAACTATGTTTAGGGCATTCTGCTATAGATCAGAGATTATCTGATCATGTTTGCCACTAATTGTAATGACCAGGTCATCCGCATATCCCTGATTGTCATAGCCGGAGTTGGTTAGCTTCTGCAGGAGATCATCTGCAACCAACGACCATAATAGGGGGGACAGAACCTTGGGGACATCCCTTAGAAGCCACTACTGTAATAGAGTCCCCCCAGGTTAGCTGTGATTCTCCGGTTTGCAAGCATACCTTTTATCTATTTTATCAAGGAAGGTACGATTCCTTTTGTGGTAGCTGCATTCTCAATGGATTCAAAGTAAGTATTGGCAAATGCTGCTTCGATATCTCGGAATGCGCATAGGGCTGTCTCTTTATCCTCTACAGCCTTTTCTAGTACTAGGACAAGACTATATAGGGCAGTTGTGGTAGACTTCCCTGCTTGGTAAGCATGTTGGTTTGGGTATAGCGGTGACCGCTTAAGTGCACCGCTCCTAATATGCCATTGCTTTGAAGTGAAATGAAGTTAGACTGATCGTATGGTAGGATTTGAGTAATATAGTTGAGCGCTCTCCCCTTTAGGTATAAATGCTACCTTAACTTCCCTCCACGTCCTTGATATTGTTACGGGCCACAAAGTGATACAAGCGACATCTTTTGGAAATGGAGACAACTTTAGGTTAGTGACATCCTAGTAAACTGGGTTTGGAGAACGGAATATTCAGGAAGGTTCTAGGATAATTTGTTGAGTATAAATACGGCGCTATCCAGGAGGCAGTATTATTTCAGACAGTGAAATGAACAAAGTAAACTATTGCGATAAATGTAGAAGTACAGTACTAGCGATAACTATAAAGAGTTGATTTGATAATTGTTTGTAAATGTTATAAAAGTAAAAAGTGAAGTTAAATAAAAGAAAGAACTTGTTAATGATATCTGAAATATTGTGTTTTAAATAATGAACTAAGGCCACGCTCGTAACAACTGGTGTCAGAAGTAAAATAAAATCGCGAAATAAAGTGGTGGCATTTGACTTTGAAATTCAAAGAGTGATTTTGTGAAATCGTGAGTAAAAATTCCGAAAGATAATTTTATATTAAACTGTAAGTGAATTACAAAAGACGCAAGAATGGGACGCAAACTAGAGGAGCTTCGCATACAGGAATTGAAAGTGGAGTTGGGGAAGCGGTCATTGCAAACGACAGGTTTAAAGAATGTTCTAGTCGAGCGACTTAGACAAGCTTTGATAGAGGAAGAAAACAATCCTCAGACATACGTTTTCGAAGAAGAACCAGAAACTGAAGAAGAGCCTGAGATGAACATAGAACAGCTTTTGGGTACTTTAATGACCAAAATGGAGCTTTCAACCGTGCAAGTGAGGATCAAAAGCATGCTTTTGAGGAACAAAAAAATTCTCTAAAAGCCCGTTTGGACGAACAAAAGAATGCTTTTGAGTAACAAAAGAATTCTCTTAAATCACGTTTAGAGGAGCAGAAGAAATCTCTGGAGGAACAAAAGAATGCTTTTGAGGAACAAAAGAATTCTCTCGAATCCCGTTTAGATGAGCAGAAGAAATCTCTGGAGGAACAAAAGAATTCTCTGGAAACCCGTTTGGACGAACAAAAGAATTTTCTGGAATCCCATTGGGATGAACAAAAGATTTCTTTACAGAATTGTCTAGAAACTTGTCTGGAGGAACAGAAGAATTTTCTGATAAAATCATTAGACACACAAAATGTGAAAATTCAAGAAATCCAACAGGAAGTGTTGGAAGTTCAGCAACAAGTGTCGGAAAGTAAACAACAAGTGTCGGACGTACAACAAAATGTCACGGAGCAGTTTGATAACTTTAAAGTTGATTTGGAGAGGATAAAGCATCGACAACCTCGACACGAAGGAATTGAAATATCCGGTACAGGCAGAATGAGACCTCCAATATTTGATGGACAAAGTTCGTGGCATATTTTCAAGAGACAATTCGAGGCAGCTTCCGAAGTAAATGGATGGAGCGATGCAGACAAAGCTACAGCTCTGGTATTAGCACTCCGAGGTCCTGCGTCAGAGTTATTACAAACTATACAGATTGAGAAGCAACGTGATTACATTTCACTAGTACAGGCGATAGAATTACGTTATGGAGATGAACACATGCAGCAAGTATATCGCCTGTAGTTACGCAACAGGACTCAAAAGCATGGCGAGTTACTACAACAACTGCAGGCTGATGTGGAAAGATTAGCTTATCTTTTGTACTCTAGCGTAAATGCGGATTTCCTTAATGAAGTGGCAACAGAACCATTTGTGAACGCTATTGCAGATCAAAATTTACAATAAGCGTTAAGGCTAGCAGGAAAGAAATCAACAGCAGAAACACTAGCCTATGCATTAGCGTATGAATCTGCCAGGCAAGCTTCTCGAAGTGCAGTACGATTGAGAGAAATTTCGGTGGGTGAATGTACTTGTAATAGAATGCAGCCATCACAGAGCAATTCTTCACAATGCTGGAATTGTAATAGACCAGGACACCTTCAAAGGGATTGCAGAAAACGCCGTCGAATGGAATCACCAGAAGAGGAGGACAGAACAGAATGCCAAAGATGTCGAGCCAGGGAGCAACCTATTCGGGGAGAGACTAGAAATCAAACAGCGACACAAAACCGCTGTTTCTTGCAATAATTTCAACGTGAGTTCTAAGGATACTACAAACCTTCTAAGGCCTACGGACGAAAGTCGTAAAGAATATTCATATAAGGCTCAGTCTACATCTATGAAATCGATGCTTTCCAGAAATAAAAAAGAAAGTTTTTCATCCAAAAACGAGTCGACTGTCCCCTACCAACAGCTCGAAAAATCAGGATATTCCAACAAAGATTGCAAAAAGTAAAGACGGAGAGATGTTATTTGTGAAAATGCTGCACAAGGAACCTTCTAAAGCCATAAGGAATATTCATTATAAGGATCAGTCTATATCTGTGAAATCGGCTTTCCTGAACTAAAGAAAAAAGACTTTAGACTTAAGCTATAATGTAATTAAAACGAATTATTTCAATAAACGGCATTATAACCATAATACAATTTTTGTTTACAATGCATATTTTAGACTAGACTTAATATATTTGCTGCGGCAAACGCCGCTTAAGAGTCGCTTTCAGTCAAACTTGTTGTTTGTGGATTAAGTGAACCTACTTTCCTTATGTAATCAATTGGTATCACTTTTGATTTATATAATGAAGCTTCTTAATCATAATATATGTAATTTTTTTTCAGATGTGGCTGCTCAAACCACAGGCTAGGCTAGGCTAACAAGGTACTCTAGAAAGATTTCTTGTGGCAACACTGGTCATGCCATTACACCTTATCACCCAAAATTTGATGAAAAGTCTTTTACTGTACCCATACATCTTTCAGTATACTCATCTAAGTCAACAAATCATACTATATTAGTATCATCCCACATTGATATCATAGCCCATCCACGCTTTACATTTAACCCACCCAAAAAGAAATTTTATTGAATATAAAAAACAATTTTTCAAAAAACCTAAGACTTTTCAACACACACACACACACACACACACACACACACACACACACACACACACACACACACACACACACACACACACACACACACACACACACACACACACACACACACACACACACACACACACACACACACACACACACACACACACACACACACACACACACACACACACACACACACACACACACACACACACACACACACATATACATACACATACATACACATACATACACACACACGCACATATATATACACACACACACACCCACACACACACACACACACACACACACACACACACACACACACGCACACATATATATATATATATATATATATATATATATATACACCCGCGCGCGCATGCGCGCGCGACTTACGTTCTCGGTTCACGAATCGAGGAAAAAAAATATAAAAAAGAATATATTTCTATTGAATTAAAACACTGATTTTAGACTTTAACAGAATTACTTTATTTCAAATCAAGACTTCGTTCTTTCACCGGTTATAAACTACAACTGCGTGGGTTCTTTTACCTTTTTAAGTATGCCTCGTATGCTGACGAGGCATTTACAATTTACTTTGATTGAAAAACGAAACTGTCTGCACGTTTTTACTTAAATTTGGAGTGTGTTTCGCAATTAACATTAAATTGATGAAAGTGCAATTTAGATATGTGCAGGTTGATGACTTTATTACTTTTAAAATGAGAATGACTTTATTACTTTTGAAAATGAATGAATATTAATATTTATAGGTAAAAGTATATACATATATATAGGTAAGTATGTATAGCATACGTAACTCCTCCCCGCTAAGAAAGGGATGTCGGCCAGAAAAGTTGTGTCCTTGGAGGTTCGCCGGGCATTTCTGCTGTTGATATCTTTTGACATATAAGAGGCATTTTGTTGCGATGAACCTTAATTTTCTCATGGATTCCGAATATAGTGATGACCATCGTGATGAAGCCAAGGATTGTTATTGTAGTATGCGTCAAATAATCCCTATGAGTTGTTTTTATTTCCAGGAGTTCTATGGCGTTTTTATTTTTTATGTGGAAATTTTTGATTTTTTGAAGCTGTAAGTCCTCGATTGTTGATGAATAATTAATTTTACTGAATGCTGTGGGATAAATGTGGATATCATCCCAGTATGTGTTGATGTCTTCTTGGTATGTTATGCCGTTAATCTCGACGCTGCAATTCTCGAAGTGTATAAGTTTAGTGCCACTGATCTTTAGGTTGGTAGAGTCGCAAGATGATTTGACCAGAGTTTCTGGAACGTCAGTTAGAATAATATAATTTGGTTCCGGTTGCTGGATATTTTGTACGTACAGCGCTTCTTTTAAGGGACATTCTGCTGGTTGGTTACGGATTAGTGGTCCAATACATCGGGATATGTTGGCTGTTTTCTGGTACGATGATTCTTTGCAGTAATGTGTACCTTCAACCTTAGGACATTCTTCTTCGAAATATTGAATAATTTCGGGACTTAGGATCACATAGGGTTTGGTAATTATTGTCTTTGTGTGGTTTATATGCAAGGGAATTAGGTGGAATATGGAGTAGGTTTCTTGGGATAATATAGGTATCCTGACATTAAAAATAATATTAAGGTTACTATAATATGTCTGTAGTCCAAGTAATTCATAAATGTTTTCATTTGAATTAATATCTACTGATTGGTTTTTGAGATTATTATAAATATCTGTTAATTCTCCGGGACTTAATATTTGTTTTGGTATGATATTTAATCTTGCGAGTACCATGGCTTCTGCTAAGTTAGTCAGGTGATTGGTTAATATATCAATATCGTAATTAATCTGGGTTAAGTATTGTGAATGTCTCATGATATCATCGCCTGTTTTTATTCTGTTTTCTATTGTTTCCTTGTAGTACTTCAAATATTTCCCAATTTTTTCCTGCTGAACATTGATGTGATTTGTAATATTTTCGAGCCTATCCATCATTTGGTTGTTTATTGCTACCTGTCTATTTATTTCTGTTTTCATGTGGTCCTGATTAGAAACTAAAGTTTTGATTTCTTCATTTATTTGCTGTGCATCTTTTGCGTCCATGTTACCTGTTATGCTTTTTATTACAGTACCTAGGCCATCTATTAAACCTCTTTTATTTCTAATGCTTGGTTTTAATGTTTCAAGTCTCTGTCTTAGGTCTTGTATTTTAACGTTTGTTATTCTTACAGAGTCTCGAAGTTCGTCTTCATTGTCAATCATTTTTTAGTGATTCTGTAATTTTGTTGATTGTCGTCTCGTAGTTTTCCAGTCTAACTATGTGTAATAGATTGTTGTATGCTCTAATTGTTCTAGCTGTCCCTAGTTTCATGGTCAGTATTTTGTGGTCTGTCAGGTCCTGTATTTCTAACTTCTGTGCGTTCATGGTCCTTACCATGTACACAATCATAAAGAACGTTAGATAATTTCCGTGATCAGACATAAGGAGAAGAATCTCGCCGATCCAAAGCGAAACAACTAGAGTTCCTTTCGAAAAGCCCTCGAAACTTTCCTCTTGTTGGATGGAAGTGTGCCACAATTTTGGTATCTTTGGTTTCTTGATGTTCTTTCAAGTTCCTCCGATAGGGTCAATTCTTTAGCACTTTATTTGCAAAAACGATTAACGATATTCTTTCGTTACGAATTTACTTTACCGTTTCGCAAGGATCGTTGCCTGATCCTACCGACTGCGCCACTTACGTTCTCGGTTCACGAATCGAGGAAAAAAAAATATAAAAAAAGAATATATTTCTATTGAATTAAAACACTGATTTTAGACTTTAACAGAATTACTTTATTTCAAATCAAGACATCGTTCTTTCACCGGTTATAAACTACAACTGCGTGGGTTCTTTTACCTTTTTAATTATGCCTCGTATGCTGACGAGGCATTTACAATTTCCTTTGATTGAAAAACGAAACTGTCTGCACGTTTTTACTTAAATTTGGAGTGTGTTTCGCAATTAACATTAAATTGATGAAAGAGCAATTTAGATATGTGCAGTTTGATGACTTAATTACTTTTAAAATGAAAATGACTTTATTACTTTTGAAAATGAATGAATATTAATATTTATAGGTAAAAGTATATACATATATATAGGTAAGTATGTGTAGCATACGTAACTCGCGCGCACACACATACACATTCCTATATCGAAAATTTTATTTCTATTACTTCATATTTATTAACATTCCAAGCAGCCGTGATCTATTTTAGATATAGAACATCATAGCATGATCACTCTTGTTTCTAAAAGATTTTTAATCCACAACTTACGTTATAGTTGTTTTTTTTTTAGCGAAAGAAATTTTCAATTATAACTTCGACTACTCATCTAAGACATCACATCATAAAAATTAATATCAGTTGGTGCTGTTCTCTGCTAAAGAAATTGGGAATCTTACATTAAAAAATATAAATCGCTCAATTTGTTTACATTACTCGCTGTGCGAATTTGTTTACATTATTCGACAGCGAATTTGTTTATGCAAGGAATCAAATTAGAAGCATTACACCTGAAAAGCAAAATTAGACATTCGCTAATTTCCATTACATATCTAAGTCAACATATCTACCTAAATTCACCCCAACCAGCTTCGCCTGATCTATTTTTAGATATATGATCATATGGTGCAATCTTGTTTATAAAAGACACCTACCTGTTGCTTTTTGTTTTTCAGCTACTAATATTAATTACACCTGAGAAAGTAAAATCGCTAATATCTCGTACTATAACCCGTAGAGTATTTCTGATAAAATTTTAGCCCCCTAGTATTAATACTATTGGCATGAACAGAAAATATTCTAGGGTTAACTTGAATTATTACTCATATTATTTATACCTGAAAAGGTACAATCGCTAATATCTTTAAAACCATAGCTCGAGGGGGATTTCTGATGAAAATTTTGTCCACCCCTAGAACTAATACCCCCATTGACACCTTCTAGAATCTATTGACATGAAGAAAAATATTCTAGGGTTAACTTGAATTATTACTAATACTAATTACACTAATTCACTTAGGAAATTTCACAACATTTCTTATCCACATAAATACACAGCTGCGCAGATCCATCCACGCATTAGGTAACGTTTCCTCAGCCACCAAGTAGCCCAGCCCAACATACCGCAGGCACTCATACTAACGTAAGCAACTAACACCAAACTCAAGCTGACAAATATACAGCCCCGATATAAATTCGCTTAGGGTATTTCACATAATTACTTAATACACAGAAGCCGTAAATATTCTACGCAAGCCTTGGTACAGGTAACGTAGCCCAGTCCAACACACCCCAGGCAGTCCTAGTCATAGTATCAGATATTGCCACTAAATCTCTCAGCCAACCTCAAGTACCCAGACACAGGAGAGGGCACCTCAATGACAAATTGTAGCCTCCAAGACCAGACCAAACTTAACCAGCAACCTCCACCAATAAAGCTTCTCACCCCTTCACAAATGTTTACAATTTCATATACTTCAATTTAAATCTAAAAATTATTCAAACTCACTCTTTCATATTATAACAAAATGCAATTAAGCATAAATTGCATTTTATTATCAGACACACATTCCACTCACACGATATGCAAACTTGCTTACATACAGTGTCTTCTTACTTTTTTCCGTATGTACACTGCGCATACGTACATTACTTACTTCCTCCAATCTAATACATACAATTATCACAATTATACTCGCACCCTCTTAAAATTAATATGTGCATATCGGATTACAGTTTTGCATTGATGCACATAGCTTGCATCCAAACATTTCTGCTTCTTTACACGTACGATTTTTAAACGTCGTGAGAAAATAACAAAAAGAGTAAAAAGCTTTGTGAGGCTTTTCGGGGTACCTGAGCGCAATATCGCTGATCCCCAAGGAGTCCGTTTTTTAAGGCCGTCGATAGGAGTTTCGTAAAATAAAAATCTGAGCATTATAGAGTGAAATACAAATAAAAATTAGAAGTCTGTTCTTAAATCTATTCTAAAAACCAATTAAGAAACCAATTGAGTTATTGAAGCTAATCTATGTGCTAGTGCTGAATAAAGAAAGTTGTAGCACGCCACTGGATTTCCCTTAGCTACGCAGGAAGCAAATGGTTTCCAGTCATCCCCACCATAACGCAGACATCGTATTCCAGACCCTTTCTATATAAACAGAATACAATGTACAAATTTTGTCAGATATTTTCATAAATTGTTGATTGGAGTATTGAATAAATATAATTTGTTAACCAGATATTCTTTCTTTACTCTACAATTGTCGCCCAACTCGTGGCTCGATACATGACACAGCAATATAAGTATACACATAGAGGTATTTTGTTTTGATTTCGATAGTCCATTCGCTCTGGTTACAGGCTTTGGTCCGTCTTCTCAAAATAATCCTCTTAGAGTTTTATGTGCTTTAGCATTGGTAACAATAGCTTCGATATTCGAGCGCCGTCCGCGGACCGAAAGTCTTTCTTTGCATACACCTGCATACATAACAAATATTGCACGTGCGTTCGCAGCAATCATTCGCTTTCTTAGGCTTTGATTGGCTTCGCTTTTTCAATTTAGTGTTTGCTTTACTGTATTGGTAGCAATAGATTCGATATTCGAGCGCCGTACGCGGACCGAAAGTCTTTCTTTGCATACACCTACATATGTAACAAACATTGCACGTGCGTTCGCATCAATCATTCGCTTTGTTAGGCTTTGATTGGCTTCGCATTTCTAGTTTAACGTTTGCCTTACTGTATTGGTAGCAATAGATTCGATATTCGAGCGCCGTACGCGGACCGAAAGTCTTTCTGTGCATAAACCTACATACATAATAAACATCACACGTGCGTTCGCAGCAATCAATCGCTTTATTAGGCTTTGATTGGCTTCGCATTTTCAATTTAGTGTTTGCTTTACTGTATTGGTAGCAAAAGATTCGATATTCGAGCGCCGTACGCGGACCGAAAGTCTTTCTTTGCATACACCTGCATACATAACAAACATTGCACGTGCGTTCGCAGCAATCATTCGTTTTATTAGGCTTTGATTGGCTTCGCATTTTCAATTTAGTGTTTGCTTTACTGTATTGGTAGCAAAAGATTCGATATAAAAGATTCGATATTGGAACGCCGTACGCGGACCGAAAGTCTTTCTTTGCATATACCCACATACATAACAAACATTGCACGTGCGTTCGCATCAATCATTCGCTTTATTAGGCTTTCATTGGCTTCGCATTTTAAATTTAGTGTTTGCTTTACTGTATTGGTAGCAAAAGATTCGATATTCGAGCGCCGTACGCGGACCGAAAGTCTTTCTTTGCATACACCTACATACATAACAAACATTGCACGTGCGTTCGCAGCAATCATTCGCTTTATTAGGCTTTGATTGGCTTCGCATTTCCAATTTAGTGTTTGCTTTACTGTATTGGTAGCAAAATATTCGATATTCCAGCGCCGTACGCGGACCGAAAGTCTTTCTGTGCATACATCTACATACATAACAAACATTGCACGTGCGTTCGCATCAATCATTCGCTTTATTAGGCTTTGATTGGCTTCGCATTTTCAATTTAGTGTTTGCTTTACAGTATTGGTAGCAAAATATTCGATATTCGAGCGCCGTACGCGGACCGAAAGTCTTTCTTGGCATACACCTACATACATAACAAACATTACACGTGCGTTCGCATCAATCATTCGCTTTATTAGGCTTTGATTGGCTTCTCATTTCTAGTTTAGCGTTTGCTTTACTGTATTGGTAGCAGAAGATTCGATATTCGAGCGCCGTACGCGGACCGAAAGTCTTTCTTTGCATACACCTACATACATAACAAACATTGCACGTGCGTTCACAGCAATCATTCGCTTTATTAGGCTTTGATTAGCTTCGAATTTTCAATTTAGTATTTGCTTTACTGTATTGGTAACAATAGATTCGATATTCGAGCGCCGTACGCGGACCGAAAGTCTTTCTTTGCATACACCTACACACATAATAAACATAACACGTGCGTTCACAACAATCATTCGCTTCATTGTTAAGCTTTGATTGTCTGCGGTTTTCCAGGTGTAGCACTTTGAGAACGATGGACTATTACTTGGAGCCTTTGACAAAGTTTTCATAAATCATTCTTGTGATTTGGTCACGTCACCATTACGTTATTTTTTCGAAGAAGCAAGCTGATGATAACTCGCCACTCATAATAAAAACGGATGCAAGTAGTTATGCTATTGGAGGACTTTTAATCCAGGGGGAGAGCTAAGAAGAGCACCCAATAGAATACGCCAGTCGGCTGTTAACATCGGCAGAAAAAAACTATTCCACTACCGAGAGGGAGGCCCTAGCAATAGTATGGGCCGTTAGCAAATTCCGTGGTTACATTGAAGGGGTGCATACAACTATAATTACAGATCATCAGCCTTTAAAGTGGTTGATGTCGCTTAAGTCTCCAACTGGCAGATTAGCAACATGGGCGTTATCCCTCCAATAATATGATCTCACGATACAATATTCACCAGGAAGAACAAATGTAGTCGCCGATAGTTTGTCTCGACCGCCATGCAGCGAACATTATACTGTAGCCTGCAACATCTGTAGTACCCAAATAGACCTACCGCATAGAAATGCCACAGAGGTCCGACAAAAGCAACTTCAGGATGAATCGCTCAAAGAAATCATCGACTGCTTAGAAGACGCTAACCCCAACGAAAAATCTATCCGATGGAGCAATCAAGGATATCTCATGACAAATGGAGTCCTACAACGATACATACCTGATGGAGATACCGAAGAAAGTCAACTCGTCGTTCCTCAGGGAGAACGCATAGAAATTTTAAAAGCTCTTCATGACGCGCCGACTGCCGGCCATTATGGAGTAGAGCTTACATATCGACAGACCTCCGCACGGTATTATTGGGAGGGAATGAAGCAAGATATCACCAAACATGTTGCGCATTGTATCAGTTGTCAACAATACAAATATGAAAACTTGAAACCGGCAGGATTGATGCAAACAACGCCAAGTCGCCACCGATTTGAAATAATTGCCGTAGATCTTTTCGGGCCCTTGCCCATTTCTCCAAATGGAAGTCGTTGGATTCTGATAGCAGAAGATACTGCTTGTAGATGGGTTGAGCTTTACGCACTTCAGGAAGCAACCGCTGAAGCTTGCGCTCATACACTCCTGAATGAATTCTTCCTACGATATGGAGTCCCTCGAAGAATGATCAGCGATAATGGAGTACAGTTCATCTCTAGCATAATGCAACATCTTACGTATTGTTTGGATATTCAGAAGGCATTTACCCCCGTTTATCACCCACAGGCAAACCCCGTAGAACGCAAAAATAGAGATTTGAAAACGCAGTTAGCCATCTTAATTGGAAACAATCATACTACCTGGCCAGATAAACTCCCGGCAATACGATTTGCCATTAACACTGCTCAATGTGAAAACACTGGGCGTACAGCTGCCTATCTAACATTCGGTAGAGAATTACGCACACCCGATGACGTCCATCATTACCTTCGAGCAATAATTCAAAGTGAGAACTTTGTGGACCAGATGACACCATATCTCTTACGGCTTAGTGATGTTCTACGTGATGCCAAGGATATCACTTACAAGGTTCAAGAGCGAAATCAACGACAAGCTGACAAACGAAGACGTCCCGATCCTGGTTATCAGCCCGGCAACATGGTATGTGCACGTACTTATACCCTCAGTAAAGCCGCAAACAAGTTTAGCTCTAAATTTGCACCTAAGAAGGATGGCCCGTACGTGATCCTGAAGAAGGTAGGAGCCGTCACCTACGACATAGCAGCTATGGAGTCACCCGATATCCCAATCGGCCGATATCAGACGTCAGCTCTCGCGCCCTATAATGGAAGCAGCACTGAAGTACCTATTAGGCCACGAGGGCGACCTAAAAAGAAGAAGGCAACACCGGAACTGACGCCAGCCAAAGTACCAGAGGCGCGCCTTGTCACTAGAACCTCATCGAGACGATCACGGCGCTAGAGGGGGAGAATATAGCACGCCACTGGATTTCCCTTAGCTACGCAGGAAGCAAATGGTTTCCAGTCATCCGTACCATAACGCAGACATCGTATTCCAGACCCTTTCTATATAAACAGAATACAATGTACAAATTTTGTCAGATATTTTCATAAATTGATGATATTCTTTCTTTACTCTACAAAGTTATATTTTGGGTTATTGTTTTAAATTTTTGCCTTCCAATTGCTTCTTTCTGAACGTCCCAGGAAGCACGAAGAATTGGCTACACAACAAGAGTGTTGAAAGTGATCTCATATCCCCAAAACTCCTGATGAAAAATAATCGAGCTCGAGAAACAAAATCACAATCCTATGCTATTTTCCTATACTGGAGAGTGCTGAAAGTGATCTCGTATCCCCAAGCTCGAGATGAACAACATAGGTAGTACCGACTAATGCCGCTAGGGAACCTTACTCAAGAAATGGTGTTTGCAGTCGAAAGAAAAAAACAGCGACTTTTCAATCAACGCACCCCCCTAGATCCAATAATAATTTGCTAAGAAAACATAAAACCAAGGTGATGTCATGTTGTGAAATTCGATTGTTGCTGATATCTACAACTTCTCCGCTAAGAAAACATATTTAGGTGCAGCAGCTGTAAACAGCTGTCGTGCTCCTAAGCAATATATCAATCAACGGAAAATTGTTCACTTAATTTAAGCTCCACTTCTTCAAAAATAAGAACAACGCTCGAATTTTGTGATCACATATAACTGTTTATTGATTTCAAAAACCTGACCTAACTTAACTTTACGTATTTGTTCCAAACCGAGCGGAACTTGATACTTATCAAAAAGATACGACGCGACTACTACAGTCAACAAATCTAGTCAGATCATCCATCATGGACAGAATATACTTGTTACCATTATGACTAGTAGGCAACGGCCCCACTAAGTCTACGTATACCTTGTCGAATGGTTTTCCTGAAATTTCTGTTATCACTAACGGCATTTTAATCGCCTTGGAGTGCTTATTTCTCTGGCATTTCGCACAACACCCGAGATGTTTGGCAATGTCCTTCTTCATGTCCTTCCCACGATAGAACCTTTTTATTCTTTCCAAGGTTTATTTCGCCCAAAGTGCCCTCCGAATCGCGAGTCATGAAAATCTTTCATTATTACCTAGGTATCTTTTGGGTCAGTGACATTCTGTGGCTTTGATTTTTTTGTGTGCCTTACTTCCTTATTCTCAGTCTCCTCTACTGTTTCCCATTCATCTTTGGATTCCGGAGAAGAGTCTTGTTTCCACTTTCCGTCATTTGTATCTTTCTTAGCCTGTGCTCTAGTAACTGCACAACATGGATATTCCTTACTACACTTTTCCTCCGCTTGCTCTATATATCTGGGAATTCTGCTAAGAGCATCCGCATTGCCATTTTCCCTACCTTTCTTGTAGACAATTTCAAAATCAAACTCCGAAAGTTTTTGGTGGAACTTCACCTCCTTAGCCTTAAAAACCCCTCGGAGAGATAGATGATCAGTTATGATTTTAAAATGTCTTCCCAGTGAGTAGCATTTATAATTGCGTACAGCCCATACAATGGCTAACAATTCTCGTTCCGTGGTAGAATAATTTTTTTCAGCTTGTTTCAAATTGCGGCTGGCATAAGTAACTGGCCTACCTTCTTGTTCTAGGACTGCTCCTAGAGATTCCCCGCCCGCACCCGTGATGAGAGTAAGCTTCTTATTAAAATCTGGATAAATTAATACTGGTGGCAAAGTGAGAGCTTCTTTAATGACCTTAAAGGAGTTCTCGCATTCTGACCCCCAATTGAACTTCACCTTTTTCCTCAAAAGGTTATAAAATGGAGCCAGAATTTTTGAAAAATTGGGAACAAATTTACGGTAGCAGTTTGCCAACCCCAAGTTTTTGGTCGGGGGAAGTTTTGTACCACTTCTACTAACCGTTTGTCAGGTTGTACACCTTTCTCCGAACAAACATGCCCGAGGTATACTACCTCCTTTTTCAGGAATTGACATTTAGTAGGTTGTAGTTTTAAGTTATGTTCCCTAAATCTCTGAAATACTTCTCGTTACTTTCCGTTATGTTCATCCAGATTCTTCGCAAAAAACAATACGTCATCAAGGTAGACAAAGCACTTGATCCCCTGAAGACCTGTTAATATCCCATTTAATAAAGATTGAAAGAATGAAGGTGCCGTTTTCAATCCGAATGGCAATCTCTTGTAGTGGAAGTGACTGAAGTTTGTGCTAAAAGCTATCTTGTCACGAACTGCTGGATCCACCAACACCTGGTGATAACCATTTGCAAGATCTAAGGTAGTAAAATACCTAGAATGACCTAATCTATCCAGAATATTCTCAATCCGTGGTAGTGGATAAGAAAAAGGAATACAGACTTTGTTGAGTTCGCGAAAGTCCACACACAATGTATACTTTCTCTTACCTGCCTCATCAGTTCCCTTTTTCGGTATTAATAAGACTGGAAAATTGAACGGGCTGTTACTATGTTCGATTATGTCATCCTCCAACAACTTTTTAAGGTGCTCCTGACATTCCTCTCTATGGGCTTCAGGCATTCTATATTGCTTTTTATTTATGGGCCCGGTGTCGTCCATCAAGGGAAGTTTGAACATGTTCGTCGGAGTTTACGTTAGTTTATCCCCAGGCAAGTGAAAGATATCGCTGTATTCATAACAGATTTGCATTGCTGCTTCCCTCTCTTGCCAATTCGGCTCATCCGCCAACTCCAGAGATTTTTTCATTACTTGAAACCGTTGCTGAGTGATTTTCGTTCGACCCTCGGGATTTCTTAATGGTCTTACCAAATACTTATTTAAGCTTTCCAACTTTGGCTTAAATTTGTTTATCTCGATTGCCTCAGTCAATGCTAGGACAATTCCTACAAAGGCTTGTCCGTTACTGGGCCTAATCAGGGTATTCCCACAATACACACCGGGGCATATCTCTTCTGCCATACATACCAGTTCAGAATCGCTCGAGACTTGAATTATTATCAGCTGCTCGCTTCTTGGCTCCAAGCGGATTGGTCTTTTCGTGTCCTGAAATCTGAGAATAGAGGCAGAGGGTTCAGTTTCGAGGCTATTTATATGGACTTCCGTGCGAGGATGTCCTAGTCCGTTTTTCCTTTCAACCGCTACCCTTACCTGCTCTTCACCACACATTTCTTTGGGCCACGCTATAGACTTTTCTACTGCAGGACGAAAATCCCTTTGCTGCGCTCCTGTGCGAAGGATTGTGGTTAAGGTATTTCCGTGCTTTTGCCTAAGATCCAGCTCGTCCGCCTCTAGCTATTTTCCGCTCCTTCTGTGCTATCCGTTTACATTCCAGTTGTATATTCACTGTTTCATCGCTGTTGCTCACATATTTCAAGTATTTCTCTATGCTATCTGAAGCGGCACTTTCCTTGCGCACAATATCTTTTAGCCCTGTGACTTTTTCTTTAATACGTAGCCTTACAGCTTCTGGTGAAATCTCCTGTGGCTTCTCTGTACTAGATTGACTAGAGGTATATCTATCTAACGTATGATTATCAACATTTTCTTTCCCTGTTATGTTTTCAAAAAGTGGCCTTACTCCCCTGTTTCTTTCTACGCTTTGAATTGACAGTGTATAACCAACACAATCAATAACGGCTCTGCTTTTAAGGAACTCCATGCCTAATATTCCATCTGCAGGTATGGATTCGTATCGTGTATGGTATGAAGTACACAAGTCTGTTGGCTAGTACCAAAGCCTAGTAAAGCTTGACAGGTTCCTACTGATTTTCTCTGTGTACCAAACAATCCTCCTATAGTGATTGTTTCTTGGGTTTGTATGGGCGTACTTCCTTTTATTTTATTTACCATAACTATATTGCATGAAGATCCCGTATCTACTAATAATACTAACTTACCTACTGGTCCTATGTCTGCGTCGACTGTGATTATACAATTATTTAATGAACCTAATTCTACTGCACTATTTTTATCTCTGGTTAACTGGGTATACTCCAATTCTCTTAATTGAAGGCAGCTGAGTCCCGAGCTGCCGCCCCTCGTTTCCCTCATGGTTCCATGCTCTGCTAGTACTTTCTTAAACATATATCCGTATAATGGTCACTTGTCTTACAAAATTGACAATAGAGAACATCTCTTCTCTGAGTGAATTCTGTTGAGTTGTCTATCACTGTATCTGCGAACCTGACTTGTTGATTCCTATAGGTGTCGCAGCCCTGGGTGCGACCTCCCCTCCACCACCCATCTCCCACTACTAGTATTTGGTTATATAGGGTTGTATTACAGTATCGGCGTAAACGCTTTTAGCATTTCATGAATTGACTGAAAATTTCAGCCACATAATGTAAAAAGTGGCTAAGTCAAAACCGGTACACTATCTGCCTACTTTTCATGAAGTGTCTAGACTTTTCGTGAAATGCTGAGTTCCGTCAAATGTCTACGACATATATAAGTAAGAGATCGACATGCTTATAGTGTAAATAGGTTTACACGATTGTTATAAATATCCGTATAAAACCTAACACAAATCATCGGTGATCGATCACATCATACCACATCATATTATCAGAGCAATTTTTTTTTATATACATATTTAATCATTCTTGGGAGCAATTGAAGTCGGTGCAGTGATGAGCAGATGGACTGATAAGAGAAGAAGTATATAAAAGGGAAATTGTGAGTGCATTAGATAAAGCCTAAATTGAGTCATCTTATATACCCGGACTCTAGACCTACCGCAAAATTCGGCCCGGTTTCTCCACAATAAATTTATCTTCCAGCTCATCACTTCAATAAATCAAGGTCATAAGTGCTTATCATTGATCTGATATTCGGTGCTTTTAACAAGAATTGTAGCACTCAATATTTGTTTTTTTGTTAAATTGCATGTGCAAACGTCTAAAACATCCAATCCTCGAGGGATTTCAACTAATTATTTGGATTATTCAATAGATTATATTTTTACATTTTTTTTTTTTTTGGTTTCTCCGCTCTTGCATTTTTTTTAGGTAATACATTTTGCTTTGGATTTAATCATCTCTCTATTCAAATGAGCTATATAAATATATATACGCATTAACCATACATTTAATTGTTTTTTATACGTGTGCATTTACCCGACGACCTCCGTATATAATTTTTTTTTTTTTTTTGAATTTGTGAATTGTCTACTCTAAACGGCGTAGTGCAGTGACGAACAGACAAGAGGGGAAGTATATGATCCTGATATACAAAACAAATCAGTGTTGTCGCTCGGTTATTGCAGCCTATGTACAATTATAACAACTCGACCTATATTATAAAATTTGACCCAGTTTTTCTGCAAGGTAGATCCACTGGTTCTACATTTGGACATGCCAAGGCCGCAAATTGCTTTCGTAGTTTTGCATCGTCGGAATAATCAAGATCATAAACAAAAGTCTTTGAAATGGTTATCCTCTTTCATCTATTAGTACATACGATTTTGACAACATACGGTGCGGAAGAGGGGCCATTTAAGATTGGAATCTACTTATATAACTATTTTGTCTACATAGTTCTGAGCGGTGTATATTGATATATTTTATTATATTTTCCACAAATAGGAAATTCTTTTTCTTTATTTAACGTTTTGTTTTTCTAGTGTTTAAGGATTTAGGAACTATATATACGTACTAGTAGGTACATATGCACGTAGTAAATTATAATCTCCTACATATAGGAATTTCTTTTTTTATTTCAAATTTCGCCAATTTAGTACTTTAAGGTTTATGGGCTAAACTGTATACATTCTGACAAATTTGACAAACTTTTCAGTATTTTGTGGTAGTACCCACATGTAAAAATATTTTTTTGATTTGATATTTTTCTATTTTAATGCTTAAGGATTTATTGCCTATATGTTTACGCATCTGCATACTCTTTCAAATTTAGAAAATTTTAGCAATTTTTTTTGAGGTAGTACTTACATGGAAAAATTATTTTCTTATTGAGTTGGTATTTTGCTGCTTTAGTGCTTTTAGATTTATGAGCTATGAGTATATGTACGCAGTTTTTTCAAGTTTTTTTTTATTCTGCAATTTTCTTTGGAGGAAGTACCCACATACAAAATTTTCTTTTTTGGTTTGGTATTTTGCCATTTTATTGCTTTAGGTCTTATGAGTTATATGTGTGCACTTGTACATATCTACAAATTTCGCAAATTTTAAATATTATAGTGGTTAAGAAATTTATAAGTTACACGTACATACCCACATATCTTATTATAATTTCGCATATGAATTAATCTGTTGACCGTATGTAAATTTTCCTGAGCGCTGAGATTTGGGCTATTAGCGGGACTGCAACATAGAACTTATTGATAAATTTCATCTTGCCCTATCTGAGGAGTTTCTTAATTATTTTTGAAGGACTCTTGGGTAATTACTCGCTGCTGGTGTTTACTTTCATGTTAGTGGGGACTTGTCAGCGTACATATAGTTGTCTCTGGTAGAAGATTAAAAGGATATTCGTTACCTATCATTGGTATATTTTCTTATTAATTAAAGGCTAACAGTTAACTCTCGTCATGGAAGTAAACAGACTAAATCAAGAGGAGCTATCATATGAACTCCAACTGAGGGGCTTACTAACTGGAACAGTAGATAAGATGCGACCTAGCTTGCGTGAGGCATTGAGAGTTGAAAAGGGGGGAAGGCCACTAGTATTGAACCCTTCACCGTTCGCTTATGAAGAGGATGTAGAGGCGTTGAATAAGAAAGTGGAGGAAATTCAGGGCCTCTTAGATGTCTTCGAAGGCGATTCGGCTAGTGGGGATTATCGGAAACTATTGACAATAATCGAGTGGGCTTTGGGGAGGCTGAATAGAGCTAAGCCGAACAAGGAGGATCAGAAGAAGGAAGTAGCTCAAGTTCGAGCTAATATGGTCTTGAGTTTAGGGACATTGCAAATCAAGGCTGATGGCGGGTATGAAGAAGACGAACCTGAAGCTGAAGATTTGTCAATGACGGCTAAGGTGATGGCTACTGCTCATACAAGAGTCCCACTATACATATGGGAAATTAAATTTTCTGGGGATCCCGGCCAATCGTTAAATTCATTCCTAGAGCGGGTTAGTGAGCTAACTGAAGCACGTGGAATCAACAAGCATCAACTATTTCACTCAGCGTTAGATCTGTTTTCAGGGCGAGCTCTTATTTGGTATAGAGCGAACAAGCCAAGCTTTCATTCTTGGTCAGAATTAATTAGGGAATTGAAGAAAGAGTTCTTGCCTTACGATTACGATGACCGGTTACTCGACGAGATTAAGAGGCGAACACAGGGCAATGGGGAAACCATCGGAATATACATTGCGATTATGATAAATATGTTCGCGCGGTTATCTGAGCCTTTAACTGAGCTCCCAGAAATTCGCCCAAGATAATAATTCTCCATCCAGAGATAGTCAGCAGTTTGAAAGGTGTGACGATACAATCAACACGTTAGTGGATTATGTCTTTACGGAAGTAGAGGGTGATGTTCCTCCACACTTAGCAATTTCGATTTTCGGTCTTAATGTTTGTGGCTTGTTAGATTCAGGGGTTCAGGATGGGAGTTATTGGTGTCTTGTGAACTTAAGGTTCAAAAATCAAGGGCGGAAACTGTTAGCTTGGCTGATGGGAAAAGGTGCATGTTCTTGGCGAAGTTAGCCTGCCTATTGAGCTTGAAGGGCGGATTGCAATTGTAGATGCTTTAGTTATCCCGGAGCTCCCACATAGCATGATTTTCGGTATTGATTTTTGCGTGCAATGGGAATAACAGCGAATTTAAAGGAAAATTCATGGCACTTTGGGAACGAAGATATTACCTATCATATAGATGCGCTAAGGGGGCATTCTAAATTGACAGTCGAGTCGAGCAACAAAGAGAACTTACTGCTATAATAACGGAAGCTGAAAAAAAGGTTATAAATGAGGAGCTCGAAAAGATGCTTGAAGCCGGGGTTGTAGAGCATTCAGATAGTGCCTGGTCCTCTTCAGTAGTAATGGCTAACAAGAAAGATGGAATGTATCGTTTTTGCGTCGACTATCGTAAGTTAAATAAGGTCACGAAAAAGGATGCCTACCCTCCCCCGTATATCTCACCGACACTCGATAAACTTCGTGATGCTAAGTACATGTCGTCACTCGACATTAAGTCGGCATTCTGGCAAGTACCTATGGAAGAGAGTTCGATGCAGTACACAGCATTCACAGTCCCGAACCGCGGCCTATTCCAGTTTCAAAGGATGCCCTTTGGACTAAGTAATTCGCCTGCAACTTGGCAGCGCTTGATTGACAGAGTACTTTCAGGAAGCTTGGAAAGCCGCGTGTTCGCATATCTCGACGATGTTATCATAGTGACGCAAACATTCGAGGAGCACAAAGAAATACTGAGAGAAGTTTTAGAGAGATTAATTATTAATTAATTAATTAATTAAGTCATTAATTATTCGAAGTGTGAGTTTTGCCGTTCAGAGCTAAGGTACTTGGGTTATGTCTTAGGGGATAAAGGACTTCAGGTAGACCCAGAAAAAGTTAAGTGCATCTTGGAAATTCCTCATCCTAAGAATGTTTCAGAGGTTCGTCCCTTTATTGGCATAGTCGCGTGGTACCGTAGATTCGTCCCACATTTTTCATCGATATTAGCTCCAATTACAGATCTGCTAAAGAAAAAGAAGAAATTTGTGTGGTCTCCAGAGTGTGAAAAAGCTTTCCACACCATTAAAGAAAACTTGGTCAGCGCTCCACTCCTGACATGCCCAAATTTCGACCATCCCTTCATCATACATACCGACGCTTCAGGATATGGTTTGGGAGCTGTCTTAACACAGAGAATAGATGATGAGGATCGCGTAGCTGCCTACTTGAGCTGCTCCTTGAATCGATGTGAGAGGAATTACTCTACTACGGAGCGTGAGTGCTTAGCAGTTTTGTGGGCCATTGATAAGTTGAGGCCATATATTGAAGGAACCACGTTCACGGTAATAACAGATCATGCGTCATTAGTTTGGCTACACAATTTGAGGGACCCCATGGGCAGATTAGCCAGGTGGGCAATGAAATTACAACAACATGATTTCGATATAATTCACCGTAAAGGCAAAGAACACCTGTTGCCAGACTGGTTGTCACGTTCTGTTCCGGTTGTAAATTCTTTTAAAGAAAATGAAAATACTGGCAATAAGTTGTATGACAGAATGGTGGACAATGTTATTAAGTCTCCTTCAAAGTTTCCCGAATGGCGAATTGAAAATGATAACCTGTGGCGACACACCCAACCCAAATATCCCTCGTTAGCGATGGAACACGAATTCTGGAAAGAAGTGGTACCTAAAGGACGAAGAAAAGCTCTCATATTTAAGGCACATGATATTCCCACCTCAGGCCACTGCGGTGTTCAAAAGACGTACGCTCGAATTAGTAACATGTACTATTGGCCGAAGATGAAATGCGACATTCCTTCTTACATTAAAAATTGTACAACGTGTCAGGCTATAAAACCCGAGCGGAAGAAGCAGGCAGGCCTCATGACAGTTCGCAGAGTAGCAGAAAGGCCTGGGGGGTGCTTAATTATCGATCTAATTGGGCCACTTCCTCGATCAAACCGCGGATTTGTTTATATCCTTAGTGTAGTGGACCAGTTAAGTAAATTTCCTATGCTTTTTCCACTACGCTCTGCGACTTCTGGCCCGATAATTCAGGCACTAGAGGATTACATATTTCTGATTTTTGGTGTGCCTAATACTGTGATATGTGATAAAGGCTCACAATTTAGGAGTCGTGAATTCAGGAAGATCTGCGAAGAATACGGTGTAGAAATAAGATTCACGGCTTTGTGCCATCCACAAGATAACCCGGCTGAAACGGTGAACCAAATAGTGAAGTCAATGCTTAGGGCGTATGTTTCAGATAGCCATCGAACTTGGGATCAGCACTTGGCGAAAGTCGCGTGCGCTATCCGAACCTCAACGCAAGAAGCAACCAAATTCACTCCATACTTCATCAACTTTGGCAGGGAAATGATAGTTCCTGGTGCGTCATATAAGAAAGCAGGGGACAATGAATTGTTTGACCCAGAAGCACGATCTTCAGCATTAAAGGGGCTAATTGAAGATGTAAGGAGAAGGCTCATGAAAGCGGCAGAGTCTTCGAAGCAAAAGTATAATTTGCGTAAAATATATCGAAGCTTTCTCGTATAAGATATGGTTTGGAGAAAGATTTATGCACTTTCGGATGCAGCGAGGTATTTTAATGGTAAGCTGGCACCTAAATACACCGGACCATTGCGAGTAATTAAGAGAGTCTCTCCCTGGACATTCGAATTACAGGAACCTAGTGGGAAAAGTGCCGGTGTTTGGAACTCTAAAGACTTGAAACCATATAATACGGCTGGAGAGCGCTTTGAATAGAGTCTATACATATTTGATCTTCCCGTTCATTCTCCTTGGTTGAGTCCTAAGTGATAGTTTTGATAGCATTGGAGTCTGGAGTACAATATGTCACTTTTGACTATATAGTGAATACTACCCTTTACTATGGACACTCGGTTTTGTTTTAATTTTTAATTTAATGGCCATAAATCACAGTCGTAATCAGCGAATTTTAAGTAGTTTAGGAGAAATTTTCTTATGTTTAGTCACACACACAAAGTTTGAAAGTATTCGAACCATGGTGTTTGGATCGCACGCCAATGCGAAGTCCAGTGGCTCGAGCCTTTCCTAAGGAGGAATATTGTGTTTCAAGGTGTTCATGTCATAAGTTTGAATGGATAGGATTGATTTTGCATAGCTTTACTACTATGGTCTTCCTTGTTACGTGGAATCCCACAGTTCGCTTTATTGATGAAATATGAATTGATGATTAACAATAATGCTTTAGGTTTAACGTTGTATTTTATAGAAAATTGCATTGGCTATTTTCGTAATAGATTTCTAAGTCGAAATCTCTCGGAGGAAAGGGAGGGATGTTACATAGCGAATCCATTCCCAGCTGAAAAGTGATGTCCTAGAAAAATAAATAAGAATACAATTAGCGAAGATATAATTACAATAACAAGGGACACTTACCTTTATGTATGTCGTCCTCTTTGTATGTGTTTCGTCCTCTGCATGAGTGTCGTCACGTCCCTCAGCATCCTATAAGAATAATTCTGCAAAGGAATTTAAATTTTCAGATGAAACCGCAAATAGGCTAGTGAGTTACCTGTGTCGCAGCTGGGAAGAATAGTTCAGATCCACGGTTAATATTTTCTTCATTCTGGTCATACATTGAGCCTTTACGCCTTTACTCGGGCTTTGTTAGTACTACTGGATTACTGTCAGCCGTCACCTGAAATTGCAAGATTTATATAATGGACCTACAAAATATACCAATATACTCACCGAACGGATTTATTGTGAGCTATTTTCATTCTGGATACTCCCTGGAATCCAAAACGTCGTCATCTAAATTTAAATGGTTAGATAAGATAGTCATGTAGAAAATGAATTTGTAAATAGATTAAATAGGTATAGATATTTCCTTCTAGCAAACTAGATAAATTAATGAAGAACATTTGTCAAGATGATGTACGGCGAGCAGTGAACTATGCGATGTGCAACCAGTATTCTAAAGAAAAAAGGCGAAAACAAAAATCAGAAAGACAATGCAGTACTTATCGCCAATCAAACGAAATGTAGAAATTAGATACAATATCTTACCTCCTCGGTTCAACCTCCTCTCGCAAACGGAACCCATAGCCTAAAACTGAAGGAAGAAATTAGAGATCTATATCACATTCGGACTTACCTCTGACATCCACTATCTATATTCTTGAGTTGTTCGCAGCCCAAAGCATAACTTCCCAACAGCAAACATAATTTGAAACGACATGAATACTCGCCCGTCACAAGAAGGTGTTAAAATACAAATCCGAAAACTTCACGTAAACCAAAACATAACTTCCGTATAACATCACGCAATAAAATCAAGAGGGTAGAACAAGTTTCAAAATTCAAATCAATTGCCGCCATAAGATTCACCAACTGGGAAATATCCCAATATGAAATACGGGGAATATAAATCGGAAGCCGCAATAATGGGCGATTCGAGAGGGGAAAAGACTTTGGTATGTGAAGCGGACAGCTCAAGGGCAGTCAAAAGTCAAGCAGTAAGTGAAGCAAGTGTCATAGTACGCAGCTGGAAGTTTTTTTTAAAAAGAGGAAAAATAAGAAGGTCAATTGGTAGTCGAGAATTTAGACAATAATGGCTGAAGAGAAGAAAACGAGTGGAAAAGAATGAAAAGACGAAAATCATCAGGAAAAAAAGATTTTAAAGTGGAGCTGAACCAAGGAGGATTGAAATAGGTACGTACATGAAACCCTCCTCGAAGGGTATCAAGTTAAGTACTGCATTTTCTTTGTGTTTTTTCTATTATTTGGTGTTTAGGTGATTTACCGCCTAGTGGAAATATTTGTTTTATAAATAGCTATCGATTGAAGCAATTGATCATTTATCAAGTGTGTCGGTTAAGCAAACTTGCATACTTCACTGCCCGGTCAGTTTTGCTCGAAGAGCCGGATTTCTGTATGAATAATAAATTAAGTGTTTCGAACTGATTTTGGTTTCTCTAATTTTTCAATTTTCTTGGGATTTGTTCCTCAATTTTTCTTTATTCTGAGTTCGTGGACCCCAAAACCACGTGGCGCCCACAGGTGTTTCAGACCCCAACCCTTCTCCATCTCTAGCCGGGGTACCGATTGCGCGTAGGATATAGCGCGTAACAATTTTCTCGCTTCTTCTTCTTCTGTCCACCTTTTTTGTAACTCTCCTGTTATATGCTCCCCGATATATTGCCAGTCCTGTTCATAATTCTGCAATATTGCCTGACATTCCTTAAGTTCCTGTGTTTTTAGTTCTAATTCCCTTTCATGGGCCTGATGGCATGCTAATTCTTCCCTAGTTAAGATATTACTCCTACCTGTGGACATTTAAGTGTTATGACAGAGCTATTATACTAATAACATTGACACCCCGATGAAAAATGTCCCCTACAGCTCTTATCTATGTTAAATGTTAATGCGACGACCTGACCAGACTCACATTCCTGCAAAGCTCATACCCGATATTTAAAAAACTCAACTTAAAATACCCCTATTCGAGCCCATTAAACCCGGACAATATGACGATTAAATACCCTTACTATGTATTAATGAGAGCAAAAAACGAAAACAAACCCCACAAATTTATATTCGGTCAACTAGGCTCTCACTCTCACCTAACCAGCACATATCTATTTTAATTTACTTGCACCGTATAAAATTATCAAATTTTGCGTGAACTCAAATAAAACTAAAAAAAAACACTTTAACACATCTTAAAATTTTAATATTATACATACTCATATATAACTCTACAAATTCAAAACTGTAATATAATTACTACGTTCAATACTCTAAACTCCTCTTTTATGTGTACCTATATACAAATCAAACATATTATACTTTCTCAATATTTCTATTTTACTTATCCCGATGCATCAGATGCACCATACTTTATTTAAAACTTTCTACATACATTTGGCCGAGCAAATGCACATAAACAAAGATTTTTTCCGTGAGTATAACACGACGTTATTACGTGACGGTGAAATTCATATCACTAACTCTCACGCAGCTAAAACACATACCTATATCACAAAGTATTTACAAATATTTCACCTTATAGCTTATTTCGAATTTTATCACATCTTAAATTTAACACTTTCTCTGAAATAAAAAAATCTAGGAGGCGATAACTCGCCGAAATTTGCTTGTTAAAGGCGTCTTACGACAGCCGACGTTTTTCCATTAAACAAAAAAAAATTATTAAAACAAAATTATTTTTATTATGATAAATTCAAATTATTCTTACTTTAAATTTACCGGCTGCGCCAATTTTTCGTGCCCCTAAGCAATATATCAATCAACGGAAAATTGTTCACTTAATTTAAGCTCCACTTCTTCAAAAATAAGAACAACGCTCGAATTTCTTGATCACATATAACTCTTTATTGATTCCAAACCTGACCTAACTTAACTTTGCGTATTTGTTCCAAGCCGAACGGAACTTGATACCTATCAAAAAGATACGACGCGAATACACACTGAACGACACTCGCCAGACCAGTCATTGGCCTTTTTATGCCCCAATATTCGGAAGTAAGCTTTCTTTGCTCACAACGCGGATGTAAACAAACGACAACAACCTTGTCGTTTGTTCTACCGGTTGCAGCACCTGAGTCGCTTAGTAGTAAACAATCGCTTTACATAACAATTACTATACGAGGTTAATTGTTATCGTAATAGTCGATTTCTCCACTAAGCGCTCATCGTAGCCAGCTGTTGAGCTAATCAGCGAAATACCGGCAGTTGCAGAGCAGTACCATGCGAGGTTACTGTTTACCAATTGCTAATTATTTCGCTAAAATGCGCCCTTGGCTGCATGAAGAATCTTCCTCATATTGGGCCATAACACGGCAAAAACCGAGATGACGTCATACGTGATATCTACAACTTCTCCGCTAATAAAAGAAAACAGCAAAAGCAAGGCATGCTGGTAGTACCGGCTAATGTCGCTAGGGAACTTTACTCAAGAAATGGCGTTTGCACTCGAATCCAAATTATGGAATATGCCAAATTTTATCAGGGCATTGGATAGTAATTATATAATTGCCAATAACAAATGTCGCTAATATCTCGAAAACCAAACCACAACAAGTTCGCTTTGTGTTATCTCAAAAGAATTTAACTCCAACATTTTTGCCTACTTACTCGCCTATGTTAAACCCTATCGATACATCGTTTTCTAAAATGAAGGCTAATGCACGTTCAGTTTTAGGTGCCATGAGTAGAGAACATACATAATCTTCCCTCAGTGATCGATGACTATTCCAACTAATATACAGGGTGTTTCCCCTTAGGAGGTCCATAGAGCGGGAGGTGATAGTACTCACCTAGACGAACCAAAAATTGTATGGCAGGGGGGGGGGGGGGGCAATATCAACCGTTTAGGAGTTACAGGGTGATTCATAAAAAAAGCTAGGTTTTCACAAAACAACCTGTATATTAAAAACTACAGGGCGTATGGTCACAGTTAAGGGCTCACTGTATGCAGAACTTCATGGCCTTTCCAACGACATCTCAACCAGCCCCGTACCCCTCTCCCCTCAGAAGTTATGAAGGTCTAAACTAAAAATTTCGGATTTTCTTTCCTTTTTTTTAACATAACTTTTTTTTATAAAAACTGTAAACTGTAGACTCTCCTCTTTAATATTACCTATTACACCCAATGTGCTATCTGAAGCCCTTTAAGAGTTATTAGCTCTAAACCTATTCTCAAACCTATTTTCAAGCCTATTCTCAACGATAATTTGTTCCCTTAGCACGTCATTTTAAAAAATATCGTCTTTTTTCGGTGTGACCTGAATAGGTTATGAGTTAATAACTGTTTAACGGCTACAGTTAACACATAGGATGTAATAGGTCAGGTTAAAGAGGAGAGTCTGCAGTTTACAGTTTTTATAAAAAAAAGTTATGTTAACGACCTTTTTGCAAAAATAATAGAGGTCAAAGTAAAAAAAAAGGAAAGAAAATCCGAAATTTTTATTTTAGACCATCATAACTTCTTAGTGGAGAGGGGTACGGGGCTGGTTGAGCTGTCGTTGGTAAGGCCATGAAGTTCTGCATACAGTGAGCCCTTAACTGTGACCATACGCCCTGCAGTTTTTAATATACAAGGTGCTTTGTGAAAACCTAGCTTTTTTTATGAATCACCCTGTAACTCCTAAACGGTTGATATTGCCCCCCCCCCCCCTGCCATACAATTTTTGGTTCGTCTAGGTGAGTACTATCACCTCCCGCTCTCTGGACCTCTTAAGGGGAAACACCCTGTATTTTGGATTTGGTTTTACTTAACCCTGAGGCTGAGTGGATGGTCAACCGTTGCACTGAAAAGTCGGGTTGTTGTATTGCAGATTATTTATGCACGCAAAATTTGAGCAAAATTGTATGAAATGCTTATTTAAGTTGAAATAAAATATTTTAAATATAGATAAATTTGTTAAGAGATTAAATATATTTGATAAAGGTTTAAGTCTTTTTGTTAACAGTTGAAACTCATTCTATAAGGGGTTAAATATATTTGTTAAGGGTTTAAAATGATTTGTTCAAGGTTTAATTTTATTTGTTAAGGGTTTAAAATTATTTGTTTAAGGTTTAAATTTATTTGTTAAGAGTTTAAAATCATTTGTTCAAGGTTTAAATTTATTTGCTTAAAGTTTAAACTCATTTGTTAATGGTTTAAATAAATCCGAGAATGCTATATAAAAATTAAATCCCATAAAAAAAAGTTTTGACAAATATTAGTCAATTCATGAAAAAAAAATTGATAAATTTTTTTTAGTCTAACAGGTAGGTACCCCTTTAATCCGTCAAATTTAAAATATATTAAAAAAGCAAAATAAATAAATTCACTAAAAAGGAAAAAAATATTTTTTCATTCTCAGTGATTTACATAAGAAAAGTTTCATTGCAAAAACAAGAAATGTTAGAACTCAGATTTAATCTTCAAAGTTTGGGCATGAGTTTCAGTTCGACAATTGTGATTATAGTTATGGATGCCCAAATTTTTAAGATTTTATTTAAGTTCTAGCATTTCTTATTTTGCAATGTTACTTTTCTTGTATATATGACTGAGAAAGCAAAAAATATTTTTGACTCTTTAGTGTAATTTATTTATGAAAGTTATTTATTTTAAAAGTTTTTTTTAGTATTTTATTTTCTACTTTTTACTCATTAGATTATCGCTAAAAACTCATATAACGGTACATAATCTATATGACATATGAATATTAATTCGCATCTATGTACGTTCTCTTGCGAACGTTGTGGTGTAATATTTTTCTCTCTACGGTAAGTCGTTTCTAGAAGATTATCGCAGTTTAATGTAAGTACTTCGATGTAAAACATGATAAAACTGGAAAAATTTATTTTACTACAAAACCTATATAACGGTTTAACAAAGAAAATTGAAATGTTCTCATGAAATATGTAAACTATTATGCTAAAGCCCTTAAAAGAAAAATCAGCCCCGCCGCACCAACCTACACCATCTGTACACAAATTCGAAAATCGCGCCTTTTAACGATATTCGGATGAAAAATGTCTGTTATAAAGTTCCTTACAGAAGAAAACAATATATGCCATTTAATGGCACTTAGCATAGACATTTAATTTGATATCGTACATGGCCCAAATTGGATAACCCTAATCGGGGTAGGTACAACCTGCATCCCAAAACCCCCAAAACCGTAAAAAAAATTTAAGCCATCGGAAAGCTTAACATTCACTCATTCTATATCAGAAAACCATCCACGATTAGTACCTTTAAACTCTTCCTAAAATGTCAACACTTAAGTCACGAACAGCGCCCTTATGCACAAAATTATTTATTAAAGGCTTAAAGTTATTTAAAAGATACGTACTAATCTCAGGACGTATTGTGAATCTGGAATAAACACATTTGTCACGAAACTCTGATTTTACTGTAGCGAACCCGATATTAGATAAAACGGAAAACTTTTCTTTCAGCCACGTGTTCTGGATCTATAACCAGAGAGGCAGATAAAATGAAGCACCCACTGGAGTCTACTGATAACAAGACAATTAGCTTTATTATAGCTATTATGAAGTAAATCTACCAGTATACGAAGTTAACAGTGAAAATGAATGTTGACCATATATTGGTTGAACAGTCGATGTAAATATGAAATTCAATGATACAATTCAATGATATTGTTTGGCTCACACAAATCCATATAAATTGTTTGCTCCAAAACCTCTTACCGATCCACATCCAAGTTCCTACAAATATAAAAAAAGCGGCCAAGTACGAGTCGGACTCGCACACGAAGGGTTCCGTACCATCGTACAAAATTTAACACTATGTACTTTTTATTTAAATACTTTCGTAACTCGATTTTAATTTTGAATTTCGTACACAGCAAGCAAATGGAAATAAAGAAATAAATAAAACTAATAACAATATAATCGATTCTTCAACACCAATAGTTCACCCAAAGAAAAATACACGTAAAAGTATCAATTTTGCTGTAAAATTAATTGATTTTCGCAATCAAAGTCGACCTTATTTCCACAGTTTTCAATTTTAAAGCCAAGTAGTTGTCGAATTGTACAATGTTATTGTTTTTAGCTATTAGCTGTGAAATTGACTTAGTATTACTGTCAATGTTTTTAACTTTAAATTAATAGCTTCTACCGTAAAATTTATAGTTTTATATTCCAGTGTTTCTACAAAAGAAGCTGTCATAATTACAACAATATTTGATTATTTCCACTGCAAAAGTTATAAGTCTAAGACGAAGTAATAAATTCTACAACCAGAGGATATATCTTTTACCCCGCTTTTTTTTCAATTTTATTGGTAAACGTAGAAATTTATTTGAATGCGCTGAAAATTTTACATGTAATATTTACCAGTTTTTTTTTGCATAATATTTTCGTCGAGGATGTTGTTACCTGTAAGCATAGCAAGTGATATTATTTCCACGACGATGGATGCATTTATTAAAGTGAAACAATATAAAATCATTAAATGTGCGACTTAAAAGAATGCTATGCAATTTCTGCAAAGATGGTACTGGAAGTATGTATTTTAATTAAAACGAATATATTTGTAAAGTTTAACTTTATTAATAAGAATATTAAGTTTTTATAAAATATCTACATAATGGTACATATAAAAATAATCATAAAGTTTTATTTCGGAACATATGTTTCCCATTAAAATTAATATGTATTGGGGGACTTGTAATATATGTAAGTAATAAAGTTAAATTCTCTTTCAAAACTTTTGATAAATCCACAACATATGATCAAAAATGAAAACATATATATATATATATTTCCTTACAAATAAAAATTATTATTTCAATTTTAATATGGACAGCTATATGCCTAATTTTAATTAATCGTTTTTCATTCTTTTTAATTTTGGCAAAGTAAAAGTTAGTTTTGAAAACAGTGCCCTTGTATAGAACTTCTTTGCAGGAGAAAAGTTCATTTACTGAAATACTTAGTGTGTTTAAGAAATTACCAAGATAGTCGTTGTTTGTTATTTCTTCTACAAAATATTATTACGAGCGTGGCCTTAGTTCGTTATTTAAAACACAATATTTCAGATATCATTTACAAGTTCTTTCTTTTATTTAACTTCAGTATTTACTTTTATAACATTTACAAACAATTATCAAATCAACTCCTTATAGTTATCGCTAGTACTGTACTTCTAATTATCGCAATAGTTTACTTCGTTCATTTCACTGTCTGAAATAAGACTCGCCTCCTGGACGTGAGCAGCGCCGTATTTATACTCTACGAATTATCCTAGAACCTTCCTGAATATTCCATTCTCCAAACCCAGTTTACTAGGATGTCACTAACCTAAAGTTGTTTCCATTTCCAATAGATGTCGCTTGTATCACTTTGTGGCGCGTAACACTGCCCCCTTCTTAAAATTGTTCGTCCCGAACAACAGGTGATCCACGGTCTTGATGCTCGCAGTATTGACATAAACGATCTAGATGAACGATTTTCCGTTTGCCTCTTGTACCCCGCTGAATCCTATATACTACGTCATTTATTCTAGTCACTACTGAATACGGTCCTTCCCAGTGTTGTTGTAATTTGGGAGAACGTCCCTTACGTCGTTTCGGGTTGTACAGCCAAACAAGGTCACCTTCATTAAATCCTGCTGAGTTAGCACGTAAGTCATATCGGGTCTTCATCCGATCGGTATTTATTGCTAATTTTGCTCTCGTGACTTCGTGTACATCAGCTAATCGTTGTCTAAGTTCCGATACATAATCGTCTGGTAACTTTTGTTCACCTCTGGGTGTACCAATTTTGAGATCGCTAGGTAAACGCATCTCCTTTCCGAATATCACTTTTGCTGGAGTTTGTCCGGTCGTGTTGTGTACAGCTGATCGATAGGCCATTAAGAACATGGGAATATGTTGATCCCAATCGCGTTGGTGATAGTCGACTACTTTCTTTAGATGCTCGACCAATGTTCTGTTGAAGCGCTCTACCATGCCATCAGATTGTGGATGCAGAGGAGTTGTTCTGGTTTTTCTTATTCCCAGAATTTTACACATCTCTTGGAAAGTCCGTGATTCGAAGTTCCGTCCTTGGTCCGAATGAAGTTCATGAGGAACACCAAATCTACTGACCCAATTCATTACTACTTGATCCGCTACTGTGGTAGACTCTTGATTAGGGATTGCATAAGCTTCGGGCCATTTACTGAAATAGTCAATAGCAACTAATATATAACGGTTACCGTTATCTGTTTCTGGAAAAGGTCCAGCGATGTCTACGGCTATCCTTTCAAATGGGGCTCCTACATTATACTTATGCATTTCTCCTCTACTTCTGTGTGGTGGTCCTTTGCAAGAAGCACAGATAGTGCATCTGCGGCACCATTCCTCAACATCCTCTCGCATATGTAACCAATAAAACCTTTCACGTATTTTGGAAATTGTTTTATTCACCCCCAAATGTCCTCCAGATAATCCACTGTGCATTTCTTCTAGGACATCTTTGACCTGGGATGCTGGCACGACTATTTGCATTCGGAATGACTCGCCGTTAGTTGATTCCCACTTGCGCTTTAATATACCACATTCAACGTGAAGAGAGTTCCATTGAGCCCAGTAGCTCTTCAGTTTCTCACTCCTCTCCGAGATATCTTGCCATTGTGGTCTTTCCATGTCTTCTTTCCAAGCAAGAATAGGTGCTATGTCTGGGTCTTCCCGTTGAGCTGTTCGCAAGCTCTCGTTGTTCCAACCTGTCGATGGTTCCACCGTCATCAGCTGTATTGTTGCTTTTGTTTCTTTTTCTTCCAGCCGAACGCAATGTTTGCATTCAACTTTGCATGGACGTCGTGAAAGGGCGTCTGCATTTCCATGGATACGTCCTTTTCGGTGTTGGATTTCAAAGTCATAAGGTTGGAGTCGCTCTATCCATCTCGCCACTTGCCCCTCAGGGTTCTTAAACTGCAAAAGCCATTTAAGCGCTGCATGGTCAGTGCGGAGGATAAATTTCTGCCCGTAGAGATATTTATGGAAATGCTTGGTTGAGTTTACAATGGCAAGTAGCTCTTTCCTTGTAGCACAATAATTTCTCTCTGATTTTGAGAGTGCTTTGCTAAAATAAGCTACTGGCACCTCTTGACCATCCTCCTCCTGTGATAGCACTGCACCAATACCTACATTGCTGGCATCCGTGTCCAATATAAAAGTTTTTCCCAGCTTTGGATAGTGAAGCACTGGAGTTCCACAGAGCTGTTGCTTCAAATGTGCAAAACTCTCGTTACATTTATCTGACCATATGAACGGCTTTCCTTTTTCTATAAGTTGATGTAGGCTCCTTGCTATATCTGCAAAACCTTTTACGAATCGCCTGTAGTAGGTAGCTAATCCAAGAAAACTCCTTAATTGATGTTTGTCCTTTGGAACAGGCCAATTTTTCACAGCTCTTATCTTCTCTGGATCAGTTTTTACTCCTTGTGATGAAACTATATGCCCCAAATATTTTACTTCATTCTTGAATAGAGCACATTTATTCGTACTGAGCTTCAGTTTCGCATCTCTCAGTCTTTGAAGTACGTCCCGTAAGTTGTTTTTATGTTCCTCGAATGTCCTTCCGATCACAATTATGTCATCTAAGTAGACAAGACATGTTTTCCAGGTTAATCCTCGTAAAACACATTCCATGAGTCGTTCGAATGTGGCTGGAGCATTACATAATCCAAATGGCATAACTTTGAATTGCCATAAGCCACTTCCAACTGAGAAAGCAGTTTTTTCTCGGTCCTCGGGATGTATTTCCACTTGCCAGTAACCGCTCTTCAAATCCAATGTGGAAAACCATTGCGCTCCGGAAAGGGTGTCCAATGTGTCATCAATCCTTGGTAACGGATAGCTATCCTTTCTTGTTACATTATTTAGTTGGCGGTAGTCCACACAGAATCGGGTGCTGCCATCCTTTTTCTTGACCAAAACAACTGGCGATGTCCAAGGGCTGTTAGATTCCTCAATTATACCTTGTTCTCTCATGGAATTTATCATATCTGCAACTTCTGGTTGTTTGGCTAATGGTAGTCTTCGTGGTGGTTGCCGAATGGGCCTAGAATCTCCTGTATTGATCCGATGCTGGACAAGATTTGTTTTGCCGAAATCATCATCATTCATTGCAAATAATTCCGAAAATTCATCGATCATATCTTTGGCATCGTTGTATTGCTGTTCACTTAAGGCACCAGATGAAAGAAGTTTCTGAACCTGTTGAGTAGTAGCTGGTATACGTATTGCCTCCTTAATATTACTACCATTTTCCAAATTAACAATCTGATAAACAGGCTCACAATTTCCAATTATAGCACCTTCTTTTAGTTGTACCTCATTTTCGGATGTGTTGAGCACTCTGACTGGAATTAATGTTGCGCCTTCTGCCTTCACTAAAGTCTTACCAACGATGATGTTCGATGTTACTTTTGTAGGGTTAGGCTCCACCAGATAGAATCGGCAGGTCCCGATGTCATCAGTAAGCTTTGTCCATACTAGCGTCTCCGAGAATGCAGGGAGAGTCATATTCTCACAGACCATCGTCCTTAATTTTGCAGGATAATCTGTTCCTCCTCCTAGTCTCATAGGAATTTCTATGTTGCCATATTTGAGTATTCGTTCTCCGACATCTAAATTTATTTTATATGTGGTCATAAAATCTACTCCAAGGATGCATTCATCCATTATGTCTGAAACTAGGAAATTGTGAGGAAATAGTAGTTCACCTAGTTGAATATCCAAAGTTATTTCTCCAAAAACTTGTGCTGCGGCTCCAGTTGCTGTTCTTAGTAAATATTTGGTGGTATTGTGAAGCCATTTGTTCTTGACAAGATCCGCTCTAATAATTGATCTCGAAGCTCCAGTGTCGATAGTGACAACGCAGTCATTTTTCCCTACACTTCCATATATAACAAGACTGCTATTATTTCTCTTCAACTGGGCTATCTGTATGATGACTTCGGGGCTGTCGACTCTACCAACCAACTTCTGCCCCCCGAAGTTGGTTTTTACATGTTTTCCGACTGCTGAACAGGGGAGCTGATGCGACTAGTCGGTGTTTGATTTCTAGGCTCTCCCCGAATAGCTTGCTCCCTGGCTCGACATCTTTGGCATTCTGTTCTGTCCTCCTCTTCTGGTGATTCTGTTCGACGGCGTTTTCTGCAGTCCCTTTGGAGGTGTCCTGGTCTTTTACAATTCCAGCATCGCAGAATACCACGTGAAGAATTGCTCTGTGATGGCTGAATTCTATTACAAGTACATTCCTCCACCGAAATTTCTCTCACTCGTACTGCACTTCGAGAAGCTTGCCTGGCAGATTCATACGCTAGTGCATAGGCTAGTGCTTCTGCTGTTGATTTCTTTCCTGCTAGCCTCAACGCTTGTTGTAAATTTTGATCTGCAATAGCGTTCACAAATGCTTCTGTTGCCACTTCATTAAGGAAATCCGCATTTACGCTAGAGTATGAGAGATAAGCTAATCTTTCCACATCAGCCTGCAGTTGTTGTAGTGATTCGCCATGCTTTTGAATCCTGTTGCGTAGCTGTAGGCGATATACTTGCTGCATGTGTTCATCTCCATAACGTAACTCTATCGCCTGTACTAATGAAGTATAATCACGTTGCCTTTCTATCGGTATAGTTTGTAAAAGCTCTGATGCAGAACCTCGAAGTGCTAATACCAGAGCTGTAGCTTTGTCTGCATCATTCCATCCGTTTACTTCGGAAGCAGCCTCGAATTGTCTCTTGAAAATATGCCACGAATTTTGTCCATCAAATATTGGAGGTTTCATTCTGCCTGCATTGGATATTTCAATTCCTTCGTGCCGTGGTTGTCGATGCTTCATCATCTCCAAATCTGCTTTAAAGTTGTCAAGCTTCTCCGTAACATTTTGTTGTACTTCCGACACTTGTTGTTGAACTTCTAGCACTTCCTGCTGGATTCCTTCAATTTTTACATTTTGCTCGTCTAATGAATTCTTAAGAAAAGTCTTCTGTTCCTCCAAACAAGTTTCTAGACAATTCTGCAAAGAATTCTTTTGTTCGTCCAAACGGGCTTCTAGAGAATTCTTTTGTTCATCTAGACGGGATTCCAGAGAATTCTTTTGTTCCTCAAAAGCATTCTTTTGTTCCTCAAAAGCATTCTTTTGTTCGTCCAAACGGGCTTCTAGAGAATTCTTTTGTTCATCTAGACGGGATTCCAGAGAATTCTTTTGTTCCTCAAAAGCATTCTTTTGTTCCTCAAAAGCATTCTTTTGTTCGTCCAAACGGGCTTCTAGAGAATTCTTTTGTTCATCTAGACGGGATTCCAGAGAATTCTTTTGTTCCTCGAAAGCATTCTTTTGTTCGTCTAATCGGGCTTCTAGAAAATTCTTTTGTTCCTCAAAAGCATTCTTTTGTTCCTCAAGAGCATTCTTCACCTGCAGGGTTGAAAGCTCCATTTTGGTCATTAAAGTACCCAAAAGCTGTTCTATGTTCATCGCAGGCTCTTCTTCAGTTTCTGATTCTTCCTCGAAAATGTATGTCTCAGGATTCTTTTCTTCCTCTATCAAAGCTTGTCTAAGTCGCTCGAGTAGAACATTCTTTAGACCTGTCGTTTGCAATGACCGCTTCCCCAACTCCACTTTCAATTCCTGTATGCGAAGCTCCTCTAGTTTGCGTCCCATTACTTTGATAATTCACTCACAGTTTAATATAAAATTATCTTTCGGAATTTTCACTTAAAGCAGGAAAGTTTCACACGATTTCACCAAATTAATCACTCTTTGAATTTCAAAGTCAAATGCCACCACTTTATTTCGCGATTTTATTTTACTTCTGACACCAGTTATTACGAGCGTGGCCTTAGTTCGTTATTTAAAACACAATATTTCAGATATCATTTACAAGTTCTTTCTTTTATTTAACTTCAGTATTTACTTTTATAACATTTACAAACAATTATCAAATCAACTCCTTATAGTTATCGCTAGTACTGTACTTCTAATTATCGCAATAGTTTACTTCGTTCATTTCACTGTCTGAAATAAGACTCGCCTCCTGGACGTGAGCAGCGCCGTATTTATACTCTACGAATTATCCTAGAACCTTCCTGAATATTCCATTCTCCAAACCCAGTTTACTAGGATGTCACTAACCTAAAGTTGTTTCCATTTCCAATAGATGTCGCTTGTATCACTTTGTGGCGCGTAACAATATCATACTGTTTTATATTAACATCTCCTTCAAAAATATAAAATAGATTTTGAAGCATGTGTCAATATAAGTTATAAGCATACTAGTACACTTTAAAAGTGTTCGGTCTATATATAAAAAAAAATCTGTGATTGATGAAATATCCTCATCTACTGAAAGTATTGTTGGCTGATGTGTGAGCTTATATTCATACAGCTGTTTTTTTTATTAGCTATCTGGGGGAGCATGTCATTTTCTGTAAAGCAAAGTAAAATGAGTGAGTCCTCTGCGTCTTTGATTGCAATTTTCCAAGTTGGCTTACCCTGGCACTTTATAATGCATGAAAGACTGAAAGAGGAATAACTGAGTTCAACAGAAAAAAACAAAGAACTGTTTACTCCCTGTAAGAAAGAGAAGAGTTTTATTAAGAATAATATTTCTTGATTACTTTTAGCCACCATCAGATAATGTCTGTAAAGAGTTTATAATTTCTCTGTATCTCTTGGTCTTTACGGTGTCTTTTTCTGTATAAAATTTTAAAAGTCTTGCCTCTAAACTGGAATATTTGCAAAACAGTTTATTTTCAGCTTGGGGGAAAAGAGTTCTGAAATCAATGTTAATCTATTAATATTACATTTTATTAAAGATTTTAAATAAATGCAAAGCAAGAGACTCAGCATGCTTATAGAGGGGCCGTTCAGTGAAAAACTTTGTCATAGTTTGGTCTTCAGAGGCTTTAAATTCGGCGAGTCTACTACTTGATGTTTGTTGCCACTTCTCCTTTATTTCACTCCATGGCTGGTCATTGTACTTTAAAAATTCCTTTATTTGGAAATATTCTGGATTTGGTATCGACGTATTATCTTCATTTATGATATTATTGGCAGAATCATTTACTAGGCTTGGTCTTTTTAAAATAATTTGTCTAGTTTCTCTAGCTTAATTAAAATAGGCATTGTAGAGCATTCCTTTTGGATGGTCATATTTAGCTTTACAGGGTATAAAGTAAGTTTCCTTTAAAATACAAGTAAAGAAATGAAACAAAAATTAATAGCATGAATGTTTTTATTTACCTTTTTTTCTTCAGGAAAGCAATCAATAATGTCTATTGATATTTTCTCCAGTTCATTAGATCAGAGCTTTCGATTAAGTATATTATAGTATTCAATAATTAAATGTACTATTTGTCGTTGTTCCTGCTGCGTTATTAAATTTGTGGCTGTCTGGTGGTGTAAAATATTCTTCCCTTCTTCGACAGAATTTCTTTTACTGGCTTCGAGAGTAATTATTTTATATATATAGGGACTTGACAATTTTGAATTTAGTTTGTGAACACACCTTTTCACTTAACATCGAACTGTCACTGTCAGTTTATTCAGTAGACATAACCTTTTCATCATGGTGAAGTACACGAACGAACAACGTCTGCAAATCTTAAAAATTTACTACAGAAATTCGGAGTCAGTGGCCGCTACTTTAAGAGCGTTAACTCCGATTTTCGGTCGTAATTCTCGCCCTAGTAGACAGGCAGTAACAAGTTTAGTGAAAAAGTTTGAGTCTACATATTCGTTGTGTGATGTTGCCGTGCCAGTGAGACTACGGGTTGGTCGAAGTGTCGAAAATATCGCTGCCGTTGAAACGTCCGTAGCAAATGATCCAAATCAGTCAATTCCACGGCGTTCTCAAGAGTTGGGCATAGCCAAGACCACTTTATGGCGAATTTTGCGTAAGGATCTTACTTTACACCCATACAAGATCAGGATCACTCGAGAATTGAAGCCGATGGACCATTCGAAGCGACGTACGTTCGCCGATTGGGCTCTGGAAAAGATGCGCCAAGATGATCAATTTCATCGCAAAATCATCTTCAGTGACGAAGCTCATTTCTGGCTCAATGGGTGTGTCAATAAACAAAATATGCGGTATTGGGCTTGTGAAAATCCACATGTGCTTAATGAAAAACCACTTCATCCACAAAAGATAACTGTTTGGTGCGGTTTGCATGCCGGCGGCGTCATAGGGCCATATTTTTTCGTCGACGATAGCGGTCGCCACGTTACTGTGAATGGTGATCGTTATCGCGCTTTGATTATCGATTATTTTTGGTCCGAATTGGAATATATGAACTTGGACAGCATGTGGCTTCAACAGGACGGCGCCAGAAGCCACACAGCACACGTTACAATCGATTTATTGAAGAACAAGTTTGATGAGCGTGTTATCTCAAGAAATGGACCAGTCGATTGGCCGCCTCGTTCGTGCGATTTAACGCCTCTAGATTTTTTTTCCGGGCTACGTCAAGTCATTGGTCTAAGATAATAAGCCGACGACGTTGGAAGAGCTCAAAGCCAACATTGAACGCGAAATAGCAGCCGTTCCGGCCGAAATGTGTGGCCGAGTCATGGAAAATTGGGTCCAACGAATCGACCGCTGCAAACGTGCCCGCGGTGGCCATTTCATCGAAGTCGAGTTCCATTCATAAATGTTTTGAATGTACTTCAACCCGATAATAAAGTTTTCGAAATATCTCAAATGGTTTTCATTTTATTTTGAAAAAATGTTGTCTTATTGGAAAACCCATTATATATTCAGTTTGTGTTATATTTTATTACTTCTTGTAACCAAGCTCTAACTGAAGATGTTGAAGGCCCGGAAATGGTACTGCACTGATTTATCTGAAACGGTTTTCATTTAATAAAAATAATGAAAAGAAAAAAGTCAATAAGATTCAAGTAATACTCTTGAAAAAATTAAACTAGTTAATTTGTCTATTCTATAATAATCAAATAAAAAAAGTGATTTTAACATACCTGAGAGTCTTTCCACTTCTGCAATTCATCTTCGAACTCAAGTTGTAATCCCAGTTCGGTTGGTGAGAAGATTTTATCCAAGTTTTGTGATTTTAGAAGTAATAGACTTCTTTTAGTTAATCCTCGTCCTGAATAATATGCTATTTTAAAGTTTTTAAGTTGAAAGCAGATCAGAGTAGGAAAAACCCCAAATAGTATTAGTAGTGTAGCTATAAGAGCACCAGACCACTTTTTCCGTACAAAAAGTGCAAGGTAGAATCCAACTATTTTGATGGCTCTGGACCGAGGCTCTGGGCCCCTAGGGGATTCCGTCTAGTGGTCTACGTCACAGGGCCTGCCTGGGGAATTCCTTCCTACCGTCTGGCTGACCAGGGGATGATATCAACTGATTAGCTGATCCCCGTCAGCTCTTCAAGCTCTTGCCTTGACTGATTTTTTAATAAATTGAGGCACGGTGAGCAATTTTGAGGTGGTTCTGAGGCCGCTTTTGTACTGAAAATTTGGCATCTTGTGAAGGGGCGGGAAGCTTTATTAGTGGAGGTTGCTGGTTAAGTTTGATCTGGTCTTGGAGGCTACAATTTGACTTTGAGGTGCCCCCTCCTGTGTCTGGGTACTGGAGGCTGAGAGCTTTAGTGGCAATATCTGATACTATGACTAGGACTGTCTGGGGTGTGTTGGACTGGGCTACGTTACCTGTACCAAGGCTTGGGTAGAATGTGTGCGGCTTAAGTAATGATGTGAAATACCCTAAGCGAATTTATATCGGGGACTGTATACTTGTCAGCTTGAGTTGGGTTTCAGTTGTTTTCTTTAGTATGAGTACCTGTGGTATGTTGGGCTGGGCTACTTGGTGGCTGAGGAAACGTTACCTAGGGCGTGTCTGGATGTGTGCAGCTGGTGGATAAGAAATGTTGTGAAATTAGTGTAATTAGTATTAGCAATAATTCAAGTTAACCCTACAATATGCCAATAGATTCTAGAAGGTGTAGATTTCAACTATTTTGTTGGATCACTGTGGGTTCTGTGGAGGGGGGAGGGGATGGGGATGGGGGGCTGAAGTCGCTTTTGTACTGGAAATGTGACATCATCTTGAAGTTTTCTTTTAGGAGAATACTACAACAACCAATGTAGGTAGGTATGTTGACTTGGATATGTCCGTCTTCAGGCCGATACGTCACCGACCCTGAGGTCATTGACCTTTGACCCTTGACCTTTGACCCCTGACCCCTGACTCTGATGTCATTGACCTTCACACACACGCACACACACACACACACACACACACACACACACACACACACACACACACACACACACACACACACACACACACACACACACACACACACACACTACGTCATACTAAAAGATTTTCTACCAGGCGATATTCAGTACAATGTTATTAAATTAACAACAACAACTAACGTAGGTAGATATGATGACCTAGGTATGAAATAGCCTAATTTTTGATCTTCAGGTGTAATGCTTCTAGTTTTATTCATTGCATAAACAATTCGTACAGCCGAATAATGTAAACAAATTCGCAGTCGAATAATGTAAACAAAACTCTCACAGAGCCGAGTAAAGTAAACAAATTTATGAAAGATTCTCAATAGCTGAAAAAAAACAACAACTGATATGTTGCCTTAGGTGAGTAGTTATAATTGAAAATTTCTTTTGCTGAAAAAAAACAACTGCGGATTAAAAAGCCGAGAGTGAAATAGATCACGGCTGCTTGTAAGAAGTAGTGGAAATTAAAGCCTCGGTGGACAGGTGGCTGGTAATTTGATACCAATTTATAGGCAATCTCCCAAAACAAGTTTAATCCTGTTGTAACCAATCCGAATAAAGTAAACAATGAGTCATCCTCATGTAATTTGTTATCACCCCACTTCCTGTTAACAAATTCGCATTTAAGCTGAATGAGTCATGCACACCTGTGTAAACAAATTTAATCGAATGAGCCATCCTCACGTAATTTGATATCACTTCACTTCCTGTAAACAAATTCGCTGAATGAGTCATGCACACCTGTGTAAACAAATTCAATCGAATGAGTCATCCTCATGTAATTTGATATCACCGCTATAAACAAAGTCGCTGAATAAGTTATGCACACCTGTGTAAACAAATTTAATCGAATGAGCCATCCTCACGTAATTTGATACCACTTCACTTCCCGTAAACAAATTCGTATAAAGAAAACAGCGAGGTGTTCCTATAAAAGCGCAAGCAAACCGCTCTCAGTGTTAGTTTAAAATATAAAAAAATTAAAAATGTCTTCGGTGTTAGTAAATAAAAGTTTTTCAATAATTGAAAATTTCCGAAAAGATGTGATGGAGTGTTTAAAAAATTCAGTGAATAAAGACTATATTGTTCAAAAGTGCAATAGAAACATGCATAAATTTCAAGTTGCATTTCGGAAGTGCAATAAGAGTGCTAGGAAACGACATTTTGAGAGCTGTCTCGAGCAAATTAAATCATTGAGAGCACTATTGAGAACTCCCCGTCCAGGTGGAGGAATTACTCGCGTAAGAAGAAGTGATTTTGTAAAGTGGGAGGAAGTAAAGACGGCGTTTGCAGACAGAATTCGACAAGGTGTTATTGCAAATTTAAAACATATCGATCCGAAGCTATTTATGCAAGACGCCGCCAAATTATTCACGCGTCGTGTTAAAAATACCTTAAAACATTATTTTAATATTAAAGTTTCTACGACGTTATGCGGTGAATTTATTAAACAAAGTGCTGACAATGAAAACATAAAAGACATTAAATATTTCCAAGCAAGAACTGCTCCAATTAGTGCAGATGATAATTTAGAGGAGTGGTTTAAATCAAACATTTTGGATCCAATACATACTCAGCTGGAAGAATTCCAGGAAAAAGACAGTGGCTGGGCACTGCACTCTATAATACATCTAGCAGTACACATCAACAAGTTTGAACAGCTTCGAGGATCTTCGTATATACCTCTACCAAAGGAGATTGCTTTAAAGCAAGCTTGCATTAATTTGAAAAATAATGATGTAGCATGCTTCGCGTGGGCCGTAACATCAGCGCTCTACCCTACAAATGTTCACGCCGACAGGACCTCATCATACCCACATTATTCAACTGTACTTAATTTAAATGGGATAACATTTCCCATGACACTTAACCAAATAACGCAATTTGAAGACCAGAACGAGATATCAGTAAACGTATTCATCCTAGAGAAAGAGCGTTTCTTCACCACAGTTCCAGTTAGACTTACGAAACACAGGATGGAGCGACATGTAAATCTCTTAATGTTACAAGATAACTATGACCAGGATGATAATCATATGGATGATGATGATGATGATGATGCCAGCAGATATCATTTCTGCTAGATTAAAGATCTTTCTCGACTCATATCGAAGCAAACTTCTAAATATAATGGTAGAAAGTATATATGTGAGAGATGTTTGCTCTACTTTCGCTATGCTGAAAAATTAGCATCACATACTCCCGAATGCGAGAAACAAAACAATTGTAGGATTATGTTTCCATCAGAAGAAAAGAAATGGTTGGAATATAAGAATTATAACCATAAGAATCCAGTCCCGTTTTGTGTATATGCTGATCTTGAGTCAATATTGAAGCCAATTCAGGGAAACGATCAAAATACACAGCGAATCCAGGAACATGAAGTTCATAGCATCGGATTCTATTTCCACTGCAACCATGATGCTAAGCTCTCATATTACAGGGCATATCGAGGCAGGGACTGTCAAAAATGGTTTGCATTAGAATTGCAAAAGATTGCATCCATAGCTACACAGGAGAAGCTGAACATCAGGTCAATGCAACCTCTGACTAAAGAGGAACGGCGATCGCATATGGAAAGTATTTGCTGCCATATATGTGAAAAAACGTTTGCGGTCGATGAGGAACGAGTTCGGGATCATTGCCACTTAACAGGAAAATATCGAGGACCAGCGCATAATGCATGCAATCTCATGTATCAAGATTGCTCCATAGTTCCAGTAATTTTTCACAATTTATCCGGATATGATGCTCACTTCATTATTAAGGATATAGCTACATCTTTCCCAGGAAAAGTTAATCTCTTACCAATAAACAAGGAAAGATATATCTCGTTCACCAAGCACATGGACGGCAGCTACATAAAATTCAGATTCATCGATTCCTTCCGTTTTATGGCTGAATCTTTAGATAAGCTATCATCATTACTGCCGATGGATAAATTAAACATTACAAGATCAGTATGGCAGGGATTGGATGATGACACTATCAAACTTCTTACACGCAAGGGTGTCTTCCCATATGATTTTATTGATGACTGGAATAAATTGGATTTCCGGAACTTGCCAACACAGGAAGAGTTCTACAATAAACTGACTGACAGTGCTATATCTCCTGAGGACTACAATCATGCTGAAGAGGTCTGGCAAAAATTTGAAATACAAACACTTGGTGAATATTCAGATCTATACCTTAAGACTGATGTTCTCCTATTGGCCGATGTGTTTGAGAACTTTCGAGAAGTGTGCATGAAGACATACAATTTAGATCCAGCACATTATTACACCATGCCAGGCCTAACATGGGATGCTATGCTAAAATACACTAATGTGAAATTAGAGCTGTTAACCGACGTAGATATACTGCTATTCATAGAGAGAGGCATTCGAGGTGGTATAAGTCAATGTTCGAACAGATATAGTAAAGCAAATAACAAATATATCGATGATTTTAAGCCTGAGGAGAAAGAGAAATACTTGATGTATTATGATGTCAATAACCTTTATGGATGGGCCATGTCACAGCATTTACCAACCGGAGGATTCAAATGGGTTGATGTTCCCAATATTGACGTTTCCGAAATTCCTGATGATTCTCCAACTGGATACATGTTTGAAGTCGACTTGGATTATCCTCAACATCTACATGATAAGCATAAGGACTTACCGTTTTGCTCTGAGCATGCAGCACCACCTGGAGCAAAATTAGAAAAGCTTTTGACAACATTACATCCAAAAACTAAATATATTATACACTACCGAAATTTGAAGCAATGCTTATCACATGGACTCATCTTGAAAAAAGTGCACCGGGTTCTTCAATTCGACCAATCAACTTGGCTTAAACCATATATTGACTTAAATACTACCAAACGGATGCAGGCTACAAGCGATCATGAGAAGGACAGCTATAAAATGATGAATAATGCAGCTTTTGGTAAGACCATGGAAAATGTGCGCAAGTATAGCGATATCAAGCTTTGCATGAAGTGGTAAGGTCGCTATGGTGCAAAAGCTCGGATTGCGGCACCCAACTTCCACAGTGCAACGATATTTGATGAGAATTTAGTTGCTGTGGAATTAAGGCGACTCAAAATCTTATTCAATAAGCCTCTCTATATTGGAATGGCAGTTATGGAAATTTCAAAGATATGCCTCTACGATTTCCATTACAGTTTTATGCAGCGTCAATTTGGAGATAAATGTAAAGTCATGTATACAGATACAGATTCTCTAATATATGAACTTGAAGAGAAAAATGCATATGAGTTCATGGCTGAAAATATAAACAAATTTGATACAAGTGATTACCCAGAAAATAACCAGTTCGATTTACCGCTCATGAATAAAAAGATTCCTGGTCTAATGAAGGATGAGCTTAATGGGAAAATCATGAGCGAATTTGTAGGCTTGCGCTCGAAAATGTACAGTCTGCGTATAAACGATTGTAAAACTGTAAAGAAAGCAAAAGGAGTAAAGACTAATGTAGTCCAGAGGCATATCAATTTCGAAGACTACGTCGAATGTTTGAATAACAAGCGAGTATTAACTGCTAATCAGAGCTCCATACGATCGGATAACCATAATGTCTACACGATCAACCAAAAGAAGATTGCATTGAGTCCATATGAAAACAGGCGATATATTATGAGTGGGACAACGGATACTCTACCATGGGGACATTACTCTATTCAATCAGAACAGCAAGGAGCAGACGCAGAAAACATATAATCTAAGGCTAGTCTAAGATATGTATTGTAAATAAAAATTGTATTATAGCTAAAATACCATTTAATGAAATAGTTTGTTTTAATTGTAGGTATTATAGTATAAGATATACATTATTGTAAAATAAAGAAAGTGTTATTACAGTTATAGGGAAACCGATTAAAGGAATTGAATGATACAATAAGAATTAAATGTTAATATTTTTTTCAATTTATAATAAATAAATAATGATATTTTATATATGGTATTCTTTTTATTCAATTTCCCTACTAAGTCCACAGCTCCCGAATAATATTTGCCCACTACAGCGAGCTCCTAATCGCACGGTTGAGCTTTTTACCTAGAATGTTAGGACGGCTTGAGAAGAAACATTTACACGTGGGCTCGACCTTGACCCCCGGCATCACCTTTGAAAGCGGAAGGGCGTCTGACCCTTGACCTTCATCTGGAAGTGTATTATATATACATATAGATATATAAGTGTATAATCAAGCACATCACAGGGGATTCCATATTGCTTTTCAAAACAGGTCTGATAACAGCTTAACAGCTTTAAACAGGTCAGATAACAGTTAAACAGCTTTTCGAACAGGTCTGATAACAGCTTAACAGGTTTTCGAACAGGTCTGATAACAGCTTAACAGGTTTTCGAACAGGTCTGATAACAGCCTAACAGCTTTTAAACAGGTTAAATAACAGCTTAACAGCTTTTAAAACAGCTCTGATAACAGCTTAACAGCTTTTAAACAGGTCTGATAACAGCTAAACAGCTTTTCGAACAGGTCTGATAACAGCTTAACAGCTTTTCGAACAGGTCTGATAACAGCTTAACAGGTTTTCGAATAGGTCTGATTACAGCTTAACAGCTTTTAAACAGGTTAAATAACAGCTTAACAGCTTTTCAACAGCTCTGATAACAGCTTAACAGCTCTGATAACAGCTTAACAGCTCTGATAACAGCTTAACAGCTCTGATAACAGCTTAACAGCTGTTTAGCTGTTATCTGACCTGTTTAAAAGCTGTTAAGCTGTTATCAGAGCTGTTTGAAAAGCTGCTAAGCTGTTATCTGACCTGTTTGAAAAGCTGTTAAGCTGATATCAGACCTGTTCGAAAAGCTGTTTAGCTGTTATTTGACCAGTTTAAAAGCTGTTAAGCAGTTATCAGACCTGTTTTGAAAAGCAATATGGAATCCCCTGTGATGTGCTTGATTATACACTTATATATATATATATAAGTATAACCCACTTCCAGATGAAGGTCAAGGGTCAGACGCCCTTCCGGTTTCAAAGGTGATGCCGGGGGCCAAGGTCGAGCCCACGTGTAAATGTTTCTTCTCAAGCCGTCCTAACATTCTAGGTAAAACGCTCAACCGTGCGATTAGGAGCTCGCTGTAGTGGGCAAATATTATTCGGGAGCTGTGGACTTAGTAGGGAAATTGAATAAAAAGAATACCATATATAAAATATCATTATTTATTTATTATAAATTGAAAAAATATTAACATTTAATTCTTAGTGTATCATTCAATTCCTTTAATCGGTTTCCCTATAACTGTAATAACACTTTCTTTATTTTACAATAATGTATATCTTATACTATAATACCTACAATTAAAACAAACTATTTCATTAAATGGTATTTTAGCTATAATACAATTTTTATTTACAATACATATCTTAGACTAGCCTTAGATTATATGTTTTCTGCGTCTGCTCCTTGCTGTTCTGATTGAATAGAGTAAAGTCCCCATGGTAGAGTATCCGTTGTCCCACTCATAATATACCGCTTGTTATCATATGGACTCAATGCAATCTTCTTTTGGTTGATCGTGTAGACATTATGGTTATACGATCGTATGGAGCTCTGATTAGCAGTTAATACTCGCTTGTTATTCAAACATTCGACGTAGTCTTCGAAATTGATATGCCTCTGGACTACATTAGTCTTTACTCCTTTTGCTTTCTTTACAGTTTTACAATCGTTTATACGCAGACTGTACATTTTCGAGCGCAAGCCTACAAATTCGCTCATGATTTTCCCATTAAGCTCATCCTTCATTAGACCAGGAATCTTTTTATTCATGAGCGGTAAATCGAACTGGTTATTTTCTGGGTAATCACTTGTATCAAATTTGTTTATATTTTCAGCCATGAACTCATATGCATTTTTCTCTTCAAGTTCATATATTAGAGAATCTGTATCTGTATACATGACTTTACATTTATCTCCAAATTGACGCTGCATAAAACTGTAATGGAAATCGTAGAGGCATATCTTTGAAATTTCCATAACTGCCATTCCAATATAGAGAGGCTTATTGAATAAGATTTTGAGTCGCCTTAATTCCACAGCAACTAAATTCTCATCAAATATCGTTGCACTGTGGAAGTTGGGTGCCGCAATCCGAGCTTTTGCACCATAGCGACCTTCCCACTTCATGCAAAGCTTGATATCGCTATACTTGCGCACATTTTCCATGGTCTTACCAAAAGCTGCATTATTCATCATTTTATAGCTGTTCTTCTCATGATCGCTTGTAGCCTGCATCCGTTTGGTAGTATTTAAGTCAATATATGGTTTAAGCCAAGCTGATTGGTCGAATTGAAGAACCCGGTGCACTTTTTTCAAGATGAGTCCATGTGATAAGCATTGCTTCAAATTTCGGTAGTGTATAATATATTTAGATTTTGGATGTAATGTTGTCAAAAGCTTTTCTAATTTTGCTCCAGGTGGTGCTGCATGCTCAGAGCAAAACGGTAAGTCCTTATGCTTATCATGTAGATGTTGAGGATAATCCAAGTCGACTTCAAATATGTATCCAGTTGGAGAATCATCAGGAATTTCGGAAACGTCAATATTGGGAACATCAACCCATTTGAATCCTCCGGTTGGTAAATGCTGTGACATGGCCCATCCATAAAGGTTATTGACATCATAATACATCAAGTATTTCTCTTTCTCCTCAGGCTTAAAATCATCGATATATTTGTTATTTGCTTTACTATATCTGTTCGAACATTGACTTATACCACCTCGAATGCCTCTCTCTATGAATAGCAGTATATCTACGTCGGTTAACAGCTCTAATTTCACATTAGTGTATTTTAGCATAGCATCCCATGTTAGGCCTGGCATGGTGTAATAATGTGCTGGATCTAAATTGTATGTCTTCATGCACACTTCTCGAAAGTTCTCAAACACATCGGCCAATAGGAGAACATCAGTCTTAAGGTATAGATCTGAATATTCACCAAGTGTTTGTATTTCAAATTTTTGCCAGACCTCTTCAGCATGATTGTAGTCCTCAGGAGATATAGCACTGTCAGTCAGTTTATTGTAGAACGCTTCCTGTGTTGGCAAGTTCCGGAAATCCAATTTATCCCAGTCATCAATAAAATCATATGGGAAGACACCCTTGCGTGTAAGAAGTTTGATAGTGTCATCATCCAATCCCTGCTATACTGATCTTGTAATATTTAATTTATCCATCGGCAGCAATGATGATAGCTTATCTAAAGATTCAGCCATAAAACCGAAGGAATCGATGAATCTGAATTTTATGTAGCTGCCGTCCATGTGCTTGGTGAACGAGATATATCTTTCCTTGTTTATTGGTAAGAGATCAACTTTTCCTGGGAAAGATGTAGCTATATCCTTAATAATGAAGTGAGCATCATATCCGGATAAATTGTGAAAAATTACTGGAACTATGGAGCAATATTGATACATGAGATTGCTTGCATTATGCGCTGATCCTCGATATTTTCCTGTTAAGTGGCAATGATCCCGAACTCGTTCCTCATCGACCGCAAACGTTTTTTCACATATATGGCAGCAAATACTTTCCATATGCGATCGCCGTTCCTCTTTAGTCAGAGGTTGCATTGACCTGATGTTCAGCTTCTCCTGTGTAGCTATGGATGCAATCTTTTGCAATTCTAATGCAAACCATTTTTGACAGTCCCTGCCTCGATATGCCCTGTAATATGAGAGCTTAGCATCATGGTTGCAGTGGAAATAGAATCCGATGCTATGAACTTCATGTTCCTGGATTCGCTGTGTATTTTGATCGTTTCCCTGAATTGGCTTCAATATTGACTCAAGATCAGCATATACACAAAACGGGACTGGATTCTTATGGTTATAATTCTTATATTCCAACCATTTCTTTTCTTCTGATGGAAACATAATCCTACAATTGTTTTGTTTCTCGCATTCGGGAGTATGTGATGCTAATTTTTCAGCATAGCGAAAGTAGAGCAAACATCTCTCACATATATACTTTCTACCATTATATTTAGAAGTTTGCTTCGATATGAGTCGAGAAAGATCTTTAATCCAGCAGAAATGATATCTGCTGGCATCATCATCATCATCATCCATATGATCATCATCCTGGTCATAGTTATCTTGTAACATTAAGAGATTTACATGTCGCTCCATCCTGTGTTTCGTAAGTCTAACTGGAACTGTGGTGAAGAAACGCTCTTTCTCTAGGATGAATACGTTTACTGATATCTCGTTCTGGTCTTCAAATTGCGTTATTTGGTTAAGTGTCATGGGAAATGTTATCCCATTTAAATTAAGTACAGTTGAATAATGTGGGTATGATGAGGTCCTGTCGGCGTGAACATTTGTAGGGTAGAGCGCTGATGTTACGGCCCACGCGAAGCATGCTACATCATTATTTTTCAAATTAATGCAAGCTTGCTTTAAAGCAATCTCCTTTGGTAGAGGTATATACGAAGATCCTCGAAGCTGTTCAAACTTGTTGATGTGTACTGCTAGATGTATTATAGAGTGCAGTGCCCAGCCACTGTCTTTTTCCTGGAATTCTTCCAGCTGAGTATGTATTGGATCCAAAATGTTTGATTTAAACCACTCCTCTAAATTATCATCTGCACTAATTGGAGCAGTTCTTGCTTGGAAATATTTAATGTCTTTTATGTTTTCATTGTCAGCACTTTGTTTAATAAATTCACCGCATAACGTCGTAGAAACTTTAATATTAAAATAATGTTTTAAGGTATTTTTAACACGACGCGTGAATAATTTGGCGGCGTCTTGCATAAATAGCTTCGGATCGATATGTTTTAAATTTGCAATAACACCTTGTCGAATTCTGTCTGCAAACGCCGTCTTTACTTCCTCCCACTTTACAAAATCACTTCTTCTTACGCGAGTAATTCCTCCACCTGGACGGGGAGTTCTCAATAGTGCTCTCAATGATTTAATTTGCTCGAGACAGCTCTCAAAATGTCGTTTCCTAGCACTCTTATTGCACTTCCGAAATGCAACTTGAAATTTATGCATGTTTCTATTGCACTTTTGAACAATATAGTCTTTATTCACTGAATTTTTTAAACACTCCATCACATCTTTTCGGAAATTTTCAATTATTGAAAAACTTTTATTTACTAACACCGAAGACATTTTTAATTTTTTATATTTTAAACTAACACTGAGACTTACTGAAACTGAATGATGGCTCCTAGCGGTTTGCTTGCGCTTTTATAGGAACACCTCGCTGTTTTCTTTATACGAATTTGTTTACAGGAAGTGAAGTGGTATCAAATTACGTGAGGATGGCTCATTCGATTAAATTTGTTTACACAGGTGTGCATAACTTATTAAGCGAATTTGTTTACAGCGGTGATATCAAATTACATGAGGATGACTCATTCGATTGAATTTGTTTACACAGGTGTGCATGACTCATTCAGCGAATTTGTTTACAGGAAGTGAAGTGAATTAAAGAATTAAAATTTCTACAAATTTTATCTAAAAAACTAATGCTTTCAAACTTCTATAAGGGGCAAATCATGTGAAACTAAATTTTGGCCTGCTGATAAGCCAGTTGTTTTACTAAAAAAAATATTTTGGCTAAAATCTGCTATGAATTATACTGTATGAAAAATAATAAGGCAAACCCCAACAAGCTAATTTATAGCGCCGGAGAATTCGTGGTTTTCTGGAATTTCGGTCGTTACAAATGCTTGAAATTTCGCATATGAAGCCCCAAAGAATACATTGATTTGTCTATGAAAAATAAGCCTGTAGGATGTGGTTTTCTAAAATTTGATTAGCGCTACAGTGAAATTAAAAAAACGAGATAGAATATGAACTTTTATAAAATTTGGTGTTTTATTTCTATGCAAAATCTGTTTTATGTATCCAATACAAATTAAACTTTCCAAAGGTTAAATAAAGGATGTTAAACCGATGATTTAGGTATTTTAATTTTATTTGTGCTTCTTGTATAAATTACTTTTGAAAACCCCTGTAAATTCTCTTTCAATAAATACTTTTGAGCAGCTACCCCCCGAAATGTCGTTGTTTATTTACTGTTGATACCACATCTTAAAAGCGGACTGGGCTGACATCTCCTTCAGGTTTTGGTGTGTTTAAAGATTCATCTAGACTGTAGGAACTGCTTTGTGTAGTTCACACACAAGGGTCTCTTTACCCATTGTTATTGAAAATGATTTTCCATATTTATACAAATGAAACTCTTCATGCTGCTAATTACCCAATACATCCACTATAGGCGAGATATATGCACGATGGTTGCTCACCTTATTGCGTAAAACAGATTCGTGTGAAACGATAACATTCACTCACCCTCATACAAAATATTCCTAAAACGCAAGGAGATTATTTTCTAAAATTTTATTACCTGGCGAGCATGAATTTTAGTTATGTAGATAGCATGTTTCCCGCGGGCAAGAAATTTACTCTAAGCTTTTTGCCCATGCGATGATATCTAGCATACGCATAAGAAAAATCGTCTGATAACACCCAAGCCAAAACGGTTATGCTCACCTGGTATTGAAGGTGATGTTTCGCGTGTACAATTTAGCGAATAATAGCGCTTAAAAATTCAAACTGCAAAGAATACATTGATTTGCCTATGAAAAATGGGTTTTAACACCTTTATGAGGTGGCCTGCGATGCAGCAAATTGTGAAGAAATTTCAAACACGTGGGGGTGGAAAAGAAGTATAAATGTTATACCCCTAACGCGTGTCATAAACCTACTACCATAGGAATAAGCAAAAGGGAAAATAAAAAATTAAATAATTTTCAGACTTATAGTTTTTATTTCAAATAATTACATTGAGAATCTTTAATCTTTTTATTATTTCTAAAGCTCTTCTTCCCATCGGGTTTTTGCTATATTCCAATCTTAATTCATCCACCAGTATATTGGGGTCTGTAGTTTTTCGAATATCAATATCAACATCATCGTCATCATCATCATCATCACTATCATAACACCGGTCTTCAGTTTTAGGCATTAAATCATTGCTCGCCGGTGCTTGGGTATACGAATAATCTTCATTTTCGCTCAACTTTCACAATTTTTTCATAGGTTTGTATTCATCATCATCATTTTCATTCCAGGGTGTTAAATGGTTCTTTCCATCCAATGTACTTTTATTTTCATAGTCATCACATTTAAATGTATGAGTCGACCGTTTCTTATGTCGTTGAAGGCTATCTCTGCGACTAAACGGCTTATTACATTCTATACACATATGTTCACTAAGGTTGCGGCGGTCTAAAGCGCTGTTATTTTCGTTACATTTTTCAGAAGCAGGAGAATTTTCACTGACAATCTCTCTATTCCGTAAGGATTATATGTGGAACTTTTAAGAGTATCAACAGGTGTTGCTTTGTCTTCTTTCTCAGAGAATCTTCGTAATGCGTTAATTTTGGTTTTCAAAACTTCTCGTACACTATTTAATCGATCTTCATTATCATAGTCTAAAGATTCAATGTTCGAAACAGTTTTTAATGTACCAGTTTCATCAATATTATTCGGCACAGATTTTCCCATGTCATGGATATTTCTTTTATGACGTAAGAAGTTATCCCGCCGAGTAAAGAATTTACTACAGATGGGACACTCCATGGTGTTTGCTGGTATATATGCTTTTAACACCATCACCTTGCATGCATAGACTTATATTGTAACGAGAGGAGGTGAAGTATCTGATAAGAGTAGTAAAGAGAAGGAGGAAGAGGAGTAAGGAGGAGGAAGAGGAGTAAAGAGGAGTAAAGAGGAGGAGGAGGAGGAGGGAGGGTGATTGGTTTTATTTGGTGTTACTTTGGTGTTACATGGTGTTATTTTGGTGGTACATGGTGTTATTTGGTGTTATTTTGGTGTTACTTGGTGTTATTTGGTGTTATTTAGTGATACTTTGGTGTTATTTTGGTGTTACATGGTCTTATTTGGTGTTACTTTGGTGTTATTTGAGTAAAGCATTTACCCCAGATAGGATACTCCACGGTGTTTGCTACTCAATCACCCAAGGAAACTGATGTGGAATTAATACCAGAAAATAGTGTAGTGAGTGTTGAGGAGGCAATTGAAGGATTTAGGCAAGACTTAATAAACAAAGAAAAAGACATAGGCGGAATTATAGAAAGTGATCGTGTCTTTTACAGACATTTCAAATTAAACTTTGAGGAGGACAAATCGATGAGAGTTCGATGTACATATGATAGCAACTATGAGCGGAGAACACTAAAAATATCTTGTTATGAATATCATGAACTTGAAGGAGAACGCATTTTGAGTAATGGTGAAATCGAATACTTCAGAGAAAATGACTCCACATATAAATCCGACATCACATCTGTTGATTTGAGGAAATTAAAACAGACTTACAACATGGATATTTCATAAACTGCGGAGTTCCATCTGAAGTGAATAGTTTAATATATACATATAAGAAATATATATATATATATATATTATATAAATATGAGAATAAAACATGTTTTTTTTTGTTTTAGAAAATTGTGTTTTATTAAAGATTATCCATAAATTTCTTATACAGGAAAACATTTTGTAATGCACATACACCACTATGTATCACACATCGTGGTACATCCTCATAAATTTTTCTCAATTCTTCTGATATAGGACACCCCTTTTCATCCAAATTGTAAATTGATACATTCTTTTCCAATTTAAATATATCAGTAATCCATTTAATTTTTTCATATCCTTTCACATATATGATTTTGTCTTGGAGAATGTCTTTAAAGAGGCTGCTAACACTATCCTGAGAAGTAAATCCTCCATTCCAAACAAATCCATGATGATTTTGATTTAGCCATCTTGCTTGATTCTGTAGTTCTGGGGGTAGATTTTCAAAGTTGTATATTGGTTTCAAAATGAAATGCTGTAGTTGATTGTCCTGAGTTATAATGGCAATTTCCTTCAAGATGAATGTATTTCTCGGTCCTTTGAACCCTTGAATATCAATGATGCAATTCATTTTTATAGTTTATGAACTTCACTAGTTAGAGGATTATACTGAACTATTCTATCATGTATAAGTAGACAGTATGCAACAGTATTTTTCGGTATATTCACTGATGTTTGAAACTCTATGCTTACATCTACAGGTCCAGTTTTGAGATATTCATTTTGGCGTGAGCAATCAATAACAACTAAAGGTGCCAAGATTTTGAACTGCTCTTTAGTGAGTAATGGTTCAGACCGACGGTTGTAGTATGACTGTTGGAATTTACAATACATCTCATATAATATAGCGTATTGATCTATGTTATATTTTATATTCAAATCATTGTATGGATATTTTTCAGAATTTAGATAAACTTTTAGGTCTGTTATGTTACAGTGATCAAATTTGGATGCATCTTTTTCACTCGAATCTTTACGGTCAGTTTGTAAAGCAAAAATCACATATCTTGGTTTTTCGAGTTGATTAACTGTTTTAACAGTCCATGTATGGTGGGTGGATTGTGGTGGTGATGGATATTCATACAAATCCCAACTTCGAAATACAATTTCAATCGGCTGATTACTTTCAGTAATTTTCAATAGAGATAACTTTTCCATATCGGCTACAGTAACATGTGGTAGATGCCATTGTAATTTAAGTATATTTACTAACGCATCACAATCTTTAGCATAAATTGCATTCAGATCCGTTCTAGAACGAATCAAAACTAGTTCATGCTTAGCATTAATAACTATTTTCTTATAGTCTTCAGCAAATCCAAGAAGATATTTTAGTGGAATACAAATATTAAAGTCTCCTTCTGAGTTGAGAGCTATATTGGTGAGAGACCATCCTGAATTTAGAAGCATTTTACTCTCACTTTCGTTTAAAGAAAGTTTATTCTTTATCGTTGAGGTAAGACCAACATTTTTATTGCGATCAATTTGTACACCATTTATCTCATACCGGATCTCCTCAAATAAAAATGCCATCGAATTATTAGTTAACTTTACATCTGCAGTTTTGTTAGGCTTAGGAATACATTCCAATTTCCCTTCAATGTAAATAAAACTTTCACTTAGAAGTACATAGATGTCTTGATGCTGAATAGCTATACGTATTTCATCATTGTTTTTGAATGAGTTCGTGAAGGGTGAGTAACTATGATATTCAATTTTCGCAACACTATTATCATAGCTTGCAGTATCCTTTATACTCAAGACTTCACTCATTGCGTGTTCTTTATGATAAATTCTAAAGATCTCAAGTATTTCTTACCTTGTGGGGAAAGTTTGGACCTTTCTTCTCTTTGAGGTCTAAATTCGGTGAGAGTTGCAGAAGAACTGGTGTTGAGGGTAGCTAATGTACGTAATTTATCCTTATTATATATTATCATGTTTGCGGTTTAAGATGCAGCCGAGCTGTTATTGTCTCTCCCCTAAAATTTATTAAATCACCGTCCTGATCAATGAGCTTTAAGCTAATAGAAGTAATTCTTCGAGTGGTTAGTGGTAAATAAATGACATTCTTTGGTACTTCAACTATTTTATATCCAGGCCCCACCTTTGGGGAGAACTCATGTACTGTATGTACTCGTGTATCATTCATGAATGATCCACTTACTATATTGCATTCCACTCTTATTGCATTAACTTTAATTATATTAACTGGTAAATCTGATACATGCAATTTATTAGGCTCCAGCTGTCGCTTACTAAACCCTAAAAGGGATCCAATTGTACCCTCTTTGTTAAAGTAAATAGGTCCACTAGATTTGATTTCACTTTTCAAAGTATTATTGTTCGCACGCAATTTGATATGGTAACTCTCTTTACTTAATTTACTTAATTCATTCTCAAGATATTTAGCTATGTCATCTATCTCATACGATCCTGTGGGTATTTCTATAACCGTATTCCCAATGTGAAATAAATTATTTTTTTTATTCTCAACATTTGGTATTGAATTGTAAGTTTGGAAATCAATTAACCCACATACATAATCCTTTGACAAATCTATGGGTGGGAAATACTCAGTTGTTAATATAGATGAATTTCCGGTTAATGTTAGTGTTAATGACATTGTGGTGTAATTTAAAATGACGCAATTATCTGGTTTCCTCCTCATTTATATAGATTTGTTAGGGTATGAGAATCATTTCAGTTTTAACCACTGGGGGATTCAGTAGTACAAGGAAGAAATAAAAAAAAAATATGGAAAGATTAAATGATGAAGTGCAAATATTTCTTAAACATTTCGAATTTAGCAGATTCTTGCAAGAGTATGACAAGTTACTATTAGACGAACATAAGGAGGAAATAGAAAAATCCTACCGCTTTTTGAGTGAATATAGAGAAATGAACATTATGACTTCAAAATATGGGGAGCATTATGAATCCTGCAGTTGGGCTTACAATACTTCAACATCAGGTCCAGATACTTGTAACTGCCAGTATGTTAAAAGAGAATTTCTGCAAATATCCAAACTATTGAAGTTATATAATAGAATTAAGGGGCCTTGTTGTTCCTATTGTATAAAGGAAATATTTTAAATAAATAAAAATATATACATATAATCATATTCTTTTATTTATCATAACAATCATACAAAAATTTCAAACATAAATGACCACATATTACTGAGTTATATGTTTGATATGGAGAATAATTATACCTTACATTACTAGTTAAATATTTAATGACTTCTAATGGCGGTTGTAGATTTCCAAAGCTATCAAAGTACTGAATATCTTCATCATTTTTATAGTACGCTACCCAATGAGTTCCTGGACCGGATGATATATCCAAGTTGATAATACCGCATTCCTTCTTGTTAAGTTTCTTTGGAAGCTTATTACGCATGAAAACTCCTCGAAAATGTGGTAGATCCTTTGCATATTTAAGTAAGTCTACCTCAGTTAGCGGTCTTTTAGGCAGCGTTTTCAATAGTTTTTTGACTCTGGGTTTAAGTACAACCCCAATCCTTTTTTATGAGGTTTTAAGTAAAGACCTTTTCCTACTAGCTTGGATTCCATTTCTTCATTATGTCTCTTACTCTCTTTGAGCTGCTCTTTTGCATCTTTAACAGAATTAACTGCATTTACAATAGCTGATGCACCTCCTCCTAACGATCCTAAAGCAGAAAGACCGGCAAATAAAGGAACGAGGAATGGTAAAATACCACCAGTTTTTGGTATAGGTATGACTCGTGGAACTTTCACATTTTTCTTTCTATATTTAATTGTATCTCCTACTTCCTTTCGTGCCAACGCAATGGCTCTTTGCAAAGAATCAGGTTTTTGCCTTTGAATAGATTTTCGCGCCTTTGAGATAACCATCCGCAGGGTAATATCTTTCTTAACTTTTTTATTTTTCTTATAACTGCTCTTTTTCTTTTTATTCCTCATTTTCGCCATACCCATCCCGAATTTGGTCTTAGCATTCATGATATTGGTAACTAGCAGTGCGTTTGTACGCTCACCTAGGCTTGCATCAGTAGATTTAACTCGACTCCAAGCCTTTTCAGCCAAAATGCGATCTGCTGTGTTGCGATCTGGTGTACTTTTAAATTTAGAGTAAGCAATATCGTGTTCTTTACATGCGCTATCTAAAGGATTAATACCAGGATCACCTCGAGCTAATCTTTTTGCTAGCTTCGTACCAGGTCCACAATATTGGTAGCCTGGTAAGTGTAATTCAAACGGCAACCTATTAATGAGTGTGTTAATTACCCCCGCCCCTTTCTTATTATGTTCAAGCATAAGTATGAATGACTTTAGCCTTCAACACTCAGATATAAACTAAAAAAAGTATTTAAATTCAGTAAGCATTTATAGTTTTGTGTTAGTGTTCAAAATGAAGCTCATTAAGCAAAATCTATCTCTACCAATCAGAAATAATGATTTTCAGAGCAATATTAAGGAAACTGGAAGACATAGTTCATTATTACCAAATAGCATACGCGCTCTAATAGTCGGCCCCTCCAATTGTGGAAAAACAAATGTTATGATTAGTTTGCTGGAGCATCCTAATGGTTTGAGCTATGAAAACGTTTATGTGTATTCAAAATCACTCTATCAATCAAAATATTTATATTTAAGAAAACTTTTGTCGCCCATAAAAGGATTAGGCTATTATACCTTTTCTAATAATGATGATGTTATACCATTTGATGAGGCAAAACAAAATTCAATTTTTATTTTTGATGATGTAGCATGTGGGAAACAAGACAACATACGCTCTTATTTTTGCATGGGTAGACATAATAACATTGATAGTTTCTATCTTTGTCAGACTTATACTCATATACCAAAACACTTGGTACGAGATAATGCTAACTTTCTCATTTTATTTAAACAAGATGATACAAATCTTAGGCATGCTTATGATGATCATGTGAATACGGATATGAGTTTTGATACTTTCCGAGATATATGTGCTAAGTGTTGGATGGATAAATATGGGTTTCTAGTAGTAGACAAAGACAGCCCCTTAATCAGGGGGCGTTACCGTCAGGGATTCGATATATATATTTCCATATAAATATAACAGACCAGTTAAAGCAGTCAACAGATCGGTTAAAGCTGTTAACAGACCAGTTAAAGCAGTTAATAGACCTGTTAAAGCTGTTAACAGACCAGTTAAAGCAGTTAATAGACCCGTTAAAGCTGTTAACAGACCAGTTGAAGCAGTTAACAGACCCGTTAAAGCTGTTAACAGACCAGTTAAACCAGTTAATAGACCTGTTAAAGCTGTTAACAGACCAGTTAAAGCTGTTAACAGACCAGTTAAAGTAGTTAATAGACCTGTTAAAGCTGTTAACAGACCAGTTAAAGCAGTTAATAGACCCGTTAAAGCTGTTAACAGACCAGTTGAAGCAGTAACAGGTCAGTTAAAGCAGTTGACTGACAGAACAGTTTTAAAATAATTATTAATACCAAAATGGGTAAAAAGAAGGAATTCAATATGAATAAGAAGGAGTTAATAAAGGATATTATTAAAACTTGAAATGCTATCAAGAAAAAGTATCGAACTATAAAAACAGGACGAATCGATGTTGAATCTCAACTTGAAGAAACATTTAAGCCCATAACAAAACCACTTAGAGAGCTTGTAAGTGAAACAAAAGTAAAACAGGGGCTTCATACTGATATCAAGTCAGAACCCAAAAAGGAAACTAAAATAAATGGTGATGAAGATAGCTTCGAGTTAAACCCAAAACAAATGTATATGAAAATGAAATCAACAAGCACACCACTGAAGTATAGAGATTCTTCTTTAATGTCATCACAAGACGAGTATGGAACACTAACTCATTCAAGAACCTTAGCTAATAAATCAGATTTAAACTTATCAACTGGATTAGTTAATAAATATTTAGAATTTTACCAAGCCAAAAGTCCTAAAATTGACCGCACTTATGGTGTTTATATGGATAATGGAGGATGGAAAATTGGGAAATCTAGATTTGACATTGATGCACAAAATTTTATTATTAATGGGAAGCAATATACCATAACAACTGGCTCATTCGAACTTCTTTTTATGAAAGAACCATCAAAGATATCATATGGTGAAAAAGACTTAGCTAATTATCGAGAAATCTTGGAAGATTCTAATGCCCATAGACGTGATTATAGTGCAGATGGACGAATTAAAGGTAGTAAAGGCCCTAAATATAAGAGAATTATTAGAAAATTTAGCAATCATGAAGGTATGGGGCTCATGAAGCTTCCCAGAGAGACTATTCGATTACGTTTACTGGGATGATCCAAATGAATTGGTAGACAGATTACGGCTTTTAATTGGCTCTCAAGTAGCTGGGAATAATAGTCATAACAATGAAATTGTTTCCATTATTGAGGAGCTAAGAGAGTCTAATTTAATTTTATAAAAAGCCTCCTTCCTCCTTTTATGTATTCATTCATGAAATGAGTGTTGACAAGTTCGGGCGATCGCTAAGAGATGGTAATATTGGACGAGGTTCTCCTGGACCTCGAGGAGAACGAGGTCCTTCTGGACCGCCAGGTGAAAAGGGCTCCACCGGACCTGCTGGAGTGGGTTTTCTGTTAACATCAGATAAAAACTATGATATGCAATTCAACAGCATTAAGAATCTTAAAAATCCTGAAGAAGATCATGATGCTGCAAGCAAGCTATATATAGATGAGGTGCTTGATAAGTATTCAGATTTATGCAGATCTCTTATTAGTTTAGAAACAAAGACAGCTAAGAGTGAATTAGGGGAAAATCTTGCGAATGTGCATAATATTATTAAAACAACTAGAGAGAAACTGGAAACATCAACACAATCACACATAAATAAGTCATTTGAAAAGTTAAAGATTTATATTGATACAAAGTGCGAAGACATTGACAAGAATTTACGAGGTCTAATAAATGTAGAATCACTTATAGTCAAAGCTAACAATGAGTAAAGAGGCCCTTGTAAGTGAGCTGCACAAAGCAGCTCGTCGAAATTTTCCTTGACGTCGTGTCATTATGAAAGATTTTGATGATCTCTGGCAAGCAGATTTGGTTGAAATGGGTGCTTATGCTCGTGAAAATAAAGGCTTCTACTATTTACTAACAGTAATAGATACATTTTCAAAATATGCTTTTGTAGAATCTATTAAAAATAATACTGGAAAAGAGGTAACGGCTGCAATGGAAAAAGTTCTAAAAAGCGGTCGGATACCTAAACATTTGCAGACAGATGATGGTAAAGAGTTTTATAATAAAATATTTCAGACACTAATGCTAAAGTATGGAATTAAACACTATTCAACTTTTAGTATAATGAAAGCCTCAATAGTTGAAAGATTTAATAGAACATTGAAAGGCATGATGTGGAAAGAATTTAGTAAGAATCGTTCCTATCGTTGGATTGATTTTGTACACAACCTTGTTCATGAATATAATAATAAAAAGCATAGGACAATTAAAATGCGACCCTCTGATGTTAATCACTTTAATAAAAATCTTCTACTGCAAACAGTATACAGTCACATAAAAATGGTGGATAGAGCTAAATATAAAATTGGTGACTATGTTCGCATCAGCAAGCACAAACACATATTTGAAAAGGGGTACACACCAAACTGGACGACTGAAGTATTTAAAATTAAAACTATACAAAATAAAAATCCGGTGACATATCTTCTAGAGGATTATGAGGGGCATCTAATCAAAGGAGGATTTTATGAAAAAGAACTACTGAAGACGAAATATCCACATGACTACCTTGTTGAAAAAGTGCTAAAGAAAAAGCGGGATAAAGTTTTTGTAAAGTGGTTGGGTTTTTCCTCAAAGCACAATTCGTGGGTTAATAAAAACAATGTATTGTAATGTAAGAAATAAATTTATTTTTTTATAAAAATGTAATACTCTTTTTATTTCTTCTTTATACAAAATCTAAAATCATTTCATCACATACTTCATGAGCTGGAGGCGGAGGACCAGCGCAGACATCCTCGACGTAGGGGTTGATTGCTGGGGTGGTTTTATTATAAATTATGTGAAATAAAAGAATTTTATAACGTTTTAAAACTGTTTTATTTTAAAATTCCTATTGGCCCCCGATGTATGATACAAGATGTTTCATTTGTTTCCAGAGTTGTTAGGTTTAAACATCCGGTATTTCCAACATGCAGCATTTAATCCTAGTGTGAAGAATCAATCCATATTTAGTAGTATTTGCACTATGTTAAATTCTAAGTTTTATTTGCAGTTTGAATTTTAAGTGCTATTATTCACTAATTTGTACGCCCGAGACATTACCTTCAATACCAGGCGCATATAACCCCCAACAGTAAAAATTCGCTTGGCTTAGAACACCCATTAAAACAAAATTGCTATACATGTTACCCGATAAGACCGGCTAGACTTAGGCATGGCTAGCCAAATTCGTTTTTACTCATAGCATAGCACCAGCAGTATAGCCGCTATGGCGTTATCAGTCGATTTTTTCTTGTGCGTATGTTAGCGATCATAGCATGAACAAAAAGCTTTGCAGAGAGTTTCTTGGCCATGGGATACATGCTTTCTACATAATTAAAATTCATGCTCGCCTGGTAGTAAAATTTTAGAAAAATAATCTCGCGTTTTATGAATTGAGATTTTGCACGGGAGGTAAATACATTATCATCTGCATGAATTCCCAAGGTCAATTTTACACAAAGTAGTTGTGGTTCGGGGCTTTTGAACTACCCGCAATGATTCTTATCCTCCTCTTCTTCTGGTTACAGACCTATCCCCATTTGAACCCCCATACATGCATACATACGCATTCGGCGTTATTCTTTGCAAATTTTACATTTCGTGCTTTGTTTATATGTTCACTTCAAATTCCCCCCAGCTGTTCTACCTCCAGTGTATTAAAAGATCATTCTACCCTACATAGCAGAAGATAAATTTTCATCATGATCTTTATCAACCTCGTATTCTGGTCATCGAGCCAGTTTCATACACGTTATCACCATTATGAATTTCAAGGTCGGTTTTACGCTAAATTTATTATACGAAAAGTCTGGGGTCAGTTTTCTTATCAGCTTCGTATTGCTGTCATAGAACTATTCTCATACGAATACATTACGCTGTCGGCACACTTCTTATCAACGATAAAACGTCATTATGCCGAAAAAATATTTTTAGAAATTATCTCTGGTGGTGAGGTGTTCGTTATTGATCATGTACCTAATCAAATTTCATAGCATGTTACAACATACCCATGATCTCATAACAGCGAATGTTCTCGATTTTCATAATATTTTTAATTCTAATCAATTTAATAATTTCGTTTAAAACTGAAACATTTGGAAATTTTCACGAGACTCTCCTTGAAAGAATATATCCGCTATCTCTTATCAAACATACCCAAAGGCTATTCTATTTTTAGATCGCTCGCCCCGTTCAACCACCTGTATACACAAGAAACATTTGTAGAGTAAATTAAGTATATTCACATTGACCACACACACACACACACACACACACACACACGCACACACACACACACACACACACACACACACACACACACACACACACACACACACACACACACACACACACACACACACACACACACACACACACACACACACACACACACACACACACACACACACACACACACACACACACACACACACACACACACACACACACACACACACACACACACACACACACACACACACACACACACACACACACACACACACACACACACACACACACACACACACACACACACACACACACACACACACACACACACACACACACACACACACACACACACACACACACACACACACACACACACACACACACACACACACACACACACACACACACACACACACACACACACACACACACACACACACACACACACACACACACACACACACACACACACACACACACACACACACACACACACACACACACACACACGCACACACACACACACACACACACACACACACACACACACACACACACACACACACACACACACACACACACACACACACACACACACACACACACACACACACGCACACACACACACACACACGCACACACACACACACACACACACACACACACACACACACACACACACACACACACACACACACACACACCTATGCTCATCCACGCCCACGAAGAGCTTTCATGACGTCATCATCCACAACTATGCTCGTCCACGCCCACGACGAGCTTTTGGGACCGTTTTGTGAATTAAGAGGCCCCCCTTTAAAAATACACTGGGTTTTGCGCTCGAAATCGCTTTTGGGACCGTTTTTGTGAATTTAGAGGCCCCTTTAAAAATACACAGGATTTTGCGCTCGAACCGGCATAGCTATACTACTTAGGCTATTTCATACCTAGGTCATCATATCTACCTACGTTAGTTGTTGCTGTTAATTTAATAACATGGTACTGAATATCGCCTGGTAGAAAATCTTTTAGTATGACGTAGTGTGTGTGTGTGTGTGTGTGTGTGTGTGTGTGTGTGTGTGTGTGTGTGTGTGTGTGTGTGTGTGTGTGTGTGTGTGTGTGTGTGTGTGTGTGTGTGTGTGTGTGTGTGTGTGTGTGTGTGTGTGTGTGTGTGTGTGTGTGTGTGTGTGTGTGTGTGTGTGTGTGTGTGTGTGTGTGTGTGTGTGTGTGTGTGTGTGTGTGTGTGTGTGTGTGTGTGTGTGTGTGTGTGTGTGTGTGTGTGTGTGTGTGTGTGAAGGTCAATGACATCAGAGTCAGGGGTCAAGGGTCAAAGGTCAATGACCTCAGGGTCGGTGACGTATCGGCCTGAAGACGGACATATCCAAGTCAACATACCTACCTACAATGGTTGTTGTAGTATCCTCCTAAAAGAAAACTTCAAGATGATGTCACATTTTCAGTACAAAAGCGACTTCAGCCCCCCATCCCCTCCCCTCCCCCCTACCCAGAACCCACAGTGATCCAACAAAATAGTTGAAATCTACACCTTCTAGAATCTATTGGCATATTGTAGGGTTAACTTGAATTATTGCTAATACTAATTACACTAATTTCACAACATTTCTTATCCACCAGCTGCACACATCCACACACGCCCTAGGTAACGTTTCCTCAGCCGGCAAGTAGCCCAGCCCAACATACCACAGGTACTCATACTAAAGAAAACAACTGAAACCCAACTCAAGCTGACAAGTATACAGTCCCCGATATAAATTCGCTTAGGGTATTTCCCATCATGACTTAAGCCGCACACATTCTACCCAAGCCTTGGTACAGGTAACGTAGCCCAGTCCAACACACCCCAGACAGTCCTAGTCATAGTATCAGATATTGCCACTAAAGCTCTCAGCCTCCAGTACCCAGACACAGGAGGGGACACCTCAAGGTCAAATTGTAGCCTCCAAGACCAGATCAAACTTAACCAGCAACCTCCACTAATAAAGCTTCCCGCCCCTTCACAAGATGCCAAATTTTCAGTACAAAAGCGGCCTCAGAACCACCTCAAAATTGCTCACCGTACCTCAATTTATTAAAAAATCAGTCAAGGCAAGAGCTTGAACAGCTGACGGGGATCAGCTAATCAGTTAATCAGTTGATATCATCCCCTGGTCAGCCAGACGGTAGGAAGGAATTCCCCCAGGCAGGCCCTGTGACGTAGACCACTAGACGGAATACCCCAGGGGCCCAGAGCCATCAAAATAGTTGGATTCTACCTTGCACTTTTTGTATGGAAAAAGTGGTCTGGTGCTCTTATAGCTACACTACTAGTATTCTAAACAAAATTATTTTTTCCAAATAAATACATCGCTCAAACTTCATTTTTTTCCACAAACCATAAATGTTTTTTTGTTTCTAAATAACTGAGTAGTAGTTACGCTATGCCGATACCAGGACACTTTTTCCATACAAAGACTGTCCGGAAAATTCCAACTATTTTGATGGCTCTGGACCGAGGCTCTGGGCCCCTGGGGGATTCCGTCTAGTGGTCCACGTCAGGGCAGATCCTAGAGTAGTCAGCGTCAAATTGATGCCACGCGTCAAATATCCGTTTCAAGCGCCATCCAAGACCAGGCACCCACCACCACAACCAATACCACTACCACCCAACACCACCACCCACCACCACAACCACCACCACCAACCACCACCACCCACCACCACCACCACCCGCTGTAGCTGTTTGAAAAGCTGTTAAGCTGTAATCAGAGCTGTTTTAAAAGCTGTTAAGCTGTTATCAGAGCTGTTTAAAAGCTGTCAAGCTGTTATCAGAGCTGATTGAAAAGCTGTTAAGCTGTTACCAGACCTGTTTTAAAAGCTGTTAAGCTGTCATCAGAGCTGTTTTAAAAGCTGTTAAGCTGTTATCAGAGCTGTTTAAAAGCTGTTAAGCTGTTATCAGAGCTGTTTTAAAAGCTGTTAAGCTGTTATCAGAACTGTTAAAAGCTGTTAAGCTGTTATCAGACCTGTTTTTATAAGCTGTTAAGCTGTTACCAGACCTGTTTTAAAAGCTGTTAAGCTGTTATCAGAGCTGTTTTAAAAGCTGTTATCAGAGCTGTTTAAAAGCTGTTAAGCTGTTATCAGAGCTGTTTGAAAAGCTGTTAAGCTGTTATCAGATCTGTTTTAAAAGCTGTTAAGCGGTTATCAGAGCTGTTATCAGAGCTGTTTTAAAAGCTGCTAAGCTGTTATAAGACCTGTTTGAAAAGCTGTTAAGCTGTTATCAGACCTGTTTGAAAAGCTGTTAAGCTGTTATCAGAGCTGTTTTAAAAGCTGTTAAGCTGTTATCAGACCTGTTTGAAAAGCTGTTAAGCTGTTATCAGGGCTGTTTTAAAAGCTGTTAAGCTGTTATCAGAGCTGTTTAAAAGCTGTTAAGCTGTTATCAGAGCTGTTTGAAAAGTTGTTAAGCTGCTATCAGAGCTGTTTTAAAAGCTGTTAAGCTGTTATCAGACCTGTTTTATAAGCTGTTAAGCTGTTATCAGACCTATTTTAAAAGCTGTTAAGCTGTTATCAGAGCTGTTTTAAAAGCTATTAAGCTTTTATCAGACCTGTTTTATAAGCTGTTAAGCTGTTATCATACCTGTTTTAAAAGCTGTTAAGCTGTTATCAGAGCTGTTTTAAAAGCTGTTAAGCTGTTATCAGAGCTGTTTAAAAGCTGTTAAGCTGTTATCAGAGCTGTTTGAAAAGCTGTTATCAGAGCTGTTTTAAAAGCTGTTAAGCTGTTATCAGAGCTGTTTTAAAAGCTGTTAAGCTGTTATCAGAGCTGTTTGAAAAGCTGTTAATCTGTTATCAGAGCTGTTTTAAAAGCTGTTAAGCTGTAATCAGAGCTGTTTAAAACTGTTAAGCTGTTATCAGAGCTGTTTGAAAAGCTGTTAAGCTGTTATCAGAGCTGTTTTAAAAGCTGTTAAGCTGTTATCAGAGCTGTTTAAAAGCAGTTAAGCTGTTATCAGAGCTGATTGAAAAGCTGTTAAGCTGTTATCAGAGCTGTTTGAAAAGCTGTTATCAGAGCTGTTTGAAAAGCTGTTAAGCTGTTATCAGAGCTGTTTTAAAAGCTGTTAAGCTGTTATCAGAGCTGTTTAAAAGCTGTTAAGCTGTTATCAGACCTGTTTTATAAGCTGTTAAGCTTTTATCAGACCTGTTTTATAAGCTGTTAAGCTGTTATCAGAGCTGTTTTAAAAGCTGTTAAGCTGTTATCAGAGCTGTTTTAAAAGCTGTTAAGCTGTTATCAGAGCTGTTTAAAAGCTGTTAAGCTGTTATCAGAGCTGTTTGAAAAGCTGTTATCAGAGCTGTTTTAAAAGCTGTTAAGCTGTTATCAGAGCTGTTTTAAAAGCTGTTAAGCTGTTATCAGAGCTGTTTGAAAAGCTGTTAATCTGTTATCAGAGCTGTTTCAAAAGCTGTTAAGCTGTTATCAGAGCTGTTTTAAAAGCTGTTAAGCTGTTATCAGAGCTGTTTTAAAAGCTGTTAAGCTGTTATCAGAGCTTTTTAAAAGCTGTTAAGCTGTTATCAGAGCTGTTTGAAAAGCTGTTATCAGAGCTGTTTTAAAAGCTGTTAAGCTGTTATCAGAGCTGTTTTAAAAGCTGTTAAGCTGTTATCAGAGCTGTTTGAAAAGCTGTTAAGCTTTTATCAGACCTGTTTTATAAGCTGTTAAGCTGTTATCAGACCTGTTTTGAAAGCTGTTAAGCTGTTATCAGAGCTGTTTTAAAAGCTGTTAAGCTGTTATCAGAGCTGTTTGAAAAGCTGTTATCAGAGCTGTTTTAAAAGCTGTTAAGCTGTTATCAGAGCTGTTTTAAAAGCTGTTAAGCTGTTATCAGAGCTGTTTGAAAAGCTGTTAATCTGTTATCAGAGCTGTTTTAAAAGCTGTTAAGCTGTTATCAGAGCTGTTTAAAACTGTTAAGCTGTTATCAGAGCTGTTTGAAAAGCTGTTAAGCTGTTATCAGAGCTGTTTTAAAAGCTGTTAAGCTGTTATCAGAGCTGTTTAAAAGCTGTTAAGCTGTTATCAGAGCTGATTGAAAAGCTGTTAAGCTGTTATCAGAGCTGTTTTAAAAGCTGTTAAGCTATTATCCGACCTGTTTTATAAGCTGTTAAGCTGTTATCAGACCTGTTTTAAAAGCTGTTAAGCTGTTATCAGAGCTGTTTTAAAAGCTGTTAAGCTGTTATCAGAGCTGTTTAAGAGCTGTTAAGCTGCTATCAGAGCTGTTTGAAAAGCTGTTATCAGAGCTGTTTGAAAGGCTGTTAAGCTGTTATCAGAGCTGTTTTAAAAGCTGTTAAGCTGTTATCAGAGCTGTTTAAAAGCTGTTAAGCTGTTATCAGAGCTGATTGAAAAGCTGTTAACCTGTTATCAGAGCTGTTTTAAAAGCTGTTAAGCTGTTATCAGAGCTGTTTAAAAGCTGTTAAGCTGTTATCAGAGCTGATTGAAAAGCTGTTAAGCTTTTATCAGAGCTGTTTGAAAAGCTATTAAGCTGTTATCTGACCTCACCTCCGGTTGGCCTCATAGGTCAAGGTGATGTCAGAGGTCAAGACAATGTGCCAAATACATATAAATAGTAGTTTCATAACTTGTTTTTCCAATTGATATTTTGCTCTTTACCCAAACAGATCCTGGCAAGCTAATTACGCAATAATTTCAACATTAGCTCTAAGGACACTACAAGCCTTCTAAAGCCTACGGATGAAAGGAGTAAAGAATATTCATATAAGGCTCAGTCTACATATATGAAATCGATGCTTTCCAGAAATAAAAAGAAAGTTTTTCATCCAAAAACGAGTCGACTGTCCCCTACCAACAGGTCGAAAAATCAGGATATTCCAACAAAGATCGCAAAAAGTAAAGATGGAGAGATGTTATTTGTGAAAATGGTGCACAACGAACCTTTTAAAGCCACATTGGTGTAAAGGCATAAGGAATATTCATTATAAGGATCAATCTATATCTATGAAATCTTGGCTTGCTGAACTAAAGAAAAAAAAACGACTTTAGACTTAAGCTATAATACAGTTAAAACAAATTATTTCCATAAATGGCATTATAACCATGATACAATTTTTATTTACAATACATATTTTAGACTAGGCTAGACTTAATATATTTTCTGCGGCACACATCGCTTAGTAGTGATAATTGAAGCAAAAATGATTATTGCTCACACCGTGTGTCGCTTTCAGCCATATTTGTTGTTTGCAGATGAAGTGAACCTACTTTCCTTATGTAATCTTAATCATATTATGTAATTTTTTTAGACTTGGTAAGATTTAAAGATGAATAAATAATACTTCCATATCCTACTAGAATTATATCATTCCAAATACCCACTCTCAACATCGGGGTCTACACTATTGAACTTGAAGCATTATCAACTTTTTTTCAGCCTTTCTGATACTCATACAACACTATTTCGAGGAGATAAATACCAAATACCATCCATCAAAACTTTTAATGTAATACACAGCTTACAGTACCTACTCTCAACCCCCCACCACGATCTTCACTATGGACTTGGAGAATTATCAAATATCCAGCGAGATTGCTGATTAGGATTTTACTGTTTATTCATAGCTCCCATACAACTTCCACTACTCACCTCAGACAACATATCATACCACATTAATATTATAACACAGCGTTCTTCTATCAAAGCTTTTAATTTGACCCACTCTCAACTTAATGTTAAGTAAACAATGCACCAATAGTAGTAGTAAAAATAACATATTCTTATCAACCTCATGTGAACTATGATATCATGGTAAATAACTCTGCTACCTTCCAATGCTCACCAGCCGAAGGCACAAAAGAACAAAAAATCAATTTGTTTATTTTATTCAAATGTATTTGTTTAAGCAAGAAGTTATATTGCTAATTTATATTACTCATCTAAGTCTGCATATCATCCTACATTAATATGATAGCTCGCTAATGCTTTTAATTAACCCTTTCTCAAGCTAATGACAATATGTAATTTTTCAGTTGTGGCTGCTCAAACCACTTTCAGGCTAGGCTAACAAGTTCCTCTAGAAAGATTTCGTGTATCAACACTGGTCATGTCATTACACCTTATCACCAAAAATTTGATGCAAAGTCTTTTACTATACCAATAAAACTTTCACTACTCATCTAAGTCAACATATCATATTATATTAGTAGGTATCACCCTACATTGATATCATAGGTGATCAAAGCTGTAAATTTAACCTGCCCAAAAATAAATTTTATTGAAATTAAAAAAAACAATTTTTCATAAAACGTAAGATTTTTCAATACACATACACACACACATACACACACCTACATCGAATATTTTCTGATTAGGTTTTAATTTCCATTACTTCATGTTTCTTAACATTCGAAGCAACCGTGATCTATTTTTAGATATCGAATATCATAGCATGATCCGTCTTGTTTATAAGATATTTTTAATCCCCAACTTACGTTATAGTTGTTGTTGTTGTTGTTGTTTTTTTCAGCAAAAGAAATTTTCAATTATAACTTCCACTACTCATCTAAGACATCATATCCTACAGATTAATATCGGTTGTTGTTGTTTTTAGCTAAAGAAATTAGGAATCTTTCATAAGTCGCCCAATTTGTTTACTTTACTCGGCTGCTGTGCGAATTTGTTTACATTATTCGACTGCGAATGTGTTTAATAATTAATAATTTGTTTATGAAAAGACTTAAATTAGAAGTGTTACACCTGAAGAGCAAAATTAGGCATTTACTAATTTCCATTACATATCTAAGTCAACATATCTACCTACATTCACCCCCAAACCAGCTTCACCTGATCTATTTTTAGATATATCACCTGAGAAGGTAAGATCGCTAATATCTCGAACCATAAAGGATTTCTGATGAAAATTTTATTCCTCTAGTACTAATACTATTGGCATGAACAAAAAATATCTTAGGGCTAACTTGAATTATTTCTACTATTAATTATACCAGCAAAGATAAGATCGCTAATATCTCGAGAACAATAGCCCGTGGAGGATTTCTGATGAAAATTTTGTCCACCTCTAGAACTAAGACCCCCACTGACACCTTCTAGAATATATTGGCATATTGTAGGGTTAACTTGAATTATTACTAATACTAATTACACTAATTTCACAACATTTCTTATCCACCAGCTGCACACATCTACACACCCCTAGGTAACGTTTCCTCAGCCACCAAGTATCCCAGCCCAACATACCACAGGCACTCATACTAAAGAAAACAACTGAAACCAAACTCAAGCTGACAAGTATACAGTCCCCGATATAAATTCGCTTAGGGTATTTCACATCATTATTTAAGCCGCACACATTCTAGCTAAGCATTGGTACAGGTAACGTAGCTCAGTCCAACACACCCCAGACAGTCCTAGTCATAGTATCAGATATTGCCACTAAAGCTCTCAGCCTCCAGTACCCAGACACAAGAGGGGGCACCTCAAGGTCAAATTGTAGCCTCCAAGACCAGATCAAACTTAACCCGCAACCTCCACTAATAAAGCTTCCCGCCCCTTCACAAGATGCCAAATTTTCAGTACAAAGCGGCCTCAGAGCCACCTCAAAATTGCTCACCGTACCTCAATTTATTAAAAAATCAGTCAAGGCAAGAGCTTGAACAGCTGACGGGGATCAGCTAATCAGTTGATATCATCCCCTGGTCAGCCAGACGGTAGGAAGGAATTCCCCCAGGCAGGCCCTGTGACGTAGACGACTAGACGGAATCCCCCAGGGGCCCAGAGCCTCGGTCCAGAGCCATCAAAATAGTTGGAATTTTCCGGACACTTTTTGTATGGAAAAAGTGTCCTGGTATCGGCATAGCGTAACTACTCTGAGTGAAGTTGTGAACATTAACACAAATTCAAATATCGTGAAAGAGCTTTTCCGTAAAAGTTTAGGTAGGTAATATACCCGAAACTCACTCTCATGCAAGACGCTAAGATATTGGTAAATCCACTTATTTCTAAAAAATTTAAAATACAACCCTCTCTTTGAAGATAATAACGGTAAAAACTTTTTTACAGTGTTGTGTGTCACATGTGATATTAACTAGTGGTTTTATCTGTTTATTTTTAATGAGCATGCAATTACCTTATGCCACACATTTCAATTGTAACTTACCTGCTAGAAAAGGTATTACCGATTTAGATAAATTAAAATTTCTTATTATGTCATACACTTCACTGTCGATAATAATTTGCTCTGTTTCAATAAATGTTTCTTCACTTTTAGTAGAAACTTTCGTATCCTCACCTACAACACTGTTTATAAATTTATTAACGGCAAATTCGCTTTCAACATTTTCCATTTTTATGTCATACAATACTGTTTTCAATAATCAGATTAGTGCCCCGTGTGCGCATACGCAATTTATATTCCCATAGGACTGACAAAATAAGCACAATTAACCGGTTTTGTAACAACACGAGCAAAACTACTGCCTGTATAGTTATTTTACCCAGAAAAAATCACAACATTTAATTGCCTGAACGCGCAATGCTTTGAATAATTCGTCAGATGCAACGATACGCACCATCTACCTAACTTATCTGTGAAACGATATTTCCTAGTAAAGCATTCGTATTACATTTTACAGAAATTTTGTGCCCTTTTATCATTTCTAATTGAATTAAGGGCATAAAATATAAATTCTACGTAAAAGAAATCAAAATTACTGCAAGGTTGTTACTGCAACAGATTGGATTTATTGATACTATAAAATGTTGTAAGATTCACAGTAAATTACATATATTACACAAAGTTTATACCAATGAAATTACAACCACTTGTTGTAAATTTTATCATTGATTTTTGAAATCTAAAGCAAGTCTGTTATTTTTACATTCAGATTTACTGTAATTTTAGCAATAAATTTTTACAACATGTAATATCAATGACAACAAAAACTTGCATGTTTTGCTGTATAGACGACCTCTAATTTGTTAAAGCTACTACATTTCATGTGGAATTAGCATATATTTGTATTACTGATAGTCAACCACGTAAAGGTAACAACTTTATAAAATTAACAACTAGTAGTTGTCAAAAATATTACAAATTTTCTCTGGGTGTTAGTATTCAACTAACAGAATCTCACTAGAAATACTCAAAAGAGCCTAACTAAGTTTAAAATAAAACCCAAGGAACAAACTAGCAAGTAGCGAGCATATACTAAAGAGAAATTTCTGAAAAGCTGTCAAATAGAAAGAGGTTATAGTCATGGGCGTAGCTAGGTTCGTTGTGGAGGGGCGGGGGGGGGGGCTAGTAGGGGCCAGTCTGACACAGAATTAAAGAAGAATATTCAAGTAAGTATTGTTTTTCAAAAAGGTGTAAAACTTTCTAAAACGTCAATCAGTATTAAAGCCAAGTTTCCTTACGTCAAGCAAAATATTTTATTTATTGCCGTTGTTTGATTTCGTGGAAGGGTTGATTCTTTAATAAATATCGCGTATTCATTTCGATCGAATGCAAAATACTTGTGATTTTGTTTTTTTAATCTACTAGCATTACGATTTTTACAGGAGAAACAGAAACACTTCTGGTATTGAGAAAAATTCTTCTTATGATAAGAAAATTATCGCTTATACAACGAAACTGACTTGCTACAAAGAAGAACATTTTACATGAAGTCATCATAATATATACCTACTAAAAATTATCCATTTTGAAACATTTAAAATACAACCGTTTCTAGAATAACGAAAAGTAAACTACAATTAAGCAATTCTATTCTTAGGATAAATAATCTTTTCTCATTTTCTGTATGAAAATTTACTGCTATTATCAGAATCGGAGATAATTTAGAAAATATACTTACTACTATTAATCTAATTTTTCTATATTCAGTTTGAATAAGACGAAGCAAATTTTTCCTTACATACAGGAAAATACCGCTAAGCTCAAAATCGTACCTAACTTTTCTTGATACACGTGATACAGAGCTTATTCTCAGTAAAAATTTCTCTTAATGCATTATCCAAAACCAAAAATAAGCTATAGCTTTCTACACTCAACACTTTTGCAGTTGTATTTTTTTCTTTTAACAATGGCATTCTTTATGTTGAGCAGTTACTTGTAAGAGACTCGTTCTTGAAACAGTGTGCTTCTAAGCCAAGTTTTTTTCCGCTTCATAGCAGAAAACTTCTCTCACAGCCGGCGGAGCTCACTGGGAGTACTATTGCCGCTTTAAAAAGTTTATACTCTTCTTAAAAAATTCTCTCAAATTTTCAGCATTCATCTTATAATTTTTTAATCGAAGCATGTTTTTCATAACCATCGCTCAGGTGGCCAGCAGCTAGAACCAAATTAAAGGTAGGGCATCAGAATTTGAAGTAGGGCGCAAAGTTTGTACTTTTTTTTTTTAAAAAATAAGTTTCCAGATCTCTCATTTTATTACATTTTTTTATGGGTGAACTAAAATAGGTACCTACTTTCTACAATAAAGAGATATAGCTGGATTAAACAAGAAACAGAACATGGTAAAAATATTCAATATAATTGCAGTCTTCGATTTACCATATTGTGGAATTTTCGTAGCACTTCGTCAATATCTATTTTTCGTTCAAATGCAAGAAACACCAAACCTGCCATTATCACGTGAGCCATTGACATTCTTTAAGGCTTATTGATAGCAATTAGTAATTATATATTGTATTTAAATGTTAAACAGACCTAAACTTTGTCCAACTTATCAAGACACAAAATTGAATATAGCAGATCTTAATTGTCTGTAAATCTTTTTATCTCAGCCCCTTATTATGTCAACAGTTTCAAATTATGCCGCTTTAAATGGCTGAGCTTAAATGATGCCTACAGTGTTTTGACGAGAAAGTGATGGACCATACAGCACTTAATCCTCCACATGTTTTACCTTTACTTGTCTCTTCTCTTCTGGGATATATTGTCAGACTCTTTTCTACAATACTCTGAGCTTCTTTCAAAACTGTCTCTTCTGACTTTAGGTTAAGAATTTCTTCCTGGACGCATTTTATTATTGATATGGCATCCTTCAAACCTTTGACCCTGTAAAGCCGCATCAGCCGGTTGCAGAACACATAATATTTTTTTTGTCTGATTATTGCTAGTCGAATTTCCGTGCGTAACACAATGACTTTGATGTCAATACTTTTTGCAATATCATAACCATTTTCCATTTTTTTTCATCTGGTGTCTTCTGTAATAGGTGGGAGGTAAGTAACGCAAATAGAAACATGTCCGAGCAGTGGTTGTCTGGTCAGTGTTGCCGATCATACAGGCTTGACATGCCGCGACGACTTTTATGACGTGACGTCGCCGCAGAATACGGAGTAAGTTGGCAATTTTTAAGGTAGGGCATGGTCATTTTAAGGTAGGGCATTGTGCCTCTATGCCCTTCCATCGCTTCAGCTTCCAAGGCTGATGTATCAATTTTTAAGATTTTTTTATAATTACTCCGTTATTCATGTCCAATTTAAGAAATGTGGCCACAGCGCGAGCTAACGGTGGGTTTTCAAATGGGCGTTTTAGATTTACTATGATATTATCTATTACTTGGTAGTAAATGTTGATCTGTATCGGCTGGCAAATCTAATGTAATGCTTTCGCCTACTGTCAAACTCTGTATTAAAGTCCTTTTGTTGACGCCTTTTTTTTTTAGACTCTAACAGGTTTTAGCGAAATCTCGTGTCTTTCAGAAACTTCTCGATGTCTGTCAAAATTTTGAACTATAGTACTTGCTATGAGGCCACTAGCCTGACCAAGAGTGGCATTTTGGGTCTGGAAAAAGATACTCAGAACATTCACTATAGCAAAAACAAATTCTAGTTTCGCAATAATCTTTAGCAGCCCAAGTGCTTCCACTATGAGCTTATCACGGTTTTTATTTATCTCTGTTTCCATAGTTAATTGATTTGCATTATGATTTGCCAGTACTGCTTTGAAGTTTTCATAGCGACAACTCCATCTGGTAATACTTAGCCATCCTATTTCATGGCTGGTATGGATTCCGAGAGTGCCTCGTAAGTTTTTCAGGCTCGTATAGTGACCAGGTTATGAGAACTGAATAAACAAAGCTAAGAGGCCGTTAGAAAATGTATTTACTAGTGAAACATTAGCGCATGAGTGACTCTAGACCTACGAGATTTAGTTTGTGTGCTAAGCAGTGGATGTAAATTGCGAAAGGGTGAGTTTCTTTTATAATCATAAGATTGTGCAAGAATTGAAACATGCTTAATTAATTAAGTTTCCGTGTATTGGGATTTTCGGGCTGGACGGTCAGGAGGAAAAACACCTCTTTAATTTATGAGAATTTTATTTGTTCTCCAACGTTTCGGCCGATGTCTCGAACCGTTCTCAAGAACACAGTCAAATTAAAACATCAATGTAACTATTGCTTGTTATAAAAATTAAAAAATTAAAAAACAGCAAACATTAATTAAAAACCACAGTATAAAAAAAAATAAATAAATGACAAAACATGGTAAAAGAAACTATATGAACTATATGTGGAAGGTTATCCAACCACTCGTCAAAAACAACTGGTGCAAGACGTAGCTTTATCATTTCCCAAAGCTCTCCAAATGCGCACAATAAATGTTATTGATATTGTCTGTATCCGTTTTTTTGTTCATGGTATTGGGAGTTTTCTAAATATATAATGCCTCTATCAATAATCTTTTCTTATAGTGTTTTTCGTGGTGTAGGATAGAGGCATTTTATTGTCAGATTTAGAAATGGAGGGGAAAGTAGTCTCTAAAAATCTGTCTTTAGTACAAAAGTAATCATAGGGTATACACGTTTACGTGTTAATAGATTAAATTAATTGTCAGATAAATTTTCAAACTGCGATTTTTAAATAAGAAAAGAAGTTAAATATGATGAAAGGGTATCAAGGCTACTAGCCATAAAACGAAAAGAATCAATAAATGGAAATTTAATTGGAAGGTTATCTAAATGTTTTGTGAACGATATGTATCGCTCTTTATTTATAGGAAGAAGATCAACCTTCCCTTCTAAATCTGAAGCTAAATTTTTTATAATGAAATGTGAATCGTAACCGCTAAGATTATGGAAAATTATAGGAACAGTGTGACTATCTTTAAAATTTATATTACACCCCGCATGTGCTGGTCCTTGGTACTTACCTGTTAAGTGACAGTGGGATATGGTTTCTCGCAATTATGGCAGAGTGGAGCTACTGAAAGGTTGTTGACTTGCGTTTCAGTTAGCTAATCCATTGGTAGTGGATTACTGAAAATATTTTCTAAATTTTCTGCAACTTGATTAAACTCGCACACAGACCAATTAATACAATCTTCGCCACGGCAGTACTTGTAAAACGATAAAGTAGGGTCATATGAGCACTTTATATAATACGCTATACTACACGGAACGTGTTCTTGATACTTGTTCCTATCACTACAATCTATTAATAAATTAATAAACACTCCAAGTCTGCATATATAATAAAAGGTGCTTCTATCTTATTCTTAAAATTTTTAAATACTAAATTTGATTCGTTTTCTGATGGTAGTCGAATTCTTGCATCGTTAACTTTTTCACAATTCTTTGTATGCTCCTCCAGTTTTGTAGTTGTGTGGAAGTAGTGAAGACATCGGTCGCAGTAGAATTTTTGATGATTATTTTTTGATAATTGGGATGACAACAATCTAGAGAAATTCCTAATCCAAACAAAGTTATATTTAATTGGTTCTTCATCTTTGTTGTACACATATTTGTGTTCTTCTGTATCATTGTAACATACATTTTGTATCATGAGTAGATTTACGTGCCTTTCTTTTTTATCTTTTGTCAAGTAAGTTGGTAAAGTGGTATAAAATGTTTTCACAGCATCTGACGACATTTTCAAAATATATACATTGATTGAAAGATTATTTTGCTTTTCAAATCGTGACATCTGTTTAGTCGTCATCGGGAATGTAATGCTTTTGAGATCCAGAACATTAGAATAGTGGGGGTATGATGATATTCTATCAGGATGCTGTAGCCGATCAACTGGATGCAAAGATGAAACCACTGCCCAGGCAAAACAGGCGTCGTCATTATTCTTTACATTAACGCAAGCTTTTTTATATTCAATTTCCTTGGGTAATTCAATGTATGAAGATCCTAGTTGTAATGTATATTTGTTAATATTAATACTCAAGTTTATAATTTCTGATAACGCCCAACCGCTCTCTTTTTCTTGAAATTCCTCCAACTGTTTTATAATTTTATTTTAAATGTTTTCTTTGAACCAAGCATTAATGTCTATATCTCTATATTTTGGAGCATTCTTGGTGTTCATATATTTAAATTCGAAGACCTCCTTTTATTATTTTAAATTTACCACAAAACAGTGCATTAACCGTCAAAGCTATTTCTTTTTTGAGCGCGTTATTGATGCGTCTGCGAAAGAGATCTGAGCAATCTTCTAAAAATGTTTGTGGTTCCTTGTGGACTAAGTTGACAATTACCCCTGTACGTATGTTATTATTAAAGGCTGACTGCGAATCTTCCCATTTAACTCGGGAAGAAGCCCAACTAGAACGGCGTGAGTTGTGTTCACCACCTGACATTAAGCTTTGTGCTTTTAGTTGAATGCGTATTCCTTTTAATAAACCAATTGCTACCATTAGTTGTGTTTTTTACTCACATTTTTGGTCTGACGTAACGAATTATTAAGCTTACGTAAAGAATTATTAAGCTTTTTATTACGACACTTATTAATTCGCGGTTATTTTTAGAGTTAATAAATGCTGTTTGCATGTCTTCAACTAATTTTTTCACATTCATCGTTAATACTTGCTAACTTTTCACCTGATTTATATGTAAGTACTGTATGAACCGTATCGCACCCCGGGTACTTGTTCAATGATGTGACTGAAAATAAGGTTTGCTATTTATAGTTTCTAAAATTGTATGCACATTTTAATGAGATGTTTTAACTGGCATAATGTAAAGTTCTTTATTGCTAATAATGTCTTTAACTTTACCTTAAACCAGATTGAAGAACTTGTGGTTACAAGTAAATTTATTATTATGACCGATGTAGTTAAAAGCAAATTTATTATTATGGCCGATTTGAAAAGTTATTTATGTGTAGCATTATTATTTCAACCTAGAATAAGTGCTGTTCTTTAATCATAAGGCAGAATTTGTAGAATTATTATTCTAGTAATATTTTCGCGTAGGCTGAGATCTGTCTTTCATTTGTGTAGGAGGTGCAGCTTTGCTGTAATTTAAAAGAGAAGTTTGGTTTTTTTGCCTGGCAAGAATGGCGAATAATGGTTATGTGTTCTTGGTAGAAATATTTTCATATTACCTGGCTTTTTGGCCGAGCAAAAATGGCATAAAAGCCTACAACGAAGTCACAAGGAAACAGTCCTTGTGTGATTCTGACAATTTTCACATAATTTTACGATCATTGTTATTTTATTTTTTTAAATTGCATTCTGCTAATAAAATCTTAATATAAATATTGCGCATGCCGCTCGCTCATGTTTTAAACGGATTATCTCAGGGATTTTTAAATTCCATTCTGCTGATAAAAGTTCTACATTAATTTTAAAAACTTAGAATAAATAACGCATACTGTTTACGTTTTAAACGGAGTCAGGGTTAAAATCCTTCAATCTGGTTTGAGGTAAAGTTAAAGACATTATACATATGTGACGTAAAGGTAAAGTTAAAGATATTTATTCATCCAACAATACAACAACTTCCAATTTCATTTTTACCGTTCAGTAATTGACCCAATTAATAATTCTACAAGCCTATTGCTTGGTTTAGAATTGCTGTCGTTCCTACGGTTAATTTATTGAACCTTCACCGAGTATAAACAATTTTGGCAACACAATTTCGTAATTACGAGACTTAAGTGCCTAATCAGATTTACAATGCATGGGTATTGGCCCCGTGATCGGTAGGTCAACATAGCAACGATCGGTATATAAACAATAAAGAATGACCGATTTCTCCTACACTGTCCGGTATATAGTAAGAACCAATTAAGTGCGCCTCTTGAATTGTGCTTTCGATAAACAATGATCGTCATATAGGCGCATGTAGAATAAATGATCATCTTTTTTCTATTCTTGCCCTCAACCTTCTTCAATTTAACTAATGGCGAATTCTTTTCAACAAATCCCAGCAGGCACTGAACTGAACAAGAGGCTGTCAGCTATAAGCTGAACTTAGCCCTGTCCCGAAAGGGAGTAGTTACGCTATGAGAGTTCTGAATCACTTTTTCTATACAAAAAGTGCCTTGAGAATTCCAACTATTTTTGTGGTTCTGGACCAGAGTTTTTTATCTAGAACTCTCACCCGCAGTTGGCTCCACTATTGCTAGGTGGTTTGAGTACATACTAAATGTGTTATTTGGTTTTGACTATGCCCTAGGATAGATATGTGGTGTGCCTAAAAGAAATGAGAAATGAAAAATTAGAACAAAAAAAAGAAATGAAATTTGTTTTCTTCTATTGTTCTCAATTTTTTCATTTTTTCATTTCTTTCCTTTGTTCTAATTTTTCATTTGCTTTTCAAGTCACTCAATTTCGCTATTTGGGACCTGTTTATGAGTCAAACCAAGACTTGAAACTTGTCACCCAAAGTATAACGAGTTGTGTAATGATATAACAAATTAAAAACATTTTTTAGCTTTTGCTATATACCGGAGAATCCAAAAAAAGTTCCTTCTCCAGCAAATATAAGTTTAACCCGGTAAAAAATCCTATATAGTAACCTCTATCTTTATTGGTAATTATTAAAGTTAATAGTAGGAAATTTTTGTTCATGCCAATGGATTCTAGATGGTTGGGGTGTTGGTATTAGGGGGATATAATTTTCATCAGAAATCCTCTACGGGCTCTGGTTTTCGAGATATTAGCGATTTTACCTTTTGAAATATAGGTAATATTATTAATAATTCAAGCTACCTAGGATAGTTTGGTTCATGCCAATAGAATCTAGAAGGTGTTAGTGGGGAAGGGGGTTAGAGGGGGGATAACATTTTTGTTAGAAATCTCCTACGGGCTATGATTTTCGAGACATTAGCGATTTTACCTTTTTAGTTATAGTTAATATTAGTAATAATTCAAGTTATTTTTTGCTCATGGGGTGCTGCGCCAAAATATAGGCTTTTTCAGGTCGGTTTTGAATTTATATTAGTAATAACTAAAGTTAATAGTAGGAAATTTTTGTTCATGCCAATGGATTCTAGATGGATATGGTGGAGTTATTAGGGGGATATAATTTTCATCAGAAATCCTCTACAGGCTCTGGTTTTCGAGATATTAGCGATTTTACCTTTTGAAATATAGTTAATATTATTAATAATTCAAGCTACCTAGGATAGTTTCGTTCATGCCAATAGATTCCAGAAGGTGTTAGTGGAGAAGGGGGTGGGGAGGGGGGGGTTAGAAGAGGCATAACATTTTTGTTAGAAATCCTCTACGGGCTATGGTTTTCGAGATATTAGCGATTTCACCTTTTTAGATATAGTTAATATTAGTAATAATTAAAGTTAATAGTAGGAAATTTTTGTTCATGCCAATGGATTCTAGATCGTTGGGGTGGGCGTATTAGGGGTATAAAATTTTCATGTTTACAAACTGTTGCTATAAAAGCCCAAGCAAACTCTTGAGGAACATCAGTCAGTTTTAGTGAGTCGCAGTGATAGTTTAAATCCATAAAAAAAAAAAATCAAAATCTCTTCGGTGTTACTAAATTAAAGTTTTTCAATAATTGAAAATTTGCGAAAAGATGTGATGGAGTGTTTAAAAAATTCAGTGAATAAAGACTATATTGTTCAAAAGTGCAATAGAAAGATCCATAAATTTCAAGTTGCATTTCGGAAGTGCAATAAGAGTGCTAGGAAACGACATTTCGAGAGCTGTCTCGAGCAAATTAAAGCATTGAGAGCACTATTGAGAACTCCCCGTCGAGGTGGAGGAACTACTCGCGTAAGAAGAAGTGATTTTGTAAAGCGGGAGGAAATAAAGACAGCGTTCGCAGACAGAATTCGACAAGGTGTTATTGCAAATTTAAAACATATCGATCCGAAACTATTTATGCAAGACGCTGCCAAATTATTTACGTGTCGAGTTAAAAATACCTTAAAACATTATTTTAATATTAAAGTTTCTACAACGTTTTGCGGTGAATTTGTTAAAGAAACTGGTGTCAATGAAATTATAAAAGACACTAAATATTTGCAAGCGAGAACTGCTCCAATTAGTGCAGATGATAACTTAGAGGAGTGGTTTAAATCAAACATTTTGGATCCAATACACACTCAGCTGGAAGAATTCCAGGAAAAAGACAGTGGCTGGGCACTGCACCCTATAATACATCTAGCAGTACACATCAATAAGTTTGAACAACTCCGAGGATCTTCGTATATACCCTTACCAAAGGAAATTGCATCAAAGAAAGCACGCATTAATGTGAAAAGTAATGATGAAGCCTGCTTCGCGTGGGCAGTAACAGCAGCGCTATATCCTGCAAATATTAACACCAATAGGATCTCATCATATCCACATTATTCAACTGAACTTAATTTAAATGGGATAACGTTTCCCATGACACTTAAGCAAATTACGCAATTTGAAAACCAGAACGATTTATCAATAAACGTATTCATCCTAGAGAAAGAGCGTTTCCTCACCACAGTTCCAGTTAGACTTACGATACACAGGATGGAGCGGCATGTAAATCTCTTAATGCTACAAGATGACTATGACCAGGATGATGATTATATGGATGATGATGATGATGATGATTATGATGCTGGCAGATATAATTTCTGCTGGATCAAAGATCTTTCACGCCTTGTATCGAAACAAACTTCGAAGCGTAATGGTAGACGGTATATATGCAACAGATGTTTGCTCTGCTTTTACTCTGAAGAAAAATTAGCATCACACACTCCTGAATGCGAGAAACAAAACGACTGCAGGATTATGTTTCCCTCAGAGGAAAAGAAATGGGTGGAATATAAGAATTAAAGCCATAAGAATCCAGTCCCGTGTTGTGTGTATGCAGATCTTGAGTAAATATTGAAGCCGATTCAGAAAAATGATCAAAATACATCACAGCGGATCCAGGAACATGAAGTTCACAGCATAGGATCCAATTTCCACTGCAAACATGATACTAAGCTCTCATATTACAGAGCATATCGAGGCAAGAATTGCCAACAATAGCTTGCATTAGAATTGCAAAAAATTGCATCCATAGCTGTACAGGAAAAGCTGAACATCAGGCCAATGCAACCCCTGACTAAAGAGGAATGGCGTTCACATATAGAAAATACTTGTTGCCATATGCGTGAAAAAACGATTGCAGCCGATGAGGAACGAGTCCAGGACCATTGCCACTTTACAGGTAAATACTAAGAATCATAATTCCATTCATTTCAACAGGAAAATACGGAGGACCAGCACCAATTCATGCAATCTCATGTATCAATACTGTTCCATAGTTCCCGTCATTTTTCACAATTTATCTGGATATGATGCTCACTTCATTATTAAGGATATAGCTACAGCCATTCCTGGGAAAGTGGATCTTCTACCAATAAATAAAGAAAGATACATTTCGTTCACCAAGCACGTTGCAGGCAGTCATATCAAATTCTGATTCATCGATTCCTTCCGTTTTATGTCAGAATCCTTAGATAACCTATCATCATTGCTTCCAATGGATAAATTAAGTATTACAGGAGCTGTATGGCAGCAATTGGATGATGATGACTTTAAACTACTTACGTGCAAAGGCGTCTTCCCATACCAATTCGTTGACGATTGGACAAAATTCTATAATAAAATGACTGACAGTGATATATCTGCTGAGGACTACAGCCGCGCAGAAAAGGTGTGGAGGACATTTGAAATTCAGACACATGGCGAATATTCCGATCTATACATGAAAACTGATGTTCTCCTATTAGCTGATGTGTTTGAGAACTTTCGAAAAGTGTGCATGAAGACTTACAATTTAGATCCAGCACATTATTGCACCATGCCAGGCTTAACATTGTATGCTTTGCTAAAATACACCAAAGTGAATCTATAGCTGATAACCGACGTAGATATACTGCTATTCATAGAGAGAGGCATTCGAGGTGGTATAAGTCAATGCTCGAACAGATATAGTAAGGCAAATAATAAATATATGGATGATATTAAGCTTGAGGAGAGAGAGAAATACCTGATGTATTATGATGTTAACAACCTTTATGGATGGGCCATGTAACAGCATTTACCAACCGGAGGATTCAAATGGGTTGATGTTCCCAATATTGTCGTTTTGAAATTTCTGATGATCCTCCAACTGGATACATATTCGAAGTCGACCTGGATTATCCTCAATATCTATATGATAAGCATAAGGACTTACCGTTTTGCTCTGAGCAGCACCACCTGGAGCAAAATTAGAAAAGCGTTTGACAACATTACATCCTAAAACTAAATTTGTTATACACTACCGAAATTTGAAGCAATGCCCATCACATGGAATCATCCTGAGAAAAGTGCACCGGGTTCTTCAATTCGACCAATCAGCTTGGCTTAAACCATATATTGAATTAAATACCACCAAACGGAAGCAGGGTGCCAGCGATCATGAGAAGGACAGCTATAAGAAGATGAATAATGCAGCTTTTGGTAAGACCATGGAAAATGTTCGCAAGTATAGCGATATAAAGCTTTGCGTAAAGTGGGAAGGTCGCTATGGTGCAAAAGCTGGGATTGCGGCACCCAACTTCCACAGTGCAACGATATTTGATGAGAATTTAGTTGCTGTGGAATTAAGGCGACTCAAAATCTTAATCAATAAGCCCCTCTATATTGGAATGGCAGTTTTGGAAATTTCAAAGTTATGCCTCTATGATTTCTACTGCAGTTTTATGCAGCGTGAATTTGGAGATAAATGTAAAGTCATGTATACAGATACAGATTCTCTAACATATGAACTTGAAGAGGAAAATGCATATCAGATTATGGCTGAAAATATAAACAAATTTGATACAAGTGATTACCCAGAAGATAATCAATTCAATTTACCGCTCATGAATAAAAAGATTCCTGGTCTAATGAAGGATGAGCTGAATGGAAAAATCATGAGCGAATTTGCAGGCTTGCGCTCGAAAATGTACAGTCTACGTATAAACGATGGTAAAACTGTAAAGAAAGCAAAAGGAGTAAAGACTAATGCAGTCCAGAGGCATATCAATTTCCAAGACTACGTCGAATGTTTGAATAACAAGCGAGTATTAACTGCTAACCAGAGCTCCATACGATCGCATAACCATAATGTCTACACGATCAACCAAAAGAAGATTGCATTGAGTCCATATTGTTACGAGCGTGGCCTTAGTTCGCAATTTAAAACACAATATTTCAGATATAATTCAAAAGTTCTTTCTTTATTTAGCTTTACTGTTTACTCTCACAAATTCACAAATAATTAACAAATCAACTCTTTATTTATCGCTAGTACTGTACTTATAATTATCGCAATCCAAATAGTTTACTTCGTTCACTTCACTGTCTGAAATAATACTCGCCTCCTGGATGGGAGCAGCGCCGTATTTATACTCTACGAATTATCCTAGAACCTTCCTGAATATTCCATTCTCCAAACCCAGTTTACTAGGATGTCACTAACCTAAAGTTGTTTCCATTTCCAATAGATGTCGCTTGTATCACTTTGTGGCGCGTAACACTGCTCCCTTCTTAAAATTGTTCGTCCCGAACAACAGGTGATCCACGGTCTTGATGCTCGCAGTATTGACATAAACGATCTAGATGAACGATTTTCCGTTTGCCTCTTGTACCCCGCTGAATCCTATATACTAAGTCATTTATTCTAGTCACTATTGAATACGGTCCTTCCCAGTGTTGTTGTAATTTGTGAGAACGTCCCTTACGTCGTTTCGGGTTGTACAGCCAAACAAGGTCACCTTCATTAAATCCTGCTGAGTTAGTACGTAAGTCATAGCGGGTCTTCATCCGATCGATATTTATTGCTAATTTTGCTCTCGTGACTTCGTGTACATCAGCTAATCGTTGTCTAAGTTCCGATACATAATCGTCTGGTAACTTTTGTTCACCTCTGGGTGTACCAAACTTGAGATCGCTAGGTAAACGCATCTCCTTTCCGAATATCACTTTTGCTGGAGTTTGTCCGGTCGTGTTGTGTACAGCTGATCGATAAGCCATTAAGAACATGGGAATATGTCGATCCCAATCGCGTTGGTGATAGTCGACTACTTTCTTTAGATGCTCGACCAATGTTCTGTTGAAGCGCTCTACCATGCCATCAGATTGTGGATGCAGAGGAGTTGTTCTGGTTTTTCTTATTCCCAGAATTTTACACATCTCTTGGAAAGTCCGTGATTCGAAGTTCCGTCCTTGGTCCGAATGAAGTTCATGAGGAACACCAAATCTACTGACCCAATTCATTACTACTTGATCCGCTACTGTGGTAGACTCTTGATTAGGGATTGCATAAGCTTCAGGCCATTTACTGAAATAGTCAATAGCAACTAATATATAACTGTTACCGTTATCTGTTTCTGGAAAAGGTCCAGCGATGTCTACGGCTATCCTTTCAAATGGGGCTCCTACATTATACTTATGCATTTCTCCTCTACTTCTGTGTGGTGGTCCTTTGCAAGAAGCACAGATAGTGCATCTGCGGCACCATTCCTCAACATCCTCTCGCATATGTAACCAATAAAACCTTTCACGTATTTTGGAAATTGTTTTATTCACCCCCAAATGTCCTCTAGATGATCCACTGTGCATTTCTTCTAGAACATCTTTGACCTGGGATGCTGGCACGACTATTTGCATTCGGAATGACTCGCCGTTAGTTGATTCCCACTTGAGCTTTAATATACCACATTCAACGTGAAGAGAGTTCCATTGAGCCCAGTAGCTCTTCACTTTCTCACTCCTCTCCGAGATATCTTGCCATTGTGTTCTTTCCATGTCTTCTTTCCAAGCAAGAATAAGTGCTATGTCTGGGTCTTCCCGTTGAGCTGTTCGCAAGCTCTCGTTGCTCCAACCTGTCGATGGTTCCACCGTCATCAGCTGTATAGTTTCCTCCGTTTCTTTTTCTTCCAGCCGAACGCAATGTTTGCATTCAACTTTGCATGGACGTCGTGAAAGGGCGTCTGCATTTCCATGGATACGTCCTCTTCGGTATTGGATTTCAAAGTCATAAGCTTGGAGTCGCTATATCCATCTCGCCACTTGCCCCTCAGGGTTCTTAAACTGCAAAAGCCATTTAAGCGCTGCATGGTCAGTGCGGAGGATAAATTTCTGCCCGTAGAGATATTTATGGAAATGCTTGGTTGAGTCTACAATGGCAAGTAGCTCTTTCCTTGTAGCACAATAATTTCTCTCTGATTTTGAGAGTGCTTTGCTAAAATAAGCTACTGGCACCTCTTGACCATCCTCCTCCTGTGAAAGCACTGCACCAATACCTACATTGCTGGCATCCGTGTCCAATATAAAAGTTTTTGCCAGCTTTGGATAGTGAAGCACTGGAGTTCCACAGAGCTGTTCTTCAAATTTGCAAAACTCTCGTTACATTTATCTGACCATATGAACGGCTTTCCTTTTTCTGTAAGTTGATGTAGGCTCCTTGCTATATCTGCAAAACCTTTTACGAATCGCCTGTAGTAGGTAGCTAATCCAAGAAAACTCCTTAATTAATGTTTGTCCTTTGGAACAGGCCAATTTTTCACAGCTCTTATCTTCTCTGGATCAGTTTTTACTCCTTGTGATGAAACTATATGCCCCAAATATTTTACTTCATTCTTGAATAGAGCACATTTATTCGTACTGAGCTTCAGTTTCGCATCTCTCAGTCCTTGAAGTACGTCCCGTAAGTTGTTTTTATGTTCCTCGAATGTCCTTCCGATCACAATTATGTCATCTAAGTAGACAAGACATGTTTTCCAGGTTAATCCTCGTAAAACACATTCCATGAGTCGTTCAAATGTGGCTGGAGCATTACATAATCCAAATGGCATAACTTTGAATTGCCATAAGCCACTTCCAACTGAGAAAGCAGTTTTGTCTCGGTCCTCGGGATGTATTTCCACTTTCCAGTAACCGTTCTTCAAATCCAATGTGGAAAACCATTGCGCTCCGGAAAGGGTGTCCAATGTGTCATCAATCCTTGGTAATGGATAGCTATCCTTTCTTGTTACATTATTTAGTTGGCGGTAGTCCACACAGAATCGGGTGCTGCCATCCTTTTTCCTGACCAAAACAACTGGCGATGTCCAAGGGCTGTTAGATTCCTCAATTATGCCTTGTTCTTTCATGGAATTTATCATATCTGCAACTTCTGGTTGTTTGGCTAATGGTAGTCTTCGTGGTGGTTGCCGAATGGGCCTAGAATCTCCTGTATTGATCCGATGCTGGACAAGATTTGTTTTGCCGAAATCATCATCATTCGTTGCAAATAATTCCGAAAATTCATCGATCATATCTTTGGCATCGTTGTATTGCTGTTCACTTAAGGCACTAGATGAAAGAAGTTTCTGAACCTGTTGAGTAGTAGCTGGTATACGTATTGTTTCCTTAATATTACTACCATTTTCCAAATTAACAATCTGATAAACAGGCTCACAATTTCCAATTATAGCACCTTCTTTTAGTTGTACCTCATTTTCGGATGTGTTGAGCACTCTGACTGGAATTAATGTTGCGCCTTCTGCCTTCACTAAAGTCTTACCAACGATGATGTTCGATGTTACTTTTGTAGGGTTAGGCTCCACCAGATAGAATCGGCAGGTCCCGATGTCATCAGTAAGCTTTGTCCATACTAGCGTCTCCGAGAATGCAGAGAGAGTCATATTCTCACAGACCATCGTCCTTAATTTTGCCGGATAATCTGTTCCTCCTCCTAGTCTCATAGGAATTTCTATGTTGCCATATTTGAGTATTTGTTCTCCGACATCTAAATTTATTTTATATCTGGTCATAAAGTCTACTCCAAGGATGCATTCATCCATTATGTCTGAAACTAGGAAATTGTGAGGAAATAGTAGTTCACCTAGTTGAATATCCCAACTTATTTCTCCAAAAACTTGTGCTGCGGCTCCAGTTGCTGTTCTTAGTAAATATTTGGTGGTATTGTGAAGCCATTTGTTCTTGACAAGATCCGCTCTAATAATTGATCTCGAAGCTCCAGTGTCGATAGTGCCAACGCAGTCATTTTTCCCTACACTTCCATATATAACAAGACTGCTATTATTTCTCTGCAACTGGGCTATCTGAATGATGACTTCGGGGCTGTCGACTCTACCAACCAATTTCTGCCCCCCGAAGTTGGTTTTTACATGTTTTCCGACTGCTGAACAGGGGAGCTGATGCGACTAGTCGGTGTTTGATTTCTAGGCTCTCCCCGAATAGCTTGCTCCCTGGCTCGACATCTTTGGCATTCTGTTCTGTTCTCCTCTTCTGGTGATTCTGTTCGACGGCGTTTTCTGCAGTCCCTTTGGAGGTGTCCTGGTCTATTACAATTCCAGCATCGCAGAATACCACATGAAGAATTGCTCTGTGATGGCTGCATTCTATTACAAGTACATTCCTCCACCGAAATTTCTCTCACTCGTACTGCACTTCGAGAAGCTTGCCTGGCAGATTCATACGCTAGTGCATAGGCTAGTGCTTCTGCTGTTGATTTCTTTCCTGCTAGCCTCAACGCTTGTTGTAAATTTTGATCTGCAATGGCGTTCACAAATGCTCCTGTTGCCACTTCATTAAGGAAATCCGCATTTACGCTAGAGTATGAGAGATAAGCTAATCTTTCCACATCAGCCTGCAGTTGTTGTATTGATTCGCCATGCTTTTGAATCCTGTTGCGTAGCTGTAGGCGATATACTTGCTGCATGTGTTCATCTCCATAACGTAACTCTATCGCCTGTAGTAATGAAGTATAATCACGTTACCTTTCTATCGGTATAGTTTGTAAAAGCTCTGATGCAGAACCTTGAAGTGCTAATACCAGAGCTGTAGCTTTGTCTGCATCATTCCATCCGTTTACTTCGGAAGCAGCCTCGAATTGTCTCTTGAAAATATGCCACGAATTTTGTCCATCAAATATTGGAGGTTTCATTCTGCCTGCATTGGATATTTCAATTCCTGCGTGCCGTGGTTGTCGATGCTTCATCTTCTCCAAATCTGATTTAAAGTTGTCAAGCTGTTCGGTGACTTTTTGTTGTACTTCCGAAACTTGTTGTTGAACTTCTAGCACTTCCTGCTGGATTCCATCAATTTTTACATTTTGCTCGTCTAATGAATTCTTAAGAAAAGTCTTCTGTTCCTCCAAACAAGTTTCTAGACAATTCTGCAAAGAATTCTTTTGTTCGTCCAAACGGGCTTCTAGAGAATTCTTTTGTTCATCTAGACGGGATTCCAGAGAATTCTTTTGTTCCTCAAAAGCATTCTTTTGTTCGTCCAAACGGGCTTCTAGAGAATTTTTTTGTTCCTCAAAAGCATTCTTTTGTTCCTCAAGAGCATTCTTCACCTGCAGGGTTGAAAGCTCCATTTTGGTCATTAAAGTACCCAAAAGCTGTTCTATGTTCATCGCAGGCTCTTCTTCAGTTTCTGATTCTTCCTCGAAAATGTATGTCTCAGGATTCTTTTCTTCCTCTATCAAAGCTTGTCTAAGTCGCTCCAGTAGAACATTCTTTAGACCTGTCGTTTGCAATGACCGCTTCCCCTACTCCACTTTCAATTCCTGTATGCGAAGCTCCTCTAGTTTGCGTCCCATTACTTTGATAATTCACTCACAGTTTAATATAAAATTATCTTTCGGAATTTTCACTTAAAGCGGGAAAGTTTCACACGATTTCACCAAATTAATCACTCTTTGAATTTCAAAGTCAAATGCCACCACTTTATTTCGCGATTTTATTTTACTTCTGACACCAGTTGTGACGAGCGTGGCCTTAGTTCGCAATTTAAAACACAATATTTCAGATGTAATTCAAAAGTTCTTTCTTTATTTAGCTTTACTGTTTACTCTCACAAATGCACAAATAATTATCAAATCAACTCTTTATTTATCGCTAGTACTGTACTTCAAATTATCGCAATCCAAATAGTTTACTTCGTTCACTTCACTGTCTGAAATAATACTCGCCTCCTGGATGGGAGCAGCGCCGTATTTATACTCTACGAATTATCCTAGAACCTTCCTGAATATTCCATTCTCCAAACCCAGTTTACTAGGATGTCACTAACCTAAAGTTGTTTCCATTTCCAATAGATATCGCTTGTATCACTTTGTGGCGCGTAACAATATGATAGCAAGCGGTATATTATGAGTGGGACAACGGATACTCTACCATGAGGACATTACTCTATTCAATCAGAACAGCAAGGAGCAGACGCAGAAAACATATAATCTAAGGCTAGTCTAAGATATGTATTGTAAATAAAAAGTTGTATTATAGCTAAAATACCATTTAATGAAATTGTTTGTTTTAATTGCATTATAGTCTAAGATGATATATATTAGTGTACAATAAAGGAAAATATTATAATTATAGGGTAACCGATTTAAGCCTATTATAGAATGATACCTTAAGAATTAAATGTTAATATAGAACGATACCTCAAGAATTAAATGTTAATATTTTTTAATTTATAATAATTCAATAATGATATTTTATATATGGTATTCTTTTTATTCAATTTCCCTACTAAGTCCAGAGCTCCTGAAGGTATTCTTTATCAATACTTGCCCACTACAGTGAGCTCCTAATCGGCGGTTGAGCGTTTTACCCAGAATGCTAGGATGGCTTGAGAAAAAACATTTACGCGCGGGCTGTAATCTGCTGTAGTCCTCAGCAGATATATCACTGTCAGTCATTTTATTATAGAATTGCTCCTGCGCCGGTAAGTGTTGGAAATCCAATTTTGTCCAATCGTCAACGAAGTCGTATGGGAAGACGCCTTCGCGTGTAAGTAGTTTAAAGTCATCATCATCCAATTCCTGCCATACAGCTCTTGTAATACTTAATTTATCCATTGGCAACAATGATGGTAGCTTATCTAAGGATTCTGCCATAAAACGGAAGGAATCGATGAATCTGAATTTGATATGACTGCCTTCAACGTGCTTGGTGAACGAAATGTATCTTTCTTTATTTATTGGTAGGAGATCCACTTTCCCAGGAATGGCTGTAGCTATATCCTTAATAATGAAGTGGGCATCATATCCAGATAAATTGTGAAAAATGACTGGAACTATGGAGCAGTCTTGACACAGATTGCATGAATTTTGTGCTGGTTCTCGGTATTTTCCTGTTAAAAGAATTTATGAAAAAAATTAATGGAATTATGATTCTCAGTATTTACCTCTTAAGTGGCAATGGTCCCGGACAGATTCCTCATCGGCTGCAAACGTTTTTTCGCATATATGGCAGCAAATATTTTCTATATGTGAACGCCGTTCCTCTTTAGTCAGGGGTTGCATTGGCCTGATGTTCAGCTTTTCCTGTACAGCTATGGATGCAATTTTTTGCAATTCTAATGCAAACCATTGTTGGCAATTCTTGCCTCGATATGCTCTGTAATATGAGAGCTCAGCATCATGTTTGCAGTGGAAATAGAATCCTATGCTGTGAACCTCATGTTCCTGGATGCGCTGTGATGTATTTTGATCATTTTATCTGAATCGGCTTCAATATTGACTCAAGATCTGCATACATACAACACGGGACTGGATTCTTATGGTTATAAGTCTTATATTCCAGCCCTTACTTTTCCTCTGAGGGAAACATAATCCTGCAGTCGTTTTGTTTCTCGCATTCAGGAGTGTGTGATGCTAATTTTTCTTCAGAGTAAAAGCAGAGCAAACATCTGTTGCATATATACCGTCTACAATTACGCTTCGAAGTTTGTTTCGATACAAGGCGTGAAAGATCTTTGATCCAGCAGAAATGATATCTGCCAGCATCATCATCATCATCATCCTGGTCATAGTCATCTTGTAGCATTAAGAGATTTAGATGTCGCTCCATCCTGTGTATCGTAAGTCTAACTGGAACTGTAGTGAGGAAACGCTCTTTCTCTAAGATGAATACGTTTATTGATAAATCGTTCTGGTCTTCAAATTGCGTTATTTGCTTAAGTGTTATGGGAAATGTTATGCCATTTAAATTAAGTACAGTTGAATAATGTGGATATGATGAGATCCTATTGGTGTTAATATTTGCAGGATATAGCGCTGATGTTATGATCCACGCGAAGCAAGCTTAATCATTATTCTTTACATTAACTCAAGCTTGCTTTAAAGCAATTTCCTTCGGTATGGGTATGTACGAAGTTCCTCGGAGCTGTTCAAATTTGTTGATGTGTACTGCTAGATGTATTATAGAGTGCAGCGCCCAGCCACTGTCTTTTTCCTGGAATTCTTCCAGCTGAGTGTGTATTGGATCCAAAATATTTGATTTAAACCACTCCTCTAAGTTATCATCTGCACTAATTGGAGCAGTTCTCGCTTGGAAATATTTAATGTCTTTTATAATTTCATTGTCACCAGTTTCTTTAACAAATTCACCGCAAAACTTTGTAGAAACTTTAATATTAAAATAATGTTTTAAGGTATTTTTAACACGACGCGTAAATAATTTGGCAGCGTCCTTGTCGAATTCTGTCTGCGAACGCTGTCTTTATTTCCTCCCACTTTACAAAATCACTTCTTCTTACGCGAGTAATTCCTCCACCTCGACGGGGAGTTCTCAATAGTGCTCTCAATGCTTTAATTTGCTCGAGACAGGGTGTCTCGAAATGTCATTTCCTAGCACTCTTAATGCACTTCCGAAATGCAACTTGAAATTTATGGATCTTTCTATTGCACTTTTGAACAATATAGTCTTTATTCACTGAATTTTTTAAACAATCCATCACATCTTTTCGCAAATTTTCAATTAGTGAAAAACTTTTATTTACTAACACCGAAGAAATTTTTTGTTTTTTTTTTGTTTTTAAACTATCACTGAGACTCACTAAAACTGACTGATGCTCCCCAAGAGTTTGCTTGGGCTTTTATAGCAACAGTTTGTAAACATGAAAATTTTATCCCTCTAATACGCCCACCACAACGATCTAGAATCCATTGGCATAATCAAAAATTTCCTACTATTAGCTTTGATTATTACTAATAAAAATCCAAAACCAACCTGAAAATGCCTATATTTTGGCGCAGCATCCCATGAGCAAAAAAAACTTGAATTATTACTAATACTAACTATATCAAAAAGGTAAAATCGCTAATATTTCGAAAACCATAGCCCGTAGAGGATTTCTAACAAAAATGTTTTCCCCCCTCTAACCCCCTTCCCCACTAACACCTTCTAGAATATATTGGCATGAACTAAACTATCCTAGGTAGCTTGAATTATTAATAATATTAACTATATCTCAAAAGGTAAAATCGCTAATATCTCGAAAACCAGAGCCCGTAGAGGATTTCTGATGAAAATTGTATCCTCCTAATTCCCACACCCCAACCATCTAGTATCCATTGGCATGAACAAAAATTTCGTACTATTAACTTTAATTATTACTAATATAAATTAAAAACCAACCTGTAAAAAGCCTATATTTAGGCTCTCAAGGAAAATCATAATAAAACAGCCTACATTTAGGCACACTACATATCTATCCAAGAAAACCGTAACACATTTAGTATGTACTCAAACCACCTAGCGATAGTGGAGCCATCTGCGGATGAGAGTTCTAGATAAAAAACTCTGGTCCAGAATAATTGGAATTTTCCAGGCAGTTTTTTTATGGAAAAAGTGATCCAGAACTCTCGTAGCGTAACTACTAAAGGGGACAAACTGAAAAGAATGCAAGAAAGCAGAATACCCGTAAATGTATGATTTTCATAAAAAAATAAACCACTTTAATAAAATAATTGCACTTTAACAAATATCCACACTTTGATTATAAATAAGTTTCATTTGACGTTTAGTTCCGATGTATTACTAAAAATATAAAGGAAATAAAGTCAACAGTGTAAAGAAAAATAACGTCAAAGGGCTAGTGAGCTTCTCCATAAAGCACTCCCAGTTTCTGTTGTGACAAATCCTTTTCAAAAGAATTAAGTTTACAGCAGATATCGTCGGGAAACTGTAAAGTGATTCAACTATTTTAAATAAGCATCAAGAACAAGTTCTAGCTGCTATCTCGTTTCATCGAGGAATCAAACAGGGCTGCTCATTGGCAGGAATGCTTTATGTTACTTCGTTGCAGCCACTACTGGTGAACCTTCGTCAAATGCTCTAAGAATATTCAGTTCGTCTGCCATGTACCAATGGAAGTCATCTTATGTTTGCATATTGAGATGATCTTTCTGGTTTCGTGACAAGAGGTGAAGCTTTTCCGGTCGCTTATACTGTTTTCGAACAGTGCTAATGACACAGGGACAGCACCTTCCCTTCTTATTTGTGACCACCTAACTATAGGTTCGTACAATAGGGTTAGTTTTGTAAATATATATATGTAATTTTATACATACAATATACGTTATTGTTATACATTTTGTCCAGGTATTCGTGATTTTACTATAAAATAAATTTAAATATTATTAATGCCAATAGTTTAGTGTTAATAATAATAGCCTCTCTACTGTAAATTTATTGCAACAGAAATATCATCTTCTTCCCCTTAAATAACACAATATTTCCTTATATTGTCCTTACATAATAATTTTCTTTGCCAAGTCAACACTAATTTAATAATGAACAAATTTATTTTTAACAGGCTCATTAAATTTTATGCCAAGAACTTTACGCTTATTACGCGATGGAGGAGCCGAATTTCGCCACGCATACACAACTACGCCAATGTGTTGTCCAGCACGCTCCTCGTTACTGACAGGAATGTATGTACATAACCACATGGTGTTCACCAATAACGACAACTGTTCAAGTTCAACATGGCAGGCAACACATGAGACTCGGTCGTTTGCGACGTATCTGTCAAACGCCGGCTACAGAACTGGCTATTTCGGAAAGTATCTGAATAAATACAATGGATCCTATATTCCGCCCGGCTGGAGAGAGTGGGGAGGCCTCATCATGAACTCTAAGTACTATAACTATAGCATTAACATGAATGGGCAGAAAATAAAGCACGGGTTCGATTACGGCAAGGTAACTAAGTGCCTACATAGTATGTCTGTAGTGTGAAAAGATGTTTTGGAGCTTTTCTCTATTTTTATTTTTCTGCAGGACTATTACCCCGATCTGATTGCAAACGATTCGATTGCTTTCTTGCGGCAATCGAAACAGCAGAATCATAGAAAACCAGTGATGTTGATGATGAGCTTCCCGGCGCCACATGGTCCTGAAGATTCAGCACCGCAGTACAGTCATTTATTTTTCAACGTAACCACACATCAGTAAGTATCCATTTCATAACTTTAACTTTGTAAATTCTGTAGTTCACAAGAGTGTCGTTGCAAAAATTCAGCCAAACTACATGCAACAGTACTTAAGAAACTGTAGATAAGGAATCCAGTGGGATACGACGTACGAAAAAAAATCTTTGCTGTATTCGAAGAAGGTTTGCAGGAAAATGAATTGCGACGTTATATCGCTTAGTTATTTAACTTTGTGAATGCAATCCTTGCTCTGGCTTAGTGCCAGAAGAAACGATTTTGTATTTAAGAAGAAGTCGTCAAGACGACGATTATATAATTGATAACTGGTGCTGCGGCAATCAAAATCGTTAAAATTATGGACTGCTCAAAAGAATTTGCATAGTTCTTTATAACAGATTGATATAAAACTGATTCCTGTGCTACAAATAAACCTCTCCACCTTCCGACGAATTTGGAATTCTTTTTGTTTGTTTTGCTGCTTCACACTTTATTTTTAGAATGGATCAACGTTTTTTGAATTTTAGTGGATTTGAAAATCATATTTTGCGGATTGCAGACATTTTAAAGATTGAGATGTTAAACATATTTTTTGCCCCGAATCACAACCATAATACCGATACATCACATTGTGGTCCAATAGGGTAAATTGATGTACCATTAATTTGACCCTGAAACGAAAAATAGTTTCAATTTTAAAATTCATTCATTTTACAATTTGCATTTAAAAACACATTTCTATGTTGTAACAAAACGCAATTTAGCATAAATTGAATTTTGTTATCAGACACACATTCCATTCACACGATATGCATACTTACCTACATACAGTGTCTTCTTTTTTTCTTTTCCGTATGTTCACTGTACATACATATAGTACTCTTCCCGTGTAATTATATGTACATTCATACATACAATTATTACAAATTATTCTCGCCCTCTTAAAATGAATATTTCAAGACGGGCGCACAACTGTGTTTGGTTTTCCTCCGTGCTTCCGAGGAGAGAGCAAAAACCTGGTTATATTAGAAGGAAATGCACCTTATAATTTTATCTTCCTTCTTTATTTAAAAACTTAATTTGTTGAAGTATTTCCAGACAGAACTTCTCTCAATATTTTTTATTTAATAAAAACTTTCTTTTTACAATTTCCCAGACGGGATGGAAAAAACAACTCCTGAGGTTTGGGCTTGATGGCCCCAGGTATCCGTGAAAACTTTTAAAAGCTTTTTTATTATTCTTATTTCTTTCTCACGACGTTGGAAACACGTACGTGAGAGAATGCAAAAAAGTTTAGATGCACCGAAAATGCAGAAATGAAAAACTGAAATCCGATATGTAGTTGTGCGCCCGTCTTGAAATATTAATTTTAAGAATGCGAGAATAATTTGTAATTTTTGTATGTATGCATATATAATGGTACATCAATTTATCATATTGGCCGATATATTGATGTATCGGTATTATGGTTGTGATTCGGGGCAAAGGTACCTGAGACACAACATTGTCTACGATGCAGAGCAAGTGTTAGAAAAAAATATCCTCTGGGGCTAGTAAAGACCTCTAGCCGAATGTCGCAAAACGTCCAATTACACGTTCTGGAAAAGCCCGCTTAGACACCATTATTAATTGTAAATGATCACTCTATAAAAAATATGAACGCATTCAGCAGATATCAGCATAAAAAATAATCGGAAGTATTAAGGTCCACCGCCCACCTTGTAGATATTCAATTCAAATTAATTCATTTTATTCAATTTTTGTGCACATATATTATTAAATTAATATATTTAAGTGATACAAATGAAGATACAAATTGGGTATCTGAAAATTGAAAAGAGAAAGAACATTAAACTAGGAAAACGAATTAAAAGAAAAAAATAATATTGTTACAATATTAAAATAGAATATAATAGAATAATGTAATATAAAATAGAACTCCTGAATACACCTATAGAATCAGCCATATGAATAGGTAAGTTATTGCAATGCGCCGCGTCTTTTAAATAAAGAAACAGCCCGCCATAACAAAATGACTAAAGCGCGGAATTTGTATACTATTGAATTTGTTCCAACAGGTAGGCAGGTTGGTGTGAAGCAATTATATTGAAGCGCTTTAGAATAACCCATGCTTCAAATAGGTTTCTAAAGTGAAGCCCAATAGAAATGTCTTAAATGGAGTGATGTCTTGGAAGCGTGGCAAGTATCAATATAAAGCCTGTGCGCATCAAGAAACTCCAGTTTGGGATATACAACCATTCTAAAATTATGTTATGTTAAATGGTAAAGAATTAATGGTTAAAGAATTCTACAAAGTTTTTCACTCTACTGACATAGAGTAAAGCTTAGTACGGAGTTCAAGTAAAACAGTACGGAGTTCAGGTAAAAAGTGACGTTTCCATTCAAATCTTACCGCTGGTAAAATCCCAAGCAAAAATTTCACTGAGATATTTACTAGTGCAGTACGGAATTCGTAAAAAGTGCCATATTTTCTATTGTTTGATAGATGGCGTTTTATAAGTCTACACTCATTGTATTGACCATTTTAATGTGCATAGCTTTAAAATGCTGGTAAAACTTTGACATTTCTTTGATTGTTCACAAAGCGATTTTATTTAGTTATTCCCGTGGATTTTCTTGATAACTTAGATGACTTAGACCTGCCGCAGCAACAATCTCGTCGGCGATATGATGATTTATGTCCTTTATAAATAATAATCACTTAACATTTTTAAAAATATTTCAGAATAATTATGATTTTAACAGCTGTCCCTTCGTTTTCTCCACATAATAATTGCGTCAACATTTTACCAGCGTTAAAATGCTATTTTTTGGAGATCGTGTTAGGCTTAAGGGAGCTTCACTTAGTAAAATAGCATGAGCTGACAGATCACTCGGTAGACAGCGTTGACATGCAGGGCGGCACTCTAGCTCGCCTCGGCTATTGACGGAGAGTGTGGGGAGGTTCCACAAAAACCTGCCGCCTCTACCTGCCATATACAAAAAAAAAAATTCGTGCATATTAAAAGCCGTCGCACACATCTCGGTCCATAAGGGACCTTCACACTACTTACCCATACTTACTTGAAGGCGCAGGTGACGTACCTGACACTGAGGGCAGCAATTTAATTTCAGTGTCACTGTACCGACCTGAAACGAGGGCAGAGGAGTAAGGAGAAAGAAATGAAAACCTCAGAGCATAGTTACATTATAAAAATTATTTAATTCAATAGGAAAAGATGTGATTTCAGCCTACATAAATTGTGTATACAAGCCAAGCGGGATACAAATCAGATGGAATGAGTTTTGTGGTTGACCTAACGTATACATTTATCATTACATTGAAAACAAAGCTCACTAATACTAGAGATATTTTCAGGAATATTTAAAAAAAAATTCTAACATCTCTAATCTATTTTCACCTGCGCAGGCTTCCTGCTAATTAATGATACAAACAAGGCAGATCATTTCAATTCCTGCCACACAAACTGGGATTAATGTTTAATTCAATTTATCCTAAATTCTTAACTGCTAAGGATATTCATGATCGAATTTCATATATCAAATATTGGAAAATAAAAATGTTATGCATATAAATATAAGTTTCGATATGATCCTATAGTTTTCTTAACTCCATGTCAACAAATATTATAAAATAAAAACGGAATATAATAATATAAAAATCTTAGATGCTAGTACATATTGGAATTACCAGATAAGGTGTGATCTCTCGCCATAGAATCGTTGACTCAACCACCAATTATATACGGGCGTAGTTATGTTACAGAATTCGCATAGGCAGACTCAGGCCGCGTGTATTTTCTATTTCCGTTTTATGCATAGCTTTCGTCTTCTGAAATGGCATCCTATATGATCTGAGTAATATATATATAGTAGAGTCTCAACATGGTAATCAGATCGTCGGCTTGTTTACACCGGGAGCATCATTATTAGCACCACACCATGGTAATACGGGACGTCAAAAGTTGGCTACTGTTCGAGATCGAAGCAATAAAGCTTAAGCGACAGAGCTGCTTGTCACTGCTTTCTGGTACGGTTCTGTACATATCCGCTAACTGATACTACTGTGAATGTTCAGCTTTACGCTGTGCGCTGTCCTATCCAGCGGTAGTAATCCTACCAATCCAAATATTGATCCCTATTGCAAGCGATATGGCCACATATTAATAGAATGGAGGAGCGTAGTGTGTCCGATGTTGTCGAGAGCTTTGTGAAAGTCTAACGGAATTAGGGCGTCAAACTCATCTTTGTCAAGATATACATACATAAATCAAATTAGCGCGTAGCAATATAAATTCACCGATATTGCATAGCCATTGCGATAACATATAATACTTTCAACAAATACGTGCAGCTACTACATAGTACATGAGTTTCTCAAGTATTTGATAACAAGGATAAAATGTTTATAGAACGATAGTCTGATACGTCGTTCGGTGATTTTGTTCTAGGAGTAGATATTGGGCCTATTCTGCAATCTTTCATAAAATAATTTTTTATGTTATTTGGGTCCTATTTGGAATTTTTCATTAAATAATATTTTAAGTTATTTTGTGGAGATAAAATGTCTTCTATATGGAAATAAAATATTTTAAAAAGTTGTATTCTGTCGTGGTTCCATAACATTATTTTATGGATTCTTTTACGAGCATAAAATATTTAGTACATTTCGCGATTTCTATTACCTTTTGAGCAGCTGGTTGATTGACATTTGTATGAAACATTACTTCCTTAATAGCACACACTTGTCTGTGAAAGTGCTAAAATATGACAACTCCAACTGGAGTTTGATATGAACTATGTCAACCATGTTGGTCAAAAAACTTGTGGCGAAGATATGTAAATATGACGACGCCGTAACTGCGTGTGATAAACTCCTTTGTTTGGATGAAACTATACGTTTTTACGTAATCTATGTCGACAGCTTTCAGACCTAATAGCTCATTGTCCATACATGGTACATTTGTAAGCCTTAATATTAAATTATAACTAATCGTATACTATACCTGTTACTCCAAGACGTTTTCTTTCAGCGGAAAACTTTTCTTTTCTTATTTAGTTTTATATTTCTGGAAGCTAGTCCTAGTTGGTCCCATAATGAAATCACAAGGTGGCGGATTTGCTGAAAGTTCCCAAGGAAGATGTTAATTTCGAAGTTCCCTCTCGCGACAGCAAGAGACGCTGCTCTCCCCTTGGATCACTACGTTCCTCATTTTGATGAGGTGCACCTTTTTATTTTTCGTATCATAACCCCTCACTCGTGGCTGACTGGAAATGATTTCAGGAGGAAAGGATAAGATCCTAACCTGGTCCGTCCACTAGATTCTTCTTTTTTCCCCAAGATTATTCCAGGGAGGCACTAGCTGCCCTACTGTGTATATTAACTTTGAAATCGTCGTTAACGACTGAATTTCCAGTCTCGCTTTAAGGCTTTATTTTCACTTAAAATTGTACGATTATATATCTTACTCTTCTTCTTCTTTTTCTGCCAGTCTCCTCTCGACTCTGTCCCGGCAAGGTGTTTTTTGTTCGCCGTTCTATTCCAGTGGCAGCACATTTGACGAGTGGCCGATGTACGTATTGCTGCTAGCTTCAGCGTGTAGCATACTGCTGCATGCAGCATATTACGACCACTACAGGGCAGGGTCTTCTAGTCCAGACGAAATTGAAAAATGGTCGACTGTGCTAGTCAGTCTTAAAAATTGGCCTCATCGCTGCGGGCGCCCAATGTTTGACTCGACCCACGACCCAGGAATGCATTTCTTATCAGTAAGGTCAGGTGAATGAGGAAAATCGTCCACCCTAGTTTGATCTGCTCGAGGTGCGCGAATCGGAGGCACATCCCTGAAGTCCTGTCAGTCCCTGACCAGACTTCGACATTATTCTCTGTGTTGGAAACCAGAGGTGCAGCAACAAGCTGGCAACCTAAAAAATCCGGTCGGCCAGTGTCCCTCTGTCTTCCTTCACTGAGACGAGCTGAGGAAACCACGCGGTCAATAACCTAACCAACTGATCGCAGAACCTCCCGGGCCCTAACGTCTCGCTCTATTCTCAGATCAGCACTCGTTCAAGGGTGTGTCTCCAAGTCACCACACACAGATCGAGTCTTCGGGAGTGTAGAGTACATGACAGGGTTAAAATTTCCAAAGGCATTATACCAGTGGGATTCCTACGGCGGTACTGCCTCCGTAGGGTTACCATGTGGGAGGGGTTCGGAAGCATTGTCAGGCTAGGGCTTGGGACAAAATGTATCTATATTCAAGAGGTATGCCGGCCGTTAGGCTGGGCAGGTCCCAACCGGCACATTGGCATCCTGTGGTTTACCAGTTAAGATGGCTGGATGCCTTTTTAGGGCTACCAGAATTGACATTTTCAATGGATCTACAGATCCTCAGTGAACAGCTGTAGCTATCAGGACTTGATGTCCTTTGCGTGATATTATTAACTTATTAACTTCTGCAGCGATCTTCAAACTCATAAAGGGAATTTGCTTTCTTTGACTTAATCCGACACCTTCAGAGTTTTCGTCCTAATTTCGCACTAATCTGTTGTTCGAAATTACGCTGACTAAAATTTCTCCTATATACCTCTTGACCAATTCTGAAACTGGCAGGCTTCGCTTTAAGACCATAAGCTATTGAACCCTGTTCGAACAAGTAGTTCAGATTCTCCTGCGCTCTCGCACGGATCAATCTTGGCTTGTCTTCAGCATCCACTCTTAGGAGCTCATTTAACGTTCCAAGGCTCCTAAGGATGTGATCGGAGCTTGCATGATCAATCATCTGTTGCCCGAATAGTACTCGGTAGGGTGAGAACCCAGTTGCTTGGTGGGTAGAACTCCTGAGGGAGCTAGCTATATGGCTCAGCTTCTCATCGCACTTGATTTGTTTTTTCTGGATGTACGCCCTAATCCCTGCCAATAGAGACCTGTTTACTCGCTCTGATGCATTAGCTTTTGCCGAATAGACTGCCGTTCGCAAGTGTTTGACACCATATTTATCCAGCAGTATGGCGAACTGAGAAGAGCAAAACTGGACTCCATTGCCAGAGACTATCGTCTCCGGAACTCTGGACCCATGGAATATTTCGGTCTCGATGTATTGACATACATGCCTTTCTCATCAGTTTGAGAATCGGGAATTTGGACAAATGGTCAAGGATTATTAAAATACAGACATTTCTGTTAGTTGGTCTGGGATATGGACCTAGAGAGTCGACGTACAGCTTTTGCCAAGGTATTTCTGTCACAGACTGCGCTCCCATTGGTGGTCTAAGAGTAGTATTGTGGGCTCTGGTTCTTTCCACACGTCACTGGCGCCTACGTAGTTTCTGACATCGACTGTCATCTGTGGTCAGTATAGGTGACTTCTTAATCGTCCCAGTGTCTTCCCTATACCCTATAGCGGATCATGCGCTCTTGAAACATCGTCGGAGACAAGCCCACGTAGAATCCAAAGCTATCAAGCTTCTTCCTGAATCGGATCGCCTATTTTCGGAGCAGTCCGAATATAGACGAAGCCATCCCTGACACAAAGATCGGGTAATTTATCAGAAGGTGATTTAACCTTCTGCCTCAGGTCCTTATATTCCAACGAGTTTAAATATGAAGAACTAAGGCCAACTTCCGGACTAGGATCTTCATATGGTGCGAAGCTGTCACAGTGGATTCGTGACAGAGCGTCAGGGACGACGTTCAGGCTTCCTTTTCGGTGCTCAATGGTGAAGTCGAAGCCTTGAAATTTCAAACCCACCATTAGCCATTTCAAGCTCGCATGATCAGTCACTATCTTAAACGGCATAAGTTCTATGATGGGCCGGAGCTTCGGTACACTTAAGATTGCTGCTCAGTATTCCTGCTGTGTGACGGTGTAATTTCGCTGGGCTGAGTTCAACTTTTTCGAGACGAGGGTTCTTGGCTTCTCGTGGCCATCGTCATCTAGTTGTAACAGCACTCCACCAATGCCTTGTTGGCTCGCATCGCACTGGATAACGAATGGTTTGGTGAAGTCTGGACTCACTAACAATGGAGCAGAGGTAAGCTTCTGCTTAAATAATTCAAGAGACGTCTGGGCTTCGGGAGTCCATTGGAACTGACTAGGATTCTTCAAATTGTCAGTTATGGAGGCAGTTAAATTAGCATAGTTCGGAATGAATCGACGATGCCATCCCCCCATACCTAGTAGGCGTAGGGCTTGCCGAACAGTTTTAGGTGAAGGATAGTCAACCATGGCTGAAATTTTATCGGGATCAGTTCTTATTCCTCCTTTTCCGACAATAAAACCCAAGTACTTGGTCTCTGTAATACAGAACTTACTCTTCTCAACGTTGATAGTGAGGCCAGTTTTCCTAAAAAAAACCGCTATACGGGATACTAACATGAGGTGACAGTCAAAGTCTGATAACAGTATTAATAGATCGTCTAAGTAGACGAGAACATTCTCACGAAGATCGAACGGGATGACTTTGTCCATAAGGCGGCACATTGTTTGTGGAGCATTGCACAGACCGAATGGCATCAACGTGAACTGATAGAGAGGATGACCGAGGTACCGTAAACGCGGTCTTCTCTCTGGAATCAGTGTCTAGTCTAATACCTCTGTTTTATCGGAGTAGCATCGTTCGTCTCGATCTTGTGAGTGACAAGAGATGTTTTTCCTAAGCCCAAAGAGGCGAAGGAAGGAAAAAGCTTTTTTGTTGCATTAAGACGTGGACTTTCTTGAATCAAAAGAACATGGCAGTCAGTGTCTGAGGCAGCTAATAGGCTTGGCATGACTTCCGGGGCTATACACAGGACATCTGGAGCCAACCCAAATAGACGCCAGAAGTCTATTCCCAGGTATAGTGCTTTTGTGAGCCCAGGACCCACGTAAAAACGCACGTTGTGGGTCTTATCACGTCGAAGTCCACACTACCCTGAACATTCGCCATGGCACCGTTAGCTACCTGAACTTAAGTGTGATGCGTCTTCCATTTGACGTCTGCATCCGCCAGCCTACCTAGAGCTCCCTGGTCAAGGATGCTGACAGTCACAGTTTGCCCTAGCAACTTCACTTCGGCATGCCGTCGAGTGTCATCTGCCATCGACACTGAAATGTGGGCCAGTTTCTTTCCTTCCGACCTAATTCGTCGGCAATACTCACACCAACGAACAGTGAATCGTTTCTTTCTTTTACATAGGTCCAGATCAGGGTACATAATTCCTACCAGTTCCGCTACGGAGGAGAAGATGCGGTCTCTTACTGCGTTGTAGTTTTGCGGACGCGTATGATAGGGCTTCAATGGATATAAAACAGGCTCACGCCCATTCGTCATAACAGAGCTTGGTGACCTTTTCAATATGGGTATCGCAGGCGACTGAGCCTCCTGTTCCGCAACGTCACCAGAAGAAGTACTGTTGGTTTCAAAGGAACATCAAAAATTAAAGACTCTTCTAAGGAAGTGTCTAGTTAAAGTGTCGGGGGCTCCCTACAGGTGGAAACGGGAGCTTGAAAATCTGCGGAGAAGTCAATCATATTCTCTGAATTTACCAAAGAGTCGTATGACTGTCAGGTGGATGGTTAGTATCACCAGAGTGACTGAGTGAGATTAGCGGACAGTCTATTAAGTGCTCGACGGGGTCGGTGGATTGTGCAGCGGCTGAGCGAGAGCAGTTGAAGTCGATGACATCTGGGATGTCACTCTCGATCGAGAAAGGGTGTTGTGATTCCCGACTGTTACATACATACCTCCACCCACAATTTTAAGTAAGCATAGTAACATATGTACATACCTACGTCAATTATCAAAGAAATGCTAGCAAACGCAAGCATACATATTTTCATCATTTTTCAATGAACATACATGCCTACATCATTTTCATTGAATTATAATTCCACTCGTTACTGACCTTCCCCAATTACTTAACAAGTTGAGGAAATAACTAAGGTAGATCGAGTGACGCAATACCCTGCGCGCAAGAATTCGCACGTTGTAATACGATAACCTTGCGCCAGCGGTAGAACCCAGGTGACCAAACGATGGTTCATGATTTGTATATGAAGAAATTGATATATATGTAGGTATGTATGTAAATCATGAATGTCACGATGAACGATCAACAAACGGTTAGCGTTTGGCAAGATTTATGTATGTACGTATGTAACAACAAATGCGATAATGTACTAACAAAACATTCAGCACGATTCTAGTCAGAGGAAAATATATGTATGTATGTACGGAAGCGACGATGCATATGACCTAACACTTTGTACTATTATATACATAATGTTGGGTCGGAAGTATTTTACAGTTTCCGTATTAATAAGATTACTCTTGTATAACTAAGCGAGGAAATTGAAAAATAAAGGGCAGTCGAATTGAGTCGAGAGAGTCGTGCAGTGAACAGTTTGTTTTAATTAGGAGTTATGCTTATACAAACTACTCCATACTAATACCAGGAGTTGTGCTTTAACAAGCTACTCCACACTAATACCAGGAATTATTCTTTAATAGCTACTCCACGCAACTACTATCACACTAAAGCTACTACAGTCGCTACCTGGAGGAATTAAAGCAGTACGGAAGAAATAACAAAAAATTAAGTCAAACGGTTTCTTCGCAAAGAAACCACAACAAGTTTCTGTAGGAAATATCCTTAAATAACAAATTGGCGCAGCCGGTAGGATCAAGGAAGTGAATTCAATACTTGAAAAACCTTGATCCTCGAACGCACATAGAAGTGAAACTGAAACTAACATCAAAAGTATGACGTTGGGGCACTTCTGACTTAATTTGTTTGTTTCTGATTTAATTCAACCAGTCAACAACTACAACAAAAATAAGGGAATATACTTCTAAGGAAATTTATCGGCTCAGATCCTAAGAAGTCGTCAAATCCACACCATGGACAGACATCAAAACGTTTCTGAAACTGCATACATTAAGCACTAAGTAAGTTTTAATCCAAATTCAGCGATTGGCAGAACTCCACTATTAAATCAATAAACTACTATACAATACACATTAAATAGCGTCAGTGTAAAAACATCTTCAATCATTTTTTTTCTCTTTTTAACAAATATTCAAGTATATATATATATATGTACATAAAGTAAGTTAAACTACCTCTTTTTCGAGAAAATTCTGGTTTCAAGCACAAATCTGATCAAAGCCCTGCTTGCTCAGATTTTGAAGCAACAATAAACTCTCTTTCATTCGACAACGTAAGCCCTCCGAATAGCACAAGAGCAGAGCAAAGTTCACCCCAAAGAAGAGTAAATTGGTATCGTGAACATCGGTCAGGTAACCGTTTTGGGAGACACAGTTTGGTTAACTTCCTCATAAGAACTCAGAGTCTAGACGTTATAATACCCGAAAAATTGTTAACCGCTCCAAATTTAGATATAAATACACAAAATACTTCCCAGGTTGAGCATCCACACAAGACAAACAAAATGCCTGTAAATTATGAGAAAGTAGTTAAACTTACTGCACAAATGGTGCCTTTGTTCTCTGGAGAAAGTAATTCTCAAACCCTCACAGAATTGCAAACTTTCATAGGCTGTTGTAAGCAAGTACAACAATGTCTAGCGGAGGAGGAAAAGGCAGCCTTCATGCAAATTTTCCCAACAAGATTGAGAGGAAATGCATATCAATTAATAGCATCCAGTACACTTACGAACTTTGAAGAAGTTGAGCAGTTACTTTATCGGAGTTACTTACCTCGTGAGACATATCATGAGTTAATTAACAAACTAATCACTTGCCGACAATATCCCCAAGAATCGTTTAATTGATTTACTACTAGACTAAAAAGAATTTTAGTACAATGTAACGAGGCAGCACAAAGCAAATACGGTGCTGAAAATTTTAATGTGGTAAAGCAACAGATAGAGGACTTTGCAATGGCTTCCGTAAAGAGTGGTGCAACTAATCCCCATCTAAGCGCCTATTTACTTACAATAAATGAAAGCTTGTTGGAGGCTCTGATTCAAAAGGCATTAGATATGGAAAGGTTGCAACAGGGTCTCTCTTTCATTCCACAACCAATAAAGTACTTACCTCAACCTACAAACTCTTTTCAAATGGACCATTTCTTTATATCAAATACCTCAAATTTTGCTAATGCTTATGGTTATGCCATACACGAAAGTATAAACTCCTCTATATATCCATACACAACTGATACAGGAAAGCCTAATATAAAAACTGAGAGTGGTATTCCTCCAAATCTGGAGTCGTTAAAGGTACCTTCAGTATCCTTTAATACTGATAAAAATCAAACAAATAATTGGTGCTCTACTCAAGCCAGTATGGCAAGAGAATCCTTAAGGAGTCCACCTCCATTCCAGAACTCTTCTTCTCAATATCCAGACAAGAAACCATACGGAGAGCAAAAATTACTTTTAAGTAGGATCACCTGCACTTATTGCAAATATAAGGGGCATACGTATGATGATTGTTTAAAACGTAAAAATACTCCCTTCTGAATTAACTGCAGAACAAAGGGCCATGATGCCCAATATTGTAAACAAAATGTCAAAGCACCACGGAATCACCTAAATAGTAACAACAACAGTCAGTGGGGCAATCCAAAACACGAACACAGATTTAAAGGTCAAGAGATTTTATTTTATTTTATTCGGAAGTTTATTAGATACTAAACAGCTTACACCAATTACTTACTACCGACTTAAATTAAGAGAGAAAAAAAAGGAACTATTCTAGAAAAAGCGACTAAACTTAAATTAAAACAAAGAGTAAAACAGAAATACAAAACTACAACTAAAGCTAAGGCAATGTAACTAATAAAAAGAAATAAAAATTAGACAAAATTAGAAAAAATAAAAGATGTAAAAATAAACGTTAGCAAACTCAATAATAAAAAATAGTAAAAAATAAAATATTATACTACAAGTAATGAAATAAATTCAAAATTCCAAAAAAAAAACAAAAAAAAATGTGTGATCTGTATAATATGTATATAAAAAACTACCAAGGAAATAGAAAATTAAGAACAAAATAAAAATAACTTCAATTCAAATTCAAAAAAGGAAAAAAGTTTAAAGTAAAAAAAAAATTAAAACTACTACTTAATACTTAATAATAAATATCAAGAGGAAAGCCAAAAAATAAATGATGGAATGAAAGAAGGAGATATATTGAGAACAGGAAAAAAAAATAGCAAAAGACAAAAATAAAAGTATACATATGAAAAGGAGAAACACCATCTAAACAAGTAAAAAAGCTAGATTCAATTCTTCTTTCTTCAATTCTTATGATACCCTAGATGAATGCCCGTATTAAATTTCGTATGGTCACCGATTTATTCAAGTTTGATTTTTGAAGTTGTTTTTCGCATATATTTCTAGAACGGTTTGTCGCACAGAAAAAATTATTATAACCAATTTTATAGGATTTCGTATTCTGCAGAAGTTTTTAGTACAATAAAAATGTCTTGGACTGATCGGTTTCAAAGTATACGTAAAAAACCTAAATTTTAATATGGCAACACCAAGAAGGAGTTGCCCGATTTAGTCCATTTTTAACATGTTCTTTGCTAATGCATTGAAACGTCAGCTCTCTACGTCGACGCGTTCTCATGCAGTGTCCAAATATATAGCGGAAAACGAAATTTTTATATGGCAACCCCACGAAGGAGTTGCCCGATTTGTCCCATTTTCGAACTTGATTTTTTTTTTTTTAAAGTCCGTGTACAAAATTTCAGCTCTCTAATTATACGCGTTCTCGAGTTATCGTGCGCACAGACGGACGGACGGACGGACATGCAAAAATCAAAATAACTTTTAATTTTATGCGTGGGTGTCCAATCCATTTTGCTCTACCATCATTATTTCGAGGTGTTACAAACGGAATGACAAACTTTGTATAGATTTCATCTAGGGTATAAAAAGCATTTTATCCATGGCATTGCGTTTATAAGTTGCAAGACAAGAATTGAAAAGTCAAGATCATTGAAATAATCATTATGAGTCCTTTGAATTCTAATGATAGGAGACTTCAATTTTATATTTGTGCGATGTGATTCAGGATTGAATACTAGTAGTTGACGTTTAGGACGAGATGGAACATTTATGCAAATATCAGGAGCATCGATTTTATTATTATGCAACTTAAATAGGAATAATTCGTCAAGATATGAACGCCGATTAATTAAAGTTGTCATAGACAGTCTTGTTAATCTATCGTTATATTCATAATTGCACTGATCAAATTTGAATAGTGTAAACCGAGTAAAGCTTCTTTGAACGCCCTCAATTTTTTGGACATATGAATGTACTAGCATAAAAAGGGTTCCATATAAGGGACGCATACTCTAAAATACTCCTTACGAGACTAACGTAAAGCACTTTGAACGATTGGACTTGTTTAAAAGATTTCGTACATCGTAAAATAAAACCAAGGGATTTAAGAGCCTTATTAGTGATATTATTTATGTGCTTGTCAAATAAAAGCTTGTCATCAAAAATCACACCAAGATCGCAAATTTCAATCACCTTAGTTATAGGAATACCATCAAGGTGATAATTCCAGTGTATAACATTCAATTTTCTAGTAAAGGTAATACATTTGCATTTGCTAAAATCCAAAGAAAGGAAATTATTTTTACACCAGCTGAGTAACTGTTCATGTCATATTGCAGCTGAATGCAATCTTGTGGCTCCTTTATTGTTCTATATATTTTCGTGTCATCAGCATATAACAACCAAGATGAGCTAATTGTATCTGGTAGATCATCAATATAAATTAAGAATATTAGAGGTCCAAGTATAGTGCCTTGAGGGACTCCAGAAGGCTGGGTGAACGAGTCTGATTTAAAACCATTTATTACCACACTTAAGCAACGATTAGTCAAGTATGACTCAAACCATTCAACAGCATTGTTAGCAAAACCCATGCTAAGCATCTTGCTAAGCACGACAGAATGATTTATCCTGTCAAAAGCCTTACTCATATCAGCATAAAAGGCATCAGTTTGTTCTCCCTCATCTAGTGCTACAGCAATAGCATCAGTAAATATAGATAAATTAGTGACTGTCGACCTACCTGGCAAGAAACCATGTTGGTTATTAGATATGTGAAACTTGAGTTGTGGATATACAATATTATATATTAATTTTTCAAACATAAGAGCCAAAGCATTTGACACGGAGACAGGTCGGTAGTTTCTGACATTCTGTTTAACACCCGATTTAAAAACTGGGTAGACAAAATGATACTTCAATTTAGTAGGGAAAAATCGTTCTTTAATAGACAAATTGAATAATTTTGAAATCGGATACGCCAGGTTTGAAGAACAATTTTTATAAAAGATATTTGGTATCCCATCTGGACCAGCATTCTTCCAATGACGAAATAATACGTTCTGCATCCTCAGCTTCAGCTTGAGGAAGTTTTATAGGTAAATGATTTACAGAAGATCTTCCAGAATAATAGTCAACATGACTTAAAGGACTATCATCATAAGTCGATTTGAAGTATGTAGCAAAAATATTACTAATTTCTTTTCAGTGGGATATGTATTAGAAAGCTTCATATTTTTGGTAAATGACCAAAAAATTCCAGAGTTGGACTTCAAACCTTCCTTAGTATTAGCAATGTATTTATTATGACATGTTTTGATCATTAACTTTACTTTATTGCGTAAGCAAGAAAAGGTTTTATAATACTCAGGATGTCCCATCTGCTTAAACTTCCGCCTATATTTTTCCTTTAACTTAATAGCCTGTATTAACTCCTTTGAAAACCATTTAGGATAGTTCGAGGAGCGTTTAGAAATATTTGGAACATATCTGTCAATACATCCGTATAAAGTTTCATAAAATAACTCAAATGTTGAATCGATGTTATGCGATCCGAAGAATGACCATTGAACATTTGAAAGAAAATTATTAATTTCCTTATAATCAGCATACTTGTATAACTTTTTCTTAAGCACTTCTGGTAAAATCTTTTCTTTATTAATATTTATAAAAATATCAAGAGGTGGATGGTGAGAATCTATATTCGAAAGAGGGGAAATACATTGAAATACTGCAATATCGTTACCATTATTATTAGAAAAAACAAGATCAAGAATTCTATTATTAAAGTTATGTATCTTATTATATTGCTCAAATTGGCAGAATAACTGTATGTCATTAAGGAAAAGGCTATACGGTTAATATTAGAAATCATTTGCATTGAACATTTATTCACATAATATTCCCAAATCAGATTAGGAAGGTTGAAGTCACCGAGGACTACAATTTTAGAATTATATTCAAGTTTAGTGATTACATTAGAAAAATTGTCATCATAAATTTCCAAAGTGGAAGCCGGGCGTATATAAGCACAAACGACATAAATGGAATAATGATTCGTTTTGAATTTAATCCATAAGTCTTCATAAGCAGTCTCATATTCAATATTTCGAGTGCCATGAACATTTTTATTGACAGCAACAAGAACTCCACCTCCATCCATAGTACCAGCTAAAGAATGATCTCTATCTTTTCGAAACACATCATATCTACCATCAAATATCTCACCACTATTAACCGAATCTAAAAGAAAAGTTTCACTAAAAGCAATTATGTCATAATGATTACTCAAAATAGCTAGCTTAACCCTTTCTGTCTTAATACGTAAGCCACGGACGTTTTGGTGGTAAATGCTAATATTCATTTAGAGTTTAATTTGTTCCGGAGAGTATCAAGAGTGCTATTATTTTTTACCTGTATAGAATTAGAATTTTCCTGAATGTTTTAAATATATATATCCCTTCTCCCATACATACATATAATTAAAATCCCTCTTAAATTCTTTCGCCTCATAAAATAACTTCCTTTTAAGACCTGTCAAAAATTCATTTATATAAATATTTCCACTTCCTTGAATTCCAATTTTATCTACAGTTATAGTTTTGTTAATTTTAAAACAAGCCAATACTCTATCCCTAATAAATTCTGAACTATACTTAACTATAATTTTGCCAGTTCCTCCAGAAAGATTCCCGTTAGAACGTTTCCTGTATGGCTTAAAAATGCTGCCCTCATCAATAGGAACTTTTAGGAAGCTATGTATTTTTTTACCATATCGGGAACATCTTCCGAAGGTGATTGAGGTACATTTACTATTTCAATGAAGTTAACCAATGATTTTTCTTCCATCAAATTAACTCGATTCCTAAGTGCTGTTACCTCCCCATTGAGTTCTTTATTGTTTACTTCCAGAATTTTAGTCCGTTTTTGCTGTTCTTCAAGAGTTTTGACAATAGATTGAAACTCTTTAAATCCGGCTACCACAGACTCTACAGATTTATTGAATTCGGATTGCTTAACTTTTAGGCTGTTTATGTCTTGGGCCATATTTTCAACAGTTTTACGTAAAGATGACAGAGAATGTTCGGATTCTGAATCTGAGTCAACATCCAGATTTCGCCTCCCTTAAATATTTGTACTGCATGCTGAGCACCTGAATAGTGCTCTCCCATTTTCAATATTTTGCAACAATTCAGAAGATAATTTACTACAGGTAGCATGAAAATCCGCTTCAAATGATGTACATTTAACTCCGACGTTAGTACGACTTATATTAGACGAGCAGATATTACATTTGGTAAGAAAGACAAGGTCACGACTGTAAAATTCTCCAGAGATGGCGCTGCTCTAGCTAGAAATGTGTGTGTCCAGGTTTTGACAAGTATCGCGAAATGAATTATTTACATTCGTCTTCTAGATGCAATTTACGCTTTTTTAGGCACTTTTTAAGAAAACCACGGCACCATCAAATCCATCCAAAGCTATGATAAACTGACATTATCGGGAACCAATGAAGATCACTCGACCAAACAATAAGCATGAAGAAATAACAAAGTGCTTCAGCCACCAGAAATTGGAATAAACAGCAAAACCACCTCACAAATGCGGAAATCTCCAATATATAATAAATCCGCCAACACAAAAAGCTCCCACAAACTAGATGCAACAAAAACAAAAGTTTAAAAGATACTCTTTGAAGTAATTTTAATTCTGCTAAATTGAATGTCAAGTCTTTGCGCTTCTTCTTCTTCTTCGCTATATGTAAGTTTTGTGGAAGAAGAGGTCATACAGTGCCCACCTGTCAACAGAAGCAACGATGGGAGGCTACAAAATCGGGAAACGGCACACTGTCGACCGAAAAAGCCCCGGCTCGACATTAAATAAAATATCGCAAAATACTTTAGGGTTCTCCTAGCTGAAAAACCCGCAGATTAGGGCAAACGTATCAGTGGTAGAGTTACCATTAGATATTTGGTAAGCGGAAATACAGCCGTTCGGCTGGTAGTAGACACTGGAGCTGAAGTAAGCATAATCAAACAGGAAGCACTAGATACACCAAAACGGATAAAACAAAGTCAAAAGGTAACTTTGAAAACTACATTTGGAGAAGGAAACACATTGGGTAACTGCCAAGGCAACTTTTTACTAAGTCGCAGTATCCCGTCCAATCTACATGTTGTAGAAGATAACGCCCAAATCTCTCATTCTGGGCTGTTAGGTAATGACTTTCTTGCAAAAAATTGCAATATAGAAGGGCCTAATAAATTGCTCCGGTTTCCTCGCACGGAAACCAACCCTATCGAATTCACGGTACCAATCGAAACATCCACAGAAGATGGAGATGAACTACCGAGGGATCAAATAAAGGAACAATTTAAATCTACTACCGTTTCACGGTGTTACAATCCTGCTGGCCGTGCTTTCCTTGGAGAAGAGCCAGCTTGGAGGAGTTGGATTTTCGGGAAGAAATGAAGAAAATTCACTTTCACTTCAACTTTAAAATTGTTATTATTATTATTCCGTACTTTTTAAAACTATACAAACTCAAACGACTTTTTTTAAATTCCAGGACAAAATGCGTACGCGAACCGACTGGTACCAGATATTACTTCCAACTCACCGCAAGTAATCCCCATTGCCAGTCTCGACTCTTGAATTTTCTCCAAATCTTGCATTCTCAGGAAAATATTCCCATGGTCGGGGTCTTGTACGTGTCATTAGCACGATACAACGGATGTAACCTGATACATTGATTAGGATTGAACAAGTAAAATTGTAAAATTGTTTATTCCTAAGAGATTTTTTGTTTACATTATCAGGAATCGCATTTGTCGTGAAAGATAATTCTTTTGAAAGCTGGACATAAAATGTAAATTTTATGTGTTCATGTGACACGTTAAGAAATAAATTTTGTGGGCACTTGAAATTAATAAGTGCATGGTCATCATACTTAGGTATATGTGCATGGTCATTATACTTAAGTATGGTACTCCATACCCCTTGAAAAAAGAAAATTCGAATACGCAAGAGTGGAGAGAATTTTCTCTCATTTTTGATGCTTGAGTTTACGAGTCTGACAACGGTAAGATTACTAGCCAGTATTCTAGTCTCTGGGATCAGTTCGATTTGTATACGGTTTTTAATTAAATTTGAATGAATTACAAGTTACATGAAATCGAGACTAAATGAATAAAATTAAAATCCTAATTTATTAAGGTTTAAAAACGAGACTAAATGATTGCTCTTTAACTCTTATAAAATGAACTAATTATATACTTATATGCATTCTATTTTTGCATTACAAAATTTTTGTTAAATCTGTTATTATAATTTTTGTTTTCTTTTCTTTTTAAATTTTATTACATTGAATTATACTTACATACGTGTAGATAAAAACTGTTTTACACAAATAATCTTGCGTTACTGATAGATAGTAAGGTGATCTAGTTTTTAATTAGTTTACGATTTACGTACAGGTTAAAACAAAAGCCTGATCTGTACATTCGGCGTTTTTGCTTTCAACAGCATTAATTTCTATATTTTTCCTTTTGCAGGGCATCGTGAAAAATTTATTTATTATCTTGTACAGGATCAATAAAATAAGAACAAAAACTATAACATACGTCAATGTATAATGATGTATATTATGTTTATCGAGAGGTAAAAGTTCCTTACGTTCTTCATTCTTCAATACATTAATTTGTTTAGTTAGAGATTTGAACTCATTATCTTCCGTATATCTTAGAACAGTAACTTCATTGAAATCTTGCCTGCTCTTGGTTTCAGATTTATAAAAAAGTGTGGAAATGTTTAGAGGAGGGATATATGAGTTTTTGATATCTGTGGTCTTGATATTATAGCCACGTATAACCATATCAGGGGTACGTAAGTAACAGGTTCCGGGGATTTCAAGCTGCCCCCCCCCCCGAAATCATATGTCGAGTTAATTGATCGTCACAAATGACGTCTATAGTCAAATTATCTTTTGTTGAATAAAGCCATTTATTGGCTTGGGATAGTTGTATCCATACATTAGATTGATTGGATTGCTGAATGTTACATGAAGTTGGAGGTGCGTTTTCTCGTCTTATCATTTGTAATTCGCACAATTTATTTTTTGCATTTATATTGAGAATAGGGTGAATCAAGTGACATATGTAGATATTGAAGGTTATCTTCTGTAGTGCAACTTGCAAGCTCTTCTGCTGACAGATCATAGTAATGCTCTTTACTATAATCAATGACCAAGTAATTTATAGTTGGTATTATAAATATAAATTTTTCTTCGTAGACGGAGGATAATGGAATTACCTTGAATAATTGGTAATTCTCTTTGTATGGTAGTGGGATTCTCAATTCGTAAATTATTTAATTATTTCGAACGGTAGTACTCATGGTACTTAATCGATAAAGTGGGAAAAGGTCATTATTTCTTAGGGTGAGGATACTTTCCAGTTGACTAGGAGTTATAATGGATGGATGGGGCTTCCCATGTCGGACGTCCGTAACCAGGTCTACTAATGTATCTACTATACCTTGGTATCGGATAAAGATGAGTATGGCGAGAGATGTCAGTGATTCAAATTCTGAGAAGTCCTTTTGGTCGTGATTTTGTGTATTCAGTTCTTTAATCATCAATTAAACTCGTGTAAATTTAGCATTAAGCGCAGACATTTGGTTTGCGAGTACGTTTCGTGCCTTATTAAAAATATTTGCGGTTGTGTCTATAATTAATGTTTGATTTTTAATTAAATTTAGAAGATGATTTTCATTTGTTTGTAATTTGTCAATTTGCCCATCATAATATCTAGCATCCTCCTCATTAAGAGTTCCGAATAAGGTTTTACTGACTACGCCTATAGCGCCGAAGAGAGATCGTTTAGCTCTGGAATTTCCTGTAAGCAGATTGTACTTATGCGTGACATCCGTCATTAGATGATTTAGTTCAGACACGGTACTGACGCAGATTATGGAGAAATCTGGGTCATCCTTTAAATAAGAGCAGTAGTTACTTAGATTAGATTAGATTCGTAGAGGGGTGTGTAGGCGTCAGCCTCGCAATCACCGCGACCTAAAAGATCTATTGTGAGTCCCCGTTGAATTTATTCCCTTTCTAGGTTCAGACTGTTAATAAAGTCTAGGATCCTTCTGCGATTGAGGTTCCGTACGTAGTTAGGTGTAGGAAAAGCATGTTCGAGATGGAGTAGTCTCCGCCTGGTCAATGCTTCGCAGTTGCAGGGCAGGTGCTCCGAGGTTTCATGAGCATCCTGGCAAAAGCGGCAGGATGAAGTCTCAGCCAAGCCCATCTGGTTAAGGTGATACCTCAAGGGGCAATGGCCTGAGAAGAGTTCTGTAATTATTTTGAGCTCTGTTTTCTTGAGAAGTAATAGTTCTTTTGTTTTTCCTCCAGAGGTGTCGATAAACTTTTTTGCCTGACGAAGTCCTTGTAGCCTTTCCCAGTATAGGGATTTTTGTTTGTTCTCCCAGTTATTTAGGGCAGCTTTGAGGTAGCACTTTGAGGTGCCACAGAATGGCTCCGGTCCGACAAAGGGAGTTTCCGCTCCTCTTTTGGCTAGGCCATCAGCAATTTCGTTGCCTTTATGGCCCTCATGTCCAGGTACCCACATGAGGATAACTTTGTTTCCTCTTGTTAAATCTCTTAGGGTTTGTAGACACTCCCAGACTATCCCTGACTTGATGGTGTAGGACTTTAAGGCCTTGAGGGCAGCTTGACTGTCCGAGAGAATATTAATAGTTGAGCCATTTATGGCTCTTTTAATGCAGGTATTGGCGCATTCTTCTATGGCCAATACCTCGGCCTGGAATACGGTAGGGGTAGAGCCCAGGGCCTTTGATATATGGCATCTGGGGCCGTATACGCCCAGTCCGACTCCACTGTTCGTTTTTGAACCGTCTGTATACCACACCATCGATCCTTGTTGAAAGGACGGTTTAGTGGAACGCCATTGCTGTCGGTTTCCTAAAACCACATCGAATGGTCTTACAAAATCCACCTTGGGTGTGATTATATCAGATATTGTCGTCATTTGCTCAAAGCGTATCTGTTTTAAGATACTTAAATGACCAACCAGATTCCCTGGTTTTAACTGTGTCTCCTTTTGCAGTCTAATAGCACTGGAGATTGCTTCCTTTTTCACCTGCAGATGTAGGGGTGGAAGGTTTAGTAAGGCTTCCATGGCTGCTGTAGGACAGGTCCTCATAGCACCAGTTATTCCTAGACAGGCAAGCCGTTGTGTTTTTTGAAGCAGAGCCTCAGCCTTCTTTTCATTAGTTTTTGGCCACCATGCGAGGGCCGCATAGGTGACCATGGGTCTAACAACCGTGGTGTACATCCAGTACATCATTTTTGGCTTCAGACCCCATGTTCTGCCAATGAAGCGACGGCACGTGTAGAGAGATCCTATCGCTCTTTCCGTCACTCTAGACAGATGCGAATTCCAGGAAAGTTTCTTATCTAAGGTGACCCCCAGATATTTGACTTCTTCTGAAAGTATCAATTCCGTGTTATCGAGAAGAGGAGCCTTTAGTGAAAGCTTTGATCTTCTCGTGAACGGAACGATAACCGTTTTGTTTGGGTTTACACTGAGGCCTTTGGTTAAGCACCAAGTGTGGACTTTAGAAAGGGCTTTTTGCATGGGTCGGATATGACTTGGTCATGCTTGCCCCGTATCGTGACTACTAGGTCATCCGCGTAGCCTTGTACGGTAAAACCCGAACTGGGCGGCTTCTCTAAGAGATCATCAATCACGATCGACCATAGGAGTGGAGAGAGAACTCCTCCTTGTGGGCAGCCTTTAGCTGCATTGATCGTGACTGAACAGTTTCCTAGAGTAGTAGTTATCCTCCTGCTTCTAAGCATGGAGTCTATCCAATTAACCGTGGGGGGCTCGAAGCCCTTGTCCTCGGCAGCTGATTTAATTGCTTCGAAGGAGGTGTTATCAAAAGCACCTTCTATGTCTGCAAATGCACATAAGGCCACCTCTTTTGCTTCATGAGCTTTTTCGAGGTCTTTAACCAAAGTGTGGATGGCAGTCTCGGTAGACTTGCCTGCTTGATAAGCGAATTGCTTAGAATGAAGTGGTGATTTAATCAAAACTTCACTTCGAATATGTAGGTCTAGGATTTTTTCCATGGATTTAAGTAAAAATGACGAGAGACTAATGGGTCGGAACGATTTGGCTAGAGAGCTAGCTCCTTTTCCTGCTTTGGGTATAAATACCACCCTGACGTCTCTCCAGCATTGGGGAATATACCCCAGAGCGTAACTGGCTCGAAAAATGTTTTGTAGTGCAACAAGTATTTCTTCAACCCCTTGCTGTAGTAAGGCAGGAAAGATGCCGTCCCCTCCAGCAGATTTAAAGGGTTTAAACGTACCAACGGCCCATCTAACCTTGTTAGGAGTGAAGATTCTTCCCGCAAGGCTCTTACTACTGTTAGAGACCCTGTAATTGCCCACCTCAATTGGGTCTGGAGCTACTATTCCTTGATCGGGACTGGTAGAGTCGGGGAAGTGAGTTTCTAATAAGAGCCTGACTGTTTCCTCACAACTCTCGGTATAGTTCCCATCTTCTTTTTGAAGTGAGCATATACCATTCGTGGGATCCTTCGAAAGTACCTTATGGAGCCTGGTAGCTGCGGGCAGTTGATCTATGCCATCGCAGAAGGTCCGCCAGGTTCTTCTTTTAGATCTTCTTAATTCTATTTTATATTCCGTTAGAGCCTTTTTATATTCTCCCCAGGTACCAGAGAGCTTGGCTCTGTTAAATAGTTTTCTGACTTCTTTTCTTTTCAAACTCAGTTCCCTATTCCACCAAGGTACCTGCCGATTACAAGTCGCTTCAGAGGGCAGCTGTGTTCGAATGAAGTCAGTACAGCCGTTTGTAGCTGCGTAGTGGCTGAGTCCAACTCCTCCGTTGTGCTAATGCTACTACCGGGAGAGTTAACTACAGCCTTAAGATGTTGTCGATAGAGTTCCCAGTTAGTTAATTTAGGGATTCGGTACTCTAGACTTGAGTTAAGTGCGGCTTCTATATCGAACCTGATATGTCTGTGATCGGACATGGAAATCTCGTTCGATACGTGCCACCTGCTTTTTTTTTGTGCTTATGAACATACTGGCAAGTGTTAGGTCCAGGACCTCTTGTCTGATAGTGTTCATAAAGGTTGGCTTATTACCTCGATTTAGTATCTCTAAATTATTAGATATTATACAATCGTGGAGGTACTCACCCCTGATGTTGGTATCCGTGCTGCCCCATAGCGTGTAGTTACTTACTTTATCTACGTATTGTGTGGCGTGCTTGAGAGCAGTAGACAGACTTAGACGTAGAAAACTACAACTTTCCATTCCTTAGAATAGAATTCGACTCGACCTAGTTCTTCGAAGTATATACCTGGATGATAGTTTATTGGGGTGATTTTTATTGATCCTACTGCGCCTACTGCGATTGCGCAGATGATCAGTAGTAAAGCAGTCATTACCTGAAAGGAAAGTCTTACGTTGGGGTTGCTGTTCTGTCTTTACTTAATCATAAAAGTGTTTTAAATCATTATTATGCACAATTTTTGACCTTTTTTCCATCTTTATTGTGGATGGTCCGAGTTTCTGCGAATAATTTCATATAGTCCTTCCCATAAGGACGCCAATTTATTTTTCCGCGTATGGTTACGTAGAAGAACGCGGTCTCCAATATTAAATTGTTTTGTTTGTACTTTTCTATCATAGAATGTACTTGACTGTATCTTTTTTTCTATTAACCGGTTTCTTGCCACTATATGACAGTGCTGCAATCTTGCTTTCAACTCATTTACATAGTCATCGTAGTTGTTAACTAGTGGCGTCTGTTTAAGAGTACTCGGAATTTTAGGAGGAAATGCGTACAGCAGTTCATAGGGGCAATATCCCGTACTGCTATGTGGTGTAGTATTGTATACATACATAGCATAGGGGATCCATTGATCCCATGTAAGCTCATCGTTATTAATGTAGTGACGAAGATATTCCGCTAAAGTTCTATGACTCCGTTCGAGTGCCCCGTTTGTTTGAGGGTGGTAGGGACTTGTATTGATCTTTTTGATCTTTAATATTTTACAAACTTCTGTAAAAAGCTTACTGAGGAAATTAGTTCCTTGGTCAGTAAGTACAGACTCTGGTATGCCGTGTCGGCAAACAAGATTTTTGACGAATGCTTCGGCCACGGTGTGGGCTTCTGCATTCGGTAGCGGAATTGCTTCGGAGTATTTAGTAAGGTCGTCTTGATAAGTTAGTAAGTATTTATTATTGTCGTAAGTGACAGGTAGGGGACCTACAATGTCTAGTGCAATACGCTCAAATGGCCTCGAACTCGTTGTTGTTATTTTTAGCGGTATTGGAAGGTTCTTTATGAGCTTATTCTTCTGACAAGACTCGCATCTCCGAATGAAATCTTTAATGTCCTTGATCATTGCGGGCCAATAATATTTTGTTTTTATTCTTTTCAAGATACGCGAGATCCCTTGGTGCCCTCCTAACGGTGATGTATGAAAGTCGTATAGTATCTTGGCAATATCATTAGGGTTATCTAAATATATTTTGGTACTCTTATATAAGTGTATTTTTATATCTTTAAATATGTTCATGATAATAGTCTTAATTTCATTGTAAGATTTTACATCGAAGTGAGGGATGTTTATTCCGATTGGATTACACTTGCTTTGTGAAAGATATTTATGGATACTCTTTATCACATCATTAACGACAATGCTGTCTTTTTCTGATCTTAGTGGGACTGGTAATATCGCTATTATGTAGTTTGCAGGTTTCATCTTGTAAATGCTGAAATCTCCAATTTCTGGCTTTTTATACTAGTCTATAATTTCTTTCAAAGTGTTCTCTTCCATACTTTCCGTTAATGGTAAAAATATTATCTTAGCCTTAGTTTCACATTCTTTAAATATTGAGTCATTCTTCTCGATTATTTCAACTGATAGGGTTTTTTCTTTTTGATTCGAAGAACTTTTAATATTTTGGGAGTCGTCATCAGTTTCAATTTGATTTTCTCTATTTCCTTGTATCTCCCTTGCTTGATTTCTTGTAGTGACTCTAATATTTTTTGTATTTATATTCGGTATCATCCCTTTCTGGCAATGTATTCGTTGTTCGACTAAGTGCGTCTACATTTGAGTTACATTTTCCTGGTTTATATTGAATTTTGTACTCGTACTCCTCTAGTAAGATCCTCCATCTGGCCAATCTTGAGGTTGGTTCTTTTAGATTAATGAGCCATTGCAGTGGTCTGTGATCCGTCAGAATGGTGAACTTCTTTCCATATATGTAGGGCCTAAACTGTTTTACCGCAAAGACAATGGCTAGCAACTCCTTTTCTGCCGTAGTATATTTTACTTCTGCATTGTTAAGTGTCCGACTTGCGTAGCATACCGGTCTATCCTGCCCTATCGGACCTTGAAACAAGACTGCTCCTACCGCTGCATCACTTGCATCAGTAGTCCCAGAAATTTATTATTGAAGTCCGGATATGCTAATACCGGTTGCGTTATAAGTTTCTCCTTCAGGGTTAAGAAAGCTTCATCGCAGTGTGCATCCCAGATAAACTCTACATTTTTCTTCAATAGCTTCGTTAGAGGCTTGGTAATTTTGGCAAACTCTGGTATAAAACGCCGATAGTAACCAGCCAGGCCGAGAAATGACTTTATGTCTTTTGTTCTCCTCGGAACCGGATACGTTTTGACTACTCTGATTTTTTCGGGATCAGGTTTCAAGCCCTTTTCGGAAATAATACGACCTAAGTAAGTAAGCTCTCTCTCTACAAAGTAACATTTTTCAGGTTGCAATTTTAAATTGTACTTTCTGAGTCTATCCATAACATTAATTAGTTTTTGATTATGATCACGTAGATCGTAGCCGTAAATGACTATATCGTCGACATAGACGAAACATTGTATGCCCTGCAAACCCATCAGAACATTGTTCATCAGGCGCTGAAAGGTTGCAGGAGCATTTTTCAGCCCAAATGGCATTCGATTATATTCGAAGTGACCAAAAGGTGTACTGAATGCCGTTTTCTCGCGGTCTTTTTCATCAACTAGTATCTGATGGAAGCCGCTCGCTAAATCAAGAGTGCTGAAGTATTTGGACCTACCCAATTGGTCCAATATATCAGTTATATTGGGTAAAGGGTATGCGTTGCCAATGATTACGTCGTTCAAGCGTCGGAAGTCCACCACTACACGCCAGCGCTTTTCACCAGAATTATTTGACTTTTTTGGTACAAGCAATAGCGGTGCATTCCAAGGACTAAAACTTGGTCTAACGACCCCATTTTCTAGCATCTCAATGACTTGCTTATGGATCTCTTCCTTTTGTGATTCAGGAAGTCTATATGGACGCATTTACAGTGGTGGTTTCCCTGCCTCCGTTAGTATAGAATGACTGATTGCACTTGTGCACGTTAGATGGTCACCTTCTAAGTAGAACAGGTCATTGTATGATCTGCAGATATGTATAATAGATGCCTTTTCTTCAGGGTTACAATGCTCTAAACTCAATAGGGATTCCAGTTTTTTTAAACGTTTTCTTACTGGGTCCTTTTTGTAATTAGTTTCTAAAGAATAAAAATTATCTAATTCATCCCATTCTAAATTTAATTTATTCAATTCTAATTCCACGTCTTCTTCGTTTATGTTCATGAATAAAACTGGTATTGCGTCTTTTGTCGGTCTGACTACAGTTGCCGCCAAATATACCCCTGGTTCGAGCTCTCTTTTTCTGATCACCACATCATTTTTACATTTAATAGGAATGTTTATAATTTGCTCGCTTCTAGCATGTAGTAACACCTTTTTCATTGAAGGCATTTCTTTGGAAGGGTTTGCTTGTATTTCGGGAGGACAATTTTCAGTAGTATCAGGTTCGCCTTTAGAGGTACCCAACTGTGTGAGTTTTATTTTTCTAGGGAGCTCAGCGGACTGAGAAACGGGTTTCCTTTCGACGTTAAAACATGTTTCCGAAGATTGAGTCTCAGGATATGAAAGTTTCTCCATTTTACTTTCCCTGGACTCCCGCGGAAAACATTTATCTTCTGATGAAAGTGTCTCACTAAAGTGGAGGCGAATCTGAATTTCTTTTCCTCTATAGTCTAAATTACATCCGTACTTTTTTAAAAAATCATTTCCAATAATTCCGTCGAATCGTAACTTTACTGTTGAAGGTATCAAGTAGAAAGGATGTTCTATATGGAAATTGTAGTTATCCGTGGGAAATTTAAGGATGCCATTAATTTTCCCAAAAGTTTGCATGTTTCCTCCTGCTATGGTTGATATGTATGTTCTTGGAGGGTTTTTATTATTTTGATGCTGAATGCTATTTATGGCGTCAGATTTTAATAGAGATATATCCGCGCCTGAATCAATAAGCAGACTGATATGTTTTTTTTGGTAGGGTAGAAGGGGATGCTAATTACTGGCTCACTCTGGGAACTGAAAGAGACATTAAGCCAGGTAGGTATTAATTTTTGTGGACATCGGCCACGCATGTTATTCGAGAAAGAGTGCCGATTTCCTCCTTTCGAGTAGCAGAGCTTTCCGATTTCGTAATATGATTTGGCCTACCCCTGTTTTCTTTATTGAGATTTAAGCGATTTGTATAATATTGCTTGCTCTTATTAGTTGACTGGGAATGGTCTGCAGTAGTTTTGTTAAACTGCTTTCCTGTATTCCACTCAGAATTTTGATTGTAGTTTCTTTGGTTATTTCGGCGAAAATTCTCGTGATTGGTTTTCTACCAGTTATTGGGCTCGTTTTAATTTGTGTTGAACCGGCAATTAGTTGCTCTATGGTTGTAATTTCCACAGCGATTGCACGCTATATATTGAATTTCCTTTTTTACTGGTCTGGGATGAAAGGTAGGTAAGTTTTTTCGATAACAGCAATTTTCCTGTGTATGTCCTACTTTATGACATACCTGGCATATAGGTGGTTTTGGAAAATATTTCGCGGGTTGAGGAATAGTTTGAACATTTCGTTCCAAACGCAAAGATTGACTCGCTGCATAGGCTACGGCCTTTTTCAAGTCTGTTTCACCCAAGGCTTTTACGAGTATTTTCAAATTGTTGCTTCTGAGACCGTCCTCAAAGGATCGTAGAGTTAATTTACTATTTTCTTCGAAGAGAAATTCTCGTATTTTGGAATCTTCAATGCTTGAGAATGTAGCAGAATTTAATGATGCCAGGAGTAATGAGAGCCTATCTCCAAACTCTCTCACAGATTCTTTGGGGTTTTGTTGTGCTATCATGATTTCATTTTGGAGTGAGGATCGAGTTTTTTCATCTTTAAAATGTGTTTTTAATTCTTGTGCTAAATCATCCCATTTTTCCCAGTCTTTATACTGAACTAACTCGAACGCGGGACCATGGAGCTTAGTTTTTATGATCTCCAGGAAAAATTTCTTTTCTGTTTCCGATTTAGTGGAACAAAGTATAGTATTGACACAGGAGATGAGTCTGTTAAGGTCTCTCGGGTTGCCATCAAATTCAGGGACAAGACCATGTACGTCTGCCAGACGTCTAGTAAGTATTTAAACATCGAATTGTGTATGTATTTGGGAAGACAAGTTTTATTTGCAAAAGTTCAGAAAAACGTACTTTAATTTAGTTTTAGTCACTTTTGGACTGTATTGCATTTTTAATCAAAAATCACCTCTACTTTACAGGGTTTATTGTTCTCACTTTTAATTTATTGGCCAAAGTTGAGCAAAACAGAGTTTTTATTTCGATTTAGGAATTCAACTGTATCACACTTTTTTTCGAAATTCAATTCTATTTCACAAGAATTATTATTTTTATTCACTTTAAATTTTAAATAAATTAAAACAAAACCAAGTCAACAGAATACCAATGCATATATATATATCGAAAGGAATTTTTTTTTTTTTTTTTTTTTGATGAGATTCTTTTTCTGCTTCCTTCCTTTTTTTCAATTATTATTTTCATTCACTTTAAATTTTAAATAAATAATAAGTCAATAGAATACCAATGCATATACATATGTATATATCGAAAGGAAAAATTTATTTTTATTTTTTTATTTTTGGAGAGACTCCTTTTCTGTTTCCTTCCTTTTTTTTCAATTATTATTTTCATTCACTTTAAATTTTAAATAAATAATAAGTCAATAGAATACCAATGCATATATATGAATATATCGAAAGAAAAATTTTAAATTCCAGGACAAAATGCGTACGCGAACCGACTGGTACCAGATATTACTTCCAACTCACCGCAAGTAATCCCCATTGCCAGTCTCGACTCTTGAATTTTCTCCAAATCTTGCATTCTCAGCAAAATATTCCCATGGTCGGGGTATTGTTCGTGTCATTAGCACGATACAACGGATGTAACCTGAAACATTGATTAGGAATGAACAAGTAAAATTGTAAAATTGTTTATTCCTAAGAGATTTTTTGTTTACATTATCAGGAATCGCATTTGTCGTGAAAGATAATTCTTTTGCAAGCTGGACATAAAATGTAAATTTTATGTGTTCATGTGACACGTTAGTAGATAAGCTATGCGGGTTCTGGCTCACTCTTTTATGCCTCCAGGATTTCGCCACAGACGGCGCCACCGTCGCTAGGTGGTTTGAGCCCATACTAAATGTAGGTGTGCGTCTTGGTTGTATTGGTTTGGGTCTCGACTGCGCCCTAGAGGGATTAATCGGTACTACCAGGATGTATCATTTGATCTTGACTGCACCCTAGCGGCATTAGCCGGTACTAACAGCATGCTCCCGTACTACGGTTTTCTTAAATAGATATGTGGTGCGCCTAAATGTAGGCTTTTGGTTTCATTGAGTCTCGACTGCGCCTTAGCGGGTTTAATCGGTACTACCGGGATGTGTCATTTGTTCTTGACTGCGCCCTAGCGACATTAGCAGGTACTACCAGCATGCTCCCGTACTACGGTTTTCTTAAATACATACATAGGTGCGCCTAAATGTAGGCTTTTGGTTTTGAACTAATATTAGTAATAATTAAAGTTGACGCCAGGAAATTTTTGTTCATGTCAATGGATTCTAGATGGTTGGGGTGGAGGTATTAGGGGGGGACGAAATTTTCATCAGAAATCCTCTACGCGCCATTTCTTGAGTAAGGTGCCCTAGCGGTCTTAGCCGGAACTACCAGCATGCCTTGATTTTGCTGTTTTCTTTTATTAGCGGGAGAGTTCTAGATATCGGCATGACGTCATCATGGTTTTGCTGCACCTAAATAAGTTTTCTTAGCAGGGAAGTTGTAGATATCAGCATTATTCGAATTTCACAACATGACATCACCATGAACAGATTCTAGACGATGTCAGTGAGGGTTCTGGGGTATGTGTAGTCTTATGTTTTATAAACACTTGTTTTTATTTCCAATAAAATTTCTTATTATGAAAGTATTTCTTATACCACATTGTCCAATATGAACTTGGCAAGATGGTGCATTTGTGTTAATCTCTAGTAGTTTTCCACAGTTGTATTCATCTTCAACGTTAATAATGATTTCACCCTCTCCAACTATCTTCTGCACCCAATGAACTTTTTCAGCTCCCTTTACATATACGGTTTTGTTTCGAAGCAGTGGTTCAAGTATAGTGTACAGCTTGTGATACGGTATGTAGCCATCATCCCAGCGGAATCCATGAAAATTGTGTTGAAGCCATTTTACTTGTCTCTTTTTTGCTGAAGTCAAATCTTTGTATCTGAACGGTGGTTGAAATATAAAGTGCTGCATCTGGTTTTCTTTGTTTAAAATTGCCAGTTCTTTAGTGATGAATTCATTGAGATTTGTTTTGAATCCTTGGACGTCTACGATGACAGCCATCTTTTTAATTTAACTTTCTAACTTCACTTGTCAGCGGACTGTATTCCACTATTCGATCGTGTAGAAGCAGACAATATGCTGTTGTATTAGCCGGTATATTTTCAGATGTCTTGAATTCTAGCCATATGTCAACAGGTCCAGTTTTAATTGTTTCATTTTGATGTGAGCAATCAATGACAGCGATCGGAGCATCGGTTTTGAGCTTCTTCCATGTGAGCAACGGCTGATACTGATGACCATAGTATGATTGTGTAAACTTTATATACATCTCATACAGCAATGCGTATCTATTCAAATCAAATTTCAAATTCAAATCATCATAGGGATATGATTCTGAGTTCAAATGAACTGTAACAATGGTGAGTTGACAGTGATCAAACTTGCTTGCATCTTTGGTTTTATCGTTCCTTCGATCCGTTTGTAATGCTAAGATGATAAATCGAGGTTTCTCCAGTTGAGTGGAAGTCTTAACTGACCAGGTTTGATGCGTGGACTCCGGTAGTACTGGATACTCATATATGTCCCAGCTGCGGAATGGTATTTGTATCGGGTGACCTCTCCCGATAATTTTAAATAGTTGCAGCTTTTCATCATCGGATACTGTAACATGTGGAATACTCCATTGAAGTTTAGTAATTTCAATTTTCATCACATCAGTGGGTGATATAATGGCATTATCGTCTGTCCTGCTCCGGATCAATATGAGTTCATGTTTGGAATTAATCAGAATTTTCTTGTAATCTTCACCGAATCCCAATAAATATTTCAGAGGTACACAATAGTTAAACAGTCCATTGGCTGGTATAACGGATGAATCTGGTGACCAGCTGCCGTTGAGTAGTATCCTGCTTACATTTGCATTTAGCGATACGTAGTTTTTTAATGTTGTCGCAATCCCAAGATTTCTTGTACGATCGATTTCCACCGCATTCAATTCATAGCGAATTTGCTCAAAAATAAATGGTAGAGCGTTGTTAGCTAATTTTGCGGTTGCTGAAACGGTTCCATCCAGCTTTGTTAGCGACCCCTCAATTTAAAGAAAACTCCTGCTGGGTAGAAGATTCAAGTCCTGATGTTGTACAGAGATACGGATTTCATCGCTGTTTTTAAATGATGTTAGAAATGGTGAATAGGAGTGATGTTCAAATTTAGTAACACTGTTATCAAAGCGAGCGTCTGGTGCAATATCTAGTATTCCTTTATTCATTGTTTCAGCGTTAAGCCTATCGATTGTAAATATGCTGTATTTGCAGGTGTTAATGTAGGTCTTGACCGCTTCAAGTTTGTCCGCTGACTAATGATCTTGTCTGCTCCGAACTCGTATTTATCATTATTGTATATCAACATGCTGTGGCTTCAAATGTAACCTGATGGTTATAGTCTCTCTTCTGAAGTTGATTAAGTCACCGTCTTGGTCAAGGAGCTTCAATGTTAGAGAACTTATACGTTTGGTGTTCACAGGCAAATAGATTACATTTTTGGGTACCTCCACTATTTTATACCCAGGCCTCACGTTCGGTGAAAACTCGTGGAGAGTGTGTACTTGTGTGTTGTTGAAGAATGATCCTGATATAATATTACATTCGATGCATATAGTATTTACTTTAATGATGTTGACTGGCAACTCTGATGTATGCACTATATTAGCAGATAAGTTTATTTTACTGAATCCTAGCAGAGGAGCTATGGATCTCTGTTTTTCAAAATGTATTTCTTCAGCTGCCTTAACTTCACTCTTCAATGTATTATTGTTAGCCTTTATCGCAACCTTTATCCTTCTCCCTTCTTTATCCAAGTATCCTTGTACATATTTTGCTATATCATCAATCTCATAGGATCCAACAGGTATCTCAACAACCTCATTCCCTACATGAACCAGATTATTGCTCACATCAATATTTGGTATAGAGTTGTATGTTTGAAAATCAATTAATCCACAAACATAATCCGTTGCTAGCTCCAGCGGGGAAAACTACTCAGCAGTGAGTAGAGATGAATTTCCCGTGAGAGTAAGTGTTAATGACTTGGCGGTTGATAATGAACTGTTACAATTTCAATATAGATACATTTATTTATAGATAATAATTAATGGATATAACAATTATATAAAAACTCTAAACATAAGTGACGCAAATTACTGCATCATAGTTCTGATAAGAACTGTAGTTGTACGTAATATTACTACCCAAGTAGTTTATGAGCTCCCTTGGCGGTTGGAGATTGCCAAAGCTATCAAAGTATTCGATGTTATCACCTTTCTTGTAGTACGCTACCCAGTGTGTACCTGCTCCAGTTGAGATGTCCAAGTTAACAATACCGCTTTCTCGCTTCCATGGATTTTTAGGTAGATTATCACGCATAAATACTCCTCTGAAATGTGGCAAGTGTGTGGTATATTTGCGAAGATCCAACTCGTTTAGCGGTCGTTTGGGTAGCGTCCTTAATAGTTTTTTGATTGAGGTTGTAGATAGAGTCCAAGTCCTTTTCTGTACGGCTTCAGGAACAGTCCGTTTCCATCTTTACCAACCGCTATAGCTTCCATTGCTTGGTTATGACGTTTGCTTTCTTCCAATTTTGCACTTGCCGCACTGGTATCATTTACTGCTTTAGCTATGCCTGCTGCACCTCCCGATAGTGCTCCCAATGCTGAAAGCCCAGCAAACAACGAAATGAGGAACGGAAGTGCCCCACCAACCTTTGGTACATGTATCACTCGTGGAGTTTTAATTGATTTCTTCTTTCTTTTCACAATATTTTTAGCTGCACTAAGAGCTATTTTTGTAGCTTCCATCAAGCCTTTTGATTTTTTTACTTTTAAAATTTTACGTGCATTTCGTACTGCTTCTCGGAATGTGGGTTGGCGTTTATTTTTAGCCTTAAGACCCATACCGAGTCTAATGTTAGCCTTCATTGCGTTTGTTATAAGCCAGGCGTTGGCACGTTCACTCAAATTTGCATACGCAGATTTTGCACGCTGCCAGGCTTTTTCAGCTAATATTTTATCAGCTATATGTCGATCACTTGTATCTTTATGTCGCGAGTATGCTATATCGTGTTCCTTGCAGGCTGCGTCCAGTGGATTAATGCCTGGATCTCCTCTCGCCAATCTTTTTTGTAACTTTGTTCCTTTGTTGATGACTGATTTTCAAAGATTTTCTGGAGCGTTTCGATTTGTGATCCGGCATCTTATAAGGTTCCGATGATACTGTTGAAATGTAATATAAACAGGTGTACTTATAGGAATCCCGTTAGTCTTCAATATGCGGTTCATTAAACAACAACAAGCTTTTCTTGTTCGAAATGCTGATGTAGCTATTATGAAGGTGAAAAAGAAGCATGGTCCCCTATTGCCTAATAGTATAAGGAGCATCATTGTTGGACCATCCAATTGTGGAAAAACTAATGTTATGATAAGTTTGCTGGAACATCCCAATGGTCTCACATATGAAAATATTTACATATATTCCAAATCCTTACATCAACCAAAGTATGAATACTTGAAGCGAGTGATGACTCCCATATCAGGATTGGGGTATTATACATTCTCAAACAACTGCGACGTTCTACCACCAGAGGAAGCCAAATCACATTCAGTGTTTATTTTCGATGATGTAGCATGTGAAAAGCAAGATAATGTGCGATCCTATTTTTGCATGGGTCGTCACGAAGATATAGACAGCTTCTATCTCTGTCAAACATATACGCATATACCAAAGCATTTAATGCGTGACAATGCTAATTTAATCATCTTATTCAAGCAAGATGACTTGAATTTGAAACATATCTATAATGATCATGTGAATACAGATATGAAGTTTGATACATTTCGAAGAGCCTGTGCTACATGTTGGAAGGATGAATATGGATTCTTGATGATTGATAAGGATAGCTCATTAAACAAGGGGCGCTACCGTAAAGGATTTGATACCTTCATTGTATTATAAAAGGATGAAAAATGCGAAATATTCATAAGTCGAAGTTGTAACTCTGCCGAAAGCACACCGAGTCCTGTGGACCTGCTTAGTAGATTAAAGCTGTTCACCGATTATCAGACCTGTTTGAAAAGCTGTTAACCTGTTATCAGAGCTGTTTTAAAAGCTGTTAAGCTGTTATCAGAGCTGTTTAAAAGCTGTTAAGCTGTTATCAGAGCTGTTTGAAAAGCTGTTAAGCAGTTATCAGAGCTGTTTGGAAAGCTGTTAAGCTGTTATCAGAGCTGTTAAGCTGTTATCAGAGCTGTTTGGAAAGCTGTTAAGCTGTTATCAGAGCTGTTTGGAAAGCTGTTAAGCTGTTATCAGAGCTTTTTAAAAGCTGTTAAGCTGTTATCAGAGCTGTTTGAAAAGCTGTTAAGCTGTTATCAGAGCTGTTTGGAAAGCTGTTAAGCTGTTATCAGAGCTGTTTGGAAAGCTGTTAAGCTGTTATCAGAGCTGTTTGGAAAGCTGTTAAGCTGTTATCAGAGCTGTTTGGAAAGCTGTTAAGCTGTTATCAGAGCTTTTTAAAAGCTGTTAAGCTGTTATCAGAGCTGTTTGAAAAGCTGTTAAGCTGTTACCAGAGCTGTTCGGAAAGCTGTTAAGCTGTTATCAGAGCTGTTTGGAAAGCTGTTAAGCTGTTATCAGAGCTGTTTGGAAAGCTGTTAAGCTGTTATCAGAGCTGTTTGAAAAGCCGTTATTCAGTTAATATCGAAGATGAATGAAAATCTGTTAAAAGAACTCATCAAGACAAGGAATGCAGTGCGAAAGAAATTTAAAGCTCTAAGGATGGGAAGGATTGAAGCAGAAGCTCAACTTGAAGAAACCTTTAAGCCAATCACTAAACCCTTAAAAGAGTTTGTTCGAAGAGTCAAATACGAGCCACCGGATATAGCCAAGTTTGAGATAAAAGACACAAAAGAAGAAGAAGAAGAAGAAGAAGAAGAAGAAGAAGAAGAAGAAGAAGAAAAAAAAGAAGAAGAAGCAAAAGAAGAAGCCAATGACATTGTGGAACCTTTTACCCCTTCAAAACGAAAATATGTGAAAATGGCGGCTAGCAAACCTATAAATTATGGAGATTATTCCTTAACATCTGAAGAAGAATTCGCAACACCGAAACATTCAAGAACATTGACAGGAAGGTCTCCTGTCACCTCCCCCGATACGTCTGGATACATAGTTTCAAACTATTTAAAGCTATTCACTGATAATAGCCCTAAAATTGATCCAACCTATGGAGTTTACTATGATGACAACGCGTGGAGAATCGGTAATTCAACGTTTGATTTTGATGATGTAGGAAATATTGTTATCAAGGGGATGAGCTATAAAACAACTTTGGGGTTATGTGAGCTGCTACTTATGAAAGATCCTGTAAAAAGTCTATATACTAAAGAGGATTTAACTAATTATGGATCTTTTTGAGAGATACCAATGCATATAAACGTGACTATGCTGAAGATGGGCAAATAAAGGGTACTAGAGCGGCTAAGTATAAAGCTATAATCAGTAAACTTATACAGCATAAAGGCATGGGACTAATGTGTCAGCCTAAAGAAAACATTGATCACATTTACTGGGATGATCCAAATGAATTAGTGGATAGACTGCGTCTTCTAATGGCATCAAAGCAGGCTGGAAACACCAGTCACAACAATGAAATTGTATCTATCCTGGAGGAGTTGCGAGAAGCAGATATTATAGTTTAAATACTACTTCATTGCCATACTTCATCACAATCTACAGATGAGCGTTGACAAGTTTGGACGTTTCTCTAAGCGAGGATATCTTGGGAAAGCAGGTGAACGTGGACCAACAGGAGCTCAGGGACCAGCCGGTAAACAAGGAATTCAAGGACCAGATGGTAAACGAGGAGCTCAGGGTCCAGCTGGTGAACAAGGAGAGCGGGGTATTGGATTTAATTTAACGATAAACTTAGACTACGATCTAAACTCAAAGTGTATAAAACGACTTGGTGAACCCTTTGAAAATGATGATGCTACTACCAAAGACTATGTTGACAAGAAAATTAAAATAAGTGTTGAAGAAATAAAAAAACCTATTAATATAGAGGTGACAAATTTAACGCTATATATCAATGATGAAATCGCGAAGATTGAAAACTATCTGTTTACTTCAGTAATAAATAAGAAAGACTTGACACCAAAAGATGGTGTATATGAGTGAAAACTCTTGAGAAATCTGTTTCATTTATAATTACGATGAGTAGGAGACAAGTGGTAAATGAGCTGCATAAACCAGCGAGAAAAAATTTTAAACGACGTCGTGTGTTTATCAAAGGACTAGATGACTTGTGGCAGGCAGACTTGGTTGAAATGGATCCCCACAAGTATGTGAACAAGGGTTACCGCTATCTGCTGACAGTAATTGATACCTTCTCCAAATATGCATGGGCAATTCCAATTAAAAGAAAAACTGGTGCAGAAGTAAGAGATGCCATGCAATCTATATTAAGCGAGGGACGAATACCTAAAAACCTGCAGACTGATGATAGGGGATAGGGATTAGGGTTGCCACTTGTTGATCTGATGAAATGGAGTAATGCCCCAAGGTTAAGTATCCTCCGTTCCGCTCATAATATGTCGCTTATTTTCATAAGGACTCATATCCAAATAAATGCACAGCTACACACATCCACCCGCGCCTTAGGTAACGTTTCCTCAGCCACCAAGTACCCCAGCCCAACATACCACAGGAACTCATACTAAAGTAAACAACTGAAACCAAACTCAAGCTGACAAGTATACTGCCCCCGATATAAATTCGTTTAGGGTATTTCACATCATTACTTAAGCCGTATACATTCTACCCAAGTCTTGGTATAGGTAACGTAGCCGAATCCAACACACCACAGACAATCCTAGTCATAGTATCAGATATTGCCACTAAAGCTCTCAGCCAACTTCCAGTACCTATCCCCCAAAGTGATCTCGTATACCCAAGCCCAAGACGATGTAGTACCGACTAATGCCACCAGGGGACCTTGCTCAAGAAATGGTGTTTGCACTCGAAAGAGCAACTGTGAATTTTCTCTACACGCACCCCCCAAGACCCAATAATAATAATAATTTGCTAAGGTTGTGAAATTCGAATGATGCTGATATCTACAACTTCCCTGCTAAGAAAACGTGCAGGATTTGAAAACAGCAAACCCATGATGACGTCATGCCAATATCTAGAACTCTTCCGCTAATGCATGCTGGTAGTTCCGGCTAAGGCCGCTAGGGTACCTTACTCAAAAAATGGCGTTTGCGCCCAAACAGATGTCGCTAATATCTCGAAAACCAAAGCCCGTAGAGGATTTCTGATGAAAATTTCGTTCCCCCTCCCACCCCACACCACCAAGAATCCATTTCCATGAGCAAAAATAACTTGAAATATTAATACGCTAATATCTCGAAAACCAGAGCCCGTAGAGGATTTCTGATGAAAATTTCATTACCCCCCCCCCCCTCCCTCTCTTTCATTAACACTTACTCTCACGGGAAATTCATCTCTACTCACTGCTGAGTACTTTCCTCCGCTGGAGCTAGCAACGGATTATGTTTGTGGATTAATTGATTTTCAAACATACAACTCTATACCAAATATTGATGTGAGCAATAATCTGGTTCATGTAGGGAATGAGGTTGTTGAGATACCTGTTGGATTCTATGAGATTGATGATATAGCAAAATATGTACAAGGATACTTGGATAAAGAAGGGAGAAGGATAAAGGTTACAATAAGGTTAACAATAATACATGGAAGAGTGAAGTTAAGGCAACTGAAGAAATACATTTTGAAAAACAGAGATCCATAGCTCCTCTGCTAGGATTCAGTAAAATAAACTTATCTGCTAATATAGTGCATACATCAGAGTTGCCAGTCAACATCATTAAAGTAAATACTATACGCATCGAATGTAATATTATATCAGGATCATTCTTCAACAACACACAAGTACACACTCTCCACGAGTTTTCACCGAACGTGGGGCCTGGGTATAAAATAGTGGAGGTACCCAAAAATGTAATCTATTTGCCTGTGAACACCAAACGTATAAGTTCTCTAACATTGAAGCTCCTTGACCAAGACGGTGACTTAATCAACTTCAGAGGAGAGACTATAACCATCAGGTTACATTTGAAGTCACAGCATGTTGATATACAATAATGATAAATACGAGTTCGGAGCAGACAAGATCATTAGTCAGCGGACAACCTTGAAGCGATCAAGACCTACGTTAACACCTGCAAATACAGCATATTTACAATCGATAGGCTTAACGCTGAAACAATGAATAAAGGAATACTAGATATTGCACCAGACGCTCGCTTTGATAACAGTGTTACTAAATTTGAACATCACTCCTATTCACCATTTCTAACATCATTTAAAAACAGCGATGAAATCCGTATCTCTGTACAACATCAGGAAGGACTTGAATCTTCTACCCAGCAGGAGTTTTCTTTACATTGAGGGGTCGCTAATAAAGCTGGATGGAACCGTTTCAGCAACCGCAAAATTAGCTAACAACGCTCTACCATTTATTTTTGAGCAAATTCGCTATGAATTGAATGCGGTGGAAATCGATCGTACAAGAAATCTTGGGATTGCGACAACATTAAAAAACTACGTATCGCTAAATGCAAATGTAAGCAGGATACTACTCAACGGCAGCTGGTCACCAGATTCATCCGTTATACCAGCCAATGGACTGTTTAACTATTGTGTACCTCTGAAATATTTATTGGGATTCGCTGAAGATTACAAGAAAATTCTGATAAATTCCAAACATGAACTCATATTGATCCGGAGCAGGGCAGACGATAATGCCATTATATCACCCACTGATGTGATGAAAATTGAAATTACCAAACTTCAATGGAGTATTCCACATGTTACAGTATCCGATGATGAAAAGCTGCAACTATTTAAAATTATCGGGAGAGGTCGCCCGATACAAATACCATTCCGCAGCTGGGACATATATGAGTATCCAGTACTACCGGAGTCCACGCATCAAACCTGGTCAGTTAAGACTTCCACTCAACTGGAGAAACCTCGATTTATCATCTTAGCATTACAAACGGATCGAAGGAACGATAAAACCAAAGATGCAAGCAAGTTTGATCACTGTCAACTCACCATTGTTACAGTTCATTTGAACTCAGAATCATATCCCTATGATGATTTGAATTTGAAATTTGATTTGAATAGATACGCATTGCTGTATGAGATGTATATAAAGTTTACACAATCATACTATGGTCATCAGTATCAGCTGTTCCTCACATGGGAGAAGTTCAAAACCGATGCTCCGATCGCTGTCATTGATTGCTCACATCAAAATGAAACAATAAAAACTGGACCTGTTGACATAAGGCTAGAATTCAAGACATCTGAAAATATACCGGCTAATACAACAGCATATTGTCTGCTTCTACACGATCGAATAGTGGAATACAGTCCGCTGACAAGTGAAGTTAGAAAGTTAAATTAAAAAGATGGCTGTCATCGTAGACGTCCAAGGATTCAAAACAAATCTCAATGAATTCATCACTAAAGAACTGGCAATTTTAAACAATGAAAACCAGATGCAGCACTTTATATTTCAACCACCGTTTAGATACAAAGATTTGACTTCAGCAAAAAAGAGACAAGTAAAATGGCTTCAACACAATTTTCATGGATTCCGCTGGGATGATGGCTACATACCGTATCACAAGCTGTACACTATACTTGAACCACTGCTTCGAAACAAAACCGTATATGTAAAGGGAGCTGAAAAAGTTCATTGGGTGCAGAAGATAGTTGGAGAGGGTGAAATCATTATTAACGTTGAAGATGAATACAACTGTGGAAAACTAATAGAGATTAACACAAATGCACCATCTTGCCAAGTTCATATTGAACAATGTGCTATAAGAAATACTTTTATAATAATAAATTTTATTGAAAATAAAAACAAGTGTTTATAAAACATAAGACTTTTCAATACACATACCCCAGAACCCTCACTGACATCGTCTAGAATCTGTTCATGGTGATGTCATGTTGTGAAATTCGAATAATGCTGATATCTACAACTTCCCTGCTAAGAAAACTTATTTAGGTGCAGCAAAACCATGACGACGTCATGCCGATATCTAGAACTCTCCCGCTAATAAAAGAAAACAGCAAAATCAAGGCATGCTGGTAGTTCCGGCTAAGACCGCTAGGGCACCTTACTCAAGAAATGGCGCGTAGAGGATTTCTGATGAAAATTTCGTCCCCCCCCCCTTAATACCTCCACCCCAACCATCTAGAATCTATTGACATGAACAAAAATTTCCTGGCGTCAACTTTAATTATTACTAATATTAGTTCAAAACCAAAAGCCTACATTTAGGCGCACCTATGTATGTATTTAAGAAAACCGTAGTACGGGAGCATGCTGGTAGTACCTGCTAATGTCGCTAGGGCGCAGTCAAGACCAGATGACACATCCCGGTAGTACCGATTAATCCCGCTAAGGCGCAGTCGAGACTCAATGAAACCAAAAGCCTACATTTAGGTGCACCACATATCTATTTAAGAAAACCGTAGTACGGGAGCATGCTGTTAGTACCGGCTAATGCCGCTAGGGTGCAGTCAAGATCAAATGATATATCCTGGTAGTACCGATTAATCCCGGTAGGGCGCAGTCGAGACCCAAACCAATACAACCAAAACGCAAACCTACATTTAGTATGGGCTCAAACCACCTAGCGACGGTGGCACCATCTGTGGCGAAATCCTGAAGGCATAAAAAAGTGAGCCAGAACCCGCATAGCTTATCTACTCACGTTAAGAAATAAATTTTGTGGGCACTTGAATTTAATAAGTGCATGGTCATCATACTTAGGTATATGTGCAAGGTCATCATACTTAGGTATGGTTTAAGTGTGCTCATCACAACGGGCACCCGATAATACAAACTCCTTATCCCCAATGGAAGACATTTCAAGCACCTTAAATGAAGATGAAGGTAGGCAATAGGAAGTAGTACTTCAGCGATCCAATAGAATGCCTCCTCGATCTCAAATTGTACTGAGCATACCATTACAATTGAACCAAGAAATGATCAGTATGTCTCAAGAGATAAAAGAAGGTGTATTTGTCGCAAATTGCTTACTTAGTCCTCACAAAAGCTTTATACCATTATCTGTTCTAAACATAAACACAGAACCCGTATTCATAAGAAAATTAAAGCTTACTCTAGTTCCATGTAGTCATTATAATTTTAATTTATGTCTCAAGAGATAAAAGAAGGAGTATTTGTCGCAAATTGCTTAGTTAGTCCTCACAAAAGTTTTATACCATTATCTGTTCTAAACATAAACACAGAGCCCGTATTCCTAAGAAAATTAAAGCTTACTCTAGTTCCAAGTAGTCATTATAATTTTAAACCTCTCAATATACCTTTGGACGATATAAATACCCAAAGTAATCAGAAAGAAGGTGATCCACCTTCCCCTCGTGCACATAACGAAACAGAATACAACTTCAAAAGCGATAAGACATATTTCAACTCCAATCCATATTCAATAAACGTAAACCATATTAAAAGCTATAACCCAGACAGACTTGTGGCTTTACGTAAAGAATTACTGTTGGATGAAAATTTAAACCACGAAGAAGAAAAATCAATTCTTGAGTTATGCTACAAGTATAATGATCTTTTTTATCTTAAGGGAGATAAACTAACATGCACTAATACCATAAAGCATACCATCCCCATTTTGCACAATCAGCCACCCATAAATCAAAAGATGTATAGACTTCCAGAAACGCACCGGGCTGTAATAAATGAGCAAATCAAGGATATGTTAGAGAATGACATAATCCAAATAAGTAAAAGTCCGTGGAATTCTCCGTTGCTGGTAGTCCCGAAGAAAGCCGGGCCTGATGGCAATAAACGTTGGCGAGTAGTAGTAGATTTCCGTAAAGTTAATGAGAAATCGATAGGGGATGCCGTTCCATTACCCAGGATAGATGATATACTGGATCAGCTTGGGCATTCGCGGTATTTTACTACACTTGATCTTGCAAGCGGATACCACCAAGTACTGGTACTGGATAGACCAAAAACTGCGTTTAGTACAACTTACGGGCATTATAAATTTAAGAGAATGAATTACATTCTAACGGGTCTCCAACGATTAGAATGCCTTGTCTAACTCGATGATATTGTAATATATGGAAAAAATTTACAAGATCATAACGAGAAACTGGCTAAAGTATTCGACAGACTTCGAGCCCATATTCTTAAATTACAACCCGAAAAGTGTCAATTCCTTCGCCGAGAAGTAACATACCTCGGACACAAATGCTCAAAGAGAGAGCACGCCCAGATCCCAGTAAGACAATCTGTGTGCAAAATTTTCCGCAACCCCGAACTGTGAGACAAACTCAATCGTTTCTTGGATTAGCAAACTACTATCGCAAGTTCATCCTTAATTTCTCAAAGACAGTCAGGCCAATAACAAATCTATTACGGAAAGACGACAAATTTAATTGGACGCAAAAGTGCCACGACTTTTTCAATGAGATTAAAAATTCCCTTATAAATTCGCCTCTACTCAAGAATCCAGATTTTACCCAACCTTTTAATCTAACAACAGATGCTAGCAATAGGTAAAGACAGGCCTATTGCGTATGCAAGTAGAAGTTTAAATAAAACTGAACAAAGATACCCCACAATAGAAAAAGAGTTGCTCGCTATTGTGTGGGCCGCCAGGATCTTCAGGTGTTACTTACAAGGTAGAGCTTTTACGGTTTATACAGATCACAAGCCTCTGAAAGGCGTATTCAATGTGAAAGACCCCACATCGAGAGAAAGACGACAAATTTAATTGGACGCAAAAGTGCCACGACTTTTTCAATGAGATTAAAAATTCCCTTATAAATTCGCCTCTACTCAAGAATCCAGATTTTACCCAACCTTTTAATCTAACAACAGATGCTAGCAATAGGTAAAGACAGGCCTATAGCGTATGCAAGTAGAAGTTTAAATAAGACTGAACAAAGATACCCCACAATAGAAAAAGAGTTGCTCGCTATTGTGTGGGCCGCTAGGATCTTCAGGTGTTACTTACAAGGTAGAGCTTTTACGGTTTATACAGATCACAAGCCTCTGAAAGGCGTATTCAATGTGAAAGACCCCACATCGAGATTAGTCAGGTTTCACCATAAACTCTCAGAGTTTGACTATAAAATTGAATATAAGCCTGGAAAATATAACAATAATGCAGACACGCTTAGTCGAATACCTGCCGAGCTAAACCAGGCAAACCCCAATTCGTTCATTGTGGAAGCTCAGGTACATCACCGAGCCGATTCCGACATAGACGAAAATGATTCTAGTTCTCCACCACCTTCAAAGCCTAAACAAGCACATTTCCATGCTGTTACGAGAGCTCAAATAAGGGAGGCACAAAATAATATTGAGACGAAAATCAAAACCCAGAAACTCCCCATAAAGTTCAAAAATATCCACGGAACCTCCAAAAGGAATTAATCGAAATTGACATTGAACTTCTATGGTAGGCGATCACCTACCGACGAGACCTCTCTGATCGCTGGATCGAAAAGTTCAATAACTTTTTTTTGCACTTTAAATGCATTTTGTAAATTTATTGAAATAATTTTCAATAAATTTCACTCTGTTAGAAGAGAAATCTCCTTCATGTTGCTTGATGACTTTTTCGAAAAGCTTCCCCAAGTTTGAGATTAAAGAGTTGGACCTGAACCCCTTGATTTCTTTTGACGAAGACGTTTTGCGGATTGGAAGATGCGTAACATTTTCCATTAGGAAGTAGCAATTATTGATGCAATTATTGAAGACAGTTACTTGGAAGTCAAGAGCTATCGGTGGAAGTTTTTTAATAATTGCTTTTGAAATTTTGTCGGGGCCATTTGATTTTTTGGAGTTTATTGTCTGGGTTAAGACGAAGAGGTGCAGAGGCTTGATGAAGATATTTTGCTCTTCAAAATAGATTGCGGAACTATCCACACAAAAGAAGGTTTGTCGTATGGAGGCATTTGCATTCAGAAAAGTATTGACACTGTTATTTACTTCCAATTAGAAAGCTGGAGTACTAAGGATTATTTTATCCTTAAAAGTGTCTTGAAAATATAATGCGAACGCATTATATTTTCCAGTGGGAGAACTAGCGAGTCTTGGCTGCTCTTAATGACCTTAGGGAGTTTTGGCTTCCTGGACAAACTTTGTTGATATTTTCAAAAGTCTGGAGGCCTGCTTGATTTTTTCAAGTCTCTTTCTAAACTGCTCATCAAAAACAGTTTAGTTTGCTCATAGATGATAGTCGATAAGCATTTGACTTGGGAAATGTGATGTGTAACGCAGTTGAAGCTATTGATTTGGGGAAGTAGGTTAATCATGATTAAGGAAACAAGGTAAAAATCTATGTAGGATCCTAGTCAGGGCAGGTTGGAGTGGTTGGTGAAACCACAATGCAATCATGGCTATCTTGATTTCGATTGAGCCAATTTGCTATAGTTCTGCAAGCTGGACTTTCCAGCGGGTCATTCCACATTGTATGCCAGGCATTGAAATCTCCTCCAATATTTGACCATATAGGTGTAGTCTTTGGAAATATTTTTGAGGATACTAAGCTTTCTTTTTATCTGCGCGGCCCGAGCACTGCATCCGTAATAAAGGGAAATGACGAGAAGTGTCTCTTGGATGACGAGAAAGATTTTCATTGCTGTGCATTCCATGTTGCACAATGGTCTGAGCTTCACTTGTTCACATTTAAGCCCATCTCGAATTAAGATGGCTGTGCCAAAGTAAGATTTGTTTTTATCTGAGCAGGTGGTCGAGAATTTCTCGAAATTTAGTTTGTGACATGCAGATGTGTCTCTGAAAGGAGGACAAACTTGGGTTTTTGTTCTGCAAATAACGAACTTAAAGCTATTTTCTTGTTATGCCTTACAAGAGAGTTGCAGTTTAATGCAATTCTCTGCAATTTGCTTATTTGTTTAAACACAGAGCAAGGACAAATTGAAGATAAGCACTTTGATTTCCTGCGATCGAAGACAGTATCCTATATTGAGGATAAAATTGTTAATTTTACCCATGAGCGTGAAAAGATCACACCCAAAAAGATCTTTGGCCTCTGGAGTGCAATTATCTGCCTCATTTAGTGTGGGCCTTGGGGCTGCGGTGCGCTGTTGGAGTTTGTTTATATTAGTATTGGGATTGTTATTTTGCATGTTATTAACAATTTGGGACGACGACATACCTGGCTTAATATAGTTTCTCACCCTTTCGCTGGCGAGGAGCTCCTTTTGCTTTAAAAATAATAAAATGCGTTTGTTTAGTGAAATTTAAATTATGCGTCTTTAAAAGATCCTTATTCGTAATTTGCTCAAAATAAAATTCAGTTTCAAAGGAAATTATCTCGCCTTTATAGACAATGTTTTCACTGAGACCAATATTTATAATAATTTTGTAAGGTTATTTCATTTGCGACTTAATTGCTATAGAAAGTGGTGAATTTTTTCTGGATGATATTGCGTTGGAACACATTTTGAATTCCTTATGCTTTGCTTCAAAGCGCATGAACCACAAATGCTTAAGTGGGCCGGATTTTTTTTATGATAGTGGGTTAATGGACTAGGAAGTGGAATTTGGGTTTCAAGTTGTGTTGAAAAACTCTACAATGAGTCGATTATGCTCGCTTAATAAATTCTCTAATAATACTAGGCTTTCTTTTGTAAAATATGGTGCTAAAACTAGGTCTATTATTTTTCACAGGAGCAAGAAAAAGTTTCCGATATTATCATTTTCCGGAATTATATCACCGATCATAAAAGGGAGGAAGTGAATGAGCAGTAAGTTTCACTTGCGCTCATTTTAAATTGAAGGTTTATAATATTACTATACGTTAACGGTTTTGAAAAGTACTCACTAGTCTAAACTGTGGAATCGGCTTTATGGTGTTGGTAAATCGATAGTTAGTGATTATCTTGTTCTAGTCGTGCCCTGGAACAAAATACTTTGTTTCAGTCGAGACCCAAAACAAAGTTTGTGTGTTAATACTGATCTTGTTCTAGTCGTTCAATCGAGACCCAAAGCAAAGTAGTATTTATTCTAGTCGGTATCCAGAATATATATCTTTATCTCAGTCGAGACCCAAGATAAAGGTTTGAGGTTAGTAAGTGTTATTCTAGTCGCTACGCAGAATAACTATCTTTATCTCAGTCGAGACCCAAGATAAAGTAATTATGGTAACAAAATTTAATCCAGTCGAGACCCTGAATAAATATCTTTATCTCAGTCGGTACCCAAGATAAAGTTGTTAGGTTAGTAAATGTTATTCCAGTCGAGACCCAGAATAAATATCTTTATCTCAGTCGGTACCCAAGATAAAGTTATTGAGTTAGTAAAATTTATTCCAGTCGAGACCTAGAATAAATATGTTTATCTCAGTCGTTACCCAAGATAAAGTAATTATGTTGGTACCTACTCTTTATTCTAATCGTTACCCAGAATAAAGTAAATTTGTTAATAATTCTATGTTGTTATCACTAGCCAAGTCGATTCCGATGTATTGTCACTAAGTGCTGGATGCAAAAAGAGAAAGATTCAAGCTGGCCTGCGACTTATATTGCCTCTGAATTGCCCACGGTACCAACATTTAACTCTACACTGCGCATAGCAACAATAGTGCATTGACCTTAGCCACTACGCGCACGGCAGCATCTAACAATTTGTAACTACGCATAGCAACAATATTGCGTTGACCTTAGCGGCTATGCGTTGCAACTGCAATTCTGGGTATGTAAGTTGCCGTTCTTGATTTTGCCTAGGTAAAGTAATTATGACTACAAATTATACGATAGGACACCTATTGCAATATTACTTAATTTGCTACCTTTTGAAAGATACATTTAACTCAAAAGATGACTTAATCTAATTATATTTGATTTGCTTAAATTTTATCGATGACAAGTTAATTTCCTCTAATTGGATTGTGTCCCGATTTTCTTTGTGTGAAATGTAGCCATAATGTATCGATTGTTGTCTCCACTAAAAACTACTTTATCGAAGTGCTTTTAGGTAGGTGTGCATTGTTTTGTTCCTAACCTAGTTCCGATAAATAGAAATACTTGGAATTACAATCTCTGGAACGATTTTATTTTTAGGCAAAGTATATAGAAGACAAGGTATTCTCACTAGATTTTTGACACATTGCAGCTGATGTGCCGTAAAGACCCTCGGTTTTTAAAATGTACTCTACATATATATAGAAAACTATATAGGAAATTAAGAAAATCTTTCATATCTTAATAAATGTGGCAACAAATAACTGGAATTGTGTATAAAATGAATGTTTTGAATATTTTAGATGTTTTTTTATAAAGATTTTACCATAATTAAGTTCAATAAGGTAAAAAGATGTACTTTCAAGTTCAAATGAAAATGTAAACAGAAACAAAAATAGTATTTTTAAGACATAAATGTATTACATAATAATAATTAATTTGTTTGTGTTTTGTTCTTTTTTACTGCATTTAAATTAGTTTTCATGCTATAAAGTAAAATTCAGTACGAATAGTCACAACGTATCTATGTGAGAAGATTTCACTTACCAGGATGCTAGCTTGTGGCATAAAAACTTTCATAAACTAGTCATCCTCAGGTATTTGCACGTGAATAAGTTATGTAAACCCAATAAAATTCATAGGTGTGCTGTTCAACATTCAAATTGTCTTCAAATACACAGTTTATGAATACATTCGCCTTACATACCTATTCATATACATTTTAAAAACAGAGGGACGTCACCACAATTTTCTCTCCAGACAAAATGGTAGAACGTGGTTCGTACCAAGAGTAGCTGGTCTTCTATATACCTTGCTTTCCGGTAGACTTTTAATGTTGGTTTCAAGATACTGCCGCAGAAAATTCAATCTTTCAAGTATATATAAATTAATTTTAGAATGACGAGGCAGAGCATACCTTTGTTGTCTTCTTTTTAATTTACCTCAGGAATTATACCTTGTTATTACCATAGAGAAGCAATAACAGAGTTGAAAAATATATGGCAGAAATATACCCTCGATTTTAAAAGCTCACTTTAAAGGAGTTTTTGAATTGACTTGATGATATTTTATTTATTTATTTTATTTATTTATTAATACATTGTTCGCTTAAACATAGCACTAATACTAAGCCTACGTCTAGAAACTAACAATGTTTTTAGGCCCACGGCTGCAAGGCCATCTGGGCAGCGATCAGTTATTTTGCCAGTCTGTGCTGGTCATCTGGGATACATGTCTTTTTTTATTCTTAAGCGTATTTTGTAAAGAATTTCAATGTGAATAGTGTACATAGTATTAAACTAATTTTAATTCAGTATTTTATGATTCAAGTTCCAAAGTGAACTTATTTGAATTGTCATTTGTAGTTTGCTTTTTTATTTGTTTTTTGTTTGTTTTTTAAATAATATATAAAAGAGGACGGTGTTTTTAGGATATTGTAGAGCATATACAAGTTTACGTATTCATTTTAAATTTGCTGATTTTCTCTTTTCCTTTCTTTTTAATATTTATGAAAATTTTAGTTAAGGATTTAGCATATATGTATTAATATCTATGTATATCTAGAAATTCAATGTATTTATATCTAGGAGTTCAAATGTTCATTTTATTATTATTCTAGATTTTTTTTTTTTTTTATTATATAAAATGTTAGTTAAGTCCGTATGCCTGTCGTAAGAGTATAATGTCCAGGTTTTTACCTTTTTTGTTGTTTGTTCTTTTTTTTTTTTTATATAACCCTATTTTTAGAAATTAGTAAGGTACGTTTGCCTGTAGTTAGAGTCTGAAGTCTAGGTTTCCGTCTTGTAAGTAGGTCCTCAGTGCAAGGAGTAGTGTGTCTGTGTCCTCCCCCCTATATGTGAGGAGTTCAGTCGGTGTCTTTGATGTCCCAAGTTCGTTAAGAAGTCTTTCGAGTTCTTTGCACTGGTATATTATGTGGGCTACGGTGAAGGTAGTGTTTCGGCAGTAGGGGCAAGTAGGGCATGGTTGCTTGGAGAAAATATGTCTCTTGACCGGTAGCAAGTGGCTAAGCCTCAGTCTCGCGACCGATATCATTTTTCTCCTTGATAAATCAGGCATGATAGGTTTCTCTGACGTTTTGTGGTGCGTAGCAAGGAATGTGCTAGCTGTGCTCCAGGTAATGTTTCTGGCTTCCAATTGAAGCCTCCGAGCCTTCGCTCTGACAGCTTTGTATCCAGGTGGAACTTTGTATGGATTGTCCGAGCGCAGTGCGCCTTTGGCCAGCGTGACCGCCTGTTCATTTCCCTCTAACCCCACATGAGCCGGGCACCATGCCAAGCTGATTTTGTTTGCATACAGAGAGTTCCTGATATTTACTGCCAACGGGTTTTTGTTTCTCAAGTTTTTTATGGCTTTAAGCGAAGACAGGCTGTCCGAGAAGAGGGCACATGTGCCCTCTTGTTTGACGGCCCACCTGACAGCCTCCCAGACAGCCGTTAGCTCTGCCGTGAAAACATCTGACCACGTCGGCAGTTGGAATGTTAAGGCGAGTTCAACCCCAGTGTCCTTGGACCAGATGGCTATGGCCACTTCTTCACCGTCTTTTGAGGCATCTGTGTAGATGTTAATGTCCGCGTTTATTCGTCTGTACATGTCTATGTGCAGTCTAGTCTTGCTGTTATAGTCCAGATGTTCGTAAGTCTTTTCATTAGTAAAAATTCTCCCCGTTGGTACTCTCAATGGTGGAAGAGCGCTCACAGGGTTTAGTGCGTTTGGGATAAACGGAGTAGCTCGGAGGGGGTTTGGGATGTTTGCTATGGTGCGTGTTAAGCTGGGACATGTGCGTCAGGTAGGAGCAGGATTCGTTGATAAGGTGTTCAGGGTTAGGAGGTGGAGTGGAGGGTTGGGATAGTGGAGGGATTTGTATGGTTTGAACCCAGCGGGAAAAATTTTCAGCCCTTGCAATCGGAGCCTTGTACTTGTTCCAATTTGTCTTCAAGTTAAGGCTGAATTACAATGTGACGCTGTCGCAAGACGCGGACGCTGTCGCTAAGCCTGTCAAAATTTAAAATGTATGAAAGTACTCAAGCGCAGGTACAGTGTGTCGCTAAGGGTGTTGCTGACGCTGGTCGCCTTGCTTAAAGTTGAAAATATTTCAACGTGAGACACGCAACACCTTGACAGCTGCGGTTGAGGCAATTTATTTTTGCAGAACATTTAAATTGTGAGTGAAAATTGTTAGTTTTATGTAATGCCACAGTATTTAATAACTAGTTAATTTAGTTATTTACAATTTAAAGATTTTATTTAATAATGGAACAAAATTCAACACATGTTAGAGCATTCATCATTGGAACAGCATAAGTAACAGGCACTGCGTCCGCGTCAGCATCAACAACATCAGACCGCTTCTCGCGACAGTGTCACATTGTAACTCAGCTTAAGTCGCAACGAAGCTTGGTGGAACGGAAATGACGAATAGCCGCGCTTTACTATTTGCTTCTCATTGATGCTTTTTAAAGTTCTTTGCCAGCGTTCGATGTGCACGAGAGTTCATGATAATGAATGATTCATCATTGCTTAGAGTTTACTTCTATAGTGATTTATTTTTAAAACGCTTAAAACCCGCTTTAATGAACTTATAATGTCCATGTCTACTGAAAGTTAGGCATTCCTAATTGCTCTTGTGGAAGCTTGGAGGAAGCGGTAGAAAAGTTTCAGTTCTGATTCCAAACAGATTCCATGTCCATTTAAAGTCAGGCATTGAAGACCTTTTCCATGGCTTTTTCCTAATGACGTGTAATGTTAAAAAACGTCCAACGAAATGCCACACATCTATGTCTTCTGAGTAGAGCTTCCGCTTGCATCCTGAGATGCTTCCAATTCCCATTGGGATGTAGGCCGATCGATGGTATTATGTTCTGTGTACTAGGGATGGTCGATATCGATATTTAGTCCCTTACAATACGGTTAATTCGTATCGATATCTATGTACTTTAAATATCGGTGTATCGATATTTCAATAGATGTATTGCATAGAGAAAATATTTCTAATTTCACTCTGAAATAGTTTTATTTTGCTTCATATTCATGCTCAGAAGTCAGAAAATTCAATTTTTTATTTAACTTTTTTATAATAAAAAGTTGGCAAAACCTAAGGTAAAATTTCGTTTCGACGATTCTTTAATTTCTTCTGTTTTCTGTTCTGCTGATGAGATGAATAATTAAAAACAAAATCTATCAGGTCTACAAATATACAAATACAAAGGAATTAAAGCCATTATAAAGGAAATAACAAGAAAGTGGATCATTCGTTCTCCCAGCCAAGTTTGAAAAGAGAGTTTGAATACCGGTAATCGGATTATACTGAATGCGCTGCCGCTGCCGCTGTTTAATGTTTACTATTTCACGGAAAAAAGCTGTCCTGTACACCTATCTCTTACACGGATTGTCGACAATAGCTAAATATGTATGCATATTACAAACTGGGACATATGTTTCAAAGGTATCATAACACTTTTTTTTATTTATATATAGCAAATAACTTGCTTTTTTAGATAAATGATAAAAAATGCCGGTTTAAGTTCGAAAATGGGAATAACTCCTTCGTAGTATTGCCTTACAAAAATTTAGGTTTTTACTATATATTTGCACATTGTCTGAGAGCATAGGTCAACCGCACGGGCATCACAATATATTAATAGTATTTATAGATATAATATCAAATATCGACCATACTAAGGCTATCGATATTTTAAGAGATTTTGAAAAAAATGTTGGAAATATCGGTGTATCGATATTCTTCAAACTATTGGCCATCCCTACTGTGTACAGACTACTAATCGCTTACCCGGGAGTTACACCTGCAAGTACAGCTTGCATTCAATCTGCACTGCCATACTTCTTGCACGTGTAACCTCTACTGCCATGCTGGCAGCTCAGCTTTCAGCGAACTTGCATGATGAATAACCATGGCAGCTGGGAGATAGTAATTTGACATTTATACAGTTTTCAAAATGGCGGAAAAGAAATGCTTGAGAAAATTTGATAAATTTATTCGGGGAAAATGAGATTTTCTGGGATCATTTGCATTACATCATTTACCAACGTTCCTCTTAATTTTTTTTTGGTTTTTATCATTCTGCTACTTCCTTTATTGCTATAATTTTCCAATATACGCAAGACTTTACGTCTCGATGCCATTTTTTAAATGAACTTGCATGCAAGCTGATAAGACATCAACCGAGCTGCCTTCTGCTGTCAAGTTTAAAATCGCTTTGGAAGGGAGGCTTGCATGCAAGCTGTACTTGCAGGTGTGACCCCCGGGTTAAAACCAACGAATGAGCTCTGGATGTGTTGCTTTCAGACTAGCCATGTGCTATTAGATGTAGATTTCCTGCAAACATTTTAGCGAAGAGCTCGCTTTCTCGAAGTAATCTCGAATTTGAGCAAGAAATGAGAATTTCGAGCTTCTTCCGAGATTCCTTCGTTTCTCTGATTCTGTTACGAATGAGAGGAAAATAGAGAGCTCAGTACGACAATTTCGCTTTTTGTCCGAAATTTCTCCGTTTCTCTGATATCGGAATTACAATGAAATGAGACTACGTGCGTCTATGCTTCGAATTTACTGCGAGATTCCTTCGTTTCTCTGAGATTGAAATGACTCATCACTTAGTGATAATGTTCAAAACACAAATAATTTAACTATTTACTGGCATGTGCTAAAATGACTAGTGTTTATCTGATAAGTGATATAATTAAAGGTGCGATGAACTTACTAGGACAATAAAGTTCACGGAGTTTATTTTCAACTTAAAATGAGTAAATGACTATTTCCACGGCTCTAATTAAATGTCCATAAAAACTAGCTCTGCGCGAATCGCTTACGACACGAGAATAGCGCGCTTCTCTTAATATATAAGAAATATATAACGCCATACTAAGAGAAAAACATTTTGCGCATAACTTGTTGTGGAATGTATGTTGAGTGATTGGTCAGGACGTGAAGTCCAAACTGCCAGGTTGAGCTGACAGATCACTCGATGACAGCGTTTGTACAGGGCGGCACGCTAGCACCTCGGCTAAGGGTGGCGGAGAGTGTGGGGGAGTTCCCGAAATAACCTGCCGCTTGTCACCAACCATAATCAAAAAAAGATTTTCGTGCCTACAACCAACAAGCCAGTACACACTCGGTCCTGAAGGGACCCTTATGTCACTTACCTACATTCCAATGAAGGCGCAGATTGTCTGCCTTCTTTGCCAAGCCCCATCCTCCCATTGACTTTGGGTGGCACAATTGTTCAAAGTCCCTTTCTGCCTACAAACCAATCACCCTTTGAAAATTCCTAAAAGATTTTATTTATACACGTTGACCTAGCGATTTTTATATGAAAGTATTAGCTTGTTGGGCACGATGTCGTTGAAAATTCTCGATATTCGGTTTTTCACTTGACTTCTTACACGCGCTTGTTCGAGAAAATGAGACAGGTCAATGGTCTTCTTCTTCTTTGTCTTTTTCTTCACTCACATGTCACACGAGCTTGAGGAAGCAATACTCTCGGTCGGGTGCGATCGGTATGCGGTTTACTTTAAAGCCAGGTTACATGTATCAGCATTTTACCTGTAGCATATTGCTATATGCAATAGCTCCGACCATAACAAACTTCGTTTTAACATCGATTTCGGTTCAACGTAATAATAATAATACTTTTATTTTGGAACAAATGTAGACAAGATTACAAATCTTTTGGCTGTACTTAACTAGAAAGGTGCTAGTGTATTATATAAATTATTATAGAAAGCAGTTCAAAAACAAAAGAGAAAGAAAAAAAATATTTATATATAAAAAAGAATTAAACTACAAAAATAGAAAGTAAACTATAAAAAGCAAACATACTATAAAAAGAAATAATAAGAAAACTATATTAAACCAATTCAGCCAATATTTCTTAGCATATCTACATCAACATAACAACTAAAACTGAGAAAATTCAAATTAAAAAGAAAATGTATAGAGTGTTTGAAGTACATAAGTGTCTATACAATAATTAATGTCTGATTAGTTAGGTAAAAGTAAAAGAAAAGGAAAGAGAAAAGAAAGAACATTCTTATTTCCACTGTGTAGAGAAAATGTAATGAATTATTAAGTTTGTATTCCTAATATGTGAACCCTAATGAGTTTTTTGAAAAGCATTGATGGCTCCAACACATTGAGTGCTAGATGGAAGCGAATTCCACAATCGCGCGATCTGGACCGGAAAAGAACCCTCCATTATAAGCCTCCTAAACCTTGGAATTGTAATATTTAGATTGTGTGGAGATATCGATTTTCGGAAAAGCTCTCGAAGGTATTCTGGTTTGCCATTGTGAAGTAAGTTGTATAAGAAAAACAGAGCTCTATGCTTTAGATATGCGGATAGAGGGCACTTAAGAAGCAGATTTTTATAGGCTGAGATATGATCATACCTTCTGAGACCAAAAATAAAACGGATGCAATCATTAAATGCAACTTCGACTCTTCGGAGACAGCTGCTATCCAATTTAGGATATATCATACTTCCAAAAGTAAAATTAACGCTTTAACTAGTTTCATTCTGATGTTTGTAGATAAAGATTTTGCGCAAAGCCACAATCTTGTTGTCAAATATAATTTTTCTGGCATAGAATAAGTAAATCAGATCATGTTAATTTTTAGTCATTAATTTCTCAATGCTACATCTTTACATACATTACGAGGTGAGTGCACCCAGGGAAGCATCAAGTTTCCCAGTTCATTCATCGAGTAAATGTGCATGTTTGCATTTTTGCGCATTTTGTCATTGCAATTGCAATATGTTTTCTCTCGTATTTCTACATTCCTATTTTGCAATGTAATCGTTGTATGGGGTCATTGTTTCATCGAACTCAACAAATGATATTGTTAGAATAAGCAATAAATTAATATAAATGTACGGACTCAATAAATTAGAAATATAGTTAATTTTCAACCATCGCATCGAAATAATCAGTGATTTTATTTACCTAATAATCAACTTGTTTTCAGCTAATTTGGTGTAGTGGTTTAAGAGCCGCTGCATCCCCATCAAAGGCCAAGGTGTAACACCTTGACTTAGTTTGTGTGTGGGCAGCGATCAGTTATTTTGCCAGTCTGTGCTGGTCATCTGGCATACATGTCTTTTTTTATTCTTAAGCGTATTTTGTAAAGAATTTCAATGTGAAGTGTACATAGTATTAAACTAATTTTAATTCAGTATTTTATGATTCAAGTTCCAAAGTGAACTTAATTGAATTGTCATTTGTAGTTTGCTTTTTTATTTGTTTTTTGTTTGTTTTTTAAATAATATATAAAAGAGTACGGTGTTTTTAGGATATTGTAGAGCATATACAAGTTTACGTATTCATTTTAAATTTGCTGATTTTCTCTTTTCCTTTCTTTTTAATATTTATGAAAATTTTAGTTAAGGATTTAGCATATATGTATTAATATCTATGTATATCTAGAAATTCAATGTATTTATATCTAGGAGTTCAAATGTTCATTTTATTATTATTCTAGATTTTTTTTTTTTTTATTATATAAAATGTTAGTTAAGTACGTATGCCTGTCGTAAGAGTATAATGTCCAGGTTTTTACCTTTTTTGTTGTTGTTTTTTTTTTTTTTTATATAACCCTATTTTTAGAAATTAGTAAGGTACGTTTGCCTGTAGTTAGAGTCTGAAGTCTAGGTTTCCGTCTTGTAAGTAGGTCCTCAGTGCAAGGAGTAGTGTGTCTGTGTCCTCCTCCATATATGTGAGGAGTTCAGTCAGTGTCTTTGATGTCCCAAGTTCGTTAAGAAGTCTTTCGAGTTCTTTGCACTGGTATATTATGTGGGCTACGGTGAAGGTAGTGTTTCGGCAGTAGGGGCAAGTAGGGCATGGTTGCTTGGAGAAAATATGTCTCTTAACCGGTAGCAAGTGGCTAAGCCTCAGTCTCGCGACCGATATCATTTTTCTCCTTGATAAATCAGGCATGATAGGTTTCTCTGACGTTTTGTGGTGCGTAGCAAGGAATGTGCTAGCTGTGCTCCAGGTAATGTTTCTGGCTTCCAATTGAAGCCTCCGAGCCTTCGCTCTGACAGCTTTGTATCCAGGTGGAACTTTGATGGATTGTCCGAGCGCAGTGCGCCTTTGGCCAGCGTGACCGCCTGTTCATTTTCCTCTATCCCCACATGAGCCGGGCACCATGCCAAGCTGATTTTGTTTGCATACAGAGAGTTCCTGATATTTACTGCCAACGGGTTTTTGTTTCTCAAGTTTTTTATGGCTTTAAGCGAAGACAGGCTGTCCGAGAAGAGGGCACATGTGCCCTCTTGTTTGACGGCCCACCTGACAGCCTCCCAGACAGCCGTTAGCTCTGCCGTGAAAACATCTGACCACGTCGGCAGTTGGAATGTTAAGCCGAGTTCAACCCCAGTGTCCTTGGACCAGATGGCTATGGCCACTTCTTCACCGTCTTTTGAGGCATCTGTGTAGATGTTAATGTCCGCGTTTATTCGTCTGTACATGTCTATGTGCAGTCTAGTCTTGCTGTTATAGTCCAGATGTTCGTAAGTCTTTTCATTAGTAAAAATTCTCCCCGTTGGTACTCTCAATGGTGGAAGAGCGCTCACAGGGTTTAGTGCGTTTGGGTTAAACGGAGTAGCTCGGAGGGGGTTTGGGATGTTTGCTATGGTGCGTGTTAAGCTGGGACATGTGCGTCAGGTAGGAGCAGGATTCGTGGATAAGGTGTTCAGGGTTAGGAGGTGGAGTGGAGGGTTGGGATAGTGGAGGGATTTGTATGGTTTGAACCCAGCGGGAAAAATTTTCAGCCCTTGCAATCGGAGCCTTGTACTTGTTCCAATTTGTCTTCAAGTTAAGGCTGAATTACAATGTGACGCTGTCGCAAGACGCGGACGCTGTCGCTAAGCCTGTCAAAATTTAAAATGTATGAAAGTACTCAAGCGCAGGTACAGTGTGTCGCTAAGGGTGTTGCTGACGCTGGTCGCCTTGCTTAAAGTTGAAAATATTTCAACGTGAGACACGCAACACCTTGACAGCTGCGGTTGAGGCAATTTATTTTTGCAGAACATTTAAATTGTGAGTGAAAATTGTTAGTTTTATGTAATGCCACAGTATTTAATAACTAGTTAATTTAGTTATTTACAATTTAAAGATTTTATTTAATAATGGAACAAAATTCAACACATGTTAGAGCATTCATCATTGGAACAGCATAAGTAACAGGCACTGCGTCCGCGTCAGCATCAACAACATCAGACCGCTTCTCGCGACAGTGTCACATTGTAACTCAGCTTAAGTCGCAACGAAGCTTGGTGGAACGGAAATGACGAATAGCCGCGCTTTACTATTTGCTTCTCATTGATGCTTTTTAAAGTTCTTTGCCAGCGTTCGATGTGCACGAGAGTTCATGATAATGAATGATTCATCATTGCTTAGAGTTTACTTCTATAGTGATTTATTTTTAAAACGCTTAAAACCCGCTTTAATGAACTTATAATGTCCATGTCTACTGAAAGTTAGGCATTCCTAATTGCTCTTGTGGAAGCTTGGAGGAAGCGGTAGAAAAGTTTCAGTTCTGATTCCAAACAGATTCCATGTCCATTTAAAGTCAGGCATTGAAGACCTTTTCCATGGCTTTTTCCTAATGACGTGTAATGTTAAAAAACGTCCAACGAAATGCCACACATCTATGTCTTCTGAGTAGAGCTTCCGCTTGCATCCTGAGATGCTTCCAATTCCCATTGGGATGTAGGCCGATCGATGGTATTATGTTCTGTGTACTAGGGATGGTCGATATCGATATTTAGTCCCTTACAATACGGTTAATTCGTATCGATATCTATGTACTTTAAATATCGGTGTATCGATATTTCAATAGATGTATTGCATAGAGAAAATATTTCTAATTTCACTCTGAAATAGTTTTATTTTGCTTCATATTCATGCTCAGAAGTCAGAAAATTCAATTTTTTATTTAACTTTTTTATAATAAAAAGTTGGCAAAACCTAAGGTAAAATTTCGTTTCGACGATTCTTTAATTTCTTCTGTTTTCTGTTCTGCTGATGAGATGAATAATTAAAAACAAAATCTATCAGGTCTACAAATATACAAATACAAAGGAATTAAAGCCATTATAAAGGAAATAACAAGAAAGTGGATCATTCGTTCTCCCAGCCAAGTTTGAAAAGAGAGTTTGAATACCGGTAATCGGATTATACTGAATGCGCTGCCGCTGCCGCTGTTTAATGTTTACTATTTCACGGAAAAAAGCTGTCCTGTACACCTATCTCTTACACGGATTGTCGACAATAGCTAAATATGTATGCATATTACAAACTGGGACATATGTTTCAAAGGTATCATAACACTTTTTTTTATTTATATATAGCAAATAACTTGCTTTTTTAGATAAATGATAAAAAATGCCGGTTTAAGTTCGAAAATGGGAATAACTCCTTCGTAGTATTGCCTTACAAAAATTTAGGTTTTTACTATATATTTGCACATTGTCTGAGAGCATAGGTCAACCGCACGGGCATCACAATATATTAATAGTATTTATAGATATAATATCAAATATCGACCATACTAAGGCTATCGATATTTTAAGAGATTTTGAAAAAAATGTTGGAAATATCGGTGTATCGATATTCTTCAAACTATTGGCCATCCCTACTGTGTACAGACTACTAATCGCTTACCCGGGAGTTACACCTGCAAGTACAGCTTGCATTCAATCTGCACTGCCATACTTCTTGCACGTGTAACCTCTACTGCCATGCTGGCAGCTCAGCTTTCAGCGAACTTGCATGATGAATAACCATGGCAGCTGGGAGATAGTAATTTGACATTTATACAGTTTTCAAAATGGCGGAAAAGAAATGCTTGAGAAAATTTGATAAATTTATTCGGGGAAAATGAGATTTTCTGGGATCATTTGCATTACATCATTTACCAACGTTCCTCTTAATTTTTTTTTGGTTTTTATCATTCTGCTACTTCCTTTATTGCTATAATTTTCCAATATACGCAAGACTTTACGTCTCGATGCCATTTTTTAAATGAACTTGCATGCAAGCTGATAAGACATCAACCGAGCTGCCTTCTGCTGTCAAGTTTAAAATCGCTTTGGAAGGGAGGCTTGCATGCAAGCTGTACTTGCAGGTGTGACCCCCGGGTTAAAACCAACGAATGAGCTCTCTGGATGTGTTGCTTTCAGACTAGCCATGTGCTATTAGATGTAGATTTCCTGCAAACATTTTAGCGAAGAGCTCGCTTTCTCGAAGTAATCTCGAATTTGAGCAAGAAATGAGAATTTCGAGCTTCTTCCGAGATTCCTTCGTTTCTCTGATTCTGTTACGAATGAGAGGAAAATAGAGAGCTCAGTACGACAATTTCGCTTTTTGTCCGAAATTTCTCCGTTTCTCTGATATCGGAATTACAATGAAATGAGACTACGTGCGTCTATGCTTCGAATTTACTGCGAGATTCCTTCGTTTCTCTGAGATTGAAATGACTCATCACTTAGTGATAATGTTCAAAACACAAATAATTTAACTATTTACTGGCATGTGCTAAAATGACTAGTGTTTATCTGATAAGTGATATAATTAAAGGTGCGATGAACTTACTAGGACAATAAAGTTCACGGAGTTTATTTTCAACTTAAAATGAGTAAATGACTATTTCCACGGCTCTAATTAAATGTCCATAAAAACTAGCTCTGCGCGAATCGCTTACGACACGAGAATAGCGCGCTTCTCTTAATATATAAGAAATATATAACGCCATACTAAGAGAAAAACATTTTGCGCATAACTTGTTGTGGAATGTATGTTGAGTGATTGGTCAGGACGTGAAGTCCAAACTGCCAGGTTGAGCTGACAGATCACTCGATGACAGCGTTAGTACAGGGCGGCACGCTAGCACCTCGGCTAAGGGTGGCGGAGAGTGTGGGGGAGTTCCCGAAATAACCTGCCGCTTGTCACCAACTATAATCAAAAAAAGATTTTCGTGCCTACAACCAACAAGCCAGTACACACTCGGTCCTGAAGGGACCCTTATGTCACTTACCTACATTCCAATGAAGGCGCAGATTGTCTGCCTTCTTTGCCAAGCCCCATCCTCCCATTGACTTTGGGTGGCACAATTGTTCAAAGTCCCTTTCTGCCTACAAACCAATCACCCTTTGAAAATTCCTAAAAGATTTTATTTATACACGTTGACCTAGCGATTTTTATATGAAAGTATTAGCTTGTTGGGCACGATGTCGTTGAAAATTCTCGATATTCGGTTTTTCACTTGACTTCTTACACGCGCTTGTTCGAGAAAATGAGACAGGTCAATGGTCTTCTTCTTCTTTGTCTTTTTCTTCACTCACATGTCACACGAGCTTGAGGAAGCAATACTCTCGGTCGGGTGCGATCGGTATGCGGTTTACTTTAAGGCCAGGTTACATGTATCAGCATTTTACCTGTAGCATATTGCTATATGCAATAGCTCCGACCATAACAAACTTCGTTTTAACATCGATTTCGGTTCAACGTAATAATAATAATACTTTTATTTTGGAACAAATGTAGACAAGATTACAAATCTTTTGGCTGTACTTAACTAGAAAGGTGCTAGTGCATTATATAAATTATTATAGAAAGCAGTTCAAAAACAAAAGAGAAAGAAAAAAAATATTTATATATAAAAAAGAATTAAACTACAAAAATAGAAAGTAAACTATAAAAAGCAAACATACTATAAAAAAGAAATAATAAGAAAACTATATTAAACCAATTCAGCCAATATTTCTTAGCATATCTACATCAACATAACAACTAAAACTGAGAAAATTCAAATTAAAAAGAAAATGTATAGAGTGTTTGAAGTACATAAGTGTCTATACAATAATTAATGTCTGATTAGTTAGGTAAAAGTAAAAGAAAAGGAAAGAGAAAAGAAAGAACATTCTTATTTCCACTGTGTAGAGAAAATGTAATGAATTATTAAGTTTGTATTCCTAATATGTGAACCCTAATGAGTTTTTTGAAAAGCATTGATGGCTCCAACACATTGAGTGCTAGATGGAAGCGAATTCCACAATCGCGCGATCTGGACCGGAAAAGAACCCTCCATTATAAGCCTCCTAAACCTTGGAATTGTAATATTTAGATTGCGTGGAGATATCGATTTTCGGAAAAGCTCTCGAAGGTATTCTGGTTTGCCATTGTGAAGTAAGTTGTATAAGAAAAACAGAGCTCTATGCTTTAGATATGCGGATAGAGGGCACTTAAGAAGCAGATTTTTACAGGCTGAGATATGATCATACCTTCTGAGACCAAAAATAAAACGGATGCAATCATTAAATGCAACTTCGACTCTTCGGAGACAGCTGCTATCCAATTTAGGATATATCATACTTCCAAAAGTAAAATTAACGCTTTAACTAGTTTCATTCTGATGTTTGTAGATAAAGATTTTGCGCAAAGCCACAATCTTGTTGTTAAATATAATTTTTCTGGCATAGAATAAGTAAATCAGATCATGTTAATTTTTAGTCATTAATTTCTCAATGCTACATCTTTACATACATTACGAGGTGAGTGCACCCAGGGAAGCATCAAGTTTCCCAGTTCATTCATCGAGTAAATGTGCATGTTTGCATTTTTGCGCATTTTGTCATTGCAATTGCAATATGTTTTCTCTCGTATTTCTACATTCCTATTTTGCAATGTAATCGTTGTATGGGGTCATTGTTTCATCGAACTCAACAAATGATATTGTTAGAATAAGCAATAAATTAATATAAATGTACGGACTCAATAAATTAGAAATATAGTTAATTTTCAACCATCGCATCGAAATAATCAGTGATTTTATTTACCTAATAATCAACTTGTTTTCAGCTAATTTGGTGTAGTGGTTTAAGAGCCGCTGCATCCCCATCAAAGGCCAAGGTGTAACACCTTGACTTAAATCAGCGAGAAGAATAAAATAGTTCTTAACACTTCTCAACCCAGCATATATTTTACAAATAATCGAGCTTACATAATCGCAGCAGCTCATGTCCTGATTCAGAACAATACCCAGATTTACCGCTTTTCTTAAATAAGGAATAGCGACATCGCTTAAAAACACTGGAGGTATATCATGTATATCATAGATACCACTTTAAAATGCGATAGATTTTGATTTTTCAGCGCTGAGCAACAGCCCATTACGAGATGACCATTCATCAATTCTGAGGATATCGCGATTGATACGCTCAATACAATCCTCTGAAAGTCCCATAGGTCTGCTTAGGTACACTTGCACATCACCAGCGTACATGTGTACAGTAACATCATGTACTACCTTGGGAAGTTCGTTGATGTAGAGACTGAACAATAATGGGCCGAGAACTGAGCCTTGGGGTACACCACGTAGAGTGGGTAGCAAACTCGATACCGTTTGCCCAGCTCTGACATACTGATAGCGGTCATGGAGAAAGTTATTAACCAATGATATTGCAGATGTACTGAAATTGAACTCTCGAGTTAGTTTGGACAATAGAAACTAGTGGTCAACACAGTCAAAAGCCTTCGAAAAGTAAAGTTATACTCTAGTTGTAAAACTGCCCTCATCAAGGGCAGCTCTACTATCAGATACTTTCAGTACCGCAGTCTCACAGCTATGATTTGAACGGAAACCTGATTGGCATGGCGATAGTAGTCGATTATTCTCGACATAATCAACAATTTGCAGGTACATGAGCTTTTCCAACACTTTAGCTAGAAAGAATAAGACACTGATAGGGCGATAATCGCTTGGAATTTTCGGAGACAACTTCTTCGGTAGTGGCAAGACCGAGGCTATCCTCCAGCTTCGGGGAAAAGAACAAGACATTAGACTCGTATTCACTATATGCAAGATGTATTTTGTTATATGTGGAAGCAGCAGCTTAATAAAGCAGGGATGTAGATTATCCGGGCCAATTACTTCAGATTTTATGGAGAAAATAGCAGAAACCAGTTCATCAGGGAAAACAGCACGAAAGGAAAAGTCACCAAAATCCAATGCGACCGAAGGTAAAGGCACGCTATTACTGTTTCTGTTGGACTGACCAAGTAGTGCTTCAGTGAAGGGATTGTTGAGCGTAGTGAAAAAGGAATTGAGGCTTTGGGGGTTATAGTCACATTCAACTTTATCTACCCCATGAACACCGACCTTCCGCAAATTTCTCCATAGGGTTTTAGTATGGAGATTGGGATTAAGCTTTGAGCTGTGATAAACATACTTAGCTCTTCTAATTGCTGCAGTTGTCTTGTTACGTGCAACATGATAAGCTAATAAAGCTGCATTTGTTTTAAGCCGCCTATATCTGTGGTAGAAGTATTCACGCTCTGCTATGAGCACTTTAACCTCTCTAGTAAACCATGGGCAACCAGACGATCGCTTGCGCCGTGTTTTAAGTGGGACATATTTATCAAATAAGTATTTGATTAGAGTTGTGAGATTTTCAACTTGAGAATCTACAGATATAGAGTCGGTTATGCAGCTCCAAGGTAAATAAATACATTCTTCAGTAAGGGCTTCTTCATTTATGTTATTATAATCATAATAAGAATAGCTGGTATTGGAATTACCACGGAATATATCTAGGTTATAGCGGAGAAAAAGGATGTCATGGTCCATTGTACTAGTAGGACTGATTTGGTTGTGCAGTAGTACTTTTGACAGATCTGAGGTCATCATCAGATCAAGCAACGAAGGATTATTCGTGTTAAAATAGGTCGGGCAAGAGTTGATCACATTGAGATTGCATAGAAAACAAAAACTAGTTGCTTAAATGCTTATGGCGGAGGATATTTACATTAAAATCACCACCTACTATGACGTTAGAATAACGGTGGGTAATATCCGATATGCAATTTTCAAATTCAATCACACTGTCAGGGTTGAAAATGTCAGGCGGGTAGTAAACGGCTGACAGCACATATTTTTGGCGGCTTTGAGTTGGAACCTCTATGCATAAGAATTCTATCCCAAGATTCCCCGAGCTAAAAATTTGTCTACACTTAAAAAAATCCCTTACATAAATTGCCACACCTCCCCCGATTCTAGGTTTGCGATCATTGCGGAAAGTTTATATTTTGGGATAGCTAGGAGCGATGATGGTTGTTTGAATCGTAGAGAAACTTGTGCTACTGCCAATTTGACTGACAGCTGATTTAACCAAAACAAAAATGTTTGAACTGTCCAATTTCTTCGTTCCTCTTGTAGAACAGAAATTGTGCGCATTCATAAATTAACTCCGTGCTGCGAAATCTTTATTTGTCACCTGTAAATATAAAAACGAGTTGATCTTCTTCAGGTTAAGCACTAGTGCAACTTCCTATAAGCTACTACTAGTGTAAACCTCTCTCTTACGGAATATCAACTGAAAGAAACTGAAAACTGCCACGTGGGGCACAACAAAATGGGCTTTCAATACGCTGTCACGACACTGATGCCTGCTGCCCGCTGTCAATCAACGTAGAAACTAAAATGCACAACAACGTCAAAGCACAATCACATACATGTAAGTGGCGGTAGTGTAGCGGTAATGAAAAAAAATATCGTTTGGTTGCTCATTTATCACTGACTTTATTCTCTAAACGTTTTTTTTTTGCTCTATAAAAATTAATTACTAAAGAAATTATTTCAAACTAATCAAAAAAACTGCAATGCTTTAATTCATTTAAATCTACATATAAGTTAATGATTATAGTTCTGCTCAAATTTCTTACTGCTAATAAATAACTCAAATTATGCTTTAATTCTATATCTTCCTTCTTATTTAGTCCTACAAACTATTGCTGAAAGAGAAATATTAATTAAGACGTAGTGTGAAGCTGACCTTAGAAAAGGCAGATTTTGACACTGTGTATAGGTTAATTAATTGACTATTTTCCGTATAAAATGTATTATTCTTAGATAAATCTAAATTGTTTTGTGATTCCTATTTAGTGTAACCAACATCCAAAATAGCATGCGTTCACACTTTACGGACAATCACCCTTTCCAATGATTTATCTAGCTGAGACTAATTACCTTATAATTTGTTGTAACAAATGCGAAATACGCGCGTTAAAAATTTACCAAAAAATTTGTAGAATGTATTGAGGAAGAATCGAACTAATTGAAGCAAAGAAAATGAAAATAAAATTGAAGCGAATTGAAAAGGAGAATTAAACAGAAAATTATTATGCACAAAAAAAAATGAAAAAAATTAATTATTAATGTTGAAAAATGATCTTTACTTTAAAAACGAAGATAAACTATTTTTTAATTAATTAATCACTGTGACCTTTTAAAACTTTGCAAATTTGAAACACTGTGACCTTTCGTCAGCTGTATTTCTCTTGACTAGTCGATGAAAAAGAAGAACGATTGACGAAATGACCCCCTTTTTATAGAGAAATTTGTTCCATTTTCGACATTTATTAAGTGAAATATTCAAAAATTTGACTGAAAATGACAAAAGAATGAAATTTTCTTACTGTCAAAAGATAGCAAATTAAATAATCTACATTTTGATAATTTTCTCTTGAAAATTGATTGTAAATTCGATGTTTTTAATCAATTTTTGTAAATTTTGGAACATTTGCTATAAAAATCCCGATTCGCTACGTTTCATTTCAATGTAGTAGATTTTTATGTCATTTCGTAGTATTTGCTGTCTTCTTCCCGCTGTGATTCTCTTTCGCACTCATTGTGGGAAATGTATTAGTAAAAAATCGCGAATATCCCGTTTCTCGCGTAGAATATCGCGAAACGAACGCGGCCATCGAAATCACGGTTCAATTCTACGTGATTTCGATATGTCAAACGTCGCGAAATTATGAAGTTTACGAGGTTTTGACACTGTCGCGGGAGTGTCATGTTGTTTTTATTTGTGTTTCTAGTGTTTTTTAGTGGTTTTTTTTTCAGGTATTTTCTTTCACCAGGGATATTCTTGATAAGCAGGTAAGCAATTTTCTTATTTACTTTGTTAATTTAGCTTGTAAGTTGCAAAGTTTGCAAATTTGTGGCAAATGTCAGGTAAGTGCTTTTGTGGCATTTTTTACTTGTTTTGTCCACAAATCTTTAACATAATTATAATAATTACGTAGTTTGTAACTTATAATAATGTTTTGTGTGGTGTGCTTCATCGGGAACATGAATTTATTAGTGTTTTCCATGTCTACAATTTTTCATGGCATTGTTGTTGTACATATGTACACACAGCAATGTTCTTAGTTCAAGTCAATGACCTGTGATTATCATTAAATAAAATTCTTGTTTTATTTCGTTTTGTAATTCATTTCTTTTATTTTATTTCAGATATTCTTGCTGGAATCTATCCACTTGTGAGGCTCCAAGTGGAGGTAATTTTTTTTATGTATATTTATCTTAAATCTTCACTGAGTTTATCTTTCTTTTTCAGGTTCGCTGAACAATGGTATACTATCATTTAGCCATGTTTCGCTAATTAAGATTGCATGAATATCTGAACTAGAGAAAATCTCACAGAGCTCATCCATCTTATTTTTGATGCTTCGTGCATTGAGCGTACAAACCTTCAAACCACCTGATTGCTTACACAAGATATTCAGCAGTGTTCTCACCCTGTCCAGACCTGAAAAACTACTCACATCCGTACTGCCGAGGGCCACCATCAATGCAATTTTTTACACCAACTAATCTCATTATTATCACACATAAACAAGACGAGCGAAAGAAGGGAAAAATCACACAGCAGGAATAAGAAAGTTAAGAACTGAGTTTAGTTAAATCAAAATAGCGATAAGATAATTGCAGAACTAATGAAAATAAATGATTTATACTTTACTATGAAGAATGAATGTAATATTAACCTTATCCTGTACAAATGGGTCAAAATTGCCCAAAGCTCATTTCAAGTAGGAATATTTAAGATATGAAAGAAATACTTCCCGGCAAAATTTAATGACAATTATTTATTTGTAAATTTTTATTAAAAACATAAAAAAAAACTTAAAAAATATTTTATATATGGCCGCTATGACAAAAGTAACGCAAATGGTATTAGTGGGTCAACTTTGCCCAGTACATTATTTTTAAATTGTAAACATACATGTGAAATGCGTTAGTATTATATTTATGTAAATAGGCCATCCCACACGAATATTCTTGATGCAGTATGCAAACCGGTTTTCTAGGGAAGAAGCAAAGTAATTACTCGTGTGGGATGGCCCAATGTTCAATTGCTTCTACTTCTTGGAAAATTAGTTCCCACACATAAGCAAACCATGTGAGCGAGTGGGGAAGAAATTTTTGGTATAAATTTCGGTTATAACTGCATTGTTGATTCATTTCATTTGGTCTATCAAATTATCCACTGTTAGGTGTAATTCAAAGTACAAAGAAAAAGTATGTATCCTTACTTTTTCCAATATTATATAGGATCTGAAGGTAAACGTGAATCTGTTCTGATACCAATAAATGTCGCTAAATAAAATGTATTTCTTAGATGGCAAAATTGTGTGCTGCAGGAATTGAAAATATGCTGGGCAGTAGTGATAGTGAAGAAAGCTATCCTGAAAATAATGACAGCGGATTGGTATACAGACTAAATATTACCGATGGCGAAAATTTAGCTTCCGATGTAGAGGAAACTACAGCTAACGCAGGTTGTGGTCAACAAACATGTATTTCGAAATGCACGAAATATTTCTGGTCTGAAAAACCGGATCGTTCAAGTGCGGGTCGTTATTCTACTGAAAGTATTATAAACACTACACCTGGACCAACTCAATACGCCATTTCCAGGGTTACCAATATAAAGTCTGCATTTGAATTGTTTATTCCATCAGCAATTGAAAGAATTGTGATTGATATGTCTAACATAGAAGCTAAGCTAATATATTTTTGGGAAGAATTGCAACAGTATTTTCTAATAACACTTTTCTCTGTAGGCTCAAAAGGGTTTGGCGATAATTGGATACCGGTTGATCAAACGTCAATTCTGGAATATTTTGGTCTGCTGTTACTGGCTGGAGTTTATCGATCTCATGGTGAAGCTTTGGAAAGTTTATGGGACGATATGAAAGGTAGACCCATATTCAAAGCAACAATGAGTCTCAGAAGATTCCAAAATATATCTCGAATTTTACGTTTCGATAAAAGAACAGACAGAAGTGAAAGGCGTGCGCGAGACAAACTAGCCCCAATTAGATATGTTTGGGATAAATGTGAAATAAACATGCAAAAGATGTTCAACCCACATGAATATGTTACTGTTGATGAACAATTAGTTACATATCGTGGTCGGTGCCCCTTCAAGCAGTATATACCATCAAAACCCGCATGAAAATGTTGCTGTTGATGAACAATTAGTTACATATCGTGGTCGGTGCCCCTTCAAGCAGTATATACCACCAAAACCTGGAAAATATGGGCGCTTTGTGATGTTGGTACCAGTTATGCGTGATGCTTGCAAGTATATACTGGTAAACATCGAAATTGCAGGCCTGAGAAAAATCAAGGTCATCGTGTTGTACTTGACTTGATAAAGAGCCTAAAGAGGCGAAATATAACATGCGATAATTTTTTCACGTCACATGAATTGGGAATTTAGCAACTAAAAAGAAAGCTAACAATGGTTGGAACTTAACGCCAAAAAAAGCGTGTCTGCCGCAACAGAATCTGGATATAAGACGAAGGTTACAATATTTTTCAAATTTTCCGTTTGACAACATCAATAAAACGACACTTGTGGCATACGTTCCAAAGAAAAACCGGTGTGTTTTACTTCTTAGCACATTGCATCACGAGAGGAAGATCTGTGAAGGCGAGGCTAAAAAGCCTGAAATAATAAAGTTGTATAATGAAACAAAGGGAGGGGTTATTACATTAGATCACCTTATATGAAAGTATGCTTGTAAGCGCAGAACAAATATATGGCCTCAATCGCTATTTTACAATATGTTGGATATATCAGCATATAATGCCTTTATAATCTGGAAAACAGTAAACCCACAATGGAATTATACGAAGAAATATAAACGACGCATTTGCCTTGAAGAAATTGGATCACTTCTACTACAGGAAGAAATATCACGTCGATCGAGAATGCCGCAAGGTATCGGGCTAAACGTGTTGCTCTCCACGTCCACCGGGAGCAACAACAAAAAAGGACGTAAAACTTGAAAAGAGCACGCTGCTTTTTATGCCCAAATCTTTCTAATATCACAAAATATTCAACGAAATGCAGCAGATGTATTTGTTTTATATGTAAGAAGCATTCACAGATAGAAAGTTGCCAAAGTTCTGAATAAAAATACATTGGGGAAATATGACCCATTAATACCATATACATATTTTTTTAAAGTACAGGATCAGGGTTAATTAATTGCTGAACTAACAAAAACATGAAACGTACTTTACTACTAAACAATAAAATTCTATCAGCTCCAATGATTGCCTAATAGATCAGCTTCAGTTCAATGTATTTATTTGAGGTTATTGTACACAAGAGTTCACATCTTTTCTTGTACGTTATATAAAGCGGTGCTAGAAAAGTAACTACTTAAAATAAGAATTAAAAATTTAAAGGAAGTTCAAGCAAATTCTTATTAATTAAAGAGGAAGTTAAATTCAGTTAAAAAAATTGTACTACGAGACTACTAGAAAATAAAGAAAATAATAGTGTTAAATTATGTGTGTATCAATGCATCTCTTAAACGCGCCGACAGTGCCAACACTTTGAACATTCAACGGAAGATTATTCCATAAACGAGCTGCTTGAACAAGATAAGAACCTTCCATGCAGGACTTATGAAATCGTGGAATCAACATGTTCCTGTTACGTTGTGACGTTGTAAATTGAAATAATTCGCGTAAGTACCCTGGTTTGTTCGAACTAAGAAGAGAATATAAGAAAACCAAAGCTCGCCTCTTCAAATAAGTGGCCAAGGAGCATCCGAGCAAACGCGAAAGGAAAGGCGAAACGTGATCAAATCTTCGCAGCCCAAAAACAAACCGAATACAGTCGTTGAATGCCACTGTGACCTTCCTGGCACAGATGCTATCCAGCTTGGGAAACACATTTCTGCCATAGGTGAAGTGGGGCAAGATTAAAGCTTTAATTAGTTGTAAGCGCATGCTAAGAGACAGCAGGCCCGATGAAAGCCATAGACATCGGAGCCCTGCATAAACTTTGCTGACCATGGATTTAATGTAATCACAACATTTCATGTGCTGATTCAAGACAATTCCAAGCGTTTTAACTTTATTTACAATAGGCAGCGAAACATTATTTAAAGTCACTGGTGGGTTTCAATTAAACCATTGTAGAATTTAATGCAATGAGACTTTGCAGGATTCAGTATCAAGCGATTACATTTGGCCCAGGTGTTAATTCTTTCCAAATCACAATTTATACGTTCAATACAGTCTTCAGGAAGACCGATCGGTCGGCTTAAGTAGAGTTGTGCATCATCGGCATATAAGTGAATCTGTACATCTTGAACTACATCAGGCAGATCATTGACAAATAAGCTGAATAACAAAGGTCCGAGAATTGAACCTTGAGGCACCCCACAAAGTAAAGGCAGCGCAGAAGATGAATTATTATTAATATGCACTCTTTGGCTGCGGTCTGCCAAGAAATCCTTTACCAGAGCGATGGCAGAACTACTAAAATTAAAAGAAGCATCAAGTTTCTGGAGAAGGATACGATGGTCCACGCTGTCGAAAGCTTTCGAGAAGTCCAGAAGTACCAAAACACTGAACTTGTCCTGATCCAAAGACTTCATCAAATCAGAGGTCACCTTCAGAACTGCAGTCTCACAGCTGTGCAAGCGTCGGAAACCCGATTGACAACCTGCAAGAAAATTATTGGCCTCGACGAATTCGACTATCTGCTTATATAATAGCTTTTCTAAGACTTTGGATACGAAACACAATAAACTTATTGGGCGGAAGTCAGCTGGTGTTTCAGGAGAAGAATTCTTTGCAATAGGAAGGACGGTTGCCATCTTCCAGGCAGCTGGAAAGCAGGATGATGTAAAGCATGAGTTCACTATATGCAAAACGAATTTACCAATAAGGGGAAATAAAAGCTTAATGAACCTAGGTGGAAGATTATCAGGCCCAGCTGCCTCAGACTTAATTGAGTTCACAGCATCTACAAGCTCATTGTAGTCGACTCCACGAAAGTAGAAGAAGTTGGTATTGGTATTAGATGAGATATCTCTTATCGGATTACCAGCTGATATATGAGAAGCAGCCAACTGATTGCCACTGTGGGCAGAGCTGATAGACGTGAAAATTATGTTTAAGTCTTCGGGATTTAAATCACAAGTACTTCGACATAGGATGCTTAATGACCATTGCAATGTTCTTGATGACGTCCGTTAAATTCTCACCAGGCGCGATTGGAATGCCACGTATAAATATATCGCTCAGTCTTTGCACGCGGTTATAATCATCTATATGAGAAAATGCACTAGTATGACTGTCCTTCAGTTCTCAGATATAGTGGTGCGAGGAGTGAGATGATGAATAAGTTGATGAATAACGGAAATCAGGTATGTATGTTAGTAGTGCTTATATGGTTAGTATGCATGGTCAGCTATATGATCCAAATGGTGAATCACTAAGCCTATCCAGACTGAAGTGGGCATATCTTAAGCTTCACGTGGTCCACTCTGCCAGCGTCCAAAAGATTATATTACCTGTATAGGCCAAGTACAATTCTTTTGGACACTGCTAATAAGATCTAGGCCCGAACGGAGTTCCCACTACCGTTTAAAAAAGAGATCTAGCATGAAAGAGTGAAACTGGGAGTATTCATGGTCCGTTGATCATGCTTTACGAAAGCCATACCAAATGGGCGGCCCGACATTAGCTAACTTGGTACTACGGGGTTAGAGGAGCCCTGGATAACAAGGTTTTATCCACCTCAACTTGGGATGTGGCCCCTTTATGGGAGCATCGTAGTGGCTGTGGTATAGGGTGCCGTGACCCATAGATCGGCAGAGATGGGATAGATCTCGCTTCTACCAGCAAGTTGATGTCATGTCATGCAATCTTAGCATACTGGTACTCGTTGTTTCGACACGAGGAATCTGATTGATCTTTACAATCTGTGCATGAAGAATGCCGTGAGATTAAGCCATACTTGGCAGGTGCTCACGTAAAATCCTGACAACTTTCTGTCCTTCAGTTCCTCAATGATGCTTTCACACTTTGTTATCCGATTTTCGAGTGCCACTATTTTGGTAGCAATTCTGTCCGAGATTAGATTCTCGAGCTGTTTGAAGAGGTCATTAAACCTTCTCAGTAGACGAGACTCCAGCTGTTCGATGAGTTTGTCGATGGATGACATTTCAGGCACAGAATCAGAGATATTTTCTCCCTGTAGCTTAACAGCACTGCGTGTCGTAACAGCATTTTTCTCAGAGTTATTACGATGCCCCTTAGCCCTTGCCCCTTAGCAGATGATTTGTTACTAGACATTTCAGTTTAAGAGAGTTAGAACCAACCCGGCACATAGAGAAAAAGAAAAGAGAATCACTGCAAGCAACCGTACTTTTAATACGTACAAAGAATTTTTTAAGAATTATTAGTTTGATCCTATATAGATTACATTTATGAGTTAAGTCCCTGATCTTTAACGAAATCGTGTTGCAAACACTATGCTTTAATCAATTCTTTCCGTAGCAGGATGAAGAAATAAAATCGGAGTACTGAAAACAAGCAAAACACAGAGCCGATTAAAACACGTCTACTCACTAGCGGTCATATGTATATATAGGTATGTATATAGATATACATATTACACAGATCAAGTATAGTTTTTTAAATCTATATGTATATGTTTATTAGAGAAATCAGGTAAAGATACGGGCTAGAACAATGCGTTGTCCTTAACCATAGCCGCGCGTTACCAAAACAATACGTAATCCCTTAAGAATAAGTGTGCGCTTCACAAACTCCTGCTTGTGCGCTAGGAGAAGTATTTTTATATGACGTGTGCGCTTCGCAAATACACCCCGAAGAGCTACATAAACCAACCCGTAAAAACTTTAAACGGCAACGTGTCATCATCAAAGGTTTTGATGATTTGTGGCGAGCAGACTTGGTTGATATGAATTCTTATTCATCTGAGAGCCATGGTTCCCATTTTTTACTGACTGTAATCGACACCTTTTCAAAATATGCTGGGACTGCTCCGATTAAAAGTAAAAATGCAGCGGACGTTGTTAAAGCGATGCAGTCCCTTTTTAATTTAGGCCGCATTCGAAGAAACTTGCAAACCGATGATGGAAAAGAGTTTTTTAATAAATCATTTCAAAAACTGATGAGAACATTGGATATTAACCACTATTCCACGTACAGCTCTTTAAAGGCCTCAATTGTCGAAAGATTTAACAGAAGTCTAAAAAATATGATGTGGAACGAATTTAGTATGAACGGAAATTATCGTTGGATTAGTATGTTAGATAAGTTAACAGAAAATTATAATGCTATGAAACATCGAACTATTAAAATGCGTCCTGTAGATGTTGGTCTACATAATGAAAAAAGTTTATTATCAGCTATTTATAAATTTCCTAAAATAAAAACAAAACCAAAGTACAAAGTCGGTGACTTTGTTCGTATAAGCAAACACAAACATGTTTTTGAGAAAGGTTATACGACCAATTGGTCAACTGAAATATTTGAAATAAAAAGAGTTAACGTGGTTTACGTGGTAAATATTATGAACTGGAACTAGCTCCAGCTAAGCATCCCGATCTCTATTTAGTTGAGAAAATTTTAAAGAGACATGGGAATAAAGTATTGGTTAAATGGCTTGGGTTTTCATCAGAGCATAACAGCTGGAATAATATAAAAGAAGTTTTATAAGTAATTTAATAGCAATCACAATGTTATTTTTAAAGAGAGAGTGCGATTAATTTATTTAGATGATAGAAAATGCCGCAAACTTGCAAGAAGTGGATTCTTTTACACCAATTTGAAATACATAGTGATATGTTACTTTTGTTCCTTGGAAATGTCTGCTTTAAATTGTTCGGAGGACGTTGAAGTAGAACACATTCATCTTTCTCCAAACTGTATGTATGCCAATGGTAAAGATGTATGTGGACCGTTTAATTAACCCGGAACATCAAAACCATTGATTTATGCTTTCAACACGTTAAAATATTTAACAGGCGTGCTAATAATTCTTGGACTGTTCTGTGAAATTTATTACTCTTATGAATTTTTTACGCAGCCAAGTAAAATTTAACATCAATTATCAAATCAGATACGTGACAACATGGACCATTGCATATCGCAAGAGCCGAGCATTAGATGCCTTTAGATTTATAAACAGGAATGCAATCTTAGATACAATTTTAGATAAAAATCACAGAAAAACAATTTATGTAGAAATATTTGAATAAAACATATTTTAAGAAGTAAGCTATTTTTATTCAACCAAACAAATTGCCATGTAATTTGATATTTCTCTTAATCACATCAAGGTTTATCTGCATTAATCAAGTACTGTTTACGTTTTAAAACTTGATTCTATTAACTTTAAACTTTTCGCATAATATCACACTAAACCACGTTATCAATGTAATTCAAACGGCTTCAATCAATCTGCACATGCTTTCATTCACTACCATGATGCAATTTCACAATAATTAAATAAAACAATAAATCAATTACTACCAGTTTTCTGTGTTTATTTCCTCTCCTAGTTATTTCAGCCCATTTAACAGTGCTCAAGGTCAGCAGCTCAGCAGCGCCGTCGTTTACTTTACCATTCCCAAGTGAAAACTTGTTTCCATGACATGCGCATTCTTAAGCTTGTGACAAAAAGCGTTACTCACCGGCAAATTTAATTGCTTTCAAGGCGGCGGGCGCACAAGATCTTTGATTGCTTTCAGCCCACCACTTACCTCTAGCAACACAGCGTGACGTCACTGAACCCATCTACCAGGTGTGCACCAGACTCAAATAATTACCTAGCAATAAATCATCTAACAACATACAATTAACAACTCATTACTCAACATTTGCATATTTAATGACAACTAACAATCACCCCACATCAATAACATACAATTACTCACACCAAAACAGGTTTTGGTTCCCAGGCCCAAGCGACCCAATACCTACTCTCGGATGATGATAAGTCCATATGTTGTTCATAGATGAATTTTCTTCTCGGATTGTAATATGTAGTTGGTTCTGAAGCTCTTGATACTCTCTTTCCAATGTTGTTGGTTGAGAGATCGCAGGTTTGGTCTGAAGGGTTGAAGCTTCCGTAAACTTAAATGATTACCCATTGGTTTCGATTGGCATATTGTGGAATTTCACGAGAAATGTGCCTTCAAGGCAGTTAATGATATTTCCAAAGATGATCGTGCCGCCGAATTGATTCAGTAATATAATGCCAGGTACGATTTCCTCTATTGTGGGTATGTGCTGATTGTTTATAGTGATGCACGTAGAATTGCGACTTCTTAGTAGATTTGGGATGCAGGTTCAATTACTAATATCTAAGATGTTGTTTTGGTTACAAATGGTTAGAAGACTATAGGTTTTACATTCATTTGTTATGCTAAAAATTGTGTCGTTAGTTTTTAATATGGTATTGTAAGGGATTTTACTAATGGTGTTATATTTCTTAATTGGTTTAATTAACTATTTTTGATAGGTTTCGCTAGTTGTAATTTGAATCTTGATTATATAAAACAATGTTGAGGTATTACTGATAATTTTTACATTTGCGAATTCTAATGTTTCTTCCGCTGTAGAATAATATATATATATTTCATGTAAAGGTTACACAACATCTACAATCTTATAATAGTACTTCAAAATAACGAAACTAGTTACAGTATCTATTAATTAATGAATGAATGAGTATTTAGACGGGGAAAATAAAACAGTATAAAACATTAAAATATAGAATTATAAAGTAGATACATGATGGAATGAATCCCAAGTATAAATATAACTAAAAAAAAATAAAACAAAAGGATGAAAGCGTAAAAAAAAACAAAAATAAAAACTAAAGATCTACAACAGAAAAGGATGAAAGCGTAAAAAAAGAAGAAGAAAAACACTAAAAATCTAAATTAACATGCAAAATTGTTTGCCAATAAACTGTCGTGAGAAAACACATTCATACATCATTGTAAAGAGGGTGAAACCGAGAAATGCTCCTTGAGTAAGCTCTTAAACATGCGCAGGGAACCAGCGCCTTGTATGTTAGTAGGTAAAGTATTCCATAAACGGATTGACTGGACAAAATAAGAACCTTCATATACAACTGTGCGAAAACGAGGAAGCAGGAGATTGACATTTCTAGATGAACGTAAGTTCTGTAAATTGCATTCGATCAAATAGCTTGGAATTCTCGTTTTGATCAGGTTGTATAAAAAAGACAACAAATTCATTTCCAAGTATACTTTAAGTGAACAACCCAACAGTTGGGAATTGTAGGGAGAGATGTGGTGAAATCTCCTAAGCCCAAATTAAATCGAGTACAATCATTATAAGCAACATTAAGCTTGTGGGAGCAAGCACTATCTAGCTTTGGGTAGAATATGTTGCCAGATGTGAAGTAAGGTAGTAATAGACTCTTTAGCAATCGCGACCGCATATCCCTCGACAAAATATCAGCAGTAAGCCACAGTTGTCTAAGTCAGCCATAGATCTTACGAAGAGTAAATTTGATGTGGTCACAGCATTTTAAATTAGAGTTGATGGCTATTCCTAGAGTTATTGCAGAGTTGACTAAGGTCAAAGGAGAATTGTCAAGCAGAATACTGGGAAAGTCATTTAAGCATAGCTTGCTGTTATGTATAAATATGTAATGTGATTTAATTGGATTCAGACTTAGTTGGTTCAATGACGCCCATTTGCTTATTTCGATGAGGTCACTGTTGAAACGTGAGAAGCAGTCCTCCACTAGTCCGATCGGTCTACTGAGATAAACCTGGACATCATCGGCGTACATGTGAATATCAACATCATGAATCACTTCAGGAAGATCATTTATAAAGATGCTGAAAAGTAGTGGGCCAAGTATTGATCCCTGAGGAGCACCGCAAGCTACTGGCAAGAATCCTGACAGGGATTCGCCAATCTTAACTTGTTGATATCTGCCTATCAAGAAGCTACGAATAAGTCGAGCAGCGGAAGAGGAGAACGCAAAAGAGGTTAGTAGTTTCTGCAGCAGAATGTTATGATTGACTTTATCAAAAGCTTTGGAAAAATCAAGCAGAGCCAATATACTAATAAATCCCCTGTCGAGTGCTGCCCGCAAGTCATCTGTCACCTTCAATAGAGCTGTAGCACAGCTGTGCTTAGGACGAAATCCCGATTGCCATCTGGTTAAAAAGCGATTGTCCTCTAAAAATGTTAGCATCTGGGAATACATTAGTCTTTCCAGTACTTTTGGAAGGAACGGCAGAATGCTTATTGGCCGAAGATCATTCATATCAACAGGTGATGATTTTTTAGGTAAGGCCAATCCTGTAGCCACTTTCCAAGTGCAGGGGAAAACAGAGCGAGTTAAACACGAATTTAGGACATAAGTTAATGCTCAATAATTACGGGTAATAAGATTTTAAGAAAGCGGGGAGAAATTTCATCGGGACCAGTTGATTCGGAATGAATCAACCGAATAGCATTAATTACATCACACGAAGGTACGGTCTTGAAAGAAAATAGAGTTGACGCGGAGTTATTAGACGTATTAAGAATAGGAAGAACACTTGCGGGAATAGTAATCTCACTTTGGTGAGAGAAAAAAGCATTCAGTTTGTTAGGATCAAAATCGGAATTCCAGTTCGTTAATTTACCATAACAACCAGCGATCCTGAGATTGCTCCAGAGTTTCTTCGATGGAAGATTTGGAGGTTAGGTTGAGATCTAGCAAAGAGGGATTGGTTGTGTTCATATCAGTTGGCAGTGAGTTTACTATATTCAGACAAAGCGACTGTACCATCGACTGAAAGTTGGCAGAAATTGAACTTTGATGTAAAATATTGACGTTGAAATCACCTCCTACTATTACATGATTATATTTGTGAACCCAACTAGAAATATTGGTCTCAAATTCTCTAGATTCATCAATATTAAATAGTGTAGGTGGGCAATATACCGATGAGAGAACACATTTATCAACGCCCGTGTTAACTTCTACTGATACGAATTCAAACGCCTGTAAGAATGAAGAGCCAATAATCTTAGTCTTATAATTATTCTTTACATATATCGCTACACCTCCTCCAGTTCTGTTGCTGCGATCATTACGAAATAAATTGTACCCATCAATGGATACAAGGTTGGAAGGAATGTGATCCTTTAACCAAGACTCAGTGACCAGAATTACATCCACATTAGATCGCACAAAAATTTCTTTCAATTCGTCGATTTTATTTTTTACACTTCTCGCATTCAGCAAACAGACATGGAAAAAGCATAGGATTTCGATTTTGTTTCTGGAGTTCACTTATTTTTCATCTCGAGTTTTGGGGATACGAGATCACTTTCAGCACTCTTCAGCATAGGGAAATAGCATAGGTTTTCAATTTTTTTCTGAAGTTCGCTTATTTTTCATCTCGGACTCGTAGCCTCTAAGTTAACATTAAGTTTTTCATCTCGAGTTTTGGGGATACGAGATCACTTTCAGTACTATGCAGCAACTACACCCTAGCGGCATTAGCCGATACTACCAGCATGCTCTGGTGTGTCTTGACTGTACTGGTTTATGTCTTGGATGCACCATTAAGTCTTGTCTGCACTCTAGCTGGATTAACCGGTACTACCAGCATGCTCCGGGATGTGTCATTTGGTCTTGACTTCGCCGTAGCGGCATTAGCCGTTACTACCAGCATGCTCCGGTACTACGGTTTTCTTGGATGTGTGTGGATGTGTCATCTGGTCTTGACTGCACCCTAACGGCATTAGCTGGTACTACCAGCATGCTCCGGTACTACGGCTTTCTTGGATATGTGGTACGGTTCTCTTGGATATGTGAAGTTTTTTGCTTCACTTTTGCCCACGCGTGGCAGCATGCTACGGTTTTGGGAAGTTTTTTGATTCACTTTTGCCCGCACGTGGCAGCATGCTACGTTTTTTTATATGTGGTGCGCCTAAATGTAGGCTTTTGTTGTTTTCAAGTGTTGCGCCTGGTTTTGAATTAATATTAGTAATAATTGATTTTTCTTGAACGCCTAAATGTAGGCTTTTGGTTTTGAACTAATATTACTAATAACTAAAGTTACTGCTAGGAAATTTTTGTTCATGCCAATTGATTCTAGATGGGTGGTATGGGAGAGGCGGGGGGGGGGGGGGGGGGGGGGGGGGGGGGGGGGTAGGTGGGGGGGGGGGGGGTAGGTGGGGGGGGGGGGTAATGAACTTTTCATCAGAAATTTAAATATTATTATTATTATTGGGTATTGGGGGTGCGTGCATTGAAAAGTCACAGTTGCTCTTTCGAGTGCAAATATCATTTCTTGTGCAAGGTCCCCTGGTGGCATTAGCCGGTACTGCATCATCTCGGGCTTGGGGATATGATATCACTTGGCGGATAGGTACTGGAGGTTGGCTGAGAGCTTTAGTGGCAATATCTGATGCTATGACTAGGATTGTCTGGGGTGTGTTCGATTGGGCTTACGTACCAAGGCTTGGGTAGAATGTGTACGGCTTAAGTAATGATGTGAAATACCCTAAGCGAATTTATATCGGGGACTGCATACTTGTCAGCTTGAGTTTGGTTTCAGTTGTTTACTATAGTATGAGTGCCTGTGGTATGTTGGCGCAGGTGGATGTGTGCAGCTGTGTATTTATGTGGATATGAGTCCTTATGATAGAAGCGACATATTATGAGCGGAACGATGGATACTTAACCTTGGAGCATTACTCCATTTCATCAGATCAACAAGTGGCAGCCCCAGAAAGGATCTAGTGTAAATAAATTATGTATTATAGTTTTAGTTTCATTTATTACAGTAATTTGCATTATAGCTACATGTATAAAGTATTATAAATATATATTTATTTTAAATTGTATTATAGGTGAAATTATAAAACGTCTTTGTTATTAATCCAAGAATTGTGTTTTGATGAAAATCCGCGCCATTTAATGTAAGATTTATCTCCACTCTTCTTTAAGATTTTCCCTACGAGATACAGGTTTTGGGTGTTTAAATTTCAGCAGGTCCAATTCATAAAAGCCTGCTGTGATTAGATTTCCTTGATAATCTTCCAGCTAATATGTTATGGGGTTTGTGTTTTGAACTTTATTAATTTAAAAAATCTCAGCTGTCCAGTTTGGTGTATAGCCTTTCTCAAATATATGCTTGTATTTGCTGATGCGTACAAAATCTCCAACTTTATACTTTGCAGGAACAACAATTTTTAAATGATTGTATACAGTTGAAAGCAGTTGTTTCTCATTGGAGGCCTTGATATCACGTGGTCTCATTTTCGTAGTTCGATGTATTCTTGAGTTGTATTCAGTGAGCAGTGTTTTTACCATACCAATCCACTGATAAGTTCCATTAAAGCTGAATTCCTTCCACATCATATCCTTTAGAGTTCGGTTAAATCGTTCCACTATTGATGCTTTGAGGAAACTGTACGTAGAGTAATGATTAGCTGCATGCTTCATTACCAGATTTTTAAAGAGGCTGTTGTAGAATTCCTTTCCATCATCAATATGCAGGTTTTTAGGTATTCGTCCCTCGCTTAATATAGATTGCATGGCATCTCTTACTTCTACACCATTTTTTCTTTTAATTGGAATTGCCCATGCATATTTGGAGAAGGTGTCAATGACTGTCAGTAGATAGCGGTAACCTTTGTTCACATACTTGTAGGGATCCATTTCAACCAAGTCTGCCTGCCACAAGTCATCTAATCCTTTGATAACCACACGACGTCGTTTAAAATTTTTTCTCGCTGGTTTATGCAGCTTGTCGCTTACTCATCGTAATTATAAATGAAACAGATTTCTAAAGAGGTTTTACTCATATACACCATCTTTAGGTGTCAAGTCTTTCTTATTTATTACTGAAGTAAACAGATAGTTTTCAATCTTCACGATTTCGTCATTGATATATAGCGTTAAATTTGTCACCTCTATATTAATAGTTTTTTTTATTTCTTCAACACTTATTTTAATTTTCTTGTCAACATAGGCTTTGGTACTATCAGTATCATTTTCGAGGGGTTCACCAAGTCGTTTTATACACTTTGAGTTTAGATCGTAGTCTCCATTTATCGTTAAATTAAATCCAATACCCCGCTCTCCTTGTTCACCAGCTGGACCCTGAGCTCCTTGTTTACCATCTGGTCCTTGAGTTCCTTGTTCACCGGCTGGCCCCTGAGCTCCTGTTGGTCCACGTTCACCTGCTTTCCCAAGATATCCCCGCTTAGAGAAACGTCCAAATTTGTCAACGCTCATCTGTAGATTGTGAAGAAGTATGGTAATGGAGTTGTATTTAAACTATAATATCTGCTTTTCGCAACTCCTCCAGGATAGATACAATTTCATTGTTATGACTGGTGTTTCCAGCCTGCTTTGATGCCATTAGAAGGCGCTGTCTATCCACTAATTCATTTGGATTATTCTAGTAAATGTGATTATAGCTTTATACTTAGCCGCTCTAGTACCTTTTATTTGTCCATCTTCTGCATAGTCACGTTTGTATGCATTTGTATCTCTCAAAATAGATCCATAATTAGTTAAATCCTCTTTAGTATATAGACATTTTACAGGATCCTTCATAAATAGCAGCTCACATATCCCCAAAGTTGTTTTATAGCTCTTACCCTTGATAACAATATTTCCTACATCATCAACATCAAACGTTGAATTACCGATTCTCCACGCGTTGTCATCATAGTAAACTCCATAGGTTGGATCAATTTTAGGGCTACTATCAGTGAATAGCTTTAAATAGTTTGAAACTATGTATCCAGACGTATCGGGGGAGGTGACAGGAGACCTTCCTGTCAATGTTCTTGAAAGTTTAGGTGTTGCGAATTCTTCTTCAGATGTTAAGGAATAATCTCCATTATTTTGTAGGGGTGCTACTAGCCTCCATTTTCACATATTTTCGTTTTGGAGGGGTAAAACGTTCCACAATCTCATTGCCCTCTTCTTCTTCTTCTTCTTCTTCTTCTTTTGTCTCAAACTTGGCTATATCAGGCGGCTCGTATTTGCCTCTTCTAACAAACTCTTTTAAGGGTTTAGTGATTGGCTTAAAGGTTTCTTCAAGTTGAGCTTCTGCTTCAATTCTTCCCATCCTTAGAGTTTTAAATTTCCTTCGCACTGCCTTCCTTGTCTTGATGATTTCTTTGAATAGATTGTCACTCATCTTCGATATTAACTGAATAACGGTTTTTCAAACAGCTCTGATAACAGGTAAACAGCTTTCCAAACAGCTCTGATAACAGCTTAACAGCTTTTAAACAGCTCTGATAACAGATTTTCAAACAGCTCTGATAACAGCTTAACAGCTTTTCAAACAGCTCTGATAACAGCTTAACAGCTTTTAAAACAAGTCTGATAACAGATGAACAGCTTTTCAAACAGGTCTGATAACAGGTGAACAGCATTGATCTACTCAGCAGGTCTACAGGATTCGGCTGAGTTACAACTTCGACTTATGAAGATTTCGCATGTTTCATCCTTTTATAGTACAATGAAGGTATCAAGTCCTTTACGGTAACGCACCTTGTTTAATGAGCTATACTTATCAATCATCAAGAAACCATATTCATCCTTCCAGCACGCAGCACAGGCTGTTCGAAATTTATCAAACTTCATTATAGATATGTTTCAAATTCAAGTCATCTCGCTTGAATAAGATGATTAAATTAGCATTGTCACGTATTAAGTGCTTTGGTATATGCGAATATGTTTGACAGAGATAGAAGATGTCAATATCTTTGTGACGACCCATGCAAAAATAGGATCGCACATTATCTTGCTTTTCACATGCTACATCATCGAAAATAAACACTGAATGTGATTTGGCTTCCTCTGGAGGTAGAACGTCGCAGTTGGTTGAGAATGTATAATACCCCAATCCTGATATGAGAGTCATCACTCGCTTCAAGTATTCATACTTTGGTTGATGTAAAGATTTTGAATATATGTAAATATTTTATATCTCAAACCATTGGGATGTTCCAGCAAACTTATCATAACATTAGTTTTTCCACATTTGGATAGTCCAACAATGATGCTTCTTATACTATTAGGCAATAGGGGGCCATGCTTCTTTTTCACCTTCATAACAGCTACATCAGCATTTCGAACAGGAAAAGCTTGTTGTTGTTTAATGAACCGCATATTGAAGACTAACAGGATTCCTATAAATGCACCTGTATATATTACATTTCCACAGTATCATCGGAACCTTATAGATGCCAGATCACAAATAGAAACGCTCCAGTAAAGCTCTGAAAGGGCGCAGAGGACGCAACCTGCAAGGAACATGGTATAGCATACTCACGACATAAAGATACAAGTGATCGACATATTGCTGATAAAATATTAGCTGAAAAAGCCTGGCAGCGTGCAAAATCTACGGATGCAAATTTGAGTGCACGTGCCAACGCTTGGCTTATAACAAACGCAATGAAGGCTAAAATTAAGCTAGGTATGGGTCTTAAGGCTAAAAATAAACGCCAACCCACATTCCGAGAAGCAGTACGAAATGCACGTAACATTTTAAAACTCAAAAAACCAAAAGACTTGATGGAAGCTACAAAAATAGCTCTTAGTGCAGCTAAAAATATTGTGAAAAGAAAGAAGAAATCAATTAAAACTCCACGAGTGATACCTGTACCAAAGGTTGGTGGGGCACTTCCGTTCCTCATCCCGTTGTTTGCTGGGCTTTCAGCATTGGGAGTACTATCGGGAGGTGCAGCAGGCATAGCCAAAGCAATAAATGACACCAGTGCGGCAAAGGCAAAATTGGAAGAAAGCAAACGTCATAACCAAGCAATGGAAACTATAGCGGTTGGAAAAGATGGAAACGGGCTGCTCCTGAAGCCGTACAGAAAAGGACTTGGACTCTATCTAGAACCTCAACTAAAAAACTATTAAATACGCTACCCAAAGGAGCGCTAAACGAGTTGGATCTTCACAAGTATACCACACACTTGCCTCACTTCAGAGGAGTATTTATGCGTGATAATCTACCTAAAAAACCATGGAAGCGAGAAAGCTGTATTGTTAACTTGGATATCTCAACTGGGGTAGGCACACACTGGGTAGCGTACTACAAGAAAGGTGATAACATCGAATACTTTGATAGCTTTGGCAATCTCCAACCGCCAAGGGAGCTCATAAACTACTTGGGTAGTAATATTACGTACAACTACAGTTCTTATCAGAACTATGATGCAGTAATTTGCGGTCACTTATGTTTAGCGGTTTTATATAATTGTTATAGCCATTAATTATTATCTATAAATAAATGTATCTATATTGAAATTGTGACAGTTAATTATCAACCGCCATATCATTAACACTTACTCTCACGGGAAATTCATCTCTACTCACTGCTGAGTATTTTCCTCCGCTGGAGCTAACAACGGATTATGTTTGTGGATTAATTGATTTTCAAACATACATCTCTATACCAAATATTAATGTGAGCAATAATGTGGTTCATGTAAGGAATGAGGTTGTTGAGATACCTGTTGGATCCTATGAGATTGCTGATATAGCAAAATAAGGCAACTGAAGAAATACATTTAGAAAAACAGAGATCCATAGCTCCTATGGTAGGATTCAGTAAAAGAAACTTATCTCCTAATATATTGCATACATCAGAGTTGCCAGTCAACATCATTAAAGTAAATACTATACGCATCGAATGTAATATTATATTAGGATCATTCTTCAACAACACACAAGTACACACTCTCCACGAGTTTCACCGAACGTGGGGCCTGCGTATAAAATAGGGGAGGTACCCAAAAATGTAATCTATTTGCCTGTGAACACCAAACGTATAAGTTCTTTAACATTGAAGCTCCTTGACCAAGACGGTGACTTAATCAACTTCAGAGGAGAGACTATAACCATCAGGTTACATTTGAAGCCACAGCATGTTGATATACAATAATGATAAATACGAGTTCGGAGCAGACAATATCATTAGTCAGCGGACAACCTTGAAGCGGTCAAGACCTACATTAACACAATGAACAATGAATAAAGGAATACTAGATATTGCACCAGACGCTCGCTTTGATAACAGTGTTACTAAATTTGAAAATCACTCCTATTTACCATTTCTAACATCATTTAAAAACAGCGATGAAATCCGTATCTCTGTACAACATCAGGACTTGAATCTTCTACCCAGCAGGAGTTTTCTTTACATTGAGGGGTCGCTAACAAGGCTGGATGGAACCGTTTCAGCAACTGAAAAATTAGCTAACAACGCTTTACCATTTCTTTTTGAGGAAATACGCTATGAATTGAATGCAGTGGGAATCGATCGTACAAAAACTCTTCGGGATTGCGACAACATTAAAAAACTACACATCGCTAAATGCAAATGTAAGCAGGATACTAGTCAACGGCAGCTGGTCAGCAGATTCATCCGTTATACCAGCCAGTGGACTGTTTAACTATTATGTACCTCTGAAATATTTATTGGGATTCGCTGAAGATTACAAGAAAATTCTGATAAATTCCAAACCTGAACTCTTATTAATTCGGAGCAGGACAGTTGCTAATGCCATTATATCACCCACAGAAGGGGTGAAAAGTGAAATTACCAAACTTCAATGGAGCATTCCGCATGTTACAGTATCCGATGATGAAAAGCTGCAACTATTTAAAATTATCGGGAGAGGTCGCCCAATACAAATACCATTCCGCAGCTGGGACATATATGAGTTTCCAGTACTACCGGAATCCACGCATCAAACCTGGTCAGTTAAGACTTCCACTCAACTGGAGAAACCTCGATTTATCATCTTAGCATTACAAACGAATCGAAGGAACGATAAAACCAAAGATGCTAGCAAATTTGATAACTGCAAACTCACCGATGTTACAGTTCATTTGAACTCAGAATCATATCCCTATGATGATTTGAATTTACAATTTGATTTGAATAGATACGCATTTCTGTATGACATGTATATAAAGTTTACACAATCATACTATGATCATCAGTATCAGCCGTTCCTCACATGGGAGAAGTTCAAAACCGATGCTCCGATTGCTGTTATTGATTGCACACATCAAAATGAAACAATAAAAACTGGACCTGTTGACATAAGGCTAGAATTCAAGACATCTGAACATATACTGGTTAATACAACAGCATATTGCCTGCTTCTACACGATCGAATAGTGGAATATAGTCCGCTGACAAGTGAAGTTAGGAAGTTAAATTAAGAAGATGGCTGTCATCGTAGACGTCCAAGGATTCAAAATAAACCTCAATGAATTTATCACTAAAGATCTGGCAATTTTAAACAATGAAAGATGCAGCACTTTATATTTCAACCACCAGCAAAATAGAAACAAGTGAAATGGCTTCAACACAATTTTCATGGATTCCGCTGGGATGATGGCTACATACCGTATCACAAGCTGTACCCTATAGTTGAACCACTGCTTCGAAACAAAACCATATATGTAAATGGAGCTGAAAAAGTTCATTGAATGCAGAAGATAGTTGGAGGGGGTGAAATCATTATCACGGTCGAAGATGAATACAACTGTGGAAAACTAATTGAGATTAACACAAATGCACCATTTTGCCAAGTTCATATTGGACAATGTGATATAAGAAATACTTTTGTAATAAGAAATTTTATTGGAAATAAGAGCAAATGTTTATAAAACATAAGACTTTTCAATACACATACCCGAGAACCCTCACTGACATCTTCTAGAATCTGTTCATGGTGATGTCATGTTGTGAAATTCGAAAGATGCTGATATCTACAACTTCCCTGCTAAGAAAACGTGCAGCATTTGAAAACAGCAAAACCATGATGACGTCATGCTGATATCCAGAACTCTCCCGCTAATAAAAGAAAACAGCAAAACCAAGGCATGCTGGTAGTTCCGGCTAAGGCCGCTGGGGTACCTTACTCAAGAAATGGCGTTTGCGCCCAAACAAATGTCGCTAATATCTCGAAAACCAAATCCCGTAGAGGATTTCTGATGAAAATTTCGTTCCCCTCCCACCCCACACCCACACCGGCAAGAATCCATTTCCATGAGCAAAAATAACTTGAATTCTTAATACGCTAATATCTCGAAAACCAGAGCCCGTAGAGGATTTCTGACGAAAATTGCATGACCCCCCCCCCCTCCCTACCTTTACTATCACCTCATACCACCATCTACAATCCATTGGCATGAACAAAAATGTCCTAGCGTTAATTTTAATTATTAGTAATATTAGTTCAAAACCAAAAGCCTACATTTAGGCGCTAAAGAAAAATTAATTATTACTAATATAATTCAAAGCTAGGCGCACCACTTGGAAAGAACAAAAGCCTACATTTAGGCGCACCACACATAAAAAAAAAACCGAAGCATGCTGCTACGTGAGGCCACAAAAACCGTGGCATGCTGCCACGTGTGGGCAAAAGTGAAGCAAAAAACTTCCCAAAACCGTAGCATGCTGCCACATGTGGGCAAAAGTGATGCAGAAAACTTCACATATCCAAGAGAACAGGACCACACATCCAAGAAAGCCGTAGTACCGGAGCATGCTGGTAGTACCGGTTAATCCAGCTAGAGTGCAGTCAAGGCTCAATGGTGCATCCAAGACATAAACCAGTACAGTCAAGACACACCAGAGCATACTGGTAGTATCGGCTAATGCCGCTAGGGTGAAGTTGCTGCATAGTTCTGAAAGTGATCTCGTATCCCCAAAACTCGAGATGAAAAACTTAATGTCAACCTAGAGGCTACGAGTCCGACATGAAAAATAAGCGAACTCCAGAAACAAAATCGAAATCCTATGCTATTTCTCTATGCTGGAGAGCGCTAAAAGTGGTCTCGTATCCCCAAAATCCAAGACACAAACCAATACAGTCAAGACACAAACCCACATTTAGTATGGAATCAAGCCACCTAGCGACGGTGGCGCCATCTGTGGCGAAATCCTGGAAGCTAAAACAGTGTCCCAGAACTCACATAGAACAACTACTAACGGCTCCAAGTCATTGGGGTCTGAAGATAGTGGCGTCAATGGACGAGAGTTGAGTACTGCTTCTGCTTGAATGATGATGGAGCTCAGGTCTTCATATTGTAGAAAACTTGTTCTTTCGTTACTCAAATCTGGTAATAGAAAAAGAGCGTTAGAGCTTTCTGTTGTACTGTCTTAGTGCTTCTTAAAGCGCTGTAAGACAGTGTGCTTGGCAGGTAGAGCTCTCTATTAAGATAGCCAGATTGCCAGAGCTATAAGGAGCTCAATTGGCAAAAATAAGCTAGAGCTGTAGAGCTCAACTACCTTGGGTTGCAGCCATATCGGAGCTAAGGGGGCTCACAGTTAGGATCTAAATTAAGAGATACGCGCCGCTAGAGTTCAAAATAAACTCTGATTTATTTAATATAATTACACTGAATTTATACACATTAAAAATTGCTGACATTGCTCGTTTCAACCATTCTGACCAATCACACACCTTCGGCCATTGCTATATTCAATATTGATCATCTTTGCTGTGCATGCAAATAATGCACAGCGGGCATTACCCAAAGTTTCAGCCAGGTAGAAGTAAACAATGAAAGCTACAATGTAATGCTTTTCATTGATCGTTTACTCTATCGTACCATATGCTGTTGGCTTTGCTTTTCCTATTGCAAAGCATAAGCATAGCGTAAAGCTTTGTCGTCGTGTATTCATTGATACATGACACTTATATGTGCATAATGCATTTCGCTTGTCCATAAACAGGTGCACATTACTTTTATTTTATTTTCACGTTTTGTATGGCACTCTGCATATACAAAAGAATGCTGTGAATCACCTTATGGGTGTTTTGCCTGATCAATGTCCTTTTTGTTTTATTCTTTCTGTATGTACACAAGAATGCAGTGGATCACCTTATGGGTGTTTTGTCTGATTAATTTAATTTAATTTAATTGGCAATGGTGTATGTATAATGATGCGCTCTACAATATGTTAGAGCTGCATTTGCAAGAACTCGTAGGAGATGGTACCCTTCACTGCAGCCTCCCAAAGGCCTCCAAAGTGAGGAGATCTTGGTGGAAAGGGTTTCCATTCGATGTGACCTTCCTGACAAAGGTGATGAATCATGGTTTGAACATGCTGAAATTGGAACATTTGTCGAAGTTCTCTGAGCTGTGAACTTGACCCTACGAAATTGGTGGAGTTGTCGCAGAATTTTTTTGAACATAATCACCGACGAGAAATAAAACGCTTCAGAGCAGTGATAAAGGCATCACTGGATAATTCGCTTACAAGCTCGTGGTCTGTTTCCTTCGTCGTAAAGCACACGAGTACAGCAACGTAGGCTTTAACAAGTGTTGTTCCTCGAACTTTAAAATGGATCGAGAATGGACCGCAGAAGTCAATTCCGAGCGTTAAAAAGGCTCGTCCTGTTTAAACCCGCTCCCCCGGTTAGTCGCCCATAAGTTGATTTATACTCCTTGGTTTGCTCCGAAAGCATCTGATGCAGTGATGAACAGTGTATCGTGCTATGCTCTTTTCATCTATCGGCCAATATGTTTGTCTGCAAATATTTAATAAACTTTGAGGAGCAGCATGTAGATGTTTAACATGTAGGACTACTTGATGTTTTCCATAATATGGAATATGAGCATTTTTAAGTCTTCCTCCAAATCTTATGATACCAGTGGTATGGAAGAATGGAGATAAGCTTCGCAGCTTGCTAGATTTGTCTACTTCATCCTGTTTCGACAAGGCCTTGAATTCTGCCGGAAAGGAAATTCGTTGAACATTTTTTATTATTCCGTTGCAGCCATCTCATGGGAAGTTAATTTACCATACACTCCTGAAGATTTCAATAAGCCCGAGTTATTAAGAAATCTAAAGCAATAAGCAAATATTCTTTGCAATTTGAGGAAAGAATTGATGTATTTAATAGATTCTATAAGATCTTCTGAAGAGTGTGTCCTTTTTTCAGGAACATTTTCACTTAGATTGTGTGAGCTATCAGGCCAATCTCTTTCTTGCAGAAGTAGGAAGAGACGAGTTATATAAAGCTTTTGAAAACACTCCACTAGAGGGTAAAATAGCGGTATTTTCATTTGTTGATAAGTGATTCCACCGCTCAATTTTTGTTAAATCTTCGATCCTTGCAACACGGTTAGAGATGAATGTGCTCCAAGTATACGATGGAGAGTTAAGCCACGACAGTACTATTGATGAGTCCGTATAGTAAAATATTTGATTAACATGGAGTTGTAGATCCTTTAATAATCGATGTACTAGTTTCGCCAGCAATAGAGCCCCACATAACTCCAGACGTGGTAACGTAGTGTTTTTCATTGGGGTAACTCGTGATTTGGAACAAATCAGCTGACAGTGATTTGTCTGAAGGAATCACTAGAACGAATGTAGCAGCAGGCTCCATATGCTGCCTCGCTGCTATCTGCAAATCCATGCAGTTGGAGATTACTGCCTTGAATTCCCGGTGTGAAATATCGCGGGATTTTTATTAAATTGAGATCATTTAACTGTTCTCTATAGGACTGCCACTTTGTACTATATTCTACTGGAAGAGTTTTGTCCCAGGATAATTTTAACTTCCATAATTGTTGTAGGAATATCTTGCCTAGAACGATCACTGGTCCAACAAATCTTAAGGGATCAAAAATACGAGCAAGATCTTAGAGGATAACACGCTTCGTTATGTTAGAGGCGCTCATAGTTGTGGGTGCTATGTTAAACTGACAAACGTCTTCTTTAGGTTGCCATATTAAACCACGGGTTTTAACAACGTTGTCATCATTAATTTGAAAAAAAATGCTCCCGATAGGCTTCTGGTATGCCTTGTAGTAATGAGGGATGGTTCACACAAAACTTACGCAACTTAAAATGACCCTTTTTTAGAACAGTAATGAGATCTGCTTGAATTTTCCTTGCTTGAGATAAGGAAACGGAGCCAGTCATGCAATCATATACATAAAATGAGTTCTGAATGACTTTGTACGCTTGGGGGTAGCAATTGTGTTCATCCTTTGCTAATATATTTAAGCAGCGTGTGGCCAAATATGGAGCAGTGCAGATGACGTGCCATTCGTAACCATATTCAACTAATACGTTTCAAGAATTTTCGACGAGTCGCTTCGCCACACTACGAGCTGGTATGTCCGATCGACCGAATCAATCTAAATTTGCGTATACGTTTTACTAACATCGGCGGTGAAAACAAAGTGATACGTCCTGAATCTTGTTACTATAGCTAAAAGATCAGGTTGAACTACTGGACCGATCATGGGCATATGATATAGTAATGATCCAGAACTGGAATTCGCAGAAGCATCAAAAACTACACGAAGTTAAGTTGTTGAGCTGTCTATTTTGTGCACACAATGGTGTGGTAGGAAATAGTTGGATATTGGTATGCCATCTGAAGAAATTTTCTCCATGTGGTTGACATACTCATATTCATTCAGAAATTGTGTGTAAGCGTCTTGAAGCTTAATATCGCGAGATAGCTTCCTCTCATGCACTGACGTAACTAGGTAGGGGCAGGGTGAGCCCGGCACCCCCAGAATGCCGCCTGGACACCCCTCCCCGGAAATTATGAAAATTCTTCGATTGCTCCGATTCCACTGAATTTTATATGATCCGCAGGAGAAATCATGCGGAGCTATTTTTACGGTTTGTGCGGAAATTGTAATTGGTAACTTTGGATATCAATGAAATTTTGAAAATTTCATAAAACTTTGTTTAATTTGCCGGAAAAAAGCCTTTTTTAAGTTCTTTCGATTCTAATCCCAACGGATTCAGTAATAAGATAATCAGCTTTATATGGAAGAAATGACTGCCAATTAGAAACTTCAATACATTATGGAATAAAACTATATTAGCACTCTAGACAATAAATAATTCGGGAAACCGAGAAATTCACAGAAAATTCACGAGTCTCGAAAAGCAGAGGGCAACCGGAAGAGCAAAAGACTTTCTGATAAAGTCCAGTAAGTATTTAGTAGACTTTCCATCAGATACAAGGCCAAGGCCATCCGAATATTGGAAGATACATATTTTCAACCAAGTTGTTAAGTTCAGAATTAAATTTATAGCTTTTAGTTTCATTATTGGATGAAAATATTTTTATATAGAGTCAACAGTACTAGAGTAGACTGTAGAGACAATAGTTCAAATAATTGTAAACCTGACTGTAAGCCGAAGTTGCATTCTGTTTTTTATTTGATTGTTGTCAGAACAGGATTTTTGTTTTTCACAGTGGTCGATGTTGTAGCTGCTAGGCAACCGTACCGCCCTTTTGTTTAAATAGTTTTTCACTGACTGTCAGAGAAACCCTTGTATTGGAATAGGGAAATAAATTGTATCTCGAAAGTTGTCGAGCGTTTTATTTGAATTCGCCGAATTAATTGCAAGAAGACTTGCAATAAAACATTGGTCCTTCGAGCTGGATTTGTGGAATAATATTATTGGAGACAACTTGGATCAAGAGACCGCCTTTCTCGTGGAGATTTTCGTTTCTCATAATCATCACAACAGTGAGTATCCAGAGTTTAATTCCTGCAATCTTTCGAGAAAGAAGATTGGAATTTTGGTTATCTGATTGTACCTGGAATCGAATTGTCGGATTCTTGGAATCACGTGCATACATCAGTATATCGGTCGGGTAAGCACCTCTTGAGTAGATAAGCTATGTTCATTCTGCGACACCCTTTTAGCTTCCAGGATTTCGCCACAGATGGCGCCACCGTCGCTAGGAGGTTAGAGTCCGTGCTAAATGTAGGTTTGTGCCTTGGTTGTATTGGTGTGTGTCTTGGATACACCATTGCGCCTTGGATGCACCATTGTGTCTTGGGTGCACCATTGAGTCTCGACTAGCGGGATTAATCGGTACTACCGGGATGTATCATTTTATCTTGACTGCACCCTAGCGGTATTAGCCAGTACTACCAGCATGCTCCCGTACTACGGTTTTCTTAAATAGATATGTGTTGCGCCTAAATGTAGGCTTTTGGTTTCATTGAGTCTCGACTGCACCCTAGCGGGATTAATCGGTACTACCGGGATGTATCATTTGATCTTGACTGCAACCTTGGTTTGTGCCTTGGATACACTGTTACGGGTTTCTTTTACTGTCCGTAACTTGGACTGGGAGTGCTTTCCTTAGAGGAGAAGGTCACCAACCCAATTGAATTTTACTGTTATTTAAACACGCACTTATTTATATTAACTTTTCTTTATTTCTTTATTGAAATTAAATTCCGTACAATTTTGGCTTTAACTTATCAGCTTCTAGCTCTTGTATTTTTATTAGAATAGGTTGCCTTACCTCTGGTGGGGGGTCAACCTTATTCTTGATTTTCAAAAACTGACTGCCTAGTACCCTCGAAGTATCGGCTTTTTATTTAGGAAATCTTCGTTCGATTTCCTATTAACTCAGCAAAAATAAATATGATTTCATAGTGGGTATGTGGGAATGGTTAGAATTGAATATCGGGAACGCCTTCCCGATATATCAGTAATAACCAATATTGCCTATATAAGCGATATTAACAGAGCATTTCCCCTGCGTTCAAGAAATTCTTTTCTGTCATTGGTTCACTTCCAAATATATAGGAAATAATTTAAACAGAAAGAAGTTGACTTCTAAGTATATAGGAAATAATGCAACCCGAAAGAAGAAAAAAGTAAGACAAAAAAACAATGTGCATTACTCAATAAGTGGGTCAGCCGCTATGCACTTTACACATGGGCTTTCCCAATTATGTACAAGTAAACGAACTGCAAGTAAACAAACAGCATGTACTGACAGTGGGATAGGTCAGGGCTAACCCAGTGTCGGTGCAATGCTTAAAATCGGTCTCTTGCTGTGACGTTTGGATTTTTTTTGTTCTTGGTGCGGTGTATTGCCGCAAAAATGTTGAGACTGCAATAATTTATATTAATTGTCGGCTAGCTGGGAAAAGGCAACAGAGAAAGTTGTTTAAAATTACAATTAGCTAGCCGTATGGGAATGAAAATTGAGATGCATGTGTTTTTGGGTTTTGGCGTGAAGTGAAAGCGTGAAATTGATATTTATTTTGGGATGCGTTTTGCATAAACGCATTGGGTGTGTGTGTATTATTATGCCTGCATGCACATTTAATTGAATAATGTTATGCATGCTAATTAGAATGTTGTGCATGATATTAGATAGATAAATGGGTAATGAATGGCGCTTCATTACACCATCCCCCTTAGAAAAAGAAAGTTCCGGTAATGGAGTGAATGGAACTTTCTGCAAAAGTGAATAAAAATTTTTGTTTTTAGCCGATGATTCGGGGTTCTTTACATTTTTTGATTATTAATATTACTATACGGAGAAGACGAAAATATACAAAAGTTTATCTTATAGCCTTAAGATTTCTAGGTTAGCTTACATTATTTGTTTAAAGAGAAAAAATTATTCTATTATTCTAATATTTATGAAAATTCCTAGAATGGATTGCATGTAAAAATTTCGCCTATTTCTAGATTAATACGTATAGAGTATATAGTATATGTATATAAAAAAATATTATTACCCTTATTCCTAGAGTAGTACATGTAGAGTATATAATATATGTATATAAAAATATTACGCTTATTCCTAGATTCGTACATATAGAGTGTATATAGAAATATAAAAAATTTGTGTAGGATATTTTCATAAGCTTATATAGAAATTGTCGTACATATGGTGTAGCAAGCTTTAAAAAGGTTCTGCATACTTGCATAATTTTAGGTTGATATCGAGCTTTTATCATTACTTATTTTTTAAATACTACGTGGGTGACTTCGATTATATGTATTTTATTAACATATTTTTTTTTGCGTAGTAAAAAAATCTTTCTCTTTCTCTCCTTTTTTTTTATAATTTAATTTTGTTTATGCTTAGCGACGTGTAAGTGGTTTTGCTTTGAAAGGATTTCAATGGTTATGGTAACATCGTCAATTGGTAAGATGGTTTTGGGTTTTCGTTTTCTTGGATTTGTTGTGGTTGTGGGCTTTTATCAGCGCTGAGCTTTTTGGTTTTAATCTTTTTACATATTTGGATAATAATAACCATCAGAATTACCGCAAATAGAACATAAGAAATGACATAATGATGAATGTTGTGTGTATTCAATGTGGGGAAACTTATATTTTCGCTTTGCTTAAGCCGACCTAGAGCTCTGCTTATTGCCTCTAGTTCTTCGTTGTCATGGAATTTTATTACATGCACCTGGGCATTAGTGGAATTAATTTCTTCGGGAAGGGGTAGGCTGGAGGTTAAATTTAGCGATGGGAGATAGTGGTTACTAAGCTCCGACGTTTTGGTATTATGTGCTTGGATAATTAGATCTTGGGTACGGAGATGACATCCCGTGGAGAGATTAACAATTCCTGTGTTTTCCAAGCTATATGTAGTAATATTATTTCCGCAAATGACATCGACCACTGTGATTTTTCGTATAGAAAAGAGCCACTTGTTCGGTTGAGATAGTTGTATCCAAAAATCCATTTGAGGAACGGCTTTGATATTACAAGAAGATGGTATTTCATGGCTGTGTTTGAGGAGTTGTACTTCGCATTGGTTATTTGTAGACTGGGTGTTAAATATGGGGTGTATAATACGGCACAAGAAATGAACTTGATCTTGCGTTTGACAGTTCTGTAACTCAAATTTGTTTACGGTGTAATAGTGTTCTCTATTATAATCGATTACTAAATATTCGAGTGAAGGTTTTATAAAAATGAACTTGTCTAGATGATTTGTCGGCAAGGGATGTATTTTCAGAAGCTGGTATTCATCTTTGAATGGGAGAGGGAGCTTGAGGTGAAAAATTATTCTATTGTCGAGAATTGTACTTCTCACGTTACCAATTTGATAGAGTTGTAGAAGGTTATTCTCGTTCTTGTCTATCGGTAAAGTGAGCGTATTGGGTAGTTCTTTTTGGATGTTTTCTAGGATATGTTTCATTTGAGATGGGGTCATTATTGCTGGATGTGGTTTACCATGTCTAACATCTGTTATCAGATCTAGTAAGAGGTTTTGGGTGGTCTGATATCGTACCATCATTAGTGCCGTTAGAGAGACCATCGTCTCAAGTTCAGTGGTAAAACTCTTCGATAGTTCATCAGTTTGTACGCGATTGGCTAGGTTACTCAAGGCTTTAAGCTTTTTCTCTACGTGTAGGAATTGTTCTTTTATTGTCATGCGTGTTTTATTGAATACATTAACTGTAGAATCGACGATGACGGTTTGATTCTTGATTAATTGCAATAGATAGTCTTGGTTGTTTTTTAATTTATCTATATGTGAGTTAAAAGTCTTAGCGTCATCCGCATCGAGAGTGCCAAAAAGGGTCGTGCTTAGGGTTCCTACTGCATTAATTAATCCTCTTTTAAATCGAGTAGTTTCAGACTTTAACAGGAATGAATTTTGTTTCAGGATTCCGATTATAGTGTATAATTGGTGTGTTATGTCTTTGCATAAGAGTGCCTTATTGTGGTAGTTTTCTATGTAATTACACAACCTATTTGTCTGTTCCGTATGATTACACAATTTCTCAAGTTCAAAATTGAATTCCTCTAAGCCATAATATGTTATTACTTGCCACTCGTTGCTGTAGAGACTTACTCTTCCTACTTCTTCGAAGTAGATTCCTGGGTTGTTCTTCAGGATCGTTACTTGCAATGGTTCGTTTTGTATCATTGCGTCTGCACTGTGGGTTAGGAGGATGAAGGCGAAAATCCATAATATCCTAAGGTATAGATAAAAGAATTATTTTCCTATTCGATGAATAACTTAAGATTATTGTTGTGTACTGTTCTATTTTTGTTCCCTATTTTAATAGTAGTATTTTCCGTAGAATTAATAGTTACTATATCATAGGGTCCTGTCCACAACGGGGATAATTTGTTTTTTCTTGTGTGGTTCTTTAAAAGGACCTTATCTCCTAAATTAAAGGTACTCGCTTTCGAGTTTTTGTCATAGAATTGCTTTGATTTTTTTTTTTTTTTTAGAATTGATTCTCTAGCTATCTGGTGGCTATGTTGCAATCTCGCTTTTAGCTCGTTGCTGTAATTATCGTAATTGTAATTTACCGTTGGGTTTGCTTTAATTATAGCTGGGATACTGGGTGAAAAACCGTATATCAATTCGTATGGAGTGTAATTGGTACTGGCGTGTGTACTCGTATTATACGTAAACATAGCATACGGTATCCAAGTATCCCATGTTTGCGGGTCTCGGTTCACATAATGCCGTAAATATTCCGCTAGGGTTCTATGACTCCTTTCTAGAGCTCCATTGGTCTGCGGATGATGTGGGGTTGTTTGCAATTTCTTGATTTTTAATAGTTTACACATTTGTGTAAACATTTCACTCAGAAAGTTAGAACCCTGGTCTGTCAGTATTGATTCCGGTATACCGTGCCTACAGACTATATTTAGTACAAAAGCTTCAGCAATGCTGCGGGCTTCTGCATTTTGTAGGGGTATAGCCTCAGTGTATTTCGTGAGGTCGTCCTGGAACTTGTTACCATTGTGGCTTATTGGCAAGGGTCCGACTATATCTAATGCTACTCTCTCGAATGGCCTAGTACTAGTCGAGGTAATTTTCATAGGCACTCGAGGGTTTCTAACAAGTTTATTCATCTGACAAGATTGGCATTTCTTTACAAAGTTCTCCACATCTTTGCTCAATCCGGGCCAATTATATGCGGTTTGTATTCTTTAACAGTCCGAGTTATACCTTGGTGCCCACCTAACGGTGTTTTGTGAAAAGCTTCCATTATGTGTTCTTGTTCCTTTTGATCAGATACTATTAACACTTGGGGTGTATAAATTTTTATTCCGCTACTTATGTTTTTTAGAGAGAACGTTATCATATTTCTCAATTCTGCGTGAGCTACTATGTCCAATTTGGGGATAGATATGTGGATTTCTGCTAGACCTTTTTCTTTTCCATAATCTTTTATTTTTGCTAGTATATGTAATACTTGTTTGTAATCGCTTTCTGTTTTCATTGGTAAGGGTGTTCTAGCAATTATGTATGTTTGTTTGGCATTTACGTATTCGTATAACTGTGTATTTTGCAAGGCATCATCTAAGGTTGGAATCAGTTCTTTCATGTATGCTCCAGTAAGATCTTCCGTTTTAGGTAATATGAAAAATTTATATGGTATTTTTTTTTTGCTTAATATATGCCCTTTGATTTCAGAATAATTATTCATATGAGGAGATGAGATGTATTCATTATATATTTTATCCAAATCTAGTGTATCATGATTTAGACTAGGGGATTTTGCTCTACTACGAGTACCTTGATAGATTTTTTTACTGAGATTTCAGGTTCTTCTGTTTTAAATCGGCTCAAAGCATCAGCATTTGCATTTAATTTACCTGGTTTATGTATTGTAGTATAATCATATTCCTCTAGCTTTATTCGCCATCTCATAAGACGGGAGGTTGAGTCTTTCAAACTCATAAGCCACACGAGGGGTTTGTGATCAGTGACTATATTGAACTTCTTTCCGTAAATATATGGACGAAATTGTCCATTTTCACATATTGTCCATTTTCACATATTTTCGTTTTGGAGGGGTAAAACGTTCCACAATCTCATTGCCCTCTTCTTCTTCTTCTTCTTCTTCTTCTTTTGTCTCAAACTTGGCTATATCAGGCGGCTCGTATTTGCCTCTTCTAACAAACTCTTTTAAGGGTTTAGTGATTGGCTTAAAGGTTTCTTCAAGTTGAGCTTCTGCTTCAATTCTTCCCATCCTTAGAGTTTTAAATTTCCTTCGCACTGCCTTCCTTGTCTTGATGATTTCTTTTAATAGATTGTCACTCATCTTCGATATTAACTGAATAACGGTTTTTCAAACAGCTCTGATAACAGGTAAACAGCTTTCCAAACAGCTCTGATAACAGCTTAACAGCTTTTAAACAGCTCTGATAACAGATTTTCAAACAGCTCTGATAACAGCTTAACAGCTTTTCAAACAGCTCTGATAACAGCTTAACAGCTTTTAAAACAAGTCTGATAACAGATGAACAGCTTTTCAAACAGGTCTGATAACAGGTGAACAGCAATGATCTACTCAGCAGGTCTACAGGATTCGGCTGAGTTACAACTTCGACTTATGAAGATTTCGCATGTTTCATCCTTTTATAGTACAATGAAGGTATCAAGTCCTTTACGGTAGCGCACCTTGTTTAATGAGCTATACTTATCAATCATCAAGAAACCATATTCATCCTTCCAACACGCAGCACAGGCTGTTCGAAATTTATCAAACTTCATTATAGATATGTTTCAAATTCAAGTCATCTTGCTTGAATAAGATGATTAAATTAGCATTGTCACGTATTAAGTGCTTTGGTATATGCGAATATGTTTGACAGAGATAGAAGCTGTCAATATCTTCGTGACGACCCATGCAAATATAGGATCGCACATTATCTTGCTTTTCACATGCTACATCATCGAAAATAAACACTGAATGTGATTTGGCTTCCTCTGGAGGTAGAACGTCGCAGTTGGTTGAGAATGTATAATACCCCAATCCTGATATGAGAGTCATCACTCGCTTCAAGTATTCATACTTTGGTTGATGTAAAGATTTTGAATATATGTAAATATTTTATATCTCAAACCATTGGGATGTTCCAGCAAACTTATCATAACATTAGTTTTTCCACAATTGGATAGTCCAACAATGATGCTTCTTATACTATTAGGCAATAGGGGGCCATGATTCTTTTTCACCTTCATAACAGCTACATCAGCATTTCGAACAGGAAAAGCTTGTTGTTGTTTAATGAACCGCATATTGAAGACTAACGGGATTCCTATAAATGCACCTGTATATATTACATTTCCACAGTATCATCGGAACCTTATAGATGCCAGATCACAAATAGAAACGCTTCAGTAAAGCTCTGAAAGGGCGCAGAGGACTATTAAATTCAATCATCAACAAATTACCTGTAGAATTACATCTACCGGGATACCAGTACTGTGGACCAGGAACAAAGTTACAACAAAGATTGGCGAGGGGAGATTCAGGCATTACTCCACTGGACGCAACCTGCAAGGAACATGGTATAGCATACTCACGACATAAAGATACAAGTGATCGACATATTGCTGATAAAATATTAGCTGAAAAAGCCTGGCAGCGTGCAAAATCTACGGATGCAAATTTGAGTGCACGTGCCAACGCTTGGCTTATAACAAACGCAATGAAGGCTAAAATTAAGCTAGGTATGGGTCTTAAGGCTAAAAATAAACGCCAACCCACATTCCGAGAAGCAGTACGAACTGCACGTAACATTTTAAAACTCAAAAAACCAAAAGACTTGATGGAAGCTACAAAAATAGCTCTTAGTGCAGCTAAAAATATTGTGAAAAGAAAGGAGAAATCAATTAAAACTCCACGAGTGATACCTGTACCAAAGGTTGGTGGGGCACTTCCGTTCCTCATCCCGTTGCTTGCTGGGCTTTCAGCATTGGGAGTACTATCGGGAGGTGCAGCAGGCATAGCCAAAGCAATAAATGACACCAGTGCGGCAAAGGCAAAATTGGAAGAAAGCAAACGTCATAACCAAGCAATGGAAACTATAGCGGTTGGAAAAGATGGAAACGGGCTGCTCCTGAAGCCGTACAGAAAAGGACTTGGACTCTATCTAGAACCTCAACTAAAAAACTATTAAATACGCTACCCAAAGGAGCGCTAAACGAGTTGGATCTTCACAAGTATACCACACACTTGCCTCACTTCAGAGGAGTATTTATGCGTGATAATCTACCTAAAAAACCATGGAAGCGAGAAAGCTGTATTGTTAACTTGGATATCTCAACTGGGGTAGGCACACACTGGGTAGCGTACTACCAGAAAGGTGATAACATCGAATACTTTGATAGCTTTGGCAATCTCCAACCGCCAAGGGAGCTCATAAACTACTTGGGTAGTAATATTACGTACAACTACAGTTCTTATCAGAACTATGATGCAGTAATTTGCGGTCGCTTATGTTTAGCGGTTTTATATAATTGTTATAGCCATTAATTATTATCTATAAATAAATGTATCTATATTGAAATTGTGACAGTTAATTATCAACCGCCATATCATTAACACTTACTCTCACGGGAAATTCACTGCTGAGTATTTTCCTCCGCTGGAGCTAACAACGGATTATGTTTGTGGATTAATTGATTTTCAAACATACATCTCTATACCAAATATTAATGTGAGCAATAATGTGGTTCATGTAAGGAATGAGGTTGTTGAGATACCTGTTGGATCCTATGAGATTGCTGATATAGCAAAATAAGGCAACTGAAGAAATACATTTAGAAAAACAGAGATCCATAGCTCCTATGGTAGGATTCAGTAAAAGAAACTTATCTCCTAATATATTGCATACATCAGAGTTGCCAGTCAACATCATTAAAGTAAATACTATACGCATCGAATGTAATATTATATTAGGATCATTCTTCAACAACACACAAGTACACACTCTCCACGAGTTTCACCGAACGTGGGGCCTGCGTATAAAATAGGGGAGGTACCCAAAAATGTAATCTATTTGCCTGTGAACACCAAACGTATAAGTTCTTTAACATTGAAGCTCCTTGACCAAGACGGTGACTTAATCAACTTCAGAGGAGAGACTATAACCATCAGGTTACATTTGAAGCCACAGCATGTTGATATACAATAATGATAAATACGAGTTCGGAGCAGACAATATCATTAGTCAGCGGACAACCTTGAAGCGGTCAAGACCTACATTAACACAATGAACAATGAATAAAGGAATACTAGATATTGCACCAGATGCTCGCTTTGATAACAGTGTTACTAAATTTGAAAATCACTCCTATTTACCATTTCTAACATCATTTAAAAACAGCGATGAAATCCGTATCTCTGTACAACATCAGGACTTGAATCTTCTACCCAGCAGGAGTTTTCTTTACATTGAGGGGTCGCTAACAAGGCTGGATGGAACCGTTTCAGCAACTAAAAAATTATCTAACAACGCTTTACCATTTCTTTTTGAGGAAATACGCTATGAATTGAATGCAGTGGGAATCGATCGTACAAAAACTCTTCGGGATTGCGACAACATTAAAAAACTACACATCGCTAAATGCAAATGTAAGCAGGATACTAGTCAACGGCAGCTGGTCAGCAGATTCATCCGTTATACCAGCCAGTGGACTGTTTAACTATTATGTACCTCTGAAATATTTATTGGGATTCGCTGAAGATTACAAGAAAATTCTGATAAATTCCAAACCTGAACTCTTAGTAATTCGGAGCAGGACAGTTGCTAATGCCATTATATCACCCACAGAAGGGGTGAAAAGTGAAATTACCAAACTTCAATGGAGCATTCCGCATGTTACAGTATCCGATGATGAAAAGCTGCAACTATTTAAAATTATCGGGAGAGGTCGCCCAATACAAATACCATTCCGCAGCTGGGACATATATGAGTTTCCAGTACTACCGGAATCCACGCATCAAACCTGGTCAGTTAAGACTTCCACTCAACTGGAGAAACCTCGATTTATCATCTTAGCATTACAAACGAATCGAAGGAACGATAAAACCAAAGATGCTAGCAAATTTGATAACTGCAAACTCACCGATGTTACAGTTCATTTGAACTCAGAATCATATCCCTATGATGATTTGAATTTACAATTTGATTTGAATAGATACGCATTTCTGTATGACATGTATATAAAGTTTACACAATCATACTATGGTCATCAGTATCAGCCGTTCCTCACATGGGAGAAGTTCAAAACCGATGCTCCGATTGCTGTTATTGATTGCACACATCAAAATGAAACAATAAAAACTGGACCTGTTGACATAAGGCTAGAATTCAAGACATCTGAAAATATACTGGTTAATACAACAGCATATTGCCTGCTTCTACACGATCGAATAGTGGAATATAGTCCGCTGACAAGTGAAGTTAGGAAGTTAAATTAAGAAGATGGCTGTCATCGTAGACGTCCAAGGATTCAAAATAAACCTCAATGAATTTATCACTAAAGATCTGGCAATTTTAAACAATGAAAGATGCAGCACTTTATATTTCAACCACCAGCAAAATAGAAACAAGTGAAATGGCTTCAACACAATTTTCATGGATTCCGCTGGGATGATGGCTACATACCGTATCACAAGCTGTACCCTATAGTTGAACCACTGCTTCGAAACAAAACCATATATGTAAATGGAGCTGAAAAAGTTCATTGAATGCAGAAGATAGTTGGAGGGGGTGAAATCATTATCACGGTCGAAGATGGATACAACTGTGGAAAACTAATAGAGATTAACACAAATGCACCATTTTGCCAAGTTCATATTGGACAATGTGATATAAGAAATACTTTTGTAATAAGAAATTTTATTGGAAATAAGAGCAAATGTTTTTAAAACATAAGACTTTTCAATACACATACCCCAGAACCCTCACTGACATCTTCTAGAATCTGTTCATGGTGATGTCATGTTGTGAAATTCGAAAGATGCTGATATCTACAACTTCCCTGCTAAGAAAACGTGCAGCATTTGAAAACAGCAAAACCATGATGACGGCATGCTGATATCCAGAACTCTCCCGCTAATAAAAGAAAACAGCAAAACCAAGGCATGCTGGTAGTTCCGGCTAACGCCGCTGGGGTACCTTACTCAAGAAATGGCGTTTGCGCCCAAACAAATGTCGCTAATATCTCGAAAACCAAATCCCGTAGAGGATTTCTGATGAAAATTTCGTTCCCCTCCCACCCCACACCGGCAAGAATCCATTTCCATGAGCAAAAATAACTTGAATTCTTAATACGCTAATATCTCGAAAACCAGAGCCCGTAGAGGATTTCTGACGAAAATTGCATGACCCCCCCCCCCCCTCCCTACCTTTACTATCACCTCATACCACCATCTACAATCCATTGGCATGAACAAAAATGTCCTAGCGTTAATTTTAATTATTAGTAATATTAGTTCAAAACCAAAAGCCTACATTTAGGCGCTAAAGAAAAATTAATTATTACTAATATAATTCAAAGCTAGGCGCACCACTTGGAAAGAACAAAAGCCTACATTTAGGCGCACCACACATAAAAAAAAACCGAAGCATGCTGCTACGTGAGGCCACAAAAACCGTGGCATGCTGCCACGTGTGGGCAAAAGTGAAGCAAAAAACTTCCCAAAACCGTAGCATGCTGCCACATGTGGGCAAAAGTGATGCAGAAAACTTCACATATCCAAGAGAACAGGACCACACATCCAAGAAAGCCGTAGTACCGGAGCATGCTGGTAGTACCGGTTAATCCAGCTAGAGTGCAGTCAAGGCTCAATGGTGCATCCAAGACATAAACCAGTACAGTCAAGACACACCAGAGCATACTGGTAGTATCGGCTAATGCCGCTAGGGTGAAGTTGCTGCATAGTTCTGAAAGTGATCTCGTATCCCCAAAACTCGAGATGAAAAACTTAATGTCAACCTAGAGGCTACGAGTCCGACATGAAAAATAAGCGAACTCCAGAGACAAAATCGAAATCCTATGCTATTTCCCTATGCTGGAGAGCGCTAAAAGTGGTCTCGTATCCCCAAAATCCAAGACACAAACCAATACAGCCAAGACACAAACCAATACAGTCAAGACACAAACCCACATTTAGTATGGAATCAAGCCACCTAGCGACGGTGGCGCCATCTGTGGCGAAATCCTGGAAGCTAAAACAGTGTCCCAGAACTCACATAGAACAACTACTAACGGCTCCAAGTCATTGGGGTCTGAAGATAGTGGCGTCAATGGACGAGAGTTGAGTACTGCTTCTGCTTGAATGATGATGGAGCTCAGGTCTTCATATTGTAGAAAACTTGTTCTTTCGTTACTCAAATCTGGTAATAGAAAAAGAGCGTTAGAGCTTTCTGTTGTACTGTCTTAGTGCTTCTTAAAGCGCTGTAAGACAGTGTGCTTGGCAGGTAGAGCTCTCTATTAAGATAGCCAGATTGCCAGAGCTATAAGGAGCTCAATTGGCAAAAATAAGCTAGAGCTGTAGAGCTCAACTACCTTGGGTTGCAGCCATATCGGAGCTAAGGGGGCTCACAGTTAGGATCTAAATTAAGAGATACGCGCCGCTAGAGTTCAAAATAAACTCTGATTTATTTAATATAATTACACTGAATTTATACACATTAAAAATTGCTGACATTGCTCGTTTCAACCATTCTGACCAATCACACACCTTCGGCCATTGCTATATTCAATATTGATCATCTTTGCTGTGCATGCAAATAATGCACAGCGGGCATTACCCAAAGTTTCAGCCAGGTAGAAGTAAACAATGAAAGCTACAATGTAATGCTTTTCATTGATCGTTTACTCTATCGTACCATATGCTGTTGGCTTTGCTTTTCCTATTGCAAAGCATAAGCATAGCGTAAAGCTTTGTCGTCGTGTATTCATTGATACATGAGTCTTATATGTGCATAATGCATTTCGCTTGTCCATAAACAGGTGTACATTACTTTTATTTTATTTTCACGTTTTGTATGGCACTCTGCATATACAAAAGAATGCTGTGAATCACCTTATGGGTGTTTTGCCTGATCAATGTCCTTTTTGTTTTATTCTTTCTGTATGTACACAAGAATGCAGTGGATCACCTTATGGGTGTTTTGTCTGATTAATTTAATTTAATTTAATTGGAAATGGTGTATGTATAATGATGCGCTCTACAATATGTTAGAGCTGCATTTGCAAGAACTCGTAGGAGATGGTACCCTTCACTGCAGCCTCCCAAAGGCCTCCAAAGTGAGGAGATCTTGGTGGAAAGGGTTTCCATTCGATGTGACCTTCCTGACAAAGGTGATGAATCATGGTTTGAACATGCTGAAATTGGAACATTTGTCGAAGTTCTCTGAGCTGTGAACTTGACCCTACGAAATTGGTGGAGTTGTCGCAGAATTTTTTTGAACATAATCACCGACGAGAAATAAAACGCTTCAGAGCAGTGATAAAGGCATCACTGGATAATTCGCTTACAAGCTCGTGGTCTGTTTCCTTCGTCGTAAAGCACACGAGTACAGCAACGTAGGCTTTAAGAAGTGTTGTTCCTCGAACTTTAAAATGGATCGAGAATGGACCGCAGAAGTCAATTCCGAGCGTTAAAAAGGCTCGTCCTGTTTAAACCCGCTCCCCCGGTTAGTCGCCCATAAGTTGATTTATACTCCTTGGTTTGCTCCGAAAGCATCTGATGCAGTGATGAACAGTGTATCGTGCTATGCTCTTTTCATCTATCGGCCAATATGTTTGTCTGCAAATATTTAATAAACTTTGAGGAGCAGCATGTAGATGTTTAACATGTAGGACTACTTGATGTTTTCCATAATATGGAATATGAGCATTTTTAAGTCTTCCTCCAAATCTTATGATACCAGTGGTATGGAAGAATGGAGATAAGCTTCGCAGCTTGCTAGATTTGTCTACTTCATCCTGTTTCGACAAGGCCTTGAATTCTGCCGGAAAGGAAATTCGTTGAACATTTTTTATTATTCCGTTGCAGCCATCTCATGGGAAGTTAATTTACCATACACTCCTGAAGATTTCAATAAGCCCGAGTTATTAAGAAATCTAAAGCAATAAGCAAATATTCTTTGCAATTTGAGGAAAGAATTGATGTATTTAATAGATTCTATAAGATCTTCTGAAGAGTGTGTCCTTTTTTCAGGAACATTTTCACTTAGATTGTGTGAGCTATCAGGCCAATCTCTTTCTTGTAGAAGTAGGAAGAGACGAGTTATATAAAGCTTTTGAAAACACTCCACTAGAGGGTAAAATAGCGGTATTTTCATTTGTTGATAAGTGATTCCACCGCTCAATTTTTGTTAAATCTTCGATCCTTGCAACACGGTTAGAGATGAATGTGCTCCAAGTATACGATGGAGAGTTAAGCCACGACAGTACTATTGATGAGTCCGTATAGTAAAATATTTGATTAACATGGAGTTGTAGATCCTTTAATAATCGATGTACTAGTTTCGCCAGCAATAGAGCCCCACATAACTCCAGACGTGGTAACGTAGTGTTTTTCATTGGGGTAACTCGTGATTTGGAACAAATCAGCTGAACAGTGATTTGTCTGAAGGAATCACTAGAACGAATGTAGCAGCAGGCTCCATATACTGCCTCGTTGCTATCTGCAAATCCATGCAGTTGGAGATTACTGCCTTGAATTCCCGGTGTGAAATATCGCGGGATTTTTATTAAATTGAGATCATTTAACTGTTCTCTATAGGACTGCCACTTTGTACTATATTCTACTGGAAGAGTTTTGTCCCAGGATAATTTTAACTTCCATAATTGTTGTAGGAATATCTTGCCTAGAACGATCACTGGTCCAACAAATCTTAAGGGATCAAAAATACGAGCAAGATCTTAGAGGATAACACGCTTCGTTATGTTAGAGGCGCTAATAGTTGTGGGTGCTATGTTAAACTGACAAACGTCTTCTTTAGGTTGCCATATTAAACCACGGGTTTTAACAACGTTGTCATCATTAATTTGAAAAAAAATGCTCCCGATAGGCTTCTGGTATGCCTTGTAGTAATGAGGGATGGTTCACACAAAACTTACGCAACTTAAAATGACCCTTTTTCAGAACAGTAATGAGATCTCCTTGAATTTTCCTTGCTTGAGATAAGGAAACGGAGCCAGTCATGCAATCATCTACATAAAATGAGTTCTGAATGACTTTGTACGCTTGGGGGTAGCAATTGTGTTCATCCTTTGCTAATATATTTAAGCAGCGTGTGGCCAAATATGGAGCAGTGCAGATGACTTGCCATTCGTAACCATATTCAACTAATACGTTTCAAGAATTTTCGACGAGTCGCTTCGCCACACTACGAGCTGGTATGTCCGATCGACCGAATCAATCTAAATTTGCGTATACGTTTTGCTAACATCGGCGGTGAAAACAAAGTGATACGTCCTGAATCTTGTTACTATAGCTAAAAGATCAGGTTGAACTACTGGACCGATCATGGGCATATGATATAGTAATGATCCAGAACTGGACTTCGCAGAAGCATCAAAAACTACACGAAGTTAAGTTGTTGAGCTGTCTATTTTGTGCACACAATGGTGTGGTAGGAAATAGTTGGATATTGGTATGCCATCTGAAGAAATTTTCTCCATGTGGTTGACATACTCATATTCATTCAGAAATTGTGTGTAAGCGTCTTGAAGCTTAATATCGCGAGATAGCTTCCTCTCATGCACTGACGTAACTAGGTAGGGGCAGGGTGAGCCCGGCACCCCCAGAATGCCGCCTGGACACCCCTCCCCGGAAATTATGAAAATTCTTCGATTGCTCCGATTCCACTGAATTTTATATGATCCGCAGGAGAAATCATGCGGAGCTATTTTTACGGTTTGTGCGGAAATTGTAATTGGTAACTTTGGATATCAATGAAATTTTGAAAATTTCATAAAACTTTGTTTAATTTGCCGGAAAAAAGCCTTTTTTAAGTTCTTTCGATTCTAATCCCAACGGATTCAGTAATAAGATAATCAGCTTTATATGGAAGAAATGACTGCCAATTAGAAACTTCAATACATTATGGAATAAAACTATATTAGCACTCTAGACAATAAATAATTCGGGAAACCGAGAAATTCACAGAAAATTCACGAGTCTCGAAAAGCAGAGGGCAACCGGAAGAGCAAAAGACTTTCTGATAAAGTCCAGTAAGTATTTAGTAGACTTTCCATCAGATACAAGGCCAAGGCCATCCGAATATTGGAAGATACATATTTTCAACCAAGTTGTTAAGTTCAGAATTAAATTTATAGCTTTTAGTTTCATTATTGGATGAAAATATTTTTATATAGAGTCAACAGTACTAGAGTAGACTGTAGAGACAATAGTTCAAATAATTGTAAACCTGACTGTAAGCCGAAGTTGCATTCTGTTTTTTATTTGATTGTTGTCAGAACAGGATTTTTGTTTTTCACAGTGGTCGATGTTGTAGCTGCTAGGCAACCGTACCGCCCTTTTGTTTAAATAGTTTTTCACTGACTGTCAGAGAAACCCTTGTATTGGAATAGGGAAATAAATTGTATCTCGAAAGTTGTCGAGCGTTTTATTTGAATTCGCCGAATTAATTGCAAGAAGACTTGCAATAAAACATTGGTCCTTCGAGCTGGATTTGTGGAATAATATTATTGGAGACAACTTGGATCAAGAGACCGCCTTTCTCGTGGAGATTTTCGTTTCTCATAATCATCACAACAGTGAGTATCCAGAGTTTAATTCCTGCAATCTTTCGAGAAAGAAGATTGGAATTTTGGTTATCTGATTGTACCTGGAATCGAATTGTCAGATTCTTGGAATCACGTGCATACATCAGTATATCGGTCGGGTAAGCACCTCTTGAGTAGATAAGCTATGTTCATTCTGCGACACCCTTTTAGCTTCCAGGATTTCGCCACAGATGGCGCCACCGTCGCTAGGAGGTTAGAGTCCGTGCTAAATGTAGGTTTGTGCCTTGGTTGTATTGGTGTGTGTCTTGGATACACCATTGCGCCTTGGATGCACCATTGTGTCTTGGGTGCACCATTGAGTCTCGACTAGCGGGATTAATCGGTACTACCGGGATGTATCATTTTATTTTGACTGCACCCTAGCGGTATTAGCCAGTACTACCAGCATGCTCCCGTACTACGGTTTTCTTAAATAGATATGTGTTGCGCCTAAATGTAGGCTTTTGGTTTCATTGAGTCTCGACTGCACCCTAGCGGGATTAATCGGTACTACCGGGATGTATCATTTGATCTTGACTGCAACCTTGGTTTGTGCCTTGGATACACTGTTACGGGTTTCTTTTACTGTCCGTAACTTGGACTGGGAGTGCTTTCCTTAGAGGAGAAGGTCACCAACCCAGTTGAATTTTACTGTTATTTAAACACGCACTTATTTATATTAACTTTTCTTTATTTCTTTATTGAAATTTAATTCCGTACAATTTTGGCTTTAACTTAACAGCTTCTAGCTCTTGTATTTTTATTAGAATAGGTTGCCTTACCTCTGGTGGAGGGTCAACCTTATTCTTGATTTTCAAAAACTGACTGCCTAGTACCCTCGAAGTATCGGCTTTTTATTTAGGAAATCTTTGTTCGATTTCCTATTAACTCAGCAAAAATAAATATGATTTCATAGTGGGTATGTGGGAATGGTTAGAATTGAATATCGGGAACGCCTTCCCGATATATCAGTAATAACCAATATTGCCTATATAAGCGATATTAACAGAGCATTTCCCCTGCGTTCAAGAAATTCTTTTCTGTCATTGGTTCACTTCCAAATATATAGGAAATAATTTAAACAGAAAGAAGTTGACTTCTAAGTATATAGGAAATAATGCAACCCGAAAGAAGAAAAAAGTAAGACAAAAAAACAATGTGCATTACTCAATAAGTGGGTCAGCCGCTATGCACTTTACACATGGGCTTTCCCAATTATGTACAAGTAAACGAACTGCAAGTAAACAAACAGCATGTACTGACAGTGGGATAGGTCAGGGCTAACCCAGTGTCGGTGCAATGCTTAAAATCGGTCTCTTGCTGTGACGTTTGGATTTTTTTTGTTCTTGGTGCGGTGTATTGCCGCAAAAATGTTGAGACTGCAATAATTTATATTAATTGCCGGCTAGCTGGGAAAAGGCAACAGAGAAAGTTGTTTAAAATTACAATTAGCTAGCCGTATGGGAATGAAAATTGAGATGCATGTGTTTTTGGGTTTTGGCGTGAAGTGAAAGCGTGAAATTGATATTTATTTTGGGATGCGTTTTGCATAAACGCATTGGGTGTGTGTGTATTATTATGCCTGCATGCACATTTAATTGAATAATGTTATGCATGCTAATTAGAATGTTGTGCATGATATTAGATAGATAAATGGGTAATGAATGGCGCTTCATTACACCATCCCCCTTAGAAAAAGAAAGTTCCGGTAATGGAGTGAATGGAACTTTCTGCAAAAGTGAATAAAAATTTTTGTTTTTAGCCGATGATTCGGGGTTCTTTACATTTTTTGATTATTAATATTACTATACGGAGAAGACGAAAATATACAAAAGTTTATCTTATAGCCTTAAGATTTCTAGGTTAGCTTACATTATTTGTTTAAAGAGAAAAAATTATTCTATTATTCTAATATTTATGAAAATTCCTAGAATGGATTGCATGTAAAAATTTCGCCTATTTCTAGATTAATACGTATAGAGTATATAGTATATGTATATAAAAAAATATTATTACCCTTATTCCTAGAGTAGTACATGTAGAGTATATAATATATGTATATAAAAATATTACGCTTATTCCTAGATTCGTACATATAGAGTGTATATAGAAATATAAAAAATTTGTGTAGGATATTTTCATAAGCTTATATAGAAATTGTCGTACATATGGTGTAGCAAGCTTTAAAAAGGTTCTGCATACTTGCATAATTTTAGGTTGATATCGAGCTTTTATCATTACTTATTTTTTAAATACTACGTGGGTGACTTCGATTATATGTATTTTATTAACATATTTTTTTTTGCGTAGTAAAAAAATCTTTCTCTTTCTCTCCTTTTTTTTATAATTTAATTTTGTTTATGCTTAGCGACGTGTAAGTGGTTTTGCTTTGAAAGGATTTCAATGGTTATGGTAACATCGTCAATTGGTAAGATGGTTTTGGGTTTTCGTTTTCTTGGATTTGTTGTGGTTGTGGGCTTTTATCAGCGCTGAGCTTTTTGGTTTTAATCTTTTTACATATTTGGATAATAATAACCATCAGAATTACCGCAAATAGAACATAAGAAATGACATAATGATGAATGTTGTGTGTATTCAATGTGGGGAAACTTATATTTTCGCTTTGCTTAAGCCGACCTAGAGCTCTGCTTATTGCCTCTAGTTCTTCGTTGTCATGGAATTTTATTACATGCACCTGGGCATTAGTGGAATTAATTTCTTCGGGAAGGGGTAGGCTGGAGGTTAAATTTAGCGATGGGAGATAGTGGTTACTAAGCTCCGACGTTTTGGTATTATGTGCTTGGATAATTAGATCTTGGGTACGGAGATGACATCCCGTGGAGAGATTAACAATTCCTGTGTTTTCCAAGCTATATGTAGTAATATTATTTCCGCAAATGACATCGACCACTGTGATTTTTCGTATAGAAAAGAGCCACTTGTTCGGTTGAGATAGTTGTATCCAAAAATCCATTTGAGGAACGGCTTTGATATTACAAGAAGATGGTATTTCATGGCTGTGTTTGAGGAGTTGTACTTCGCATTGGTTATTTGTAGACTGGGTGTTAAATATGGGGTGTATAATACGGCACAAGAAATGAACTTGATCTTGCGTTTGACAGTTCTGTAACTCAAATTTGTTTACGGTGTAATAGTGTTCTCTATTATAATCGATTACTAAATATTCGAGTGAAGGTTTTATAAAAATGAACTTGTCTAGATGATTTGTCGGCAAGGGATGTATTTTCAGAAGCTGGTATTCATCTTTGAATGGGAGAGGGAGCTTGAGGTGAAAAATTATTCTATTGTCGAGAATTGTACTTCTCACGTTACCAATTTGATAGAGTTGTAGAAGGTTATTCTCGTTCTTGTCTATCGGTAAAGTGAGCGTATTGGGTAGTTCTTTTTGGATGTTTTCTAGGATATGTTTCATTTGAGATGGGGTCATTATTGCTGGATGTGGTTTACCATGTCTAACATCTGTTATCAGATCTAGTAAGAGGTTTTGGGTGGTCTGATATCGTACCATCATTAGTGCCGTTAGAGAGACCATCGTCTCAAGTTCAGTGGTAAAACTCTTCGATAGTTCATCAGTTTGTACGCGATTGGCTAGGTTACTCAAGGCTTTAAGCTTTTTCTCTACGTGTAGGAATTGTTCTTTTATTGTCATGCGTGTTTTATTGAATACATTAACTGTAGAATCGACGATGACGGTTTGATTCTTGATTAATTGCAATAGATAGTCTTGGTTGTTTTTTAATTTATCTATATGTGAGTTAAAAGTCTTAGCGTCATCCGCATCGAGAGTGCCAAAAAGGGTCTTGCTTAGGGTTCCTACTGCATTAATTAATCCTCTTTTAAATCGAGTAGTTTCAGACTTTAACAGGAATGAATTTTGTTTCAGGATTCCGATTATAGTGTATAATTGGTGTGTTATGTCTTTGCATAAGAGTGCCTTATTGTGGTAGTTTTCTATGTAATTACACAACCTATTTGTTTGTTCCGTATGATTACACAATTTCTCAAGTTCAAAATTGAATTCCTCTAAGCCATAATATGTTATTACTTGCCACTCGTTGCTGTAGAGACTTACTCTTCCTACTTCTTCGAAGTAGATTCCTGGGTTGTTCTTCAGGATCGTTACTTGCAATGGTTCGTTTTGTATCATTGCGTCTGCACTGTGGGCTAGGAGGATGAAGGCGAAAATCCATAATATCCCTAGGTATAGATAAAAGAATTATTTTCCTATTCGATGAATAACTTAAGATTATTGTTGTGTACTGTTCTATTTTTGTTCCCTATTTTAATAGTAGTATTTTCCGTAGAATTAATAGTTACTATATCATAGGGTCCTGTCCACAACGGGGATAATTTGTTTTTTCTTGTGTGGTTCTTTAAAAGGACCTTATCTCCTAAATTAAAGGTACTCGCTTTCGAGTTTTTGTCATAGAATTGCTTTGATTTTTTTTTTTTTTAGAATTGATTCTCTAGCTATCTGGTGGCTATGTTGCAATCTCGCTTTTAGCTCGTTGCTGTAATTATCGTAATTGTAATTTACCGTTGGGTTTGCTTTAATTATAGCTGGGATACTGGGTGAAAAACCGTATATCAATTCGTATGGAGTGTAATTGGTACTGGCGTGTGTACTCGTATTATACGTAAACATAGCATACGGTATCCAAGTATCCCATGTTTGCGGGTCTCGGTTCACATAATGCCGTAAATATTCCGCTAGGGTTCTATGACTCCTTTCTAGAGCTCCATTGGTCTGCGGATGATGTGGGGTTGTTTGCAATTTCTTGATTTTTAATAGTTTACACATTTGTGTAAACATTTCACTCAGAAAGTTAGAACCCTGGTCTGTCAGTATTGATTCCGGTATACCGTGCCTACAGACTATATTTAGTACAAAAGCTTCAGCAATGCTGCGGGCTTCTGCATTTTGTAGGGGTATAGCCTCAGTGTATTTCGTGAGGTCGTCCTGGAACTTGTTACCATTGTGGCTTATTGGCAAGGGTCCGACTATATCTAATGCTACTCTCTCGAATGGCCTAGTACTAGTCGAGGTAATTTTCATAGGCACTCGAGGGTTTCTAACAAGTTTATTCATCTGACAAGATTGGCATTTCTTTACAAAGTTCTCCACATCTTTGCTCAATCCGGGCCAATTATATGCGGTTTGTATTCTTTTAACAGTCCGAGTTATACCTTGGTGCCCACCTAACGGTGTTTTGTGAAAAGCTTCCATTATGTGTTCTTGTTCCTTTTGATCAGATACTATTAACACTTGGGGTGTATAAATTTTTATTCCGCTACTTATGTTTTTTAGAGAGAACGTTATCATATTTCTCAATTCTGCGTGAGCTACTATGTCCAATTTGGGGATAGATATGTGGATTTCTGCTAGACCTTTTTCTTTTCCATAATCTTTTATTTTTACTAGTATATGTAATACTTGTTTGTAATCGCTTTCTGTTTTCATTGGTAAGGGTGTTCTAGCAATTATGTATGTTTGTTTGGCATTTACGTATTCGTATAACTGTGTATTTTGCAAGGCATCATCTAAGGTTGGAATCAGTTCTTTCATGTATGCTCCAGTAAGATCTTCCGTTTTAGGTAATATGAAAAATTTATATGGTATTTTTTTTTTGCTTAATATATGCCCTTTGATTTCAGAATAATTATTCATATGAGGAGATGAGATGTATTCATTATATATTTTATCCAAATCTAGTGTATCATGATTTAGACTAGGGGATTTTGCTCTACTACGAGTACCTTGATAGATTTTTTTACTGAGATTTCAGGTTCTTCTGTTTTAAATCGGCTCAAAGCATCAGCATTTGCATTTAATTTACCTGGTTTATGTATTGTAGTATAATCATATTCCTCTAGCTTTATTCGCCATCTCATAAGACGGGAGGTTGAGTCTTTCAAACTCATAAGCCACACGAGGGGCTTGTGATCAGTGACTATATTGAACTTCTTTCCGTAAATATATGGACGAAATTGTTCCACAGCATAAACTATGGCTAGGAGTTCTTTCTCAATTGTGGAGTATCTTTCTTCTGCAGGATTTAATGTTCGACTGGCGAAACAAATGGGATTATCTTTTCCTATTTCTCCTTGGGATAAGACAGCTCCTAGTGCAATGTCACTTGCATCAGTAGTGACGTTAAATTCTCTATCGAATTCTGGATAGGCCAGAATTGGTGCGCTGATAAGCTTTTGCTTTAGGGTTTTAAATGATTCGTCACAAAATGTATCCCACACAAATGCAGTATCCTTTTTTAGGAGATTAGTTAAGGGCTTAGCTAGTTTGGAGAAATTGGGAATAAAACGTCTGTAGTATCCCACGAATCCCAAAAAGGCTTTGATGTCTTTGGATTTTCTTGGAGTTGGGTATGTTTTTACCGCACAAATTTTACTTGGGTCAGGCTGAACTCCATTTTATCCAACCACATGCCCTAGATAAACGATTTCTTTCCGAAGGAAGTGGCATTTGTCTGGCTGCAATTTCAGTTGATGTGTTCTCAATCGATTAAATACCTCTACAAGTTTGGTGTTATGGTCTAGTAAATTATATCCATAAATCACGATATCATCCAGGTAGACAAAACAGCGAATACCTTGAAGTCCCGTTAGGGCGGTATTCATCAACCGCTGAAAGGTATCTGGTGCTCCTTTCAGTCCAAATGGCATTCTATTATAGTGGTAATGTCCAAATGGAGTGCTGAACGCTGTTTTTTCATTGTCCTCCTGTGACATCGGGATTTGGTGGAATCCATTGGCCAAGTCCAAGGTTGTGAAGTATTTCGATCGACCTAACTGATCCAAGATGTCAGTTATATTCGGTAATAGGTAAGCGTCCCCAAGAGTGACCTCATTTAAGCGTCTGAAATCCACTACGACTCGCCAACGTTTTTGTCCTGTTTCATCTGGCTTCTTAGGTACCAGTAACAAGGGAGAGTTCCATGGACTCTTACTAGGACTTATGATATTCTGGGCTATCATTTCTTTAATCTGCCTATTAATCTCAGTTCGTTGGGATTCCGGTAGTCGATATGGTTTGACATAAATGGGTGTCGTATCCGTCTTAACTGGAACGAGTGAGCCGTAGCTTCTGTGTGTGTTAACTAACACATCTCTTTCTAGATAGAATAGGTCGTTGAATTCTCTACAGATATTTATCAGCGATGATTTCTCTTCCTGATTACAGTGCTCTAATTTTAAGGCGTTTTCTAATATTTTAAGCCGGTTTTCTATTGGATCAGATTTATAATTGGGCTGAATCACTTCATAGTTCCTTAAATAATCCCAAGTAGGCTGTATGTCATTAATGGAAATTTCGACATTATTCTCATTGGCATTCATCATTAATACCTGTACCATATTATTGCTTGCTCGTGACAAGGTATTCCCTATATAAATGCCTGGCCTTACTTCATTGTGGCTTAGCAATATTTCGCCCTCTTTTCCTTGCGATGGAAGTGAGACGATTACTTCTGAGCGTGCAGGTAGTACAACTTTATTTGCTTTTATTTCAGTTTTATTAAGTTTTTCTCCAGTTATATCTTTATCGCTCGGCTTGGATATCGTAAGGGATTTTCTATCCTTGATTGCATTTGGTTGACTAGCTTTATTAGTTGTACACAGATCACAGTCGTAGCGTCGTGAATCTGTATCAACTTTTCGATTTTTACTAGTAGTAGTAGCTGTATACAGATCACAGTCATAGCGTCGTGAATCTGTATCAGCCTTTTGTTTTAATGAACTTGATGGCTTTTTTAGCATTAACATCATTAAATAATAGAGAATTTGAAGGAAAGTTACTATTATATTTGGGTTATTAGTTTGCCCATTACTTATTATTGCTGATTTCTTTATTTCGGGATTTATTTTTACCATGTTCTTCTCGACATATATTTTATCAATTTTGCTTTCTTTTTCTGTCGAAAGTATTTTATTCAGGGAACTTTTATGCTCCTGACTTGAGTGTGCGTTCAATATTAAAATGTTTCTTGAATAATCTATAATACACCTGTATTTAGATAAAAAGTCATTTCCGATAATACAGTGCTAGCTACGAGTGCTAACTAGGCTTATTTGTGGGCTTGGTGGACAACGGCCTGAGTATTCTCCTCGCGGGAAGTTTCGCCGTCTGAATACACCCGCGTGTACTCGTTTCCCAAGGAAACGGTTTCTGGAGTTGTCCATCGTACGTGTTTCATGTGACGAGGTTGAGATCTGTCACTATTTTCAATGTTGGGGTAACTCTGCTGCTGGTATGATCTTGAATGAGTTCCAAATTGAGTATGTCGATTTGGATACTGTATGCGGCGCTCGTCGAATTGTCTTTGTCTGCAGTCTCGAGCGTTGTGGTTTGGCTTACGGCAGTAATCGCTCGTAATCCTATTTATTTCCCGTTTAATATTCGGGTAAGAATGCATTAAAGGTAACTGTTTCCTTTTGAAGCAGTTCTCTCTAGTATGGCCTCTTTTAGCACAGAACTCGCACACTGGTACATTTAATGTGATTCTCTGGCTGCTAGGTTGCGACTCCTCAATGCGTTGAGCATGTTCGGAAGCGAAGGTTATTAGCTTCCTTAGTGAGGTTTCCGATCGTGCTTTTACGATAATTTTTAGCTGCTCACTTTTGAGGCCATCTTCAAATGCTCTAATGGCATTTTTCTCATTCTCAGCAATGAGGTATGCCCGCGCTGAAAGTTCAGTGGCTTCATTAACAGTGGCGCTGTTCAAATCAGCTAGCTGTTTTGTAATACGCGAAGCAAAATCATAAATATTTTCTCGGGGAGATTGCTTAAGCCGCAATAGTTCTCCTTGTATCGCTACAAGTGGTCTATGCTCCTGAAACTGGTTGACAAATTCGGTTTTCAAATCTTCCCAGTTTGAGACCTCTTTATACTTAAATATGTCGTAAGCTGGACCAGTTAGTTTGGTTTTGAGGATGCTGAGAAGTATTTTCTTGTCGGCATCGCTCTTAGAAGTTAAAAATAACATGTCGCAACACGCAAGATATCGATGCAGATCACCTGAGTTTCCATCAAACTCTGGGATCATATTTCGTGCATCAGTTAGTGTTATTCTGAGGTCAGATGACCCTGAAATGGAACCCGTGGGTGGAGGTGTAGGAGGCGGAGTCATCCTGGCTCGGTTTGTGGCACGCAAATACCGGGAAGCTCGAGTGAGTCGGGCAGCCGTATATCTGTGGCTGTTACCAGCTCGGGCTGAATAATCACGAAAACGTGTAGTGACTATTTTGTTGAAGAATATACAGAATACACAGGGAGAAGGAAGAAAAACCGAAGAGGCCCAGAGAATTTGGCTCTTAGCACAAGAGGGGAATTCGATAGGAATTATTAGAATATTAGAACAAAATTTGTTTGACCAAGTAACTAAACGGGAGTCATGTGGATATTGTGAGATAAAGAAGAGAGAGGAACTTCACAAAACCAATTACTTTTAAGAAGAAAGATTTTCAACCCTGGCACATATTTCAGTTGTCAACAAAAATTTCACTTTTTGCATAAAAAGATTTAAAAATTGCACTTTTCAACTAAATTTTTCGTTTTTTTTTCACTTTGGCATAGAGAGAATTCACTTTTCAATAATTTGCGTTTTAAATATAATTAGAAATTTTTCTCAAAAAAATTATTTTCACCTTTTTTAATTTGCATTTTTACATATGTGTATGTAAATTTGTGTTTTTGTTTTTTTTGTAGTTATATATATAATATAATATAGATAATGTAATATACTTAATAAAATATTATTCAGAAAAACTTGGCTTACTTCCGAAGGCTTTTGATGCGTTGGAGTCTAGAGATGATCTTCTGATATTCTTCGAAATCCATAGTATCTTCGTCCGATTCAGCTGGTCTTTCATATTCCATGATTTGTTCCTGGATTGTGTTGGATACGTTTTCCCTTCTGGGGCCCATTTTTTCCATTGTTGGTTGTAATTACTGTAATATTGTTTATTTCACAATCCCTGAGCGCCTGGCTGGGAACGGGTTGTGTAGACACAACGTTGGGTAAACCTTTAGCGCCTGGCTTAGGTTACCTTTTGCACAGGTAGCTACTGGATATTGATATTATGATATCGATCCGTAACGCTGCCACCAATTTTTTGTTACGGGTTTCTTTTACTGTCCGTAACTTGGACTGGGAGTGCTTTCCTTAGAGGAGAAGGTCACCAACCCAATTGAATTTTACTGTTATTTAAACACGCACTTATTTATATTAACTTTTCTTTATTTCTTTATTGAAATTTAATTCCGTACAATTTTGGCTTTAACTTATCAGCTTCTAGCTCTTGTATTTTTATTAGAATAGGTTGCCTTACCTCTGGTGGGGGGTCAACCTTATTCTTGATTTTCAAAAACTGACTGCCTAGTACCCTCGAAGTATCGGCTTTTTATTTAGGAAATCTTCGTTCGATTTCCTATTAACTCAGCAAAAATAAATATGATTTCATAGTGGGTATGTGGGAATGGTTAGAATTGAATATCGGGAACGCCTTCCCGATATATCAGTAATAACCAATATTGCCTATATAAGCGATATTAACAGAGCATTTCCCCTGCGTTCAAGAAATTCTTTTCTGTCATTGGTTCACTTCCAAATATATAGGAAATAATTTAAACAGAAAGAAGTTGACTTCTAAGTATATAGGAAATAATGCAACCCGAAAGAAGAAAAAAGTAAGACAAAAAAACAATGTGCATTACTCAATAAGTGGGTCAGCCGCTATGCACTTTACACATGGGCTTTCCCAATTATGTACAAGTAAACGAACTGCAAGTAAACAAACAGCATGTACTGACAGTGGGATAGGTCAGGGCTAACCCAGTGTCGGTGCAATGCTTAAAATCGGTCTCATGCTGTGACGTTTGGAATTTTTTTGTTCTGGGTGCGGTGTATTGCCGCAAAAATGTTGAGACTGCAATAATTTATATTAATTGTCGGCTACCTGGGAAAAGGCAACAGAGAAAGTTGTTTAAAATTAGAATTAGCTAGCCGTATGGGAATGAAAATTGAGATGCATGTGTTTTTAGGTTTTGGCGTGAAGTGAAAGCGTGAAATTGATATTTATTTTGGGATGCGTTTTGCATAAACGCATTGGGTGTGTGTATTATTATGCCTGCATGCACATTTAATTGAATAATGTTATGCATGCTAATTAGAATGTTGTGCATGATATTAGATAGATAAAGGGGTAATGAATGGCGCTTCATTACAACACCATTGTGCCTTGGATGCACCACTGTGTCTTGGGTGCACCATTGAGTCTTGGATGTTGGGGATACGAGATCACTTTGGGGATACGAGATCACTTCAGCACTCTCCAGCATAGGGAAATAGCATAGGATTTCGATTTTGTTGCTGGAGTTCGCTTATTTTTCATCTCGAATTTTGGGGATACGAGACCACTTTTAGCACTCTCCAGCATAGGGAATTAACATAGGATTTCGATTTTGTTTCTGGAGTTCGTTTATTTTTCATCTCGGACTCGTAGCCTCTAAGTTGACATTAAGTTTTTCATCTCGAGTTGTGGGATACGAGATCACTTTGGGGATACGAGATCACTTTCAGCACTCTCCAGCATAGGGAAATAGCATAGGATTTCGATTTTGTTGTTGGAGTTCGCCTATCTTTCATCTCGAATTTTTGGAAAACGAGATCATTTTGGGGATACGAGACCACTTTTAGCACTCTCCAGCATAGGGAATTAACATAGGATTTCGATTTTGTTTCTGAATTTTGGGGATACGAGATCACTTTGGGGATATGAGATCACTTTCAGCACTCTCCAGCATAGGGAAATAGCCTAGGATTTCGATTTTGTTGCTGGAGTTCGCTTATTTTTCATCTCGAATTTTGGGGATACGAGATCATTTTGGGGATACGAGATCACTTTCAGCACTCTCCAGCATAGGGAAATAGCATAGGATTTCGATCTTGTTGCTGAAGTTCGCTTATTTTTCATCTCGCACTCGTAGCCTCTAAGTTGACATTAAGTTATTCATCTCGAGTTTTGGGGATACGAGATCACTCTTAGTACTCTCCAGCATAGGAAAATAGCATAGGTCTTTGATTTTGTTTCTGGAGCTCGCTTATTTTTCATCTCTGAGATCGTAGCTATAAATATTTGTGAAGTGGTGGGAATCTGTATTGGTGGAGGTTGCTGGTTAAGTTTTATCTGGTCTTGGAGGCTACAATTTGACCTTGAGGTGCCCCCTCCTGTGTCTGGGTGCTGGGGGTTGGTTGAGAGCTTTAGTGGCAATATGTAATACTATGACTAGGACTGCCTGAGGTGTCTTGGACTGGGCTATGTTACCTGTACCAAGGCTTGGGTAGAATGTGTATTAAGTAATGATGTGAAATACCCTAACCGAATTTATATCGGGGCTGTATACTTGTCAGCTTGAGTTTGGTTTTAGCTGTTTACTTTAGTATGAGTGCCTGTGGTATGTTGGGCTGGGCTACTTGGTGGCTGAGGAAACGTTATCTAAGGCGTGGGTGGATGTGTGCAGCTGTGTATTTATGCAGATAATAAATGTGAAATTCCCTTAGAAAATTAGTGTAATAAGTATTAATACTAATTCATATTTTTGTTCATGTCAATAGCATTAGTACTAGGGGTAAAATTTTCATCAGAAATCCTCTACGCGAGATATGAGCGATCTTACCTTCTCAGGTGTAATTAATATTAGTAGCTAAAAAACAAAAAACAACAACAACAACTGTAATCGAAGTTGTGGATTAAAGATTTGATGATCTTAATCTGTAGGTGTCTTTTATAAACATTGCGCCATGTGATGATATATCTAAAAATAGATCAGGCAAAGGTGATTGGAGCGAATGTTGGTAGATATGTTCACTTAGATAAGTAATGGAAATTAGTAAATGCCTAATTTTGCACTTCAGGTGAAATGCTTCTAATTTGATTCCTTGCATAAACAATTTCGTACAGTCCAGTAAAGTAAACCAATTCGCGCTCGAATAATGTAAACAAATTCGCACAGCAGCCGAGTAAAGTAAACAAATTGAGCGATTTATATTGTTTAATGCAAGACTCCCAATTACTTTAGCTGAAAACAACAACTGATATTAATCTGTAGGATATGATGTCTTGGATGAGTAGTGGAAGTTATAATTGAAAATTTCTTTTGCTGAAAAAAAAAACAACAACAACAACTATAACGTTAGTTGTGGTCTGTAGGTGTCTTTTATATGATCATGTTATATGATATTCGATGTGTAAAAATAAATGACGGCTGCTTGGGATGGTACGACACATGAAATCATTAGAAGTAATGGAAATTAAAGCATTAGAAAAGGTGGCCAGGTGGCTGGTAATTTGATATCTTGCGTAAACAAATACGTCCGAGTAAAGCAGACAAATTGAGCGATTAATGTCGTTTTTGTATCTAGGAGTTTGTATTGAAAAGTCTTACATTTTATGACGAATTGTTTTGTATTATCAATAAAATTTCTCAATCAGTCACGCTGTTATGAGATTTGATTGACCCCGATGTCATAGTTCACATGAAGCTGATAAGAATATGATAATTTTATCTTCATACTATTGAAGTGATCACATTATTTTCTTACCATTAGGTTGAGAGTGGGTTTAATTAAATGTTTTGATGAAAGAAGGTGGTGTTAGGATATCAATGTAGTATGATATCTTGTCTTAGATGAGTAATGGAAGTTGCTTGGGAGCTGTGATCACAGTCGAATAATGTAAACAATTTCGCACAGCAGCCGAGTAAAGTAAACAAATTGAGTGATTTATGTTTTTTAATGTAAGATTCCTAATTTCTTTAGCTGAAAACAACAACAACAACAACTGATATTAATCTATAGGATATGATGTCTTAGATGAGTAGTGGAACTTATAATTGAAAAATTTCTTTAGCTGAAAAAAAAAGCAACAACAACAACTATAACGTAAGTTGTGGATTAAAAATCTTTTATAAACAAGAGTGATCATGCTATGATATTCGATATCTAAAAATAGATCACGGCTGCTTGACATGTTAAGAAACATGAAGTAATGGAAATTAAAGTCTTATCAGAAAATTTTCGATGTAGGGATGTGTGTATTGCAAAGTCTTAGGTGTTATGAAAAAATTGTTTTTTTATTTTCAATAAAATTTCTTTTTGGGTGGGTTAAATTTAAAACTTTGATGACCTATGATATCAATGTGAGGTGATACTAATATAGTATGATATGTTTTCTTAGATGAGTAGTGAAAGTTGTATGGGTACAGTAAAAGACTTCTCATCAAATTTTTGGTGATAAGGTGTAATGGCATGACCAGTGTTGCCACACGAAATCTTTCTAGAGTACCTTGTTAGCCTAGCCTGAAAGTAGTAGGGGGTTTAGAGTAGGTACTGTAAGTTATGTATTAAGTTAAAAGTTTTGATGTATGGTATTTGGTATTTATCTCCTCGAAATGGTGTTGTACGAGTATCAGGAAGGTCGGAAAAAAGTTGATAATGCTTCAAGTTCAATAGTGAAGACCTCGATGTTGAGAGTGGGTATTTGGAATGATATAATTCTAGTAGGATATGGAAGTATTATTTATTCATCTTTAAATCTTACCATGAAAGTAGGTTGGGAGTTGATTAAATTAAAAGTTTTGATGAAAGAAGGTTGAGTTATTATATTAATATAGTATAATATGTTGCCTTAGATGAGTACTTGAGAGCTGTGAGTAATATGTGGAATATGTTGTAGATAAGTAGTGAAAGTTGAAAATATAAGATTTCCAATTTCTCTACTGAAAAACAACAACAACTGTAAATAATATACAGGGTGTTCCGTAAGTCGACGTCAAGCCGGAATCGGGTGATAGACCAAATCATAACAGTTACTAGAAAAATATAAAAAAAAATCTAAGTCATGTGTTTTTCAAATTATAGACCTTTCTTTTGTTTTCGAGAAAATGTACACCTTGTGATGGTTTTTTAGCTCCTGTTGCTACAAATCTTTACTTTTTTTCAATTTTATTTTTCTTGTGTAATCCCGAATAGTGCTTATGTAACCTGCTGCTTTAAATACTAAGCCTACTGTTCTAGCTTGGAAGAAAATGTCACATTTTGCCGAACAAAGAATAGAAAATCAATATTTCACCCAACTTTAACTGACTGTAATGAAAACAAAATGTACTATGCCAGTTTGGCAAGTAACTTTGAAAGTTGACGCATTTAATAAGGATTCTAAAATAGTATAACACTTGCTACAATATTTCTTAGATTACGGAAAAAAAATTTTTTCTTCAGGAAACCCAGTTTCGAAAAATTTCTATTCACCTACTAAAAATGATTCTGGTGTGATTCTGTAGATATCACGTGTGACGTCATCTTGACTCTTGCTGTTGACAGGTGCTGCACCTAAATAAGTTTTATTAGCGGGGAAGTTCTAGATATCAACATCATTCGAATCTCATAACATGACATCAGCTTGGTTTGATGTTTTCTTAGCATTATTATTATTATTGGGTTTAGGGGGTGTGTGTATTGATCCTTCGAGTGCAAACTCCATTTCTTGCGTAAGGCTCCCTAGCGGCATTAGCCGGTACTACATATGTTGTTCATCTCGGACTTGGGGGATACGAGATCACTTTGGGGATATGAGATCACTTTCAGCATGAGATCACTTTAGCAAAGGAAAATAGCATAGGATTTCGATTTTGTTTTTAGAGCTCGCTTATTTTTCATCTCGAGTCTTGGGGATACGTGATCACTTTGGGGATACGCATGATATAGATCAAAAGTGATACCTATGGATTACATAAGGAAAGTAGGATCGTTTAATCTGCAAACAACAAAATTTGCTTGAAAGCGACACCCGATGTGAGCAATAATCATTCTTGCCTCAATTATCACTCTTAAGCGACGTGTGCCGGAGAAAATATATTAAGTATGTATAGTCTAAAATATGCATTGCAAATAAAAATTGTATTATGGTTATAATGCCATTTATTGAAATAATTTGTTTTAATTACATTATAGCTTAAATCGATAGTCTTTTTTTCTTTAGTTCAGGAAAACCAAGATTTCAAAGATATAGACTGATCCTTATGCCTTTAGACAAGATGGCTTTAGAAAATTCCTTGTACACCATTCTCATAAATAACATCTCTCCGTCTTTATTTTTTGCGATCTTTGTTGGAATATCCTGATTTTTCGAGCTGTTGGTAGGGGACAGTCGACTCGTTTTTGGATGAAAAACTTTCTTCTTTATTTCTAGAAAGCATCGATTTCATAGATGTAGACTGAGCCTTATATGAATATTCTTTACGACTTTCGTCCGTAGGCTTTAGAAGGTTTGTAGTATCCTTAGAACTCATGTTGAAATTATTACGTAATTAGCTTGCCAACAGCGGTCTGTTTGGGTAAAGAGCAAAACATCAAATGAAAAACAAGTTATGAAACTATTATTTATATGTATTTGACACGTGGGCGGTCTGTTTGGGTAAAGAGCAAAACATCAAATGAAAAACAAGTTATGAAACTATTATTTATATGTATTTGACACGTGGTCTTGGAGGCAGCAATTTGCCCTTGACCTTTGACGTCACCTTAACCTTTGAAACCGAAAGTGTCTGCTCTTGGGTAACCTTTTGAAACCAACAGTGTCGAATCTTGGAGGCTACAATTTGATCACGATTCAGCTTCGACAAGAATATGGTAATTTTATCTTCATAATATTGGTGTGGTGGGCCTAATTTTTCTTACTATTAATGAAAGTGTATCATACAGTGAATAAACAAGTCTTGTCAATAAATCACTTGGATGATGAGTATTGCAAGTTGTATGGAGGATTATAATTAACTGTGAGTAAACAGTAAAGAAGAAGATTTCTGGTAACTGTATGTTCCATAAATAATCTTACAGGTGGAAGATAATTTTATAAGAATCTAGTAACTGCAACAATTTTATAAGAATTTGATAACATCTAAAATCTAAAAAGGGAAAAGAAAATAGGATGAGAATTTGGTTAGTGATTAGTGTCTTCCCGAATGTTGGACTGTTAAGATGGATATTGAGGAGTTTTTAAGAGAATATAATAACATCTTACTCGATGAACATAAGAAACAAATCCAAGAATGCTATAACTTTTTAAAATTATATGTAAATTTTGAAAAAGTTGACTCAAAATTTGGTGAGCACTATATAAGCTGCCCTTGGTCAAGTGATGATTCACAGGATGGACCAGATACATGTGAATGTTGTGGTGTTGCTAGATGCCTAAAAGAAGTTGTGAGGCTATATAAATTCTATCAAACATTGACACAAAGTAATTGCGAGGCATGCCTTAAGAATTGCGATTTAACTTAGCACTAGAAATTCTCATTTTGTATACTTGGAGAGCTCATAAAGGATCATGAAAACTTACGCTGTAGGCAGATGTTGATTTCAACGCCAGATTCATCAAACAGAGGAAATTTTGATTACATACAGCTCTGTACCATAAGATTATAAGAATTAATACTTTTTAATTTTTAATAAATGATATTTTATATATCGCCTTCTTTTTATTCAACTTCCCACAGAGCTGTTTCAAAAGCTGTTAAGCTGTTTTCAGAGCTGTTTGAAAAGCTGTTAAGCTGTTATCAGACCTCTTTGAAAAAGCTGTTAAGCTGTTAACAGAGCTGTTTAAAAGCTGGTAAGCTGTTATCGGAGCTGTTTAAAAACCTTTTAAGCTGTTATCAGAGCTGTTAAGCTGTTATCAGAGCTGTTAAGCTGTTATCAGAGCTGTTAAGCTGTTATCAGAGCTATTTGAAAAGCTGTTAAGCTGTTATCAGAGCTGTTTGAAAAGCTGTTAAGCTGTTATCAGACCTGTTTGAAAAGCTGTTAAGCTGTTATCAGAGCTGTTTAAAAGCTGTTAAGCTGATATCAGAGCTGTTTAAAAAGCTGTTAAGCTGTTATTAGAGCTGTTATCAGAGCTGTTATCAGAGCTGTTTGAAAAGCTGTTAAGCTATTATCAGACCTGTTTGTAAATCTGTTAAGCTATTATCAGAGCTGTTTTAAAAGCTGTTAAGCTGTTATCAGACCTGTTTAAAAGCTGTTTATCTGTTATCAAATTTGTTTTGAAAAGCTGTATAGAGTCCCCTGTGACGTAGATGATTAAGGTTGTAGCCGCCAAGACACACCCTTCTGGATCAAGGTCAAGGACAAAATACCCTTCCGGTTTCAAAGATGATGCCAGAGGCCAAGATCAAGCCCACATGTCAACGTATTTTCTCACGCTCACGCTTAACCTAGCATTCTGGGTAAAAGGCTCAATCGCCTGATTAAGAGCCCTCTGTAGTAGGCAAATATTATTAAAGAATACCTTCAGGAGCTCTGGACTTAGCAGGGAAATTGAATAAAAAGAATAACATATATAAAATATCATTATTGATTTATTATAAATTAAAAAAAAAATTAATATTTAATTCTTAGTGTATCATTCTACTGTTGGGCTTCCTGATTTCAATATATTTATAACTATAACATATTCTTTATTTTCCAATAATGTATATCTTAGACTTAAGACTTGGACTATAATACAATTAAAACAAATTACTTCAATAAATGGAATTATAACTATATGTAATACATTTTTTTATTTACAATACACTAGACTTAGATCATATGTTTTCTGCGGCTGCTCCTTGTTGCTCTGATGGAATTAAGTAATGTTTCCCAATGGTAGAGTATTCGTTGTGCTATTAACATTTAATTCTATGGTTGGGTTTCCTTAATTCAATATCAATTTTTTCTTTCTCACATTCAGAAATATGTGATGCTAATTCTTTAGCAGAATAAAAATAGAACAAACATCTATCGCATATATACAATCTAGCCTTATGTTTGAAGTTTGTTTCCATGCAAGCCGTGAAAGATTTTTAATCCAGCAGAAATGAAACCTGTTATTACATTCATCATCATCATCATCATCATCATCATCATCATCATCATCATCATCATCATCATCATCATCATCATCATCATCATCATCATCATCATCATCATCATCATCATCATCATCATCATCATCATCATCATCATCATCATCATCATCATCATCATCATCATCATCATCATCATCATCATCATCATCATCATCATCATCATCATCATCATCATCATCATCATCATCATCATCATCATCATCATCATCATCATCATCATCATCATCATCATCATCATCATCATCATCATCATCATCATCATCATCATCATCATCATCATCATCATCATCATCATCATCATCATCATCATCATCATCATCATCATCATCATCATCATCATCATCATCATCATCATCATCATCATCATCATCATCATCATCATCATCATCATCATCATCATCATCATCATCATCATCATCATCATCATCATCATCATCATCATCATCATCATCATCATCATCATCATCATCATCATCATCATCATCATCATCATCATCATCATCATCATCATCATCATCATCATCATCATCATCATCATCATCATCATCATCATCATCATCATCATCATCATCATCATCATCATCATCATCATCATCATCATCATCATCATCATCATCATCATCATCATCATCATCATCATCATCATCATCATCATCATCATCATCATCATCATCATCATCATCATCATCATCATCATCATCATCATCATCATCATCATCATCATCATCATCATCATCATCATCATCATCATCATCATCATCATCATCATCATCATCATCATCATCATCATCATCATCATCATCATCATCATCATCATCATCATCATCATCATCATCATCATCATCATCATCATCATCATCATCATCATCATCATCATCATCATCATCATCATCATCATCATCATCATCATCATCATCATCATCATCATCATCATCATCATCATCATCATCATCATCATCATCATCATCATCATCATCATCATCATCATCATCATCATCATCATCATCATCATCATCATCATCATCATCATCATCATCATCATCATCATCATCATCATCATCATCATCATCATCATCATCATCATCATCATCATCATCATCATCATCATCATCATCATCATCATCATCATCATCATCATCATCATCATCATCATCATCATCATCATCATCATCATCATCATCATCATCATCATCATCATCATCATCATCATCATCATCATCATCATCATCATCATCATCATCATCATCATCATCATCATCATCATCATCATCATCATCATCATCATCATCATCATCATCATCATCATCATCATCATCATCATCATCATCATCATCATCATCATCATCATCATCATCATCATCATCATCATCATCATCATCATCATCATCATCATCATCATCATCATCATCATCATCATCATCATCATCATCATCATCATCATCATCATCATCATCATCATCATCATCATCATCATCATCATCATCATCATCATCATCATCATCATCATCATCATCATCATCATCATCATCATCATCATCATCATCATCATCATCATCATCATCATCATCATCATCATCATCATCATCATCATCATCATCATCATCATCATCATCATCATCATCATCATCATCATCATCATCATCATCATCATCATCATCATCATCATCATCATCATCATCATCATCATCATCATCATCATCATCATCATCATCATCATCATCATCATCATCATCATCATCATCATCATCATCATCATCATCATCATCATCATCATCATCATCATCATCATCATCATCATCATCATCATCATCATCATCATCATCATCATCATCATCATCATCATCATCATCATCATCATCATCATCATCATCATCATCATCATCATCATCATCATCATCATCATCATCATCATCATCATCATCATCATCATCATCATCATCATCATCATCATCATCATCATCATCATCATCATCATCATCATCATCATCATCATCATCATCATCATCATCATCATCATCATCATCATCATCATCATCATCATCATCATCATCATCATCATCATCATCATCATCATCATCATCATCATCATCATCATCATCATCATCATCATCATCATCATCATCATCATCATCATCATCATCATCATCATCATCATCATCATCATCATCATCATCATCATCATCATCATCATCATCATCATCATCATCATCATCATCATCATCATCATCATCATCATCATCATCATCATCATCATCATCATCATCATCATCATCATCATCATCATCATCATCATCATCATCATCATCATCATCATCATCATCATCATCATCATCATCATCATCATCATCATCATCATCATCATCATCATCATCATCATCATCATCATCATCATCATCATCATCATCATCATCATCATCATCATCATCATCATCATCATCATCATCATCATCATCATCATCATCATCATCATCATCATCATCATCATCATCATCATCATCATCATCATCATCATCATCATCATCATCATCATCATCATCATCATCATCATCATCATCATCATCATCATCATCATCATCATCATCATCATCATCATCATCATCATCATCATCATCATCATCATCATCATCATCATCATCATCATCATCATCATCATCATCATCATCATCATCATCATCATCATCATCATCATCATCATCATCATCATCATCATCATCATCATCATCATCATCATCATCATCATCATCATCATCATCATCATCATCATCATCATCATCATCATCATCATCATCATCATCATCATCATCATCATCATCATCATCATCATCATCATCATCATCATCATCATCATCATCATCATCATCATCATCATCATCATCATCATCATCATCATCATCATCATCATCATCATCATCATCATCATCATCATCATCATCATCATCATCATCATCATCATCATCATCATCATCATCATCATCATCATCATCATCATCATCATCATCATCATCATCATCATCATCATCATCATCATCATCATCATCATCATCATCATCATCATCATCATCATCATCATCATCATCATCATCATCATCATCATCATCATCATCATCATCATCATCATCATCATCATCATCATCATCATCATCATCATCATCATCATCATCATCATCATCATCATCATCATCATCATCATCATCATCATCATCATCATCATCATCATCATCATCATCATCATCATCATCATCATCATCATCATCATCATCATCATCATCATCATCATCATCATCATCATCATCATCATCATCATCATCATCATCATCATCATCATCATCATCATCATCATCATCATCATCATCATCATCATCATCATCATCATCATCATCATCATCATCATCATCATCATCATCATCATCATCATCATCATCATCATCATCATCATCATCATCATCATCATCATCATCATCATCATCATCATCATCATCATCATCATCATCATCATCATCATCATCATCATCATCATCATCATCATCATCATCATCATCATCATCATCATCATCATCATCATCATCATCATCATCATCATCATCATCATCATCATCATCATCATCATCATCATCATCATCATCATCATCATCATCATCATCATCATCATCATCATCATCATCATCATCATCATCATCATCATCATCATCATCATCATCATCATCATCATCATCATCATCATCATCATCATCATCATCATCATCATCATCATCATCATCATCATCATCATCATCATCATCATCATCATCATCATCATCATCATCATCATCATCATCATCATCATCATCATCATCATCATCATCATCATCATCATCATCATAATTATTTTGTGTCATTAATAGATTCACATGTCGCTTCATCTTGTGTTTCGTTGGTCTAACTAGAACAGTGGTGAAGGAACGCTTTTTCTTTAGGATGAACACGTTTATAGATATATCTGTCTGGTCCTCAAATTGTTTTATCTGTTCAAGCGTCATAGGAAATGTTATTCCAGTTAAATTTAGCACAGTTGAATAATGTGGATATGATGATGTCCTGGAGGAGTTAATATTTCCAGGGCATAGTGCTGATGTCACGGCCCAAGCGAAGCATGCTTTATCAATATTTTTTACATTAATGCAAGCTTTCTTTAAAGCAATCTCCTTCGGTAGAGGTATGTACGAAGATCCTCGGTGCTGTTCAAATTTGTTGATATGTACTGCTAAATATATAATGGAGTCCAATGTCCAGCCGCTATCTTTTTCTCGAAACTCATCCAGCTGAGTGAGTATTGAATCCAAAATGTTTATTTTATACCACTCATTTAAATTATCGTCTACATTGATTGGAGCAGTTCTTGCTTGTAAATATTTAATATCTTTTATAACTTCATTGTCACCGATATCCTTAGCAAAATCCAGATCCCTACATCGAAAATTTTCTGATACGACTTTAATTCCCATTACTTCATGTTTCTTAACATGTCAAGCAGCCGTGATCTATTTTTAGATATCTAATATCATAGCATGATCACTCTTGTAAAAGATTTTTAATCCACAACTTACGTTATAGTTGTTGTTGTTGCTTTTTTTCAGCAAAAGAAATTTTTCAATTATAAGTTCCACTACTCATCTAAGACATCGTATCCTATAGATTAGTATCAGTTGTTGTTGTTGTTGTATTCAGCTAAAGAAATTGGGAATCTTACATTAAAAAACATAAATCACTCAATTTGTTTACTTTACTCGGCTGCTGTGCGAATTTGTTTACATTATTCGACTGTGATCACAGCTCCCAAACAACTTCCATTACTCATCTAAGACAAGATATCATACTACATTGATATCCTAACACCACCTTCTTTCATCAAAACATTTAATTAAACCCACTCTCAACCTAATGGTAAGAAAATAATGTGATCACTTCAATAGTATGAAGATAAAATTATCATATTCTTATCAGCTTCATGTGAACTATGATATCGGCGTCAATCAAATCTCATAACAGCGTGACTGATTGAGAAATTTTATTGATAATAAAAAACAATTCGTCATAAAATGTAAGACTTTTCAATACAAACTCCTAGATACAAAAAAGACATTAATCGCTCAATTTGTCTGCTTTACTCGGACGTAATTGTTTACGCAAGATATCAAATTACCAGCCGCCTGGCCACCTTTTCTAATGCTTTCATTTCCATTACTTCTAATGATTTCATGTGTCGTACCATCCCAAGCAGCCGTCATTTATTTTTACACATCGAATATCATAGCATGATCATATAAAAGACACCTACAGACCACAACTGACGTTATAGTTGTTGTTGTTGTTGTTTTTTTCAGGAAAAGAAATTTTCAATTATAACTTCCACTACTCATCCAAGACATCATATCCTTCAGATTAATATCAGTTGTTGTTTTCAGCTAAAGTAATTGGGAATCTTACATTAAAAAATATAAATCGCTCAATTTGTTTACTTTACTCGGCTGCAGTGCGAATTTGTTTACATTATTCGAGCGCGAATTGGTTTACTTTACTGGGGCCGGATTCTGTAGCACGGAGAATTTGGGAATTTGGGAGATGAGAATTTCGTTTTCTTAGAATTCCTAATTCCCTAATTCTCCATTCCCAATTCACTAACATGGTTGGAGAATTAGGGAAAACGTAAGAAATGTGAAAAAGTGCGAATCGCCGGGGACGATTAAGGGTATAGATTTTTGCTGTAGAGAGTTAGATTTTTTTTCATATTTGAGGTACATCCGTCTATTACCTTCCACTGTCGAAATAAATAGCAATTTCTGTTTCGTAGGGGTAGTTTTTGAGGGATGTAGGAGGCTAGGTTTTTTCGAGTTTTTCCGGGATAACGAGAGAATGGAGAGTAGAAGGAGAATGTATGTGGTATCAAAAAAAATGGGAGCTCAGGGCAAACAAGATAGGTTTAGGAAATGTAGCAGGGAGAGTGCGAGGTAGAAATGGGGGCTGATTAACGGAAATGTAAAAAAAAATTAAGACAATATCAGGAGCTGTAATAATTCGCTGGGGTAAGCTCAGGATCTGTAAGCCCAATAAGAAAAAAATAAGAATTCGCTTTGGTAATTAGGTATGCATGGGTATTATAGGCTATATTTTATTTCGATTAACGGTAATTTGCAGATTTGAGCGGCCTCGGCGGTAAATTTTGCTATCGCAATATTCACGGGCACCTAGCTCTATGTGGGAGTGCTGTAGAGTATTGGATTTTTTTTTTGATAGATTAAGGGTTTAAAGTACAAAAATATAGGTGAACAATTTTGTAGGGAAGGTGTTTTGGGGGTTGGGGGTCGTACCACCCCTCATAGGGGGTTGTCCAAATTACGTCATGTTTGGTACCAAATTAAAGAGGGAGTAGAGGGTAATCGGGTGGTGTAGTTTGTATTTGATCATTTTAACGTGATAGCTGAATTTTGACCGCCGAAAAACGATTTTTTTACACTAGGGTCGTATACACCCAGTTCCTATATTTTGCATATATTTCTTCCGTTCTTTGTTTTACATCCATTAGTACTCCGTTGTGAAATTTTTGTCATGGGAAGTAAATTTCCACAACTTACTAGTTCCTCGCAATGGTGAGTTGAAAATATGGCAATTTGTTTACAAAAAACGGTCATTTTTTCACCTTAAAATCGACTGATACACTTCCTTTACAGTTATCTCCAAAACCGTATATCGGATTCAAAAATTTCACAACGGAGTACTAATGGATGTAAAACAAAGCACGGAAGAAATATATGCAAAATATAGGAACTGGGTGTATATGACCCTAGTGTAAAAAAATCGTTTTCGGCGGTCAAAATTCAGCTATCACGTTAAAATGATCAAATACAAACTACACCACCCGATTACCTTCTACTCCCTCTTTAATCTGGTACCAAACATGACGTAGTTTGGACAACCCCCTATGAGGGGTGGTACGACCCCCAACCCCCAAAACACCTTCCCTACAAAATTGTTCACCTATATTTTTGTACTTTAAACCCTTAATCTATCAAAAAAAAAATCCAATACTCTACAGCACTCCCACATAGAGCTAGGTGCCCGTGAATATTGCGATAGCAAAATTTACCGCCGAGGCCGCTCAAATCTGCAAATTACCGTTAATCGAAATAAAATATAGCCCATAATACCCATGCATACCTAATTACCAAAGTGAATTCATATTTTTTTCTTATTGGGCTTACAGATCCTGAGCTTACCCCAGCGAATTATTACAGCTCCTGATATTGCCTTAATTTTTTTTTTTAATTTCCGTTAATCAGCCCCCATTTCTACCTCGCACTCTCCCTGCTACATTTCCTAAACCTATCTTGTTTGCCCTGAGCTCCCATTTTTTTTGATACCACATACATTCTCCTTCTACTCTCCATTCTCTCGTTATCCCGGAAAAACTCGAGAACACCTAACCTCCTACATCCCTCAAAAACTACCCCTACGAAACAGAAATTTCTATTTATTTCGACAGTAGAAGGTAATAGACGGATGTACCTCAAATATGAAAAATCTAACCCTCTACAACAAAAATTGATACCCTTAATCGTCCCAGGCGATTCGCACTTTTTCACATTTCTTACGTTTTCCCTAATTCTCCAACCATGTTAGTGAATTGGGAATGGAGAATTAGGGAATTAAGAATTCTAAGAAAACGAAATTCTCATCTCCCAAATTCCCAAATTCTCCGTGCTACAGAATCCGGCCCCTGGACTGTGCGAATTTGTTTACGCAAGGAATCAAATTAGAAGCAGTCCACCTGAAGAGCAAAATTAGGCATTTACTAATTTCCATTACTTATCTAAGTGAACATATCTACCAACATTCGCTCCAATCAGCTTTGCCTGATCTATTTTTAGATATATCATCACATGGCGCATTGTTTATAAAAGACACCTACAGATTAAGATCATCAAATCTTTAATCCACAACTTCGATTACAGTTGTTGTTGTTTTTTGTTTTTCAGCTACTAATATTAATTACACCTGAGAAGGTAAGATCGCTTATATCTCGCGTAGAGGATTTCTGGTGAAAATTTTACCCCTAGTACTAATACTATTGACATGAACAAAAATATGAATTAGTATTAATACTTATTACACTAATTTTCTAAGGGAATTTCACATTTATTATCTGCATAAATACACAGCTGCACACATCCACCCACGCCTTAGATAACGTTTCCTCAGCCACCAAGTAGCCCAGCCCAACATACCACAGGCACTCATACTAAAGTAAACAGCTAAAACCAAACTCAAGCCGACAAGTATACAGCCCCGATATAAATTCGGTTAGGGTATTTCACATCATTACTTAATACACATTCTACCCAAGCCTTGGTACAGGTAACATAGCCCAGTCCAAGACACCTCAGGCAGTCCTAGTCATAGTATTATATATTGCCACTAAAGCTCTCAGCCAACCCCCAGCACCCAGACACAGGAGGGGGCACCTCAAGGTCAAATTGTAGCCTCCAAGACCAGATAAAACTTAACCAGCAACCTCCACCAATACAGATTCCCACCACTTCACAAATATTTATAACTACGATCTCTGAGATGAAAAATAAGCAAACTCCAGCAAAAAAATCGAAGTCCTATGCTATTTCTCTATGCTGGAGAGTGCTGAAAGTGATCTCGTATCCCCAAAGTGATCTCGTATCCCCAACATCCAAGAATCAATGGTACACCCAAGACACAGTGGTGCATTCAAGGCACAATGGTATATCCAAGCCACAAACCAAAAGTGCAGTCAAGATCAAATGATACATCCCGGTAGTACCGATTAATCCCGCTAGGGTGCAGTCGAGACTCAATGAAACCAAAAGCCTACATTTAGGCGCAACACATATCTATTTAAGAAAACCGTAGTACGGTAGCATGCTGGTAGTACTGGCTAATGCCGCTAGGGTGCAGTCAAGATCAAATGAAACATCCCGGTAGTACCGATTAATCCCGCTAGTCGAGACTCAATGGTGCACCCAAGACACAATGGTGCATCCAAGGCTCAATGGTGTATCCAATACACAAACCAATGCAACCAAGGCACAAACCTACATTTAGCACGGACTCGAACCACCTAGTGACGGTGGCGCCATCTGTGGCGAAATCCTGGAAGCTAAAAGGGTGTCGCAGAATGAACATAGCTTATCTACTCTCTTGCGTTGAACAGTAAGTACAACGGTTCTATTCATTTCTTCATATGATATATAAAATTATATACAACCACACTGTTATCTATTCGAATGCATAAAGGAATAAACGGCATAGAGTGGGAACTAGAAATTAAATAAGAAAAGGTGGCAATTAGAAACAATTTGGCAATATATACGTGTGAAGGTAAATGACCGATTCAAATACTTCTGGTAGTGAGGGGGAGGAACCGTGAGTTACATGATGCCGAGAAGTTCCAGCATCTCTTGAACTGTTTAGGGGAAGAAGTCAAGGCAACAGTAGATAAGTTTGAGCCGACGTCCAATAATTATAAGAAAGCGAAAGATATGTTAGAGAAATGGTACCACAACAACTGCATTATATTGGGTGCTCATATTCGTGAGCTCTTTGAGTTACCGGCCGCATTGCAGAACTCTGTGTCCAGTTTAAGAAAATTGTTAGACTCTGTCAATTCTCATTTGCAATCGATGTCGTCCATCGCCACAGATACAGATATTTATAACGGATTGATCTTGTACCTTGTTTTGTCGAAGGTCGACACGTCAACCCAAATTAAGTGGGATGATGTAAAAAAATTAAAGGATTATCGTAAATGGGAAGAGTTTTCAGAATTTTTAAATAGTCGGTGTCAAATCTTAGAAAATAGAGATTTAACGAACAAGGCTAGTCCGGTCACGTTTTCTTTAAGATCATCTGCCGCTAAACTCAAACACAACATCAATAATCGAAACAAATCAACGGTTTTAACATCAGTGGCTCAAAATGGATGCATCTGCTGTCGGTCGTCAGAGCATAATATTGCAAAATGCAGCAAATTTCTTAGGAAAACCCCCATTAATCGATTTTATGAAGTGAAGCGATTATCGCTATGCCTTAACTGTTTAGGAAAAGGTCATTCAACCAACAATTGTAGTACTCCTAGATGTAGCACGTGTGGAGGTGCTCATCATGCTCTCTTACATATGGATCAACCCAAAGCATTGTCCCATCAAGGTTCTTCGAAATTGAGCGACTATTCGGGTCCTGTATATCATGTCTCAGCCAGAGCCTCGGCATCGGGACCACAGCCGGAAACGAGCACTGGAAGTTCTCCCGTTACTTCAGTTTTGTCGTCAGAACCTTCGAATAGGTCGCCGGCCCATGGATTGCATACCTTGTTAGCGACCGCCATCGTTTACATTGAGGACAAGTGGGGTTCCTTTATACCCTGTCGAGCGGTTCTGGATTCGGCGTCTCAGTTAAATTTCCTTTGCGAGCCGTTGTTGAAGAAATTGAATTTAAAGAGACTTCGTATAAGGGAGGTAATTTATGGTATCGGAGACATAAGCAACAAGGTAAATTATAAAGCAAATGTTACTATAAAATCTCGTTGTGCAAATTATGTGACCAATCTCGAAATGTGGGTCCTGCAGTCAATAGCGGACAGTCAACCGGAAAGTATAATAGAGATAGATGATTGGAAGAATCCAAAGAACATTCAGTTGGGCGACCCACAGTTTAATTGTCCGGGAAAAATTGATATTCTGATTGGGGCTTCGGTTTTCTTTGAATTATTGTGTGTTGGACAAATAAAATTAAAAGAGAAGTTACCTATCCTACAAAAAACTCTGTTAGGTAGCAGGACAATGCAGTTTCTCTGGAAATCTTCAGGGGTTGTGTAATATGGTAGCCATTAATTCGCACTCCCCTGAGGAGGGACTTCTGAAAATATTAGAGAGATTTTGGAATATAGAAAGCATTCAATCGCCACCTGTGATCGGATCTCAAGAGCAACAGGATAGTGAAGCGCATTTTCATGAAAGTTGTAAACGGACAATTGAAGGTCGTTTTATTGTAAGGTACCCCCTCAAGGATAGCCCCCCAGTCTTAGGGAATTCATATGAAATTGCTACTCGACGTTTGCTTTATTTGGAAAAAATAATTTGACAAAAACCCTGAATTGAAAAGAAAATATGTGGCTTTCTTGAGAGAATATCGGGAGTTAAACACATGGAGGATATCCCTGTAGAAGAAGTGCATTCCGTGCGATATTATGTTCCTCATCACTGCATAGTGCGCCCAGAATCATCTACTACCAAACCTAGAGTCGTTTTCGATTGAAGTTGTCCCACAAGCTCAAATATTTCCCTGAATGAGATTATGATGATAGGACCCCCACTTCGACAGGAATTGTTTGACATCTTAATTCGTTTTCGATCGCATAAATACGTCCTAATTGGTGACATATCAAAGATGTATCGTCAGATTCTGGTTGACGATGAGGACACACGCCTACAATTGCATCCTATGGCGGGAAGATTCTGCAGAAACGTTGCAGACGTTCCAGTTGAATACAGTCACCTATGGAACTGCGGCAGCACCGTTTCTCGCTACGCGGTGCCTGAAGCAACTAGCAGATTAGTACGTTGGTACATACCCAATGAGGGCTAACATAATATACCGAGATTTTTATATGGATGATGTCATTACTGATACAGATTCCATTGATGAGCTTGAACTACGGCATTCCATTGTCCGATCGGGAACAAACATTGAAGTTTAATGATTCCGATATTGTCAAAAGTTTGAGTCTTGTTTGGCATCGTAAAGATGACAAGATGTGCATTCGATATCCTGCGGATGCTGTATCAAGGAAAATTACTAAAAGAAGAGTGCTTTCGGAAACAGCCAGAATTTTCGACCCCCTGGGACTTATAAATCCAGTGACAGTACTAGCGAAGATATTTCTACAAGATTTATGGACATTAAAATTGGACTGGGATGAGTCGCTGCCCATGAAATATTTGTATCAATGGGAAAGAATTGCAAGACAGCTCAACAAAATTATACACATAGAAATTCCACGATTCGTACTGGTCAACACAGAAATATCAAAGGTAGAGCTACACGGATTTTCGGATGCGTCCCAAAGAGCATATGGGTGCTGAATATATTTTCGGTCGATTAATAACACGGGCGAAATTGTCGTTAGCCTTTTGTGTGTGAAATCTCGCCTTGCTCCAGTGAAGACGATTACATTATCCTGATTGAAACTGTGTGCAAGTGAGCTTTTGGCGCATCTAATAAACCGAGTCAAGAAAAATATCGATCGCTCAATAGGCGAAATATATTGTTGGACAGATTCCGAAATTGTCCTAGATTGGCTAGCAGGTCACCCGTCCGATTGGCCCTCATTTGTAGCGCACCGAGTGGCTAAAATACAAGACGTATCGACTATCATTAAATGGAGACATGTACCAACAAAGAGTAATCCAGTAGATATAATGGCGAGAGGAATGCTGCAAGGAGCCTTATTGCAATCAACACTTTCGTTTTCCGGTCCAACCTTCCTGCATCAACTACAAACGGAATGGCCCACCAGAAAGCCAGCACCCCCTTCCAATTGCCTAAATGAAAAATTCCCAGAGTTGAAAGCAAATGCCAAATTTATGTTAACGGTCAATGCAAAAGTGGAGTCAATTACAGACCTCATCCGAACCCATAAGCAGATTAATTCATTTCGAAGGCTGCAGAGAATATTCGCCTATGTCCTGCGCTTCGCCGCTATCATTCGTCGCCATCCAAAGGAACCAGAGAAAAGGAATTCGCGCCTGAAATATTCGCATTAGAAAAACAGAAGGAGGTGAATAATAAAAGCAACTGGAAATCCTTAAGTCCCTTTCTCTAAAAGGATTCAGCATTGAATTTGCTAAGGGTAGGGGGACGACTCCATAAAGCTGATACTTCATATCCGACGAAACATCCCACAATCCTCCCCAAAAACCATCCCTTTACCAAAACATTACTGAATCATTTGCATTTAATTAATTGTCATGCAGGTCCCCAAGCACTAATGGCCATCTTGAGACAACGATTTCGGGTATCGAACGCTAGAAGCTTAGCCCGTCAAATTGTTCGCCGCTGCATAAGGTGCTTTCAGTTTAAGCCACATAAGATCCAGCAGCTGCTGGGAATTCTGCCAACCGAACGCGTCCCACCCGCCAGGCCTTTCGTCAACTCAGCCGTAGATTTCTGCGGTCCAGTTTGAACGCGTTTTCGTATTCGAGGCAAACGACCAGAGAAGACATACATAGCAGTTTTCTGCTGCTTTGCAACGAAGGCTGTCCACCTGTAGTGTGTTTCGGACCTCACGGCATACGGGTTTATTGGCGCCTTAAAAAAGATTCGTAATTATTCTGCGATAATGCAACAAATTTCGTCGGAGCACGGAACCAGTTAGCAGAATTGCACGAAGTCTTCAACAAGCAACCTGTTAATGATTACATTATGCAAATGTGCGCACAGGATGGGATCGATATTCATCACGACCCCGCACTCCTCATTTCAATGGACTAGTCGAAGCAGCAGTAAAATGAAGTACTAATTGTATCGTACACTCGCGGAAGCATATCCAACGTTTGAAGAGCTAACCACCTTGGTAGCGCAGATAGAGGCGATTCTAAACTCGCGCCCACTTACACCACTTTCTTCAGATCCAGCAGACTTCGACGTTTTAACGCCCGGCCACTTTCTCGTAGTCAACCTCTTACTAGCATGGTCGAACCAGATGCTCGGGAGTTAAAAATAGAATTGCTTCGGCGATGGCAACGTCTTCGAGTATTGCAGCAAACTTTATGGACGCGCTGGAGGAAAGAATACCTAACGAATCTTCAAAATCGCTGGAAATGGTCGTCGGCATCGCCAAGCATTCGACAGGACACGATGGTTTTTGCTGACGAAGATTTGCCACCACAAAGCTGGTTGATAGGTCGCATTGAAAGGGTTCACCCCGGTCCGGATTGTCACGTGCGAGTGCTAGATGTACGAACGAAGGTTGGTTTAATTCATCGATCCATCCACAAGGTATGTCCATTGCCCGCCGAGGACCCATCATGTTGGAAATACTAGGTATTGTAAAGGGCGGCGGAATGATAAGTTCAGAATTAAATTTATAACTTTTAGTTTCATTATTGGATGAAAATATTTTTATATAGAGTCAACAGTACTAGAGTAGACTGCAGGGACAATAGTTCAAATAATTGTAAACCTGACTGTAAGCCGAAGTTGCATTATGTTTTTTATTTGATTGTTGAGAACAGGATTTTTGTTTTTCACAGTGGTCGATGTTGTAGCTGCTAGGCAACCGTACCGCCCTTTTGTTTTATTAGTTTTTCACTGACTGCCAGAGAAACCCTTGTATTGGAATAGGGAAATAAATTGTATCTCAAAAGTTGTTGAGCGTTTTATTTGAATTAACCGAATTAATTGCAAAAGGCTTGCAATAAAACACAAGTGATGGACAACATTATCACTACCTTCAAAAATAGGTTTGCAAACCTACCTTTGGCACAGTCAGTTGATCCATTTACAAAGATGTACATGGAGAGGAATTTGTAGAAAATTATAAAAATGTTTTCAATGTAGACATTTCCACCTTACAGGCTGAAATAAAAATAATAAATAATATGATCCAAAACAAGAGCATTGTAGTAAATTTAGAAAGACTGAAAACAGAAATTAATAAAGACTTTTGCGCAAATTAATACAAGTAGCTGCAAGCAGTTCTGGGTCGTCCTGTCAGCTCGGTCGGCTGGAAATGGCGCTTTTCCAGCAACTTAAAGCTTGTTTAATAGCAACAGCTTCAGGAGAGGTTTTCGAACGTGGCACTCATAAACATTGAAAATGAGATAATTAAAAACAAAATAACAGCGCAACAGGCGCTGAATAAGCTTGCAGAAAAAAAAAACAAACGTAAACTAAAGCGTATACAGACTAACTATCTTTTTATTAGTGCTTAATAAAAGCGTAAATAATTGATCTAAAATATGTATCTAACTTCAGACTTGTAAAGTACCAGGACTTGGACTTAAATGTTTTTTAAGTACAAGTCCCGGTACTGGTACTCAAAAAATTCTCAAGTACAAGTTCTGATACTGGTACTTAACGCACTTATTACAAATACCGCCATAACTCGAAGTACTTCAGCTCTTGTAAATTATTTGAATACGTCTTCAGTAATAGAGGTTATCTGCATCTCGACAGTGCCTCAAGAAATCTTATCGCCTTCAGTAAAATAGAAAGAAAATTAGCACAATTTATGAGTAACTGTAGGACAGAAATTGACATGCTGAATCGATATACTTTGTTGAGATTGGCAAAAGTGCCACAATCAGCTTTCTTCATCCGCACAGCGTTGATTTTCATGTGCAGGTCTTGTAAATGCTACACAAAGGCAATCATTATCTAATGTGAAATTTGTTTTGCTAAAGGTAAACTCATATACTGTATGAACAGCTTCCAAAATTATGTAGAAATTAAAACAGCAAAAGTTTATACGATATTTTATGATATTTCGTAAATGGAAACCTCATCCAGTTATTTAACTGGCAATAGATTTTTCATAATTTCTAATTTGAGTTTTTGAAAGCTCTTGAAACTTATAAGTACCAGTACCTGGACTTGTACTTGAAAATCTTTAAGTACCAGTACCTGGACTTGTACTTGAAAATCTTTAAGTACCAGTACCGGAACATGTACTTGTACTTAAAAGATTTTAGGTATGGGTCCTGGTACTGGTACTTGGAATAAATACTGGGCATTAGGCAGGGCGTGACTATCCTATCAGTTTCGTGCATGGAGCTTGTACACTCTGATCTATTTTCCTTAATGCGTGAGAAAAGCAAAAGGGGGGGGATATGGAAAACAAAGCTCTCTGTTAATTAAACGAAACTACTTTCTTTTATTTTTCTTTTAAAATCGTGCAAATTTTATTTTATATTTCAAATAAACACTACTTCCTATGATTTAAAAAAAATTAAATCACGTGCGATGTTTGGAGTGGATTGTAGGGAATAGATGAGTGTCGTCGCTTGGGTTCATCGGGATTAAAGAAAAGAACGCACTTTCACTCAACTCGCAATTACATTATGTACTTATCTATTTTCACAATAATTTAAATGTCCGACTAAAACTATTTCGTAAATGCTCGACGTCGTTGGTCTCGATAAGCAATAAATTTCGCCCGATCGCCGAATGTTGACTAACTAGTTATCCAAAAATTGATTGAATGCTGATGACTTATACTAAGTGATAAGCGATTTACCATGCTTTTCTCTCTCCGGGTGCTCAATTATAATAAAGAATAGAGAATTATTTTATTTTTTGTGTGCAGCGGAAGTTATGTTCTAGAATTTAGATTATAGCTGTGTTCTTTTGTGACCGCAGAACAAAAGATATACAAAAGAACGCTTCATACATTTTCATAGAAGATTTATAAATGAAGCGAACAGTACAAATAGTTCGCTTCATTCAGAACAAGGTACATAAAAGAACGCTTTAGTTTCCTGTGAGCTCTGTAACTTATAGACTCGCTCTACTCTCTGTAACTTTAGAAAATTTATGGTTTTTTTAATCTATGCAATTTCATTGGCTCTAGGCATTATATCAACATGCTGTCTTGCATGTGCTCAGAGCAATGCATAAAAAATGTCAGTCAATAACTGGTAATGCTGTCGTGTCCCAAAAGCAAAGCTGTTGGGCTAATCAGCTATGTAAATAACCGACAGTTGCAGAACAATATACCATGCGAGGTTATTGTTTAGCAATTGCTGATTATTTCGCTAGAATGCGCCCTTGGCTGCTGGAAGAATCTTCCGTATATTGGGCATAACAATACTCAGGAGCTGGTATACTACCTACACAAAATGTTTGTTAAAGCCAAGATGAGGGTCCTGCCCACCTAGTATTCAGTATTCAACTTTGAAAGAAAATATTAGGGAGGCAGCTGAAGTTGCTGGAATAATTATGCTAACTAAAGGTATCAATAGTAACCATCTTCCTAAGAATAAACCTTGGTGCAATATTGTTTGCATGACAGCAAAGAAAAACCTTAGGCAAGTTACCAGAAAAATCTGTAATAATCCGACCGATAAAGTAGCTTTTCAAATTTATATAGCCTGCAAAGGAATTACAAGTCAACACAAAAATCAATACAAAAAACAATATTATATAGATTTTAAAATAGGCTTAAGAAATTGCAACAATCCACGCATCTTCTGGAAAGCAGTAAAACAAATCCGTTGCAATAAATCCAATATAAACCCAATTGCAATTAATACCTGGCAAATTATTCTGCAAGAATCGTACCCCTTTGTTAGGCAAGAGCCTTTAAATTACCTAGATGCTCGAGACCCGTTCTTTGATAAACCGATAAGACCTAGTCTGCGTATGTTAAAAAGAAAAAAAAGTCCAGGAGAGGACCAAATCCCCAATGAATTCTTAAAAGTTCTCCCTGAAAATTGGATGACTTATCTATGTAACTTCTATAATACCTTAGTAGAGAACGAAATCGTCCCGAGGGAATGGGGTAACACGAAACTTTGTATGCTCTTTAAAAACAACAGTTGCATAGCATTATTACTAAATACACTTTTGAAGACGTTTACTCAGATATTGGCTACCCGTCTTTCACTTGGGTAGAGAGTGCTGGTATCATTGCTGAGACACAATCGGGTTTTCGTCCAAAAAGGGGTTGCTTGGATAAAATTTTTTATCTTATCAGCACAATGGACCCACTAGAGGTCTAAGAGATGCAGGCTAGTTGTCTTGCGGCACCCCTCTTACCTAACCCAATCTCACCTATCTTATCAGCAATAGTTGACATTAACCTAGGGATTAAAAATATACACTTTATACACTATTCATTGATTTTTGCCCAGGCTTTTGATCCCGTAAATCATAACAAGCTATGGTCTAAACTTTGTAACAAGGGAGCGGAAAGCTAATGCGACTTCTTAAAAATTTATATAGTACAGCTTCTGTATCGTTATCAGTCGGGCAGGATAGTACTAGAAACATCAATGTTAATGTAGGTGTGTTACAAGGAGACCATTATCTCCAATTTTGTTTTCGATTTTTATAAACGACATCGAAGAATTTCTTCGGGGAAAAGTGTTTCAGGGGGTTAGTATCAATGTATCTACTGACATACTAGGCCTTCTATATGCAGACGACTTGGTCATATTTACGGAATCTCCGATCGATGCGAAGATTACTGCAAGCCTTGAAAGAATATTGTGATCTTAACGGTTTAAAAGTTAACACTCAAAAATCGAAACTGCTGGTATTTCATAAGGGTAGAAGACGGTCAACTCGGCATTTTTATTACAAAGGAGAACCAATAGTAATTGTAAATAGGTAGGTACACATAACTTGGCATCAAATTCTCCTCTTCAGGCCTGTTCTTAGTTGCTACTAATGAAATAATTTCAAGAGCCAATGTCGCATCAGACAGTGCGGGGAAAGTTTTGACCAATGCTAAGGTTAAAAGCTGGAATTGCAGATTTAAGCTATTCGAGTCATACACACGTTATTATACTCCTCATAAGTATGGGCCTTAAAATACCTTGATAATTTGGAGAAAATACAATCCAGTTTCTTTAAGTCAATTCTCTCACTGCCTATACGTACGCCAGGATACATAGTGCTATCCGAATGTGACCGTCATAAACTATCTTGTTACGTATTCCAAAGAGCACTTAACTGGGTGCTCAAACTGCTCGAAATGCCCAACAACAGATTACCCAAAATCTGTTAGTTAAGGTTGCTTCAAGCTGACAATACGAGGAAAAATGAACTCAGATATAATTGGGTCAGTCAATTAAAAAGGATGTTCGAATCCTGTTTTGCCCTTGAAACGTGGAATTTACAGGGTCCAAGTATTTTAAAGCACAGTTCTAATGAGATTCTGGAAAAATATTGCTTATTACTCAGACAGGAAGATCTTACGAAATTATACGCCTTAGAGAACCGCAGTCTTTATAAAATTATTCATCCAAACCAAGCTGCCGCTGGATATCTTCCTTTTACCACCAAAATAGACAAAATTCAAGTAATTGCGCAAATACGTACATATATAGATGAAGAACTCGTAATTTACAGGAATTGACGGAAGACTACTATTGACTGTTCAGCCAACTGTGAGGTATGTAATATGAACAGAAAAGAAGATATTTATCATATTTTTATGGAATGCCCCATTTATGTGGAGATTTACATTAAAGATCTAAATACTCTAAATTTTTATCAAGTGTTTTTTTCAATTCAATTAATAAGATAAACAATGTTAATCAATTTACTATTAATTTTGTACGCCACCGGCAATTCCTAATGAATGAGTTATAATAAATCGTTTTCCCCTCTTATTTCGTATGTTACAAGAACCTATGTAGGAATTTAAATTTGAATATAGTATTAAATGTGTGTTTAAATGGCATCTAGTTATGTATAGAATGATATTAAATTTGAATATGCAGTGCTTCAATTAGATCTAGTTACAGAGATACTATTATAGACATAGAAATTTAGATATCTGAACTTTTCGTTTTCTGAATGCTGTTTTAGATATAGTTAACTTTAAAACTTTGATATATAGAAAGTTGTAAATTGATCGAACCTGTTTGTATGAAAGCTGTGTGTTCCAAAGACAAATAAATTATTATTATTATTATAATATAGGAAGATCCTTAGAAGAGTGAGATTTGTTCCGCAGAAAGTAATTGACAGTATAGTTCTGCTCCCAGTAGGAGATCTACCTTCTGCGGTTTGTAAAAGTCTGGGTCTGCTAATTGGAGATTGGGGATTAGCCAAATGAATAAATATTCACATCAATGTAACAATCAGGTTGTAACCCACTGATTTTTGGTAATATCTGAGCTTCAGTTTCAGTGGTAAAATTACTAACAGAGAATTTTAAGGTGAGGTTTATTTTGAATTCCGATGTTACCTCGAAGTTCCCAATACCGATAGTAGGAATATGCGTTTTCAGTCGTTTCATACCTAATTCTTCTGCTAGACGTTCTGATACGACATGCAGCTGCGAACCTGAATTTTCCATACTTATTAGGAACTTAAACAAGAGCAGTTCCCAATAGGACGTACGATCGTAATTCATTGTCCACAGTTACCGATGCATTTCCAGAAAAATGCGATATTAGTGAGGAAGTCGACAGGGTTTCAAAATTCGCGGACTTGACATCTTCTTTCGAAATCGATGCTTCCTTACGTAAATGATTGTCTACATGAAGAAGGGTATTGTGCTTTTTTCTGGACATACATATCTCTGAATTGTGATTACTTCGTATACAATTAAAGCACAGTTTGAGTTTTCTTACTTCACTATACCTTTTATTTAGGGATAATTTTAGAAACTTAGTGCACTTATAAATTGTGTGCCTTTCACGAGAACAGTAAGCACAAATTGGGATCCGTGTTGCTTGTAGAGAAGTCGAATCAATATACCTATGTGAGTTTTCTGTTTTATATTTATGTTTATTATTTGGGGACCCTGTTGTATGACCAGAGCTGAACTCATGTTAACCTTCTAAGTTAATTCTTTCAAAGCGGGAAGCGGGTCGGAACGAAAATCATCTTCCCATTTGTTAACTATTAGAGTATCTAGTCTTTTTAGAATTAAAGGAATAAGCAAGTCATCACATTGTAATGCAGGACGCCCTAAGGCTGTGAGAGCTCGAATGCCTCTTAATGCCTAAGCCGAGGGTTTATGTATAGTTGGGAGAGAGAATATTTGCCGAATGTGTTTTTGTCCTATTGGTTTTTTATGATCGTATCGATTCTTTAATATTTCTAAGGCAACTTCATAACTAATTGATGTAATTTCAATAGATTGTATAGCACGCAGAGCACAGTCTGACAGTGCTGAGTGTAAATAATGGAATTTCGCAACCTCATCCAGAGCCTTGTTGTTATGGACTAATGTATTGAATACTTGAACAAATGTGGTCCATTTAGAATAATCACCAGAATAATTGGGTAAGACTATTTTGCGAATTTTGAAACCACTTAAATTATCAAAGGAATTATTTCCGAGTGACTCGTTCAGATTATTTTTTGCCTGGGCTCGTTTAGCGATTTGGACTAAAATCGATGGCCGGAGTATAAAATATTCTTCTTCATACTCAGCTCGCACCTTAAGATCTAACTGTTCTTCATCTAACTCTTCGATGCTTCCTTGACATGTAATAAATCCTTCATAATATTTATCCAATGCTTTTAATCGTGTTTCTAGTTCTTGAATAGATGTATTTTCATTTAAACCTTACAGAAAATCCTTGACAAGACGTTGTTGTCCGATGAGTGTAGTTCTCTTTGTTTTTAATTGGGCTAATTTACTATCAGTCATTTTTAAAATTTTGGTGGTACAAATTACTTAGAAGAAGTCAAAGTATTAGACCTGGTCTTATAACGAAAGTGGACAATACTGAAATATTCTTTCGAATATTACCGTGTCTCGTAATTTATGCGCGATTTAAATAAAACTTAGTGCACCGAAACTCAGGTCACCTTAAATATCATAACGAGTATTACATTTGGGTTGCTAAGTAAAAAGTAAAGATAATAAACTGTTCTCGAAACCAGTACTGCAAACCATTTGCATTCCAGAAATGCGAAAATAACTGTTTATATATGTATAGTCGGTGGGATTTGAAATGTGTTCTATGCATGTACTTCAAAACCAACGGTGACGTTGAGAGCCCAACCATGTTTTTATAAGAAATAATAAAATTAGCAGAACATCATTCTATCTCCAGCAAATATTAAATGTCTCTCAGAATGTCGCGTAATACGAAAATCACTATATCATCAGAAATTTTAAGCCCAAAATTTGAGCCAGGGATTAATTGCAAACTGACATTGATCACCTTCAACATCGCACCTTGTAGTAAAATCACTTGATTATTAATTGTAAAGTATTAAGATGATAATCAATTTTCGAAGCAAAACGATACTTCAAACCGTTAACACAGAGTTGAGTTTTATGCAATGAATTTAACCTAAAAGTGATGTGTGCCGCAATAAACACAAGCAATTGTGTGCACAACAATTACAGAATTTGATAAAGATGGATCGAACTCTATTAAATATTTAGCAAATATTAATTATGGCACGTCACGTCATGCAATACCAAAGGGATCATGTATCACTAGATTACAAGTACACTAAATCACAAAGAATTTTTAAACACAAAATTTAAGGAAAATCACAATCCATATTCTTTATTTGTAAGATTCAGAAACTAAATTTTGTCACTCATAGTAATACAGAATATCCTTTACTGCTTTCAGCGTTCTTCACGCTGCCTTGAAGACTTTATTCTACCCAGTCACGTCGAGGTCACCAAATTTTATGAAGAAAAGTATCGGGCAGTAACTGAAATCAAATACTCCAACGATTATGATAATTAATTTATCTTTGATTAACTCGCGATTTTGAATAAAAAAAAATGTAAAAAAAAATATCCTAGCGATAAAAGATTAAAGATCAGTTATTAAGAATAAAGACTAGGTACTCAAACAGTGTTTACAGTTGACCTCTTTCGATCAAGGTCAAACGAGCTACTGACCAAAGTGACTGACCAGGTATCGACAACCAGCCTCTGCTCTAATCGAGATAATTACCCTGTGTCCAAATAAACTGTTAAAAGCTTATATATAGTTGATTTATGAGTTCGACAACATTTTGTTGCCTTATTGTTAACTTAAATACAACTCTGACGTACCAATCAAAATGCAACAATATTGTGCAGTGGCTCATTTAATTAGTTTTCGAGAGTTGTTACTATTGCACTATTATTCTCTTGTAATTGTAGTAATGGCGCTGAGCCAAGGGCCCTTCAATAATTTTATAGACCATATCGCACTTTCTTTCACTGTAAATTCTTCCAAAAGAAGATTTTTCAGTTCAATATAAGAACTCATGCATCCTGCATTCTCAATGCCAGCTTAGTTAGTTGTTACTATTGCACTATTATTCTCTTGTAATTGTAGTAATGACGCTGAGCCAAGCGCCCTTCAATAATTTTATAGACCATATCGCAGAGTTCTAATAGAAGTAGGCATTCCATATGTCAGACCCACTGACATATATATCAATGGACTGTTTGATCTCTTGTTTCATGTAGCACCAATTTTGATTTCAGAAAGTATGCTTTCACTGTCAATGCTACCAACTGTAGTTATATTTATATTATTTGAGAATTTACGTATATGCATGTCAGTGGGATTTACCGAATTTACCACAAAAGTATTTGGGACTATTTGTTTTCTTATATTTTAATTATGAGTCGAAGGAAGTGTTTTTTACAAGGCTGTTTTGGTTTGCTCTCACGGAAAGAGACAGGAATATGAAAGTGGTGCCATTTTCTTTCATGCATTCTTGTTCAACGAGCAGTCCATTTATATACATGGCAGTGGTCAAACCCAAAATCAACTATGCATACGTACATACATATGTATGTAGGAAATTATAATAAAGAATGGCGTGGAAATGCAGTCAAGCTAGGATGCAAGAAATTATCAACAATAGCACGAATGGATTTCACAATTTATTGTTTAAATTCAAAGTCGACAATTCACTTTAATGTTGAACATATAATATTTAAGGTAGAATTAGTTTTAAACTTATAAAATATGAAGCACGCGGCACGTCTGTCCTCGTCGTCAGTCAGGGCAAGAGAGAGATCGAATCTCTGATCTGATGTGCACATCATTGTTGATGGAAAAATGCGCAGGGTGTCACTAAAGTTGTTATGGAGATTAAGGTTAAATCCAACATTCGGCCGTCCTGCACTTGCATCGCCTCGATGACACTTGGTGTAGTCTTCGTTTTATATTCTTCGTTGTTTGGCTCTCGTCTTTGGATTTATTGCACCGTCGTTTGACCTTCTGCACCTTAGGTCCTCGTTTTGAATTTCATCGTTACTTCTCGTCTTAAAATCATCGTCGTTTTTGCGTCATCTTTAATATAAGCCAGTGGAACTTCGTCGTGGACACCCTGTAAATAAACTTAACTTTTCGTATTGTTATTAGCATTGTTGTTCGTCTGAGTCAGATACATCGTCAGTATCAGAGTCATATTAAATGAATGGGTTCATGTATTCTGCACATGTTGAAGTTGTACTAGGTCCCTCATGTTGGCCAACCTTCTCGACTTCATAACGCTCGTTGCCTGCCGATTTCGTTACGCGATATGGACCAAGGTTTCTTGGACTGATTTTTAGTCCGGCTCCAAAATGTATTCGTTTCACAGCCACAATGTCTCCAATAGCATAGCTTGTTGCCGGTTTGCGTCGTTTGTCATAGTGTCTTTTGTTCTCCAATTGAGTTCTCAGTATTTGAGCCTTGGCTGCTTCGCGGAATTAATTTCGTTCGTCTTGTATTACTTCCAGCAAGCGACTGTCCTCACTAATTCTCATTTTCGCTCCAAATAATAATTCAAATGGTGAAGGTCCAATACTTCGATGTAAAGTGTTGTTTAGAAATAGTTGTACTTAATGAATAAACTTGAACCAATTCTCTGGACAATCCATTGCTAGTTTCGTAAGCGCTGAAATAACCACCCGATGCACTCTTTCAACCTGGCGGTTGGATCTAGGAACTCCGGTAGTAATAAGGCAGTGCTCGATTCCTTCTCGTTTGCAATACTCCTTGAATGCAGAGGAAGTAAATGCCGGTCCTCGATCAGATATGATACGTGTAGGGTTGCCGAAAGCAGTTTGCTGCACATTGAATTTTTGAAGCCCTTCATCTGTGTTGGTCGGTTTTGTCGGGTATAACCAGGCGAACTTCGTAAATGCATCCACTATCGCAAATATGTATTTCTAGCTCTTTGCTGTGACTTTCATTGGACCAAGGTGATCAATATGATATGTTTCCAGCGGTAGAGACTCCTTTGGAATTGGGTGGAGAAAACCCTCTTTCTTTCCATCCTTGGCTGCAAGAATGCACTGTATACAGTTTGCCATACACATTCGAATCTTTTCTTTCAATTTGGGAATATCGTAATCACGTTCAATCAGTTCCTTAAACTTTTTTACTTCCTTACGTGCTCTTACTGCGTCGTCCTTTGCTTGAGCTGCTTGAGCCTTGTGAAGTATACCCTCTTCAATGATCATCAATACAGGATTTCTACTCAATGCATCAACATCCTTCATTCGATTACCTCTTCGATGTTCAATTTCGTAATCAAAATCTTCAAGTCAAAACGCCCATCGGGCAATCTTTGGAGTGATGTCTCTCTTCGCCAGTGTGCATTTAAAGGCGGAACAATCCGTAACAATCTTAAAACGTATACCAGTGAGATAAATCCGAAATTTCTTCACAGCAGCTATTACTGCTAACATCTCCAACATATATGTAGCTGCTGTAATCCTCTTCAATACGCGAAGTTTTCTTGCTGTAATAGGAAACAGGATGTAGTGCACCGTTATCGTTTTTCTGCTTCAAAATAGCGCCATAACCTAGCTTAGAAGCATCTGTATGCAACTCAGTGGGGGAATCTGGTTGAAAAATTCTTAATACTGGCTGCTCGCATAACATCCTCTTTAACATCTGAAAAGATGTACGCTCTGCTTCCCCGAAGGCGACTTTTACATCCTTCCTTGCTAAATCTGGCAAAGGTCTGGCAATTATAGAGTAGTCTCGGATGAATTTACGGAAATACCCCGTAAGACCTAAGAAAGACTGCACATGCTTTACCGTTTTTGGTTGTGGAAAGCGCTGAACTGCTATTGTTTTTACCTCTGAGGGTCCGATTGAACCGTTTTCTATAATGTATCCAAGGTAATCAATTTTGGTTCGCAAAATTTGGCACTTAGTCCATTTGATCTGAAGACCGTACTGTTGTGCTATTGTAAGAACTTCGTTTAAAGTTGCTATACCATCTTCTTCATTTCTAGAGGGTACTACAAGCTCGTCTATATACACTAAAACTCTGCCTTGGCGGATGAGAGGTGCAAATATCTGGTTAATATTTTTCCGAAATACAGCCGGGGAATTACAAAATCCAAAAGGAACTCTAAGGAAATGAAAATGTCCTGACGGTGTGATAAAAGCAGTGTATTTTTCCCTACTTCTCTCAACGGGTATATGAAAAAATCCGTTTTTCAAATCGATAGTATTGAATAACTTAGCTGCATGTAACCTATCAATTTGATCCTCGATGAGAAGTAAGGGATAACGATCCTTTATTAGAACTTTGTTTACTTTACGGTAGTCTACACAAATTCGCGCCGTTCCATCCTTTTTCTTGACGATAACTATTGGGCTATCAAAATCTGATGTACTTGGTTTTATTATTTCATCGCGGAACAACTCATCTATTTGCGAACCTACTACTTTCTGTTCACTTACTGCTAAGCGTCTCGGAGTTTCGTAAATAGGAGTCTCTTGTTTTAAGATAATCTTCATGGGTACTGGCATTTCTTTTGTAGGCTTACTACTGGCATAACTATTTATTCAATTAACAACTTGATTTCTATAAATTGCCTTAAAATATCCTATATCTAAATCATCAGCGGTAGAAGCATCCAAATATAAACTAAAAGTAAGGTCAACTGGTGACAAAGAAATATGTTCCGGAGTTATTTTTACTTCAACTCTACTTAATAAGCTTTTACTTATTATGATGTCTTTTGGTAAAATACCAGTCGGGGCAACGTGAAAAAATTTATTATTTCATCGCGGAACAACTCATCTATTTGCGAACCTACTACTTTCTGTTCACTTACTGCTAAGCGTCTCGGAGTTTCGTAAATAGGAGTCTCTTGTTTTAAGATAATCTTCATGGGTACTGGCATTTCTTTTGTAGGCTTACTACTGGCATAACTATTTATTCAATTAACAACTTGATTTCTATAAATTGCCTTAAAATATCCTATATCTAAATCATCAGCGGTAGAAGCATCCAAATATAAACTAAAAGTAAGGTCAACTGGTGACAAAGAAATATGTTCCGGAGTTATTTTTACTTCAACTCTACTTAATAAGCTTTTACTTATTATGACGTCTTTTGGTAAAATACCAGTCGGGGCAACGTGAAAAATGTCTACGAACAAGTTACCATCAATCTCTAATTCGCACGAGAAACAACCGAGAGTCCTAATGGGACTTGAGCCTACACCACGAAAGTCAATAGCAATCAAAAGTTTTGGGTTGCCAAACATATTTAATATTTCCTCTTTGATCAGGCTTATATCACTGCCTGTGTCAACATATGCTTGAGTATGTACACCATTTATTTTCACTGCAAGGTTCATGTAATTGTCATTTATTAAAGATTTATTTATTAAAGCTACCTCATTAGTACTCTTGTCATTTCTTTTCTTCGCTAAATTAATCTTGGAACACTCAAAGGACGTATGGCCGTAATTATTACATCGAAAACACTTTGTACCTTAAGCTTTATTTCCACAATCTACAGCTTTATGCCCATAGTCCCCGCAATTGAAGCATTTCAAGTTTGTACTTTCGCTTCTCTTATTTATTCTTATGCTTTGTTTTCCACAAATATTTTGCTTAGTCTTTCCTTTAATTTGCACATAAATATCTAATCGATTTTTGAACTCGCTAATTTAGTACCATATAAAACACATTTGTATATTTCCTCGTCTTGTATTCCTTCTATCACATAAGTAATAATAGACGCATCATTCAAAAGAGCACGTCTTCCTAACTCCTTAATAGTAAGAAAAAACTCATGATATGACTCACCAGGTTTTTTCTTCCGCCGAGCCAATTGCATATGAATATCGCCTGCACTTTCTTTCACTGTAAATTCTTCCAAAAGAAGGTTTTTCAGTTCAATATAAGAACTCATGCATCCTGCATTCTCAATGCCAGCTTTGCGGTCCCTTTCAACAGTCTTTTCGCATATACGAATTTCTGTAACTCGCTCCAACCAACCACTGTAGCAGTTTGCTCAAAGTCTGTCAGCCAAATTTTAATATCGTATCCGTCTTCTCCACTAAATTCTTGCATCGACTCTTCGACATCACGAAAACTAAAATGTGAACCCGATACTGCACCGTCACACTGCGTTTGGGAATGTGAACTAGTTTGCGTTAACTTAAGCAAGTCTACTTCCTTTTTTAATAATTCGATTTCCTTCGCCTGGAGTTTTTCTCGTTCGTCCGCTATAGACGAATTTCCCATGCAGTCCTTCATTTCCTCCAAAATCTCTGCACGTAAATTTGCCTTCATCGTATCATAATTTTAAGTTGAATATTCCATTATTGTGCTGTGACGGGCAAGTCGCCTTCTCCTACCCATATCTTAGATATTATCAAACGACTACAATAAAATTGTTCAAATTTTTCATGAACAAAATTACGTTGTTTACATACAATTGACATATGAAAGCACTTGGTACTGAAGCTTTACAGTTCAAGCTTTTTCAGCAACTCACCCGATGGCACCAACTGCCACTGCCTATTCCAATGTGCTGACGGCTGACTGCAACTTGGTTCCTTTAAAAGAAATTTTGTACCTACAATGTGTCAGTGAATGATTTACTATCTCCTATGAATAAGAACACTGCCAATTCATGAACGTATTTCTGAGCTTGATTAGCCGCTGTTCACTTTCCTCCTCGTTTGTAGCTTATTTGTGCAACTCCTCGGCGTCGCGTTGTTCGCACACTTCGCTGTTATACTGCTCTAGCCCCGTTTTGTCGTCGACCTATCTGATTTGAGTCTCGTAATTATGCGCATACACACTTGTATGATAACGGCAGATTCACCACTCCTCGATGTACTCGATGTTTTGCTTTATGCAATTAGTTTAGCCTTTATTTTAATAATTTCCGGTTGAGCCCCCAAAAATGTAGGAAATTATAATAAAGAATGGCGTGGAAATGCAGTCAGGCTAGGATGCGAGAAATTATCAACAAGAGCACGAATGGATTTCACAATTTAATATTTAAGGTAGAATTAGAGCACGTGGCACGTCTGTCCCACTGACTTATAACAATGGACTGAGCGATTTGCTATTTCATGTCGCATAAAAAATGTTGTGTTTCTGTATATCACCGTTAGAGTACCCTTTAAAACAATTACATAAAAAACATGTAAAACTCAACCAATCAGATGAAATTTTACACCCGTAAATCGAATTTAATTAAAAAAATGTTTTTTCTTGTGCCCAAGTGATATTTTAATCGATTATAAGGAATTAAACTCATTCCGACTTTAATTTTCAAAAGTTATTTGTAACTGAATCCTGCGCAAGAGAGATGGAGCATGGTAAACACTATCTCTACCTTATTCCTTCTGAGGTGATTGCATCTGTAGCCAACATAAAAACATCAAATGGCATAAGCAAACGTTCCAGAATGCAATATTTTGTGTTGGTAGCTCCAACTCTGCCATAGGGCGAAAGAGAGAACTATAAAACTTGTGCCATGCTTTCCTATAGGAAAATGACAATACGCTCAGTCCATTGTTATAAGTCAGTGGTCTGTCCTCGTCGTCAGTCAGGGCAAGAGAGAGATCGAATCTCTTATCTGATGTGCACATCATTGTTGATGGAAAAATGCGCAAGGTGTCGCTAATGTTGTTATGGAGATTAAGGCTAAATCCCACATGTATATGTTTAATAGTTATAGGAAAAGAAGATTGTTGTGTTAGTAATTAGATACTACAGATAATTTTTAAGCACAACGATTAAGTAATAATAAACTACGTAATTAGGATATAGGTGCAATGCAAGAAAGATGATGATATTCAAGGTTATTAACAAAATATGATGATGATATACATAGGTATGCTTAATGTTGACTGATGACTAAACAGGCCTTTTTGTTGCTTTTCCTTTAGTCTTTCGATATTTTTTGTTCGAACATTTTCAAACTGATCTTGAGTTATTCTTGGACTACGATCATAAATTAGTTCTACTGGTTTCTTTTGGGTAATAGAATGGACTGTATGACTATATTCGTTTACTGCGTTCGTTGAAGGAACGAGTCGTCCCATCAGTGTTCATGATTTCGGAAAGAGTTGTGTAGAAGCGTTCCACTTAGCCGTTTACTTCACTCCTGTGTGGTGGAGTCGTGATTATTGTGGTGTTAAGTTCCTCTAACATGGATGTTATTGTTGCTGAGTTTAGCGATTTTTTAATGTCGAGTACAACAAATTCAGGAACACTGAAGAATAATAGGATGTCTCTCAGGGGTTTTTTATGTCTTCTATTGCACGTGAATTGATTATATTCGCCTGTGCAAGTTTGGTGAATTTATCTATTGCGGTAAGTGCGAGGTGTTTTTCTTTCGAGTAAATATCGATATGAAGGGTATGTCCTGGATAGTTTGGAATGGGGGTAGGATTAAGGAAAGTGGTATTGGAATGCCTATCATATTTCTTTTCCTTGCACACTTTACAGATTTGTAAGAGATTTTTTACTTTATAACTCATTTTGGGAATGTAATATTTTTTCAATAACTGTAATCTGTTTTCTTCTTCATTTCGATGTGCTCTTCGATGTACAGATAGAATTATTTCCTTTTGATCTGCTTCATTAGTAATGTATTCTACTAAAGTTTTGGGTGAATCGGATTCTATAATCTTTAAAGTGTAAGGGATAGATTTGTTGAATTTTTTCCATGATATCTTCATCGGTCATTAGGCCGTTAATCGTGTGCGGATTCTTTTGAAAATATTTATAATATTGGAATCTGTTTAACATGGTTGAATGACTATGTGCCTAGAGTATTTAGGGAAAGGATTCTTTGTTTGGTAACTATTCTCGTCACCTTCCCGTAGGATTATCTGATTGCGGAAGACGTTTACTATGGTACTTCAACTGAGGGTATTAAATTATGAGACGCAGACAAGCTATCGTCGCTGTGTTGCGTCATCGTCATCGGGTTTATTTGTGCTGTAAGTGGTTGCCTTGATAGCGCATCAGCTACTATATTTACCGGTTTTGTATTTTAATTCATAGTTATATTGTTCAAGAGTGCTTTCCACCTCTTCATTTCACTGTTTTTTCATATTTATTAAACTCGTTTTAATAAAATTTATTGTATAAATTGTAGGTAATATCACCACGTTCCTTTTAATCTCAAAATGCTGAGAATTGTTGCCAATAACCTCGTTTTTATTTTTATCATTTTCCTTTTTTTTAGAACGGTAACTAGCTTGAAGCCTTTAAAATATTAGTATATAAGTAGATTAATATTTCATAGGGGAATGCTCACCTTTCATAGTACTTTAGGTCCAACAGCTCCAGACATGAGAGATGTCTTAAACGATGCATTATGGTAGTCTGGCAAGAAAAGTGACACAACTCAAAAATCAAAATTTGTCTGTTTTGTTAATAATTCAACGTAAAAATAACATATCGCCCTCAAACAACAAAACAATGACAAAAATAGAAACTTGACAACTTAAATGGTCTTCATACAATTTCAAAAACAATACTCAGTTATTTCTTAATTTCGCTATTTTGAACACAGTCTAAATTTGACTTCTGTCACTTTTCTTGTCAATGTGCGATATATAGTACCAGTTTGTAACAAAAAAATTCTGCATTTTTTATGTCAATAAAGAAATAACTTAAAATTTCTGATTTTATCTAAGAAGATTTGCAGGGAAGAAGCTCTACAAAAGTGACTATTCTACACGATGTTTTAAATCCAAAATATCAGCTCAAGCGCCTATTGACTTAAAGGAGAATGGGTGTAAAAAGCTTTATTGCACTTATTATGCTTATTTGCAAACAAATAGGAATTATGTTATAATTGAACTAAAACCAATTACGCGATACCCTAGATGACTGTCGGTAAATATAGTCACCCCTCCCCCTTTTGAAAATATGACAGTTAGATCATTATAGTGTATACCTTCCTAGAACGGTTATTCGGACAGTAAATATGGTTATAACCAGTTATATTGTTATATTCAGAAGAACTTTTCAATACATTATAAATGCCTGGGAGTGACCGTTTTCCCAGTATATGTATGTGAAAAATCTGGAAATCTAAAAAATTTTGTATAGCAACCTTATGAAGCAACTAAACGATTTCACCCATTTCCGCATTTAGATCTACAATTATTACGAGAAGGCTGTATACAAAATTTCAGCTCACTAGCTCAACGCCTTCTCAAGGAGAGTCAAAATATATTATGAATAATGACAATTTTGTTTAAAATACTACGAAGTCCAATTTAGCCCATATTGCTCAGTTAACAACTTTTACAATATTGTAGTACACAAAATTTCAAATATCGTTTTTTAAAAGTTGGCATTTAAGTATATTGAAAAACACTAATTTTGTATGGCAGGACTTCGAAGGAGGGATTCACCTATTTATGAACTTGACTTTACATTTTTCATCAAATTACGTTCTACAAAAATCTAGCTCTTTGGATCAACACTTATTTTAAGGAACTAGGAAGTCTTGGCAGATAAACATGTCGAAAATAAGTATTAATTTTAACCCTTTTAGTGCCGAGCGTAAAATTGAAGTTGTGCGTAAAGTGCCGAGCCGAATTTATATAATTTATAGAGTGTTAGAAAAACGCTGATAAAAAATGTGTTTTAAAAGATAATTACATAATTCAAAAAGGAACATATTGAGAACTAAAAATACAAGAAACGTATGATTTGGGTATTTCAACATGTGTTGAAAATTATATAAATAATGCTTATTAGAAATGAGAAATTCTTTTTTTAGAAAAGTTGGTAGTTTTTGAATTAACATTTATGAGTAAAACACATTGTTATTCTAACATGGTGTAATATGTAATATATAATATAAAACGTAAGTAATCTATATAAAAATAAAAATAATAATTTTTCAGCTATTTAAAATGAAAATAAAATAATAATAGCCATTCCACACGAAACCGATCATCTTGGAACCCGACCATCGCCGCTTTGGATGAAACTTTCACAATTTGTAGGAAATACCAAAATAGCTCACCCATGATTTTTTGTTTTGCCCTAATACCTCCCCCCCCCCCCCGTTAGGGGGGTTAGAAATTTCGTGATTTTACGATGAATTATCATTTTCATAAAATTATAGCTCGAAAACGGAGCAACCGATTAATATGATTCAAATTCCAAACGAAGGATAATACATATTACCTTTCATAAAAAAAAGTATCAGCACCGAACGAAAAAAATGTATTGTTAATAATAGTATTTTTTTCAAAAAAATAGTATTATTCACTAGAGAGGATTTCTAGCACTTTTTTTTCATTTTTATTTAGAAGCTAGAAATCTTATCTATCGACGTAAAAAAACTTGCGGTGCTATTCGGCTTCGTTTTTGAGATATGAATTTTTAAAATCACCGCATACCCAAATTAAACTTTATGGGAGCACTGTACTGGGACGAATGTATTGTTTTTTTCCTACGGGGGACCTCTAGTACTATTTTTTTGTATTTTTATTTTGAAAATAGAAGCCTTGTCTATCAATGTACAAAAAATTGCAGATGACAAAAACTAGCACTTGCAATTTTTTTGCAAAATTTGAATAATTTTTAGGTCCTAGAAAAGAGCGATATCGAATCTGGCGCTAATCAGGAGCTTTGGACATAGCTTATAATGACCATTGGTCACATTATACAGCGAACCAAGGCTCCAATGACGGTACTGAGCATCGATAGTGTGCTCGGGAGGGTAAACACGCCGATACCAGCCAACATCTAGCACTGCGGGGATCAGTGATAGAGAAACGGGAAGCCTGAGAAGAAAGTACACATAAATGTGGGATGAACAATGAATACAAACTGAACGTTTGAGTAGGAAAAACTTCTGATGAGTCCAGCGGCTGGGAAGAAACGTAAGTATCGCCAAGTAGGAGCCTACACGGCATCCCCCAAAAATTTATAACCCCTAAATATTTTTGTTTGACCATATCAAAATGCAAGCTAATGCATATAATTTCACAATTTAGCACAGATATATACAGGGTGTCCCGTACGTACCGCATTTCCTTCATACCACGGGTTCCTCACTCAATTTCGAGAAATAAATTGTATGGGAGGAGAGCCGGAAAATGTACGGTGTGGACGGTAGGGGGGGTTTTTTGATTTTGGGTTCTTTTTATCCTAATACCATGTAACTTTCTTGTTATACACCCTATGAAGGTCACTTGCATCTCAGGTGATAGTAAACCCTCTATGGTTTCCAACAAATGCCCAACCACCTCTCTACCCCCTTTCCGTCGGCAGTTATAGGACGTCAAAGTCAAAAAATTGGAAATTTTGCAATTTCTTTTTCAATTTTAACGATTTTCCCGCCAAAATGCATGATAACTATACAGTTTTATGAAAATATTTAAAGATCCCGGAATGTTACCTTTAATTTGACTATGCACATGTACCTACCTAAATACTACCGTTATTGAGATGCTCCCGTTTTTATGGTGCATAATTTCATTAATTTTGCTAATAATAATAGAAATCGCGCCTAATTTTTTGCAATTCCACGCAAATTAGCAAAATTCATGAAATTATGCATCATAAAACGGGAATATCTCAAAAACAGTAGCATTTAGGTAGGTACATGTGCAGGATCAAATGAAAGGTAACATTCGGAGGTCAAGCTCAGGGGATACCCATGATGCAAAGCACAGCGTGGCAGGAAGTAGATAGGGAAAGGATTAAGGGATAATTTTCCAATTGTTTGACTTTGACGTCCTATAACTGCCGACGGAAAGGGGGTAGATAGATGGTTGGGCATTTGTTGGAAACCGTCGAGGGTTTACTATCACCTGAGATGCAAGTCACCTTCATAGGGTGTATAACAAGAAAGCTACATGGTATTAGGATAAAAAGAACCCAAAATCAAAAACCCCCCTATCGTCCACACCGTGCATTTTCCGGCTCTCTTCCCATACAATTTATTTCTCGAAATTGAGTAAGGAATCCGTGGTATAAAGGAAATTCGGTACGTACGGGACACCCTGTATATATATAAGAAAGAAAAAAAACCCAAAAGAGTGGGACACAGACAAGACAAAACAAACAACGCACGCACTTCAGACAAGCACCACAAGACGAACTAGAACAGAAATAGAATACAAACACAAAATACACTAAACACATCATCCACACCGCTTTAAGAGGAAACTTCTCTAGTACCTCACTAAAGTACTGCGGTGGCTAAACTAAGCGACTTACGGCGTTGAACATGTGGTGCCCCACCTGCCGTACAACGTTTCGTCATGCTGCTCCAGGAGAATATCCTGGATACAGATGACAAAAACTAGCACTTGGAATTTTTTTGCAAAATTTTAATGAGAAATTTTTTTTGTAAAGATGGTAATTTTTGAATTAGCATTTATGAGTAAAACACATTGTTATTCAAACATGGTGTAATATATAATATATAACATAAAACAGAAACAGTATATAAAAATAAAAAATAAAAATATTTCGGCTATTTGAAATGAAAAGTAAATAATAATTCAATCACTGTGTCTCATGCGCAGGGGATGAGTATGTGTAACATCTCTGTAAATTTGTATTGTTATTCAGTTGTTATTCTTTATTTACATTTATTTACTTACCTAACGAGCTATTTAGCATTTGTGATCACTCATGCATTCTCCATGTAAGCCTCTATTACACCGATTACAAATTGTGCGCGATCTATGCACAGGCCCACCATTCTTTCTACTACAAACTGCACACGCTTTTTTACCTTCTTCCCGGAAATTTTCTTACTCCTGGGGCTGTTGTTGTACTTGGGAATGTAGAATATGAAGCTGTTGTTTTTTCAATGTTTTTTGCCGCCATCCATTCTGTTGTAATCGACCCAATTATTTTTGTTAAAAACTCCAACCGAGTCAGATGACGATTATCAGTATTCATTTTATACAAAATGTACGAATTCAAAACCATTCTTGAAAGAATTGAAAAAACTACTTTTTTCCAAAGCTTCAGAGATCGTAAAGCATCATATCGGATGTGTCCACACCCCCCATAAATTCGTTATAATTGTGTACTATCAAAGGTTTTTCAACGACTTTTTGCCGTTGCCCTCTTTGAATAGTAATTGTTTTATTTTCGGCCACTGCATGTGTTGATAATAACAATACATTTTTTCTGTGTGATTTTTTTTCTATATACGCTGCTAGTAATATTTCATTATCTCGGAAATATGTTGATTTACCTATCTCTAATTTTTGTTTTAGAGATGATGGAATATATTTTCTGTTGCTGCGTAAAGTACCGGTCAGAAACGTCAGTTTTTGAAACAATGATCTTGCTAAGGGAATACTTGTAAAGAAATTATCTGCAACTACGTGATATCCCTTCATGAAATAATTACCCATATTCAATAGTTTATGTATTACCACATGGCTAAGTCCTTTTTCCTTTATTTCATTTGCTTCGGTTTGTAGATATTGTTTAGCTCCCCGATTACAAAAAAATCCCAAGCAATATCGAGTTATTGCATCAGGTAGCATCCAGAATTTGATTCCCCACCTATGATGCTTTTTATTTGGTAAGTACTGCGTCATGCCTGATCTACACTTTGTACCTACCAACGATTCATCTCCGCTTAGATGCTGGTTAGGTGTATAATGGAATCTAAAAATCTTATTTGCATGATCTACGACAGGTTGAAATTTTGCTGACGGATCATTATCATGACTATTTCGTGGTGATAAATTGTTGTTGTCTACAACATGGAAGAATTTCAAAATTAGTTGAAACCTATTTCTTGAAAACATTTTGCCAAACCATGGCATATATCTGTGGTTTCTTGACCAATAACTGCAAATTGTTGGTTTTCGGGTAATACCCATTTCCAAAATAACGGCAATGAAGGCCCTCATCTCTGCAATTGTATTATTTTCCATACTTGTGCTCTGGATTTATTTGCTGGTTCAATATTTCTCAGAAATTGTCTTGCATAGCGATTTGTCTCAGTTTTCAAGCTATCTAAGAATGCATCCGTAAAAAATAAGTTGAAATATGCTATTGGTTCGGAATTTTTTGTTGGCATATGTTTTGGACCAGGGGTTTCCAAGAATAACGGACGAGAATTATATTGAGTATCCTCATTTACACTGATTTCATAAAAATTATCAAATGAGTCATTGTAAGTTTCATCATCATTGACGTCAATGTACGAATCATTTTCACTCTCACTACTTATATTTTGACGTGGATGCCGATTTCTCGGTACAAAAAAAAAATTCATTATCACTGTCACTAATTTTAGGCTCACTACAGCTGCTAAAATTTTCGTCTAAATTGTTTATCAGTTCCACTAACTCTGAGTCATCCATAACGGTATAGTAAATAGTATTACAGGCCTACCACAAGAGTAATTAAGTTTCTAACTGCTGCCTTTGAGCTCTAAGCGAATACTGATTCACGTACAACGATATATCGTCGTTGGCACTTTTCGCCAGTGCACTCAACAACGATATATCGTTGTTCGGCACTAAAAGGGTTAATATAGTTTGATGGTTCTGACTTCGGACAGGAACATCAGACCACTTATAAACGACTCAATTTCTACTTCACGGATTCTTTCAATCTCTTTCTGGACTTGTTCCAGAGTATCTACATATATATGTAGCACTTTTGTGCTTAAATCTTATGACATATTTGAAAATGTGTGAAATAAGCTCTGAAGGTTCCCTTACTGAACTCTATCAAAAGAAATGAAGCTTGTATAGGTATATACAAGGTGTTTCCGTCTAGGTGTTCCATAGAGCAGGTGATATGTTGATGTTACTGCTGGTTGCCAATGGATTGGCGTATTCGCCGATGTCCAATATTCTGCTCATGATTAATTTAATAAATTACTATGCCGAATATATGGCGTGTCGCCTCAATCCTCACTTAATATTTGGCTGGGGTTTCTCAATATTTTTGGATACCAATATTTGGCTGATTTTCTCGATATCTTTAAGACTGAGAACGGTTGGCTAATTGCCGCTGCGTTCTGAAGAACAACACTTACAGTTTACCAGTAGTGGTCAATTCTTGATTTTTACTTTCTTTCTTAATGCTACCTTATTTATAATCGTTAATTATTGCTAAGTAAGCAATCTACATTAATTTCCTAATGCTACCTACAATCGATATTATTTTCCCACCTTATCATAATGTATAATAATGAAAGAACGGTGACCTCACGGGAGTAACATGTTCTTTGTTCTTGTTGTGAAATCTGCACTGTACATACATAATTTACTATCTGCTCGCGCTTTAATTTGATGCGCTGCTCTTTTACCTCATTCATAACGAGGTATGAATGATTCACACAAAAATGATCACATACAAATCTGTATGTATATAATTATGTTTTCATTTTTGTTTATTCGAGGAGTTAATTGAACTCCGAGTTTTACCTTTTGAAATGATTTACAAAGTTTAGCTGCAATCCTGGTTTCTTATTTCTTTTAGGGAGATGTGCATATGATTTGTATGCAATTACATGCTTTAATGATGCATGATTACAGATGCATTACATCCCCATCCTTAAAAGATTGATGTAATTTTCATTTCTCTAAAGAAACTTAAATTACATTCATTCATTTGTTATATTTATTGCACATTCGATCACTTTTCTTTCGTTATGATACTTTATTACATATTTCCGTATCTATTGACACATTTAATTATTTTGCGATGTATATATCTATACCTCTATAGCAGTAACGTCACTAGGGTTGGTGTCACCCACTGCAGTAACTCATGATGCCAACCCCCTCACGACACCACATAGACCTCCTACGAATCAGCCAGTACCAAATAACGGAAACATACAGAATCCTTAGTAACGTTTATAAACATAGGTCCTATATTTACAAAGGCAATGGAAGAAAAAGTTAATTCAAGGTCGGTGGGTAAAAGATTGTAAGAAGTTAAGAACTAAGAGCTACATAGAAAATATGTTACTTTTTTAATTGTTATTTTAACATTAAATTTTATGTCATATTAAATTTCGACTAAATCAAAACTTTCCTTTCCTGGCCCTTAGAGCTGCAAACTTGTTAATTACTTCATCGAAATCAACTCCTTTCGCCAAATGACTTTCAATTGATAATATTGCAAGATCAGAAAGCCTTGACTGTCCCCATCATACTACGTGGTGCTATAAACCTATATGTCTAGTTTCTAAATATATGTTTATTTCATTTTTCAGATGAACCGTATGGCTTAATTGCTGTCAACCGCCGGAATCGGAGTGTCCTCTTGGATGCGGCGTACACAGCAAACTATACTTCCGAATTCTACTAAAAATGTTGTATGCAAAATTAAATATGTATGTATTCACTACGAGTATTAATAAAAAAAAATCCATTCATCGTTTGCTTTAAAATAATTACGGAAAATACACCCTCGCATCGCGCACGCACAGAGTTCTGGTGCCTTAATAAGAATAATTTCATGGATTGACATAGAATCATACATAATGTTTACATGAATACTTGAAATATTCTTCAAGTAAACGCGCATTGACTTCAAGCATACTTGAGTCAGGTAAATCACAAAATTTTGTTCGATTTACTTGAAAAAATTCATGTAAACGCAACTTCAGTACTTGAAAACTTTCATTTGTGTGATATATGAAAACGACAAAGAGGAACAAGAAGAAAATTATTGTTGATAATTCAGACTGTGATTTTTAGCACTTTTCTCAAGAAATTTATCTACAAATTCGCAATCTGTATTGAAGTTAATGAAGAGTTGTCGAAGATAAAATGCCATATACATACATGAGCTAAATGATAAATTCACAATTTTTTATAACCAATTAAGTGAAGGCAGACAAAAGAGACATTTAGTACTGGTAAAAAATCGATGTTCTGCTGTGCTAAATTTGTTTAAAAATGAGTCAAACTGAGTCAAACAAACTAAGCGCACAATACGTCACACATGGGTCATGACGTATTGTCATATTGACGTATATTGTGGTGTATAAGTGGAATGTAACAACATACTATTTCTACGCTACGTTGCGTTATAGTAAAAACTTTGCAATCGAGGAGCAGGATCTAGATATTGCCTGATTTAAATTTTTCTTTGTATTTCATACTTTTGTGCCATACTGCTTCACATGAAATCACTGAAGTTGCAGCTTTTGAAAAAAAAATTTTTACGAACCGCACTAATTTTGGTGTCATCCGGTGCGGTCCGCACCCCCGCACCACCCTAGTGACGCTACTGCTCCATAGCTGTTTAAATTTTATGTTTACATAATTTGAAATTATTATTATGTACTTTAGTTTCTTTTCCATTTATATCTACATAACTATTTACAATATCCTGCTTAATTATTCTATACGGTCTTCTATACGGTTGCTGTATTTTCATTTTATTACTACTTTTTAATTTTATATATACATAATCATCTACTTTAAAGTTAGCGTCATTGACAGTTTTTTGTTTATGTATTCTTTCTTGTTTTTCTTTTAGCAAACATTTTTTTACATTGTTGTGTGCAAATTGCAATTTGATTGATATAATCATCAATATTATATATTTTCCTATTATTATTTAAAATCTTACATGGTAATGAATTTAGCTTCGTAACAAGTAAAAAAGCTAATATTGGTCTAAGACCAATTCTTATGATAACCCTAGATGAATGTCCGTATGAAATTTCGTATGGGTACACATTTGAGCAATTTTGATTTTTGCAGTGGTTTTTCGCATATATTAAGAACGGTTCGTCGGACAGAAAAAATGATTATAACCTATTTTATAGAATTTCATATTCTGAAGAAGTTTTTAGTACAATAAAAATGTCTTGGACTGATCGTTTTCACAGTATACATAAAAAACCTAAATTTTTATATGGCAACACCAAGAAAGGGTTGCCCGATTTAGTCCATTTTTGAAATTTTTTTTGCTAGTACAATGAGAACAGCACGTACCAAATTTCAGCTCTCTACATCGACGCGTTCTCAGGCAGTGTTCAAATATATAACGTAAAACGAAATTTTTGTATGACAACCCCACGAAGGAGTTGCCCGATTTGTCTCATTTTCGAACTTAATTTTACCTTTTTTTTAAGTCCGTGTACAAAATTTCAGCTCTCTAAGTATACGCGTTCTCGAGTTATCGTGTGCACAGACAGACGGACGGACGGACGGACGGACATGCAAAAATCAAAATAACTGTTAATATTATGCGTGGGTGTCCAATTCATTTTGCTCTACCATCATTATTTCGAGGTGTTACAAACGGAATGACAAACTTAGTACACCCCTATAGATTTCATCTAGGGTATAAAAACTAGCTCAAAAGGTGTATAATTGGTTGTTGTATGTGGCGTGGTATTGTAGCTGTAAGTATAGTAGGGTAATATTGCACTCCAATTTTCTTTTTCGGAAATTGTCATTATATAATCGTTTAAAACTCTATGCTTTCTTTCGATCGAACCTAGGGTTTCGTGATGAAACGGGGCTGATGTAACTTTTTGTATTTTCAAAAGCTCGCACAGGTTGCTCATTAGTTGATTGGAAAATTCTGTACTAATATCCCTTTTACGTTTTTTAAAACATCCATATTTCAATATGAATTTTTCTACTATTGTCTTCGCCACTGTCCTTGCATGTTTGGTTTCTATTGGGAATGCTTCTACAAATTTCGTTAGTTCGCATTGGAGAGTTAGAATATACCTGAAATTTCCAGATGGCCGAAGTGGTCCAGCCGTGTCTATGGAGATTGTTTCGAAAGATGAGCCAGGTGTGTCAGTTATTAAGTATCTCTTTTTGGTATGTTTTGTGATTTTTGTTCTTGCGCATTCTTAACAATTATTTATGTATTTTTTCACCATCTTTTTCATATGTTTCCAATGTATTTTTGTTTTAATCATGCAATGCACGTTTTTATGCCGCAGTGTCCACCAAGCAGTGAGTTATGATGTTCTTCTATAAGTCTGTGCATTTCATCTTTTTTTATTATTCTTTTAGGAGGTGTATATAATATAATATCAACACAATATTTCGTTCCTTTATGGAATTCAATAAATTTCTTAATTTTTCGACGTCGATAATATCAAATAGTTCATGATTATTTACTAGCGCTAATTTATCTAGATATATTCACATTGCTTATTTGGAGTAGTAACTTACTCAGAACCAATTTTAACTCTGGTAAAGATTTATCATTACACTCTGCAATTATTTTATCTTTCGTTTCTATTTATCTTCATGCAGTTTTCTCTTATTATTGTGTGTCTTAAGTTGCGCGCGTTTTTTATCTTTAAATGTTAACTGGAGTTTTTTAATATACCTTATGTCAGATATTGATGTACTGTTCCAAATGTAAAGGGGATCAGGCTTCTTGTTTGAAATTAAGGTACTCGCACAGTTCTCACTACTTTTGCCCTCCTTATTATAATCCTGAATATTTTGCTTTCTCTGCATGTTTCTTGTAATCACATTGACAATATTTTTCGGCATCATTGCTATTAAGTCCTTGCATTCTACTTTAATTCTTGATAATGCATCTGCATTGGTGTTCATTTTGGCTTTATTATAATAAGGAATATTGCAATCCTTAATAGATTCTATTCCAACATGATAATTCTTGAGTGGTTGCGTGTATATATGAGCCTATGGTAACCTGTTCTTCTGTTGTGTGTAAAACTCTTATGTGTTTTATGCCTTTTGACGGTATTACCGCATTTGCTACAAAAAACCCTTTTCTCATTTCCTTTCCACAGATCAGAATGTCTTCGTTTATTTCAATATCCATCGGTGTTATTATCTCTGATCTAGGTGGTATCGTGATATTATTAATGGTTTTGATGTTCATATTTAGTGATAATGTTATATCCCTTATATTTGATCTTATGGTTAATGCGCATGTTTGGTTTTCTATATTACAGTTTTGTTCAAGAAAGAATTTTTTGGGATTCTCCGGTATATAGCAAAAGCTAAAACTGTTCCAATTTGTTATTTCATCACACAACCCATTAATTTTTGGTGACAAGTTTCAAGTCTTGGTTTTACTCATCAACAGGTCCCAAATAGCGAAATTGGGTGATTTGAAAAACTAATGAAAAAAAAAAATGAAAAAAAGAAGAAAGAAATGAAAAGTTTGAGAAAAATAGAAAAAACAGTTTTTTTATTTATAAAAAAAATTTAAAACAATTTTAAAGAAACAGATTCATTCGAAGCGAATCGAACCTGTATACGCCACGCAGTGGGCTGAAAAATAAAGAAGAAAAGGAAGAAGAAGAAGAGTTTCGTGTCACTCATCGGTGCAGCTTGGTTTTCTGCCTGCTGCAGACGCATGAAAATAGATCAAACTGATCTCTTCTCATATAAACTCAGAATAAATTCTGGGTGTGAATTATATGAGGAAAAAATAATATATAATTAAAAAAAATATATAATTCACACACATGCACGTAGCCTCCAACACAATGTCAGAAGCGCCGCCTGGAGCTTATCCTGTTCGACGCTCCAAGGGATAAAATGATATCTATCACGAGGTTGAGACTTGGTCATATTCTTCCAGTGAAAAAGCATATCTTTACTAGAGAGCCTGCCCCCACCTGTCCCTACTGCCGGAACAACTCCTTAACGACGGCACACATTCTTCAGCAATGCATAGAACTACAGAGACTACTTAACGAACGCGGAACGAGCAAAACACCTACAGAACTCCTTACATACAGTGAGGAGGATACGGACACACTACTCTATGCATTGAGGACATACCTACAAGACGGACAACTACACACCAGACTCTAACTCAGACACACAGTTTTATATGAAAATTTAAAAATTAAAAAAAAAGAGAAAGCGCAAAAAAATATATATATATTTTAATTAAAATTAAAAAGGGGAAAAGGAAGGAAAGGACAAGAAAGAAAAGGAAAATAATAATAAAAATAAAAATAAAAATATATATATCTATACAATTACAACAAAAAAGAATAATACATTTATATACTTAAAAAAAAAAAAAAGGAATGGTAATGATAAGATAATGGAAAGAAAGAATTTTAGAAAGAAGAAAACTTAAAAAAAAAGTAAAATAATTAAGGCCTTAGAGAGTAAGTACATGAACTGGTCACTTAAAAATAGACAATAGACCCCATCCTATACAAACTAGCTTAGAACATTGTTAATTTAAATATACACAAATAATTTTAGCCTCTGAGAGTCATTTAGATTAGCCAGGCCTAGGCATAATACCAAAAAATAATAATAACTTCAAACAAAATTGTAAATGTACTTTTGAAATATGTAAGTTAAAAATAAGTCTGCTATAAACCCCAGATAGCTGCCCAGATGGCCTAGTAGCCGTGGGCCTTTTACATTAGTTGCTAATTAAGTTATATTATTAAAATCTATGTAATTCAACTAATGATCTATAAATAAATAAATAAATAAAATTAATTTGGTTTTGGTGAATAAAGTGCTTGAGTATAGAACTGCTAATTGTCTGTAGGAAAGAGATCATTTGTTGAAATTTCATCCAGGAGGCCTAAAAATTCACCTTGATGCTAATTATTACTCGTTGCTAATTATTTGTTGTTGTTGTTGTTGATGTGCGATTGCTTTTTGAGCTGCGGGTAGGAAAAATGAGCAATTTAAAGGATGTTTCAATCAAATTAATTGAGCAGTTTATTTAAGCTTGCCCCATATTGAAAGACTATAGGAATAAAAATGAAACAATGAAGTGGTTTCGGTATTGTGATGGAAGCACACGTTTGATGTATAAAGCTTTAAGGGAAGCTAAGACAGTTGGTGAAAAGAAACATTATGAGGCAAACATTGAACTGCTGAAATATTTTCGCGGATTAATTAAAAAACATTTACATTCTGGTGGTGGTGATGGTATTACTAGTGGAAGAAGAAAATTAAATGAATTAGTGGTGTGGAAAGATATTAAGTCCGTTATATAAAATTATGGATACAGAGATCCAAAGTTGTTTTTAGTACACACCACTAAGATGCTAACTGTACGCTTGAAGAATATTTTGAAAAAATTTAATATGATTAAAATAAATACAGTTTTATGTTGTGACTTTAAAAAGGTAATCCGTGGTGATGATAATAAAGAAGTTAGTGAATATAAATACCTAAATACTGCAAATCAAATTGTGGATCAGACTACTAATATCGTTGAATTAAGTGAAAACATGAATTGTGAGCTATTGGCTAAATTGGAAGAGTTTCAAGAACGAGATAGCGGGTGGTCTTTGAAAGAGATAATAAATATTGGAGTGAATATTAATAAATACACACCAATGCTGGGATCTTCTTATATAGATCTACCTACACAAATTCGTAAAAAAAAAGCTTGCATAAATGTAAAAAATAATGATAATGCATGTTTTGCTTGGAGTGTGGTAAGTGCGCTGTATCCAGAAAAAAAAACATTTTGATCGTGTTACTGAATATCCGCACTATACTGATGCTCTTAATTTGAATGGTATTACATTCCCTATAAAATTGAAGAACACTTCTATATTTGAAGTGAACAATAAAATGGGTATAAATGTTTATACTTTAATAAAGAAAAGAAAAGATTATGAAGTAGTTCCAATCCGACTTACTAAGGGTTGCTATAATAGACGAATTAATTTATTAATGTTTAATAATGAAGATGATAGCAAACAATTTGTTGATGATAGCGATCTTAATTATCATTTCTGTTGGATAAAATAGTTATCTAGATTAGTTTCAACGCAACTATCAAATAATGGTCACAAACTTTGGATATGTGAACGCTGCTTACATTACTTTTATGCTGAAGAAAAACTGCAAAAGCATAGCGTTGACTGTGGAGAAATGAATTCTTGTAAAATACTTTTACCATCAGAAGATTAGACGTGGATATCTTTTCAACATTTTAACCATAAAGAAAAATGTCCTTTTATTGGTTACGCTGACATAGAGGGTATCCTACATCCAATTCATGAAACCAATTCTTCTAATAATACTTTTAAAAAATATCAAAGACATCAGGTATACATATAGCATAGGATATTATTTCCTATGCTCTTATAATGCAGAATTAAATTATTACAACTCCAATCGAGGTCCGGATTGTCAGTCATGGTTTGCTAAAGAATTACTGAAGTTGGTGGAAGAAGTTGATGCTATTTTATTGAATGAGGTACCAATAGATCCAATTGATAATGAATTATATTCACGATAGAATTCGCAAACCACTTGTCATATATGTGATCATGAATTTAAATTGGGGGATATCCGTGTAATTGACCATTGTCATCTTACTGGAAAAGTTCGAGGGATGGCCCATTAGGAATGTAATTTAAACTATAAAGATAGTCATGTTATTCCTATCGTATTTCACAATTTGACTGGGTATGATTCACATTTTATAATTAAAAATATTGCCTTATTAATAAACGGGGCAATCAACTTACTACCACTTAATAAGGAAAAATATATAGCTTTTACTAAGCATGTGAAAGAAACTGATGTGAATTTGCTTTTTATTGATTCATTTCGATTTTTACCATCATCCTTGAATAAACTTGCATCATATTGCAATAACTTTGAGTTATTGAAAAAAGAGTTTCCTAACAATTATCATTTACTTTATAAAAAAGGAGTGTTCCCATATGATTATATTGACTCTTGGAAAAGACTAGATGAAACTCAGCTTCTGCCAAAAGATAAATTTTATAATATTCTTAATGATAGTCATATTAGCGATGATGACTACCAACATGCTCAAAGTGTGTAGTTAACATTCAACATTCAAACATTAGGAGAATACTCAGACATATATTTAAAAACAGATGTTTTATTGCTTGCGGAAATTTTTGAAACCTTTGGGAATAGCAGAAAGAGGGGTAAGAGGAGGAGTTGCACAATGCAGCGGACGGTATAGTAAAGCTAATAATGTATAGCTAAATAATTATAATCCTGAAGAAGATGATAAATATTTGATGTATTTTGATGCTAATAACCTATACGGTTGGGCAATGTGCCAGTATTTGCCTACAGGAAACTTTAAATGGGTTGAAAATATTGACAAAGAGAGCTTTAAGAATGATTCTAATGTTGGATATATATTGGAAGTTGACTTAGAATATACATAATCTATACATGATTTACATAAGGATCTGCCTCTGGCACCAACATGCCTTACACCGCCTAATGGTAAACATCCAAAACTTTTACTAACAGAATATAATAAGGTACGGTACGCTATTCATTATCGCAATTTAATGCAATGCTTAATGTATGGATTGAAATTAAGGAAAATACATCGAATATTGCAGTTCAACCAATCACCATGGCTGACAACATATATTGATTTGAATACTAAACTTCGAGCCAACGCTAAAAATGAATTTGAAAAGAATTATTTCAACTTAATGAATAATGCAGTCTTTGGAAAAACGATGGAAAATGTACGTAATCGAGTGGACGTAAAATTAATAACTAAATGTTATGGTCGGTATGGAGCAGCGGCGATGATATCTAAACCAAATTTCCATAGTCTTACAATTTTGGATGAGAATTTAATAGCTGTTGAGCTAAACAAATTACAAATCGTAATGAATAAAACAATTTATATTGGACAAGCCATCTTGGATATATCTAAAACATGTATCTATGAATTCCATTATGGGTATATACAACGATTGTTCAGGGATAATGTCAAATGCTTGTATACAGATACCGACTCATTAATATATGAATTTACCAACTTAAATCCATACGAAATGATAAAGCGTGATATATACATGTTTGATACAAGCGACTATCCTGAGCATAACTTTTATGATATACCCTTGTGTAATAAGAAGATTCCCGGATTAATGAAAGACGAATTAAATGGCGAAGTAATGAGTGAATTCATTGGCTTAAGAGCAAAAATGTATAGTATCCGTACTAATAACAAGGCTTACATTAAAAAGGCTAAAGGAGTAAAGAACTGCATCATAAACAACACAATTTCTTTTGATGATTACTTAAGTTGCATGGAAAGTTCAATTGAAATAAGCAGACGACAGCATTTGATAAGATCATTTAAGCATGAAGTTTACAGTATAGAGCAAGACAAAATAGCTCTCAGTCCACATGATGATAAACGATTTTTGATTGATGGGGAAGTGGATACTTTACCATGGGGGCATTAGAGTATTATAAACCCAGTATTAGCAGACGAAGATTGAAACTTAGAACATCATGAATGATGGCGCCAAGAGCAACAGATTTTATTAACACGGAGCTTGAAATTTTGCAAAATAATGCCTACGAATCACTGATAGCTGCAGCTAATGATGCAATACCAGAACATGAAAGCGATGATGATGATGAAGAAGATGATGAAATCTTCAGATATGAATACTTTTCTGTGAATGGTCAACCTAGATAGATGTAATTATTGTAATAAGCATTGAATGTCCATGCAATTTAATGCAAATTGATAACCTTGTAAAATGTGAAGTATTTCATGAAATGATGTTAGATTTTGTATAAAGAAGAAATAAAAAGAGTATATGTCCATAATTACATTTTTATAAAAATATAACTTTATTTCTTAGATTATAATACATTGTTTTTATTTGAGGAAAAACCTAACCACTTTACAAAAACTTTATCCCCCTTTTTCTTTAGCACTTTTTCAACAAGGTAATCATGTGGATATTTCGTCTTTAGTAGTTCTTTTTCATAAAATCCCCCTTTGATAGGATGTCCCTCATAATCGTCTAGAAGATATGTCACCGGACTCGTATTTTGTATGGTTTTAATTTTAAAGATCTCAGTCGTCCAGTTCGATGTGTACCCCTTTTCAAATGTTTGTTTGTGCTTACTGATGCGAACATAGTCACCAACTTTATACTTAGCTTTATCCACCATTTTTATGTGACTGTATACTGTTTGCAGTAGAAGATTTTTATTAATATGATTAATATCAGAGGGGCGCATTTTAATTGTCCTATGCTTTTTATTATTATATTCATGAACAAGATTGTTTACAAAATCAATCCAACGATAGGAACCATTCTTACTAAATTCTTTCCACATCATGCCTTTCAATGTTCTATTAAATCTTTCAACTATTGAAGCTTACATTATACTAAAAGTTGAATAGTGTTTAATTCCATACTTTAGCATCAGTGTCTGGAATATTTTATTATAAAACTCTTTACCATCATCTGTCTGCAAATGTTTAGGAATCCGACCGCTTTTTAGAACTTTTTCCATTGCAGCCGTTACCTCTTTTCCAGTTTTCTTTTTAATGAGCTCTACCCAAGCATATTTTGAAAATGTATCAATCACTGTTAGCAAATAGTAGTATCCATTATTTTCGCGAACATAAGCACCCATTTCAATCAAATCTGCTTGCCAGAGATCATCCAAATCTTTCATAATGACACGACGCCGGGGAAAATTTCGACGAGCTGCTTTATGCAGCTGACTCACAAGGGCCTCTTTACTCATTGTTAGCTTTGACTATAAGAGATTCTACATTTATTAACCCTCGTAAGTTCTTTTCAATGTCCTCGCACTTTGTATCAATATAAACTTTCAACTTTTCAAATGACTTATTTATGTGTGATTGGGTCAATGTTTCCAGTTTTTCTCTAGTTATTTTAATAATATTATGTACATTCGCACACTCAAAAAAATAATTTGGAAATGCCTAGGTTACGCTAACTATATTCGGTAGCTTTGCCCATGGTAAAACTCGTTTGGTTGTTCTGTCTATACAAATTGGTGTTATTTTCCATAATAACACTATTTGGTGGAACTGTCTATACAAAAAAGCAGTTTCTTGAAAAATAGTTTCAGGAACCATACTTCTAATGTAATTTGGTTATACACGGAAAAAAATCTTTAGACAAATGACCGATAATTTATCTAAAATCCATGGTTGATTTTCAGCCTCCTAGTTGTATTTGTTAATTTGCCTAATCACCACTTGTTCGCTTGCCGACAAAACTATTAAATGCATTGAACAATTTTTTTAGATAAATATTTAAAATCCGTCTAAAATCTTTAGTTGTTATTTTTTACTATTTAAAGTTGTTGCTCTGCCTATTTGTTATTTGGCCATTAATCAGTAAGATTAGTAGATAAGTTGTTAACAAATAATTGGTCCATTGTTATGAATCTACAGATCATAACCTTACCCTATATACAATTCATAAGACTCACCAACCACATGAATTCATTATCGGCTCACCAAATACTTATCGCAATGATAATCAAATTTCTCAAACCTACCTTTCTAAAAACAAAAACGACAAACTTATGTACATCGTACATACATAAATTTCAATCACCTTTTCCTCAGTCACAAAAATGACAAACATATGTACATCGCTACATATATACATTTTTCAGGTGCATTTCTTTACGCCACAAAAATGACAAACATATGTACATCGCTACATATATACATTTTTCAGGTGCATTTCTTTACGTCACAAAAATTTTATAAATATGTACATACTTACATATAAATTTCTCGATCGCACCAAACAAAAGATATAATTGGCCACCCGCAAGAAATCAACCTTTGTACTTCTTGACGTGTGTCCAAATATCAAGTTTTATTGCATCTCTTGCAATTTGATGCCTATACGGCGCTTGGAATTGCGATCGATTATGATCAAAGTCCATCGTGTGACCCATGGAAATTCCAAATTTCACAAGGCAATAAACTTTGATTTTTATGTGCTTACCTATGTGGGTACTCAGTTATTGATATTGATCAATAATAGCAAAGAAATGAAAACTAAGCATTTCTGATCAATGTCGATTAATTGCAAGCCAAAATATATTACCTTTGCCCCAAATAAATTATTTGCCTACCCTGGGAAAATCGACTTATGTGGAAGGGAGTATCATCCCATGTTAAATTTTTAAATAAAAGACGAGTATCGGGATAGGAAAAATCAGAAGTATTATTACATCTGGAGAAGTAATTCCTACATTAAAAGAAGTATTTTAACTCTAAAAAGCATTCCTAGAGCGTCCCCCTACCAAAGGTAAGGCCTCTAGTTAAATAATTAAAAGTAGTAAAATTGTGAGTTAACGCAAGAGAATATATAAAGAAAAAATAAATAAACAGTTCGTTTCCTAAGTGAAAGTGTTTTTTGTACAAAAGGTCCCGATAGTCTGTTAGGACTATCTCTAGAACCCTTGTTGTACAGGCGGTACAACACCATGATCTAAAATTTTGTTGGCGGTTTATCTAATATATTTAGCACAGTTGTAGAATTTATATACATCAATAATCGATAGTTGTATAGATAAAACAATGAGAAAATTTTAGCTGCATATCCTATTAAAGTTGACAAAATATTTAATTTGATCTACATTTTATGTAGATGGCTTTCAACGAGCTTCTCCTGTGAAAAGTCAATGAATGGAAAAAGGATGTATCAGAAGGAGGACAAGCTTAAGGTATATAAATATATATATCTTCAATAATTCCAAGGTTATGGTATCACAATTTTTGTTACATCTCCCGAAACATGGAGAGAATACAATAAGTCCGTTTTCGGAAATATTTGATTACTTTCATATATAAAAAATTTGTTGCGTGGCTACTACATATACATAGATGAAAGATCGCAGCTAATTGTAGTCCTCTAAAATATGAGCTATTACTCCCTCTTTAATGATAACAGTTCAATAGTGTTCACTATTTAATAAATCCGAATAATTGAAAGAGTTTGGGACAAACCATTATAATGCGTTTAAGATCAACATTGAAAATATCTATTGTGATAACTCATCTTTGTTGTTAGAACCATCGATATGAAGTGGTTGAGACTACTCTTACTTTCCTTTCATGCCATTCTTCGACTGTATGAGCAGGTACAAACACCTTTCGTCTTCGAAGGAAAGAAATGAACACAATTGTCATAAAGATTCTATATTTAAACTGAAGAACCTCCCTCCCCCCCCCCCCCGCTTGGTTCATTAATTTTTTTTTCCAAAAATAGTCTGTAAATTATTGATTATATGTATTTATTTATTAGAAAAAAAAACTAAAATAACAAAAGTTGACATATATTAATGTGTTCTTGATCAAATGTAAGATATTCTTCAAATAAAATTATAAGTAAAAGAAACAAATAACTCGTTTAACTTCTTCTAACAAAAAGCAGGCTTAATTCTTATCATACCAGTTTTATTTACATCATTTATTGTTACTGGCGGGTGTTTTATATTTTCAAGTTTAATAACTTTAAGCTCCGATAAATCCACACATTTTACTATGACACTGTTAAAGTGTTTATCGAATTTTTTTATAATTATATTATTGCCTACTATAAGACAATTATTATTAGAGGTTCGTAAAATATGTTTTACTAAAATAAACTTAAATATTTCGCTTTCGTTTAATATAATTACATCTTGAATTTTATACATAGTATTATAGAAAGTAATATTTGTAACTGAATGAATATTCTTGAGATCAATTTCCTTTAATTCCAAAGACTTTTCAAAGCTCTCGCTAGTTAAGTTCACGAAGTTTCCACGACCGAAAATTATATCATTCGGCAAACCCAATCTTCTCGAATTCAAAAAATGCGCAAACCCGAATTGTAATTTTACAGCTATGCTTAAAGCTATATTTTTGCGAGATGTTATTGTGTTAGAATAGGATTTTAACACCTTATGCTTTCCTTCAAAGCGCATTGCCCACAGAAATTTAATAGGTCCAATTTTACGAATATCATGAGAATAATGTAATATAAAGTGGTGTTTTGGGGAAAAAGAAGCTTTAAAAAGTTTTAAAAATAAGGTGTGATGCTTTTTAATAATAAATTCGAAATTAGATAAGCTTGATTCATTGAATTTAGGAGATAACGATATATCTACAAGTTTTTGTAACCATATTAAAAAATTCCATACTTCATCACCTCTGGGAACTAAGTCACCTATTATGAGTGGCAAAAAGTGTATAAAACATTTCATTTCGCTTGCTGACATTTTGAACTTTAGAATTTTTATATGTTCAGCTGTTATTGGTCCCGATCGATTGGTTTGATCAATGTGTCCGTAATTAAAGTTACTCTTTCTACCATTTAAAATAGTCAAAGAAAAGTATTTCTTTTCATTTATTAGATAATTTAATATGTATCATAATTCTTTGTGGCAGATACCTTCAAAGATATCGTGCATAATCAATAATGGAAAATACACAAGCTTCTTTAATTCGGGTTCCTGAGTAATTATTTTTTAGAATGTCTTCTTCATAATTTTCTTCCGTCCTGAGAGAACCTTTGTCCTCTACTGTCTGAATTTTTGTTATATCTTTTTGAGTTTTGCAAATTCTGCAGTAACTGTTGGCTGAAAAAGAGCGACTGAAGCCTAAAATTGTATTTAAGCCTAAGTTATCTCCTGACAATGTAGCTAATATTAAATAAATATGCTTTACACCTTTTTCGGTTTTTACTATGATGCCATCATCCTCCAGTTTTTTAAGTTCTTCACAAAGAGTTTTGTAATTAGCTTGAGAGCCATATTTAAGTGAAGTGCTTTTTGTAAGACAACACAGTAGGATATTGTCTAGTTTGGACATATCTGAATATCCTAATAAAGGAAAAGAAATGTAAAAAGCTGAAAGCTTGTGGACACCCGACTTTGAACCAAGCGGATTATTCACCTCAAAATCATCGTGGTACAGAATGTATGGTAAGATAATTTTATCTGGAAATTTTTTTTTTGATCTCCAAGCGGAACCTCGGATTATGTTTCTTATATTATTATTATTCTCATATTCGACGGAAATTGCTAGCATATTGCTAAGCATTCCAGGTAATTCAAAATACCTAACTAAGTTTTCTTTAATTGGAAGTAATACGTCTTTAGTTAATGGATTGGCGATTTTATCTGTAGTTAAAGAATTATCTATTGTAAATTCTCTTGGTTCCGTGAACAAATTATTTTCTATCAGAAATTTCTTTAATTTATGTTCAGTGTCAAACGTCCCAAACAAATCTTTAAGATTCGTAATTTTTTCTGATATCTTTGAATTCAGAGTTAAAATATTTTGCTCGGAATCGACTAACTGTTGCGCCGAATCATGTAAAGGTAAAATTATGCATTCTCTTATGTTATTAATAATTTCAAGCACTATTTTTCTGTTAAGAGTTTTCTTTGCACATAGCTCCAGAACGAAGGTTGTTATTAGATTATTATCGGAATTAAAATTAAACGCTTTATTTTCATCACTATTTGAGGCATCTATTTTAGTTGAGTATTTAAAATGATCAAGTGTATTGGGCTGTGTATTAGAGTCAGTCGGCTGAGAAATAGAAGGAAGATGTTGCTATGGTCAGTTGCGCTATTTGGTGTACTCTCATGTTGACGAATTAAATGTCGTTTAAAAGAATAAATCGATTGAAATTTCTGTGGGCAATGACTGCAATTAAAATTTGATGTACTAGATAAATGATGGCTTAATTTTAAATGAGCAATTAAGGTGCTAGCATCCTTAAAATTTTCTTTACAAATGAAGCATGGATGCATCTTTTTTAAATCTAATTTTGAATTTTAAATTCATTCAATAAAGCATTAAGTACTGTGGTCTTAATTCCTGAGCACGTTATTTCATAGAAATGCTCTTCTATAAAATGCCATACTTGGCAGCATTCCTTCGAATATTCTATATTAAGTACTTGATGCAATTGAAATGTAATAGACAATGTTTTCAAGAAAGTTACTGTATCGTAAAGGACATCATTAAAATACACGTAAAAATGAGATAAAGATTTTGTCGTTCCAACTGCTAAAACAAACGGTTGTAGAGTAATATATCGTTGCTTACAGTTAACTTTTCGTTGATTGATAATTGTAGATATTTGATCTGAAGTCTAGAATCAAAGATAAAACTGGTTTTGAATTTCAATTTAAATTGGCGGATGTTTCTAAAAAATTTAATGCTGTACATCGCTTAAAGCCTAATTTAAGTTTTTCTAAAAATTTTTTCAATAATATTACTTGCTAAAAAATATATTTTTTCAACGATGTGATATGTATAAATCAATATACCGGAACTATAATACTTAGCGCATCCTGTCCATCCAATATACTCGGTTTCCAAGATTTATCATCTTTTTGTTTTCCCAATTTCACAATTTGAGGAGTAAGAATTGTATTCAATAATACAGTTAGAATGAAGTTTTTCAAGTCTGGAAAGAGCTAAAATGATTAAAATTGCATGTTTTTCTACCTTGTTTACCTTCCGTAATTTCATCATATATATTTGACAATAGAAGTTTACCCTTTGGATCTTTTGTATCCCGTTGATAAATTTCTAAAAAATTTTCGGTAAACTTCGACCACTTATCAAACAAAAGTGTACTTTTGTGAGGATGCAACTGTTCAAAATCCAATTCAATCTGCAAAAATTTAACTGGTTAGCTTTATAATAATTCCTACAAACATAATCAAAAACTACCAGAGAAGCTCCTATCCTTTGCTTTAAGATTGGCCATTCATCAAAAATATTTTTAGATTCATCTAGTAAATCTTGTCTTCTAATATGAAAAGTAGACTTCCACTTCTCTTCAACTAAACTTTCGGGAGTAAAGTTATTTTTTAACCACAACCTGTCTAATCGTATTTTATTATCTTCAGTATAATTTGGCGCTGTGTGGAAGAAATTATATAGTTTCAACTAGGCATGATATTTTTGTTCAAATTACCAGATATTTCAGAAATTCCTGATATATCTTCAGAGTCACTGAGGAGTATTCTTTTTAAGTTATATTTGCTTTTCAGTAAGCCTTTGCTTCTGTACTTTTTACAAGCAGAATAATATCTTTCGGCTAATTTTCCTCTTTTTAATTTGTTTCCCAAATATGTTTCCTAAAAGTATTAATTGGTAAACTTCATTTTCATTTGAAAATCTGAGTACGCACTTCAAGCTCAGATGGAAATTTTTTTTTAATTTGCTTAGCTGCAGTAAAATAATTTTCTTTCTTGACATTAGTACCAGTATTTATCCAATAATCACATATAATAGTAACCAATTGTTGCCTATTAGATTTACTTAATCGAAAATTATATCTTTTATAATCATTAAGAATTTCCTTCCCTATTATTTGATCCAATAAAATTTTGTTTAAATCCTAAATAAGAAGTATTAAATGTTGTAAGAATTCTTGAAATTAGTATTTGTGCTTAATAATTTATCAGCATAATGTTAAAAAGGATTTGGATATAAACTGCAATTATATGTAATTACTTACAAAACTCTGTATTGAATTATTCTCATTTTCTTTTGATGAGGTGGAGGGCAAATCATTTATCCAATTTTGAATAGACGTGTCAATTTCCGAAACAGTTTTAGTTAAAGGTGATGCAAAACACTAATATAATTTAGACGCCGTATATGTATGAATTTAAATAAAGAATCTTAAGGGAATACTTACATTTATGTTTCGCCATTCGAAAAGTTTTTGCCTGAATTTAATACGAAGTCCAAATTGTTCCTCCGGAATGAGCAAATTAATATCATCACTATTGAGACCCTTAAGCACCTCCAAATCTATACCCTTTTCTAAAATGACAATCACATTTATTGAAAGCTCATTGTGACATCACATCAAATACTTGCAAAATTTTCTTTTAAAGCCGAAAGACCCCAACTCTCAAGTAAAATTTGGGATGCTTCTTCACTAGATATAACTGGAAGCTCTAAATCCACATGATCATTAGCTACATAATCTACGAGATCTTTTACCCTTTCTGCCATATTTAAATATATTCTTCAGCACGAGATACTGTTTTTTATATGATGATGTACTTTCGAGTTAACTAGTTTTTCTTTTATTTGCACAATTTTGTGTATGAATTATTTTCACATACCTTCATTGAGACAACTTCAATGAGTATAGGCGATAGCACAATGATGGCTTCGGTTTCAGAGACTAAGTAGCACTGTCATACTCAAATTTGATTTTGACATACATCCGATTCGAATCCGAAGCCAAAGCCAAAGCCATCATGGCGTCAGCGCCTTAAAGGAAACCGACAAATACAAGCCCTGCTATTTAAAATACATCGAGTATTATTCATTATGCTGACCTCAATCAGTATCCAACGATGCGATGTTTTGATTCTCCGATCCCGGTATACAAAGGTTCACTTATAATCGCACACTTTTTTTTAATCAAGTAAGATTGTTCACCACAAAACACAGTTTATTTAATAATATTAAAAAAATAGCCCGATATATACATATACGTTTAAAACTACGGGGTTACTAACCGTTTTTATTTGCCAAACCATATGAGATTTTCACAGTTTGATATTCCTAAATAATACCTAAACTCAAAACGTGTCGGGTACAGAAGCGCAAAGAAACTGACTGATTTGCATGAACTTGGAAATTGAGTGAATGCCGATTGCAAGAATCGCACACGAAAGATCATGTTCAGAATTGCTTGTCTATTCTTTTTAGACTACTGTAAGGCATATAACAGTAATCCATTGATTATATTAGTTGAAATAACTATTTTGGTAAATACAAAGTAGATGAGTTATCTATGCACTTGTCGATGAAAATTTATCTATTTTGAATTAGGCAATAAATCTATTTTTGTTGTATTTTGTATACTTATGTTAGGTGATGCATCTATTTTTATTAAATAAAAACTAACAATTTCGAATTAGATCCAATAGCTAATTTTCAAAAAAAGTTTGGCTGTTTTTCTAGATATGTCGTCTAGATTTTCGGTGCCTAATCGAAAATCGGTGTAATTTCCATTTTTTTTTCAGTGTAGTAAACAAATATCAGTTTGGATATATCTTCCAAAGAAAAAGTGACTATAGTTACTGTAACCAAATTGTAGGTTGACACAACCAAAAGGCGTTGACGTTGTTCGTTGCAACCATAAATATAGACAGGTGCGCCATATTTGGCTGCCCTATCTATACAACGCCAAACAAATTCTTTGGTCAGACAATTTGGTCCGTATCAGTTTAGCGTTACTGTTAGAAGCATCTACGCATATGTTAATGAGTGCAGTGAGTTTTAAGTAAAGTGACTTAATATTTGTGCAAAATTTTTATTTCCAACAAATTAAACTAACCACAGGTATGTAATATTTGTTGTTTACATAATTGACATTTTTGTGAAGTGCTTATTGGATATTATAATGTATTTATCTCCGGTACTAATCCAGAGAGCAAAATTAATATGGAGAAAAATAATTTAATTTATTTTGTTCGTTTTTTATTAAAACAAGAAAAGAAAGGCAATACTAAAGCTGGCTGACTTAAGGCTGAAATACACCGACGTGGTGGAGGTGACGGTAGAGGTAGCGATACAAATGTACATTTTGTTTTTACAATAACAAAATGTATGTAACGCTACCGCGTTGTGTGTTTCACCCCTTAGCCTATTTAAATATTTACACATTTACGCCTTATTTTTTTTCTAACGTATCTACATAATTGGTTTCTGTTTTTTTCTCAATTAAAGTGTTCGGGCCTAGTAATCTTTTTTATAAAAATGAGCAAACTATTTCTAACAGTAGAAATAAGCCAACAGTTAAAGTTACTCAAGTTTAATTACATACAAAATTTAGCTTATGAAGATGTAGAAAGATCATTGAAAGAAACCGTCGCGTCGGCGAGGATGAAGAATTTATTTTCTCGAATGATCATGGACTCCAAATTTCCAATGGAGATATCGTTGACTTTATACTTCAATATAAAACAGATCCAAGATTTATTTTAAGGGTTAAATCATGTACGTACCTACTGCTTCATGTTTCTTTTCAATTTTTACATTTATTTCTAAAGACTGTCATTTATGAAAGAATGTCTTAAACATTAATGCATAATAGTCAAGCACAATCTTTTATTTGGGTTAAGATTATTCACTAAGTAATTTTCTATTTTGATAATAGTTACCACAAATTCAAACAGCAAAGAACCCATACACATTTCAGGGGTAATTGATACAAATAATACTATAATTATCGACAATATTCAAAACGCTTCAATCGATACTTCGGCTGTTTTGGAGTTTGTAAATATTGATGCTGGATCATCTACCAAAAGTTTTTGTGAGCTCAAAAAAAATACTTGTCACAACGAATTTGACTTTGTTGAGAGTCTACTCAACTCAAGCGACGGTACACTAATTTCTAAAGGTTTTAATCAATTGGATACAAAGGAGGAATTAGACCAGTTTCTCCAATTACATGGAAAAGTATATTGTATGACATATACAAAAAAGCAAAAATTTAACAATCAAGAAAGAATTAGTCTAGCGAAGCTAATAATAAAGCATCTCTTAAATATCAATCCAGAAAAATCGTAAGTGTAGTGAATTCCGACAGGACTATTGATGTAATTCGTTTCATATACAATTTTTTTTTTATATTACCCTCAACCGATTTGATTTTACTAATTTAAGCCGAAATTTAATAAAGCTTTTTCCGAACGAACTGGAGTCAACCTTTTATACAAGGTACGATAGCTAGCAGAAAAAATTACCTTCTGGAAAATTGTATGATGCTTATACGAGCTACAGAAAAGTCTTATTTTCTGCAGATATTATAAGACCTCGTCATAGATCTCGATCTGGGACTCCATCTTCCACCACTACACAATCATCAAGTGAGATCTTGGAAATTACACCATTAGGAACACAAATTTCTGACGATATTACTGATCTTGGTATAGTTTTCCTTCTCCTTCTACATTTTTTCTATAATAATATAAAATTTGCACTATTTGTAGACACAACCTCGCCACGGAAACAAAAAGATTTGGAAGAGTTGCTTGAAATTCAGAATGACTGTGAGGAAATCCTTGAAAAATGGGAGAATACTTTTAATGCAAGACGAGAGCATACTGACATAAAAACAAGCGATTATATTGAAAAATTTCAATTCATTAAGGAATCGACAGGACACCAATGGATAAATTTTTTTAAAAATATTATATATGTACTTAGGTGTATTTACGCAAAACGTGAAAACTTACAGATAATTTTCGATGCAGAGAAAATTTGCGGGAAAAAAATTGAGTTTAATCTTCCTGATATTGTACTCAAAAATACATATAATTAAAGCCGGTATAAAAAGTAAGCATTCAAGAGTAAGGGACATTTTATCTCTACTAGAAAAGGAAACAAATGGTAATCACAATAAAAATATATTAATTGTACTGTTTTTACATTTACGTCATTTCTGTTTAGAAAATAAAAAGTTACATCTCTGCTCCTGTTACCATATATTTTTCCGAATCCCCCACAAAGAAAAGGAAAACTAAGCAGAAAAAGGCTTACAAAGATTGAAATCCAGGAGTCTTTTATAAGTCATTACAAGGTGTATTACTAAACATATGTTTATTATTTATAGTAGGTATTTAATAATTCCTAAATAACTTTACAGACTCTAGCAGATGCAGATACGATCGAAAGAGAATTTCTTGCGAAGGCATGTGAAATAAAATCACTAGTTCAACCAAAATTAATTCTGATCGGATCACCAATTACTTTAATATACGTCGTATTGGCACTGCTGAAGTATCTTTTTACTGATCTCAGAAAAGCCTTGGAAGTGTGCATGGCTGTATTTTTCGGATTCAATGTAAAATACCCGGAGGAAAGTAAAAAAGTTTGGACGCTTTTACAAAAATATATATTTGCATTAAAAACTGATGATATAAGTGAAGATCCTATTATAGATACTCTGTGGAATGATATTTGTAAGTAATATTAAGCACAATGAACATTTTACAGCAATATCGTTGCTTTGATTGCAATGAACTTTTTGATTGCTTAGGACTATTTACAAATCATTTTAAATATAAACATAAAACATTAAACATATACCGATGCACAGAATGTAAGAGGATTTTTGACAATTTATACTATTTTAAAATTCACATAAGAAACACACACTTAAGGCAGGATACAGAAACTTCAATCAGTAAGTGTCTAGAAGAATTGGATGATACTCTTTCTGAAGATATACAGTATGAACTTAAGAATAATATTAAACATAAGGAGGAAAATAAGCGCTTGACGAACATAGATGACTTTAATGATAATTTGATGAATTTTATTTCAAAATATTACTCTAAAAGTGAAATACCTAGAAAATATTCAGTACAAATAATTAAAGATTCTTTGAACTTTGTACAAAATTTCTTGTGTAATGAAGTTAAAAGACATCAAATTTTTGAGGATAAGGAGTTTTTACAAAGAATCGAAACATTGTACATTGTAAAGTACCTAAAAGCGATTACAAGCTTCTTAAATACAGGCGCGTATACAGGGGAGGTGGGGCACAGGGGTCATGACCCCCCCCCCCCCCCCCCCCCCCCCCCCCAAAGCGCTACCTAACCTTCGCGATGAATTGAATGTGGCGCTGGACTGTAGTGCGAGCTGTTAAAGTTTAACAGGAAGATTTTAGTATGATACGATTTGTTTGTCTTCTTATAAATAGTAATAGTGGATTGGGTATAATAGTCATTCTCTCGTAGCTCTTCATCTTTTAAAGGTGTACACATTTTTTAGAATTTTCTTGCGTTTTAATATATCTAGTGTCGAAAAGTCATCTATCGTAACTAGCACAGGATAGTAAAGTACTTTTGGAATGCATATTTATTTTAGTATTTGATTTTTTAGAAAATGGCACGTAATGCTTAGCAGCCCACCTATGAAGATGCTTTTATATTTTTGTTGCGCCAATTAAAAAGTTTAGAAAGTGTTATTGTTTCTACAAAATTGGTTAGAGATCATAATTTTTTTTTACCTATCTGATTTTCCGATGGTGGACAGCAGCGGGAAATTCGCTATCAAAAAAGGTAGACGAAAAATTGGGAGTACAATCGCAATGACAGGCAGTGAGCGGCGATTGTGAAAGAAGAAGATACTGAAATTTCATTTATTATTAGTTTTGAGCGTTTTGAAACAAACTTTATCGAAAATATTTTATATTATTTTGAAAGAATTGCAATGGACCAAAGTGCGGAAAGGAAAAATTTAAAATACAGAAATTAACTAAATGCCAAAAATATCACAATTTTACCATTTGTATTTGAGTGCCTCGAAATATCCATCCATACCACGTCTTTTTTGTCAACTCGTCTATACTGGTTGTCTTGTATATCATAAATTATTTTATGACTTCACAATTCCTCAATCAATTTTTCATCAAAATTCATTATTTTAAAATTGCCGCGATATCCTACAACCTTGACAAAAATAAATGCTACAACAAGTTCATTCGTTTGATTTTGTTGGTAGTACTGCAGCGACGACGGAAAAATTAGAAATTGATCAATCCCAACGGCAACTTCGTCGACCGCTGACCGTCGCCCGTCGTAATTTTGGCATTCGCATAAGACGATATGCTTTTAGAAGTTCGACAGCAGCATTTTTTCGTCATTTGCCGTTGCCCATCGCAATTGTATTTTAGCCTTGACTTAACAAATTTTTGTTTTACGGTTCTTCCAGTAGAAACCGAGTTATGGAATCAACGTCTTGCCATCCGTTGATTTTTCATAGCGACACTGATTCAAGCCTGAGTTGTTCAAAATATTTACATTCGTAGGGAAGCTTTAAATTTTTCTTGGGGTTCGTGCACAACAAGACCAGGCGAGGCGATGCGTGGCTAGGCAGTTTGGCGAGGCGAGGTGACGATATATCTCGAGGTGTATTGTTTACAACAAGGCGTTCAGTTTCTTGGTAAATTGTGAAGTGAGAGTATAAATTATGTCATCAGATTCAGAAGTAGAAATTTTGTGTTTGTCAAGTAGTGCAGCTATATGGAATTTTTGACCTAAGTGTACTTTCCGCTCTTTTGCTTGCCACCCGATAAAGACCAAACGTCTGGAATTTCGCGAATTCATCATTCATGTGAAGATTTTCGGACTGATCCTGATAGATTCTTCCAATAAATGAGAATGAATAAAGACCCCTTCGATTATATCAAAGAAAAAAACCTATAAAATATGCCATCTATCAAAATTAGTGCGCTGCACCTCGCGAAAAAATTCTCGAGCCTACCACAGCATTTTTATGAATTCTCTCATAGTACATCGTGCAATCATTTTATTTCTTTAACTCTTGATATAGCCTCGCCACACTTCGCCATGTTGTGCACGTACCTTTAGAAATATAGTTGCAAATTGTTCTTAAGAATTTGAATGATTAACTATTCACCGACAAAAGTCCAAACGAATTGGTGTATTGATTCTGGTGGTTCTCTCTTTCGACAGGGGCACAAGCATTCAGTTTTCTTAGAAAGATCTGAAAATTTTTCTTTAGATTTTTCATGGCGGCGGACAATGGTTCCAAAGAGTTATATTGATTCAGGTGTCTTGGGTGATCTGGGTCGGTAAAGATATTTATGAGCAGTGGCAACCATACATTTTGTTCTTCAAAATGTTATTGACCATTTTTCTTTCGAATTTTTATACACTATTGGTTGCTGAAAACGATCAGTTGGATTGATGCCACTAAAATTAGTTCTACAATTTTTCTTCACAATTTTTACGGCAAGACTATAAAAATAAAAACCATTCGCTTTCCTCTGCCAGCTGTCGTTGCTTTTGCTTATACTTTCGTATGAATTCAAGTAGTGTTGGTTAATTTAACTTCACGTTTACTTTTAATTTATAGTTAGCGATGGAGGTAGAAATAGTTGCGAAAGTGGAAAGCAGAAGACTGATAAGCACATTGATAACTTTTTTTAGAAGAAAGCAAGATCAATTAAGTTCCCATCAAAAGAAATAGTCAGTGACATATCATGCACTTCTACTCCTATTCCTCTGAATGTTAATAAAGGTGCAAGCTCTCACTCTCTGTCATTTACTTCAGCCTTGACAGAATAGGTTGCATCACATCAATGTCTACAATCTTTGCACGAGAAAGAGTATCTGGATATTAGTCCGTAATATCTGTCCACTCTGAGATCGACATTGATGTGGATAATATTATGGACAGGTTTTCCAAATCCAACCAAAAATTGAATTTTGTGATATCTAACTTAAATATGATAAACAAAAATTTAAAAGTGACTACTTCCGACTTTTTCCTCCCACCTCGAACATTTTAGTTGTGCTTACCTTGCTTACCACACCGTATTCAGTCAAAAATATCAACAATTTTTTTAGGAATGCTTTTTTCTCTGAGGATCGAAAAAAATTCGGTAATTTAAGAATATTCAAACCATTTATTGAGGAAGTAAATAAGCTATGTGATATTGGTATTAATGTAACTTTCAAAAATTATAAAAAGGTCAAGTTAATTCCAACCTTGATAGTAGGTGATAATTTAGGACTAAACTCGTGCCTTGGGTTCTGTGAATCTTTCAGTGCAAATTATTTTTGCAGATTTTGCACCGAGCCGAAGGCAAATACATCTACGTCGACGAAAATAAATGTGGAAAAAATATTAACTGTGACAAAATATACCGATATCTGTAAAACAGGTTCATCGCTATCTAGTGTCAAAGAAAACTCGGTATGGAATAGTATGAGAACTTTTAGTGTAGCATCAAATTTTTCAGTAGATACCATGCATGATATTCTAGAGGGCATTTGCCATTATGACCTTCACTTTATTTTAAATCATTTTATTAATTCAAAACAATTTTTTACTTTACAACAACTTAACTATAATGCTTACTTTTAATTATGGTCCCACGTGCAAGAACAAGCCTCCGCTCTTAAACTTAGATTTATTTCATCACAAAAAAATCAAATTCTCTGCCTCGGAAATGTTATGTTTCGCAAAAAATTTATCGTTTTTAATAGGCGATTTAATTCCTGAAGAATGCTATGAATGGCAACTTTATGTTCTACTACGAAAAATAATTTTAATCTGTTTTAGTGATTTTGTTCACAAGAATTTGTTCCAGAAATTGGAATATGTAGTCAGGGACCATAATAATTTGTACTTAGAGTTAACACTGAAGACATTTCCTCGTAAATTTCATATTTTACTACATTACCATTTGGTAATGCGAAAAGTTGGTCCTTTGAACGAAATTTCATCGATGCGTTTCGAAAGCTACCATCAAAATCTCAAAAAGACAGCGCAAAGCACGAAATGTAAAAAAAATCTTATCGAAACAATGAGTATAAAGGATTCTATACATCTAGCTAATTTAATCATAAACTATGAAGATATGACCACGTTTCCCCTCAAGACAGGAAAGTTAAAAATCATTGACACTGAATATTCTGGAAGATATAATTTTAAATGTAAGCAGCAAGTTTACTCAACAAGTTACATCAGTATTGATGGTCTCATATTAAAACCAGAAATGGTCATAAGGATGCAGCCAGAAACGTTTGCTAAAGTTGCAGTTATTTTGAAATATAATGGGAATATATTCCTTTGTATATCTATTTTAAGAACGTTAGAATTTAATAAGCATTTTTTTAGTTATGAAATTGAAAATGAATATGTGTAACGCTGCTCAAACTTAATTTGAACCCGTTAACCGTAGAGGCGAGAAAGAAAAAAAACTAAAACAATTAATGCACGTTGTAATTTGATTCCCGACTGAACTCTTTATTCCCATACAGTTCTTTAAATATAAAATTTAAATGCTTACATAAAAAAAAGAACAATAATTTATTGTCCACAATGCATTGACCCGTGTTAAGCAACATTTTATTTTTCGCTAGCTTTATTGACCTAGTGAGTGCAATGTGTGCGGAATTTGTTCACAAAGCATAAGAATATTATTGAATGTTATTGCGACATGGGTCAATGAATTGAGAGCAACAAATTTACAAAAGTATGTGGTTGACTGTATTGCAAAATTGCAAATTGATTGTTCAGGCATGAACATGCTGGGGGGGGGGGGGGGGGGCAGATGATAATACTCGGTCAAAATGACGCTGGATAGAAGCCTGCGGAGATACTTCTCGTTCTGGGCTGGATGTAATATGCTCGTTATGGCATCTTAGATGGCAGATCGTCTTTAGGCTGCTCCAGTAGTTCCAAATTAGTAGTGCCAGGAGGAAGATGAGTACTGTTGTTGTTGCCGTGATTGAATGCACAACCAGAGTCTTCTGAAGGATGGTTGTAGGTTCTTCTGGTTCCATGGTGTAGTCCAAGATTCCTTCATTTGGTTGCAATAAGAGGCCTGGTTGCAATACTGAGGGTGGTTTGTTGAACTTGACAGTGATTGCTTCTGGAACAAGCTCTTTAATGTGACTGGTAAGAACTTCTACAGTCTGATCCAAAGAAGATTTTAAGATGATCTCTCTCGTCTTAATATAGCAATTTTCATGCAGCTGAATAATGCCAGTATTGTTTAAAACCAACTCCTCTCTTAATCCTTTACATATCACTGCGAAAGCCTTGGGTTTACTGGTGATATATAGCCAAGTGTTTTTCCTCATTAAGGCCTTCCAGATAGTCCCATTCAATATTAGTTGATGCATTTCACAATTCGTCTTGGGGTGATGATCGTAAATCTCGTCAATCTCACAGGATGGGCTGTTTTCAATGCTATGTACTATTCTCGGACTGCAGAGATAAAGATGATTTCCTATGATTGAAGCGTCCTTTAGCTCTCGTTCCTCCAGTTCAAAGTAGGTTTGGTCATTGAAGTTAATTGCTATGGTGAAGTACCTTACATCGGCAATTGCAAATTTGTTAAATTGGATCAAATGGGGAGTGGGCGTTATATGCATCACCTCATACGTGCTTTTTTCCACAATGTTAAGATATCCGTACAGTTTGATAGTCTTGTTCCCCTTTTTTATGTCCAATGAATTCTGTGGGCTAGATAATATCTCGAAATTGGATCCAATTTTGTCGGATGTTGTCTGAATTACATTGTTGATATCGTGCAAAGAGACAAAGTCTAATAAATGTCCCTTCTTATGTACCGCATTTAGCCAGTGATTATATTTTTCATTAACCTCATCATAATAGTCTTCAGCACTCAGATAAGTTGATATGACTTCAATGCTGAGTCTATTATGATCTGCGCTCGAAATCCACCTGGACATCTCGTTAATGGAGGCGATTACTTGGGATAGTCTGGCGTCGAAATTTCTTAGTTTTTGCAAACTGGGATGAAAGATCTGATAGTTTTGTGCGAAAACTGCCGTTAACCAGAAGAATATTAAAAAAGTAGAATGCACTAATTTTGAAGCCCAAGTGCACGGTGCGATCCTTGTTCTTTTCGCACGTGAACTATGCGTTGATTCGGGTGACCATTTACTATTGGTTGAACTGGGTTGATCAAAATGCTCAGGCTTTGAACATAGTTCTGTCTCATCGTTGATGTGGGAGCGAGTTTTCCTTTTAGTGATGATTTTCATTGGTTTTTTTGATAGAGAGAGGGTCGTCATGGTTGTAACAGCTCTAAGTTCGGAATCCTTTTCTGTTTCTGGCGAGTTGTGTGTGCTTAGAGGCAACTGACATATTTTGTTGAGTGGTCTTTTCTTCACTTCATTTCTGTATTTTACTGAGACGATGCGTACTATGCCATCTTCACCGGGGTGAAGTTGGACGATTCTTCCCAATGACCATTTTTGTGGCGGTAGATTGTCGTCTTTCAACAAGACTAACTCTCCAATCGAGGAATTTTTGTTATCAGTTCTCCACTTGCTTCTTTGTTGCAGTGAGGACAGATACTCTTGCGACCACCTCTTCCAAATTTAGTAACCAATTTCCATCTATGATGGATCTGTTTATCGTCGATGTGTGGTTCAGGAGGTGCTATGAGAGACCGTCCAATTAGAAAATGACCTGGAGTTAGTGGTTCCAGATCTGTTGGGTCACTTGATAGTTGGCATATAGGTCTTGAATTCAAGCATGCTTCTATTTGGTACAGTACTGTACTGAACTCCTCATATGTGAGTAAAGTTTCTTCTAAGACACGCTTAAGGTGTCCGTTAACCGATTTAACGCCAGCTTCCCATAAACCACCAAAATGGGGACTGGCTATGGGAATGAATTTCCACTCTGTACCATCATTGAGAATAGTTTCTGCTGCTTGTTTTGTGGCAAGGGTAATTGCTACCTGCAAATCTTTATCCATTTTGTTTCGAGCCCCAACAAAGTTGGTTCCGTTATCGCTGAATATTTGCTTGCAATTTCCCCGGCGAGCCACGAACCTTCTGTAGGCCGCTAGAAAGGCATCTGTGCTGAGATCGCTGACTAATTCCAAATGAATATCTTTCGTTACCATGCAAACAAATAGACAGATGTAGCCCTTAGTGGTTTTAGTAACCCTTCCCTTTGATACCTTCGTGAGAAAGGGTCCAGCGTAATCGACTCCGCAGTGTGAGAAACGTGGTGAAGGAGTTATCCGGACTGCTGGAAGATTACCCATTAAAGGTTGCGTAGTTTTTTGTCGGTGTTTTACTCTTGTGGATCCCTCCTTGGACTGCCCGTTTGCCATCAATTATCCAGAATCGCGTCCTTATATAGTTTAATGTTAAATGTGTACCGCCATGCAAGGTTTGTTGGTGTGCATGGTCAATAACGAGATTTGTAATGTGGTGGCCTTGAGGGAGTAGGATTTGATGTTTAGCATCCATGGATAGCCCTGAGTTTTCTAATCTTCCACCCACGCGCATAATTCCATCTGCGTCTATGAAGCGATGAAGTGAGAGTAGTTTGCTTGTTTTCTTCAGGGGCTTATTATGCGCCATAGTGTGAATTTCGTCTGAAAATACTTCCAGCTGCACAATTTTGATTATATAATTTCTTGAGCATTGTAGTTCGTCAAGTGAAATACAGTTAAATTTCCTCTGCGACCTTGGTAGTCTACATTTTTTTATGAAGCGCAGGACATATGCTATTACTCTCAATTGCTTTGTGTATGATGAGCAACGGAGTATATTCTCTGATGCGATGATGGTTGTATTGTGAACTGCTACCACATTTTTTGCTTCTTGATCCGTTTTGATATTGAGCTTGTTTGAAGGCCAACAGTCGCAGGGTTGTGCAAGCCAGAGTGGACCTCTCCACCAGATATTGAAGGTAATGAGCTTGGTCGGACTGATTCCTCTTGTTGCAATATCTCTGAGGAAGAGACATGCCTCCATATTACTTTGTCACAGAGTGTCTGTATTTCCCCTACCCTGTTTGCAACGAAGGTTGGCCAATTGTTTGGATTTTTTGCTATCCATGCTAGAGCTATTTCGGAATCACACCAAGCGAATATTTTTGGTGATGTTATTTCTAAGGCGTTGATTGTAGATTTAAGCAGCTGAGCTAAGAGTAGAGCTCCACAAAGTTCTAAGCGTGGTAGTGAAACTTTTTGCTTTAATGGTGCTACTTTTGTTTTGGCTGTAAGGAGTGTTACGTGAATCTTCCAAAAGGAGTCTACTGTGCGTGCGTAGATAGCGGCAGCATAAGCCTTTTCAGAGGCATCGCAGAATCCGTGCAGTTGTGTCTCCTGGCTTGTTCGATGTTTGAACCAACGAGGAATTTTTATAGATTCAATGTGGTGCAGCTCCTCTTCTATTTTTTCCCAGGCGTTTGCAATTTCGCTGGGTGGATTCTGATCCCAATCCGTGCCTGCTTTCCAAAGAGACTGCATCAATAGCTTGGCCGTTATGGTTATTGGAGCTAGCCATCCTAAAGGATCGAATATTGTGGCAATCCTTGAAAGTAGGGCTCGTTTTGTCAATGCCAGCTCACGGCTTTGGTATTTCCACTTGAAGTGAAATTCGCCTTTTTTTGGATTCCAGTGTATTCCCAACGTCTTTATGGCATCCCATTCTTTAATTTCTAATATTCCTGTTTCTCGTATGTCTTCTGGAATATTTTTTAAAAGATCTTCGTCATTGGCTGTCCATTTCCGTAGGTTAAATCCTCCTTTGTTCAATAGTACGATTATTTGCCTTTGTAACTGTTGTGCTTCTGCTTTCGTGTCTGCGCCTGCTAGCATGTCATCGACATAAAAGTCTCTTATCAGTGTTTTTTGGGCAATTGGAAGTAAACTACCTTCATCTTCAGCTAGCTGCTGTAATGCCCTAACCGCAAGGTAGGTAGCTGGAGCTGTTCCATATGTTACCGTATTTAATATGTACTCCTGAATGGGTTTCGTAGGTTCTTTTCGCCAAACAATTCGCTGATAATTTCTGTCCTCTTCTTCGACTATTATTTGTCTGAACATCTTCTCAATATCGGCAGTGTATACATAGCGATGTTTTCGCCACCTTAAAAGTATTTGCGTAAGGTCTTGCTGAATTTTTGGCCCGTTGTATAGTAGGTCATTGAGACTTGTTCCCGTTGCTGTTTTGGAAGACGCATCGAAAAGTACTCTGAGCTTGGTAGTTGTGCTGTCTTCTTTTATGACGGCATGGTGTGGTAAATAGTATGTTTGTGATTCAGCCCTATGATGAGGCTGCACTAGGCTCATATGTCCCATTGTTAGATATTCACCTAGAAATCTGTTATATTCCATTTTGAGATTTGGATCTTTAATGAGCTTTTTTTCCATTTGTAATAGGCGGGCCACCGCTTTATTTCTTGATTCTCCTAGCTCTGCTCTATCTTCTTTGAAAGGTAGACAAACAATATATCTGCCGCTTTCGTCCCTTTTATACGTTTCTCTGAAATGTTCTTCACATTTTTCGCTTGTTTGGTTGGACTTCGGGTTATCTTCAATTTCCCAGAACTTTTCAAGCTTTTGATCTATCTCAGAGAGAGTGAGAAAACTTGATAACGTGGTTGTTTCCTGCAAGGTGTTAGGGATACTACCAAACAGAATCCAACCAAATTTAGTATTCTGAGCAGCTGGTTGCCCACTATGTAAACCCTCTGTTATGATGTCAGCATAGACATCGGCTCCTAATAATAAATCAATGGGGCCGGGTTTCTCGATGTTTGGATCTGCCAATATTAAATTTTCTAGATTTTTTATCTGGATGCCTGTTACTAGTGTCTCAGGAAGGAGAGAACTTAGTTTGGGAAGTACAAGCGCTTCGACGATTAGATAAGAAATTTTTTTTATATCGTAGCTGAATGCTGATTTTTACCTTGCCGTATGTTCTAGCGGATTCTGTTTCTCCTACTCCCAATATAGTTGCTGTTACGCGTTGCTTCTGTAGTTTTAAATTTTGAACTGCCTCTTCTGTGATGAGAGATATCTATCAGTGCTCTAAGCATATCTGTTTGTCCAAAATTGTTTTTTACTCTAATCATTGCCGTAGGTAAAAGTGTTTGGCAAGTCTTGGTTTTGTTGATATGCAGACTTGTGACTTCCTTTTCTATAATTGGAGAGTCAGTGTTGGCTTGGATGACTAAGTGTGCAGCCATGTTGTTGGTGTCCGAATTTTTTTCATAACATTACTGGCGCCATAATGCAGCAAGCTGTGGTGCTTTTTTCTGCAGTGAATACATGTGTATTTCGATTTACATTTTTCTGTATTATGATGTGCAAGGCAGTTAGGGCAAATCCTTTTCTGAGAAATGAATGCATTGCGGTCGGAGGTAGAAAGCTTCTTAAAATCCCTGCATTGGTAATGTAGTGGTCTTTGTTACACATTGCACAGGATCGTTTTATTGTAGTGTGAAAAGACCTTTTCTTGTTGACAAACGGATTATACTTTGTTTTTAGATTTAAATTTTTAATGCAGTCTAAGACCTGATGGAATTTTTCCAGAAATTCGAGCAGTTCTTGGATGGATGGCATTTCCTTTGGTTTGGACAGGCTTTCTTCAAATAAGCGGAGTGTTTCCGTATCGAGTTTTCTCATAGCAATGCACACTATTATCGGATCCCATTCGTCAGTTCTGCAGTTCAGATTTTTAAGCGCTTCCAGACACTCTCGGATGAGATCAAATAGCATAATAATATCTTGCTGCGATCTATGCTCTGTTCTTTTGGCATCAATAATGGTGTTAATATATGTTGATATTATTTTCCTATTATTGTTGAATCTTGCTTCAACTAATTTTAGTGCTGTCTCGTAATTTCTCCCGCTTAATTGAAGATGACTAATGACTCTCCTGGCATCTCCTTCCAGATGGTAAAGCAAATATTGCATTTTCTCGATGTCACTTAAGAAAGGATTGTTGTGAATAACATTTCTGAAGATGTCGATGAATGATTTCCACTCTTTATAGTTGCCATCGAAAGTAGGAATTTTCATGGCTGGCAATTTTGGAAAGTTGTTGGTTCTGTTTACCTCTTGGAACATAAGGGGAATGGATGTATCTCCGATATTTGGCGGAGGATATCGGTTTGTTGGCATTGGTTCTTCTCTGTTTGTTGATGTCAAATTATCTTGTTTATTGGCTCTCTGATCAGAAATGCTTCCAGCTTGCTCTTGAAGGGATGGAATTGATTCTCTGGCTGTATTATAAATTTCTTTTGTTTTCCCATACAAGTCTTTAGAGAGGTATGGATGCGTTTCTGGAATAATTTGCTTAAGCTCTTGGTGCAGATTGTTGCATTTTTTCCAAAGCTCGTCAAGATTTTCCAGGTGTGCCAGAAGATATTCTGAATTTATTCGGGAAGGCCCATCTTTTTTGAAGCTTATGAGGAGGTTTTCAATTTCTTTGGCTACTTCTTTTTGCTCTTCTATGAGTTTATCAGCTGCCATTTTATTTCTTTATACCGTAGAGCAAGAACAGAGTTGTACCTTCTAATTTAAAATAGAGGGTGTAATTGTTAAGTGTAACCACTTCAGGTTTTTTGGTACGTCTTTCTGCTGTAGCCCGCTGCTAGGCTCTTCTGCTATGCGATGGTGATAAGTAGTTCTGTAGTAAACACTTTGCTGGTGAACTCGGAGTATGTAGTTTAGAAGAAAGAATTCAAACTTAATTTGAATCTGACTTTTGCAACTATCGATGTTGACGCAGTGCTAGAATTATCACTGCTGAAATAATCCAAGATTTCTTGAATTATTGCTGGTACTTTGTTTTTATCTCGAAGGACCATGTAACGCTGCTCAAACTTAATTTGAACCCGTTAACCGTAGAGGCGAGAAAGAAAAAAAACTAAAACAATTAATGCACGTTGTAATTTGATTCCCGACTGAACTATTTATTCCCATACAGTTCTTTAAATATAAAATTTAAATACTTACATAAAAAAAAGAACAATAATTTGTTGTCCACAATGCATTGACCCGTGTTAAGCAACATTTTATTTTTCGCTAGCTTTATTGACCTAGTGAGTGCAATGTGTGCGGAATTTGCTCACAAAGCATAAAAATATTATTGAATGTTATTGCGACATGGGTCAATGAATTGAGAGCAACAAATTTACAAAAGTATGTGGTTGACTGTATTGCAAAATTGCAAATTGATTGTTCAGGCATGAACAATATGTTTACAAAACTGTATCTTTAGAAAGTGTGGATTTGAGTTTTGTATCTTATATATCTGTTGTATCGGACAAACAATTCATTCCTTATGATTTCATAGAATATAATTCCAAATATTATAATTTTCTTTGAAACTACCATGTATCATATTACATTATATTAAATGGGACACCTATGTATATATATATTTTGTTTTACTTCTATGTGAATATCCAGTTTTGATTTGAGGAGATAGATAAAAATGTATGACGATTGGGTACCAATTTTAACGTAAAACATAAATAATTAATCTTCTTAAAGTTTAAAAAATAATAGTTTCTCTCTTGTCATAAAAATAATATTAATTGTACACCAATCATTATGCTGTTACATTAAAATAGTTACCCAAAAAGCATAACCATCATCCATGTTTTTAGCTTATGCATCTATATTTTTTGGGGTATAATTTGCATTACTAAATCAGTATGGAGGCTCTAGCCAAAAAAGGTTTAAATTATTTAAATCCAGCAACCAAAATTGTGTGTACGGAACTATATTCTTCAGGGGCATTTGGTTTCAAAAACTATAGTTTTTATTAGATTTACCAAGCGTTTAGTGGAACTAACGAAAAAGAGATTAACTTATTTGTATCCTAAGACTAAATTTTGGTTGACAAAACTAAATTTTTGGAGGAGGGAACCCATAGATGAATTTATTTTGTTAGTGTTTATTAACCAAAAATAATGGAATTATGGATTCTAGATCCATATAGTTTAGTTATAGGTCACAAAAATTATTCAAACGCTTGGATGCCTCATATAAAATTATATTAACAGCATTGTAAAATTATTTAGAAGACGGTACCATAGCTCATGTAACACAGTTGTGACATCCAAGTAATTTCGTTCTTTAAAAATTTTTGAGATTCTTAATATTGCTGAATTGCATATCATAGTTGTTATCTGATGTTAACAGAAAACCCACTCCTTCAAGTCCGGTGGGGCCTCTTTCGCCTGGTGGTCCACAGGGACCCCGTTCTCCTCGAGGTCCAGGAGAACCTCGTCCAATATTACCATCTCTTAGCGATCGTCCGAACTTATCAACAGTCATTTCATGAATAAATATATAAAAAGAGGAAGGAGGCTTTTATAAAATTAAATCAGACTCCCTTAACTCCTCAATAATGGAAACAATTTCATTGTTATGACTATTATTCCCGGCTACTTGAGAGCCAATTAAAAGTCGTAATCTGTCTACCAATTCGTTTGGATCATCCCAGTAAACATAGTCAAGAGCCTCTCTGAGAAGCTTCATGAGACCCATACCTTCATGATTGATAAATTTTCTAATAATTCTCTTATATTTAGGTCCTTTACTACCTTTTAAATGCCCATCTGCACTATAATCACGTCTATGTGCATTAGAATCTTCCAAGATTTCTCGATAATTAGCCAAGTCTTTTCTTCTTCTGTTTGATGGTTCTTTCATAAAAAGTAGTTCGCATAAGCAAACTGTTATGTTATAGTGCTTCCCATTAATGACAATATTTTGTGTATCAATGTCAATGCTAGATTTCCCAATTTTCCAACTACCATTATCCATATAAACACCATAAGTTCGGTCAATTTTATTACTTTTGGCTTGGTAAAATCCTAAATATTTATTAACTAACCCAGTTGAAAAGTTGAGGGTGGAATCTGATTTATTAGCTAAGGTTCTTGAATGAGTTGGTGTTCCATACTCGTCTTGTGATGACATTAAAGAAGCGTCTCTATACTTCAGTGGTGTGCTTGTTGGTTCCATTTTCATATACAAGTGTTTTGGATTTAGCTCGAAGTATCATAATCATCATCATCATTTATTTTATTTTCCTTTTTAGGTTCTGATTTGATATCAGTATGAAGCCCCTGTTTTACTGGGCTGCTGACGCAATTTTCTTCACTGATTGAATTGATAAGCCAACCATGTTTTAGGCATGGTTAGCTTGCGTGAAAATTTTATGGATGAATTCTTTTACTATTTTAGAAATTTTTTGATATATATATATATTTTTTTTTAAATGCAGGATTTGGTACGTAACAATCCTTCCCCTTTTTCAAAACGAGAGTTATTATTAGAATAGTAATAACTCTTGGTGAAGGTCATTTGTGCGATTAGCATATGCAGAACTGTTTCTGTTTTTTATTTGTTTGTTTTTGGGTCTCTTATCGGGGTGTCCGATTACCGTTCTGCTAGTTTTGTTACTTTGTCTTGACAATGGATCTCAATGATTAAATTCTCTGCTCGGTTTTATTCGAGTTTTGATTTTGAGCCGTTGCAGTTGTTTCAATAAAATCAGGATTGCAGTTAGGATGTTGTTTGCCATCAATATTATAATCAACCCTGACGCATCCCGGCGGGCCTCAGTTCAGTTAGTAATTAATTTTTGTGGTCCACGTGATCCCTGGGTGGCGGGGCCCGATTCGTCTGGTGCTTTTACGACGGGGGCAGCGGCCCTTTACTATGTGGGGCGCGGATGCCGTGGCCGGCCGCAGCTACTGGGCTAACATACCCCCATATCCCCACCAAGGGCAGGCGTGGGTTGTGCGAGGTAAGTCCTGATGGTAATTGATTTAGCACGTTGGCCACCTATATTTACTTATTTTTTTCTTTTATTCAGGCGGTACCCTCAACATAACTGGCCGGCACGGACTCTGCGTATGCTGCCATCCCGTATTCGAGTCAGCCGTTACGGGCATTGTACGCATTTGATGGCACCCCATCCCCTTTAGAAGTCGAGGATGACTCCGAGGAGGACTGGGCACGAAATCCCTGCGGGAAGCTCTCCTTGTAATTTTTTCAATTAGCTTATACCTTTCCTGTCTTTCTTGTTTTTTCCCTTTTTGCTTGTATTCATAATAAAAAATAAAAAAAATAATAAAAAGAAATACAATAGAATCGAATGTTTTGTTTTCGGAATTTGCTACCCTAGGCTGGTTTCGTCGATGGTTTTTTGTTTTTTGCTTCTCATTAGGGGGTTGGGATCTTGGTCGGTTCGGTTAGGCGTCACATGCAGTTTTTGTTTTGTTTTTGTGTTAGTTTCAAGTTTTTTACTTGTGTTTTTGGTTTAATATATAATCTTATTTTTTTATTCTTTTATTTTTTGCTAATAATTTAATTCTTATTTTCAAATTATTTGTTTTGGTAGGAGCCTGGTGAAACTTATTCTGTTTTTAAAGTTTTCTTTTTTTCTTATTAACTATGTATTATTTTAAATTACATTTTACTATTTCTATGTTTATATACTACCCCCTTTTTTTTTTGTTGTATTTTATTTATATATATATAGTTTCATATTTATTTATGTCTACGTTTAAGGTAGTTTTTCTTTAATTTTATATTTAACTCTTTTTATATTTATATACTTCTGATGCGTTTTCATTTTAATTTGCTATTTTTTGCATTTCTCGTGTACTTGAGGTTTAATTATTTGTTTTTCTTTCTGTTACCTTTACTGTTCAAGAAGGTACTGTATGATTTTTTATTAATTTTTTATTCTACGGCATTTTCCTTTAATTCTATAATTTAAATCTCTTTACATGTTTTATTTTAAGTAATTCTAGTTTCAATTTATTTATTTTTACTATTCCTCAGGCTGGTACATTTTTTTTTGTTTTTTTGTTGTTTTTAATTACCACTTTTCTACGTACTTAATGTACATGTTTTACCAGGCCTACCGTTTATGTCCTTAATTAGATTGATTAGTTGTCCATATTGACAGTGTCCGTGTTCCATGTTTTTTTTAAACAATTTGTACTGATTTTGTTTTAGCGAGGCTTCTAGTTCGCCTTAAACTGGGTTGGGGAGCAGGAGTTCGTTCTTCTAAAGGGATTCCCTCTGATGAAATTTCGGGGTTACCTTGTGGTTGAATTCTCTGTTGTCTCATCTTGATGACAAAAGGGTTAAGATATTTTACTGCCACCACAATCATTATGGCCAGAACTAGTAGGCTCGTGAATGATAGAGAAGTTGTGGACAGGATATTGGAGTTTCTGCTCGATACCTTTTCCTGGTATTTAATAATTTTGTTTTGGATTTCTTCCAGCGAATGGGTGTCAGTATAAATCGATTTATGGATATCGTTTCCCGTTAAAATCTCGATTTTCCCCAGACTGTGGTTTTGAGTTTCTTGTAAAATTTCAGTCAGGTTTACTTTGAGTAGGGAGTGGTTGAGCTCAGGAAACTGATTCGGCTGGATAATTTTTAGTGGATATTTACTCTGACCTTCGTATTTAAGCACTTTGTCACTTATTTGCACTTGACATGGTTGCGTTATCTCAAGTATCCCTTGTCCTTCCATTTTCGAGATCCCAAAGTAATCTGGACATGTGATATGTAACACCGTGGAGGTAATAAATGAAAATAGCCACGTATTGGGCTTGCTTAGTTTGATCAGCATGTCTCTTTGGGGGATTTGCACTCTAGACCTGATTTTGGGCACGTCGCCGTTTAAAGGATTATATAATAGTTTAATGGCACATTCGTTGGATGTTGCCGCTTTGATTATAGGCGTGGTCAGCCGGCCTACATACGTGTTTTCTTCCAAATCACTTGTTATTTTCTTGAAGCTTTTCATGTCATCGCCTCTTAATAAGAGAAATTCCTGAGTGAATAATTTGCTGACTTGGGTACAGGATAGCATTGAATCTGTTGTAGCCTCATTTTTGGCAGGTTAAAAATTGGGAGAGTAATTCTCACCACAAATTTGTTTTGCATAAGGAGTGACTGAGCTCCTGCTGTCTGACATAGGACAGATAGACAATTTTGGTCATTTGGGCAATTCGAGGCCGTCTTGCGGTATATCTCCAACAGATTTTTGGGAGACATTAGGAGTGGATGAATATGATTGGTTTTACTAGCCATTATTATATCCAGGAGGGCTTGTTGTCGATATTCAACTTCGATGATTTGAAGCAATAAGCTTGATATAATCTCTTGTCTTAGTTGCCTCCTAGTTAAATAATCGGCCACATGGTGGAGATCGTTTTCTGGTGGGCTATTTTTTGTTGTCTGTCTATTAACATAGCCGGCGGTTTTTGAATCTTTTCCAAGGTAGTTTTTACAACGCTAATTTGTTGTTTCTCTAGCTCGGCTAGGGCTTGTGTATTTGATTCAAGTTCTTCTATCCTGCTGTAAATTTCTTTTTCGTTGTTATTGTCCATGGTCCCAAATAAATAGTGCATTGCACTGCCTATTCCGTCAAATAGCGATCTGGCCTGGCGTTTTCCTGGTACTAGTTCCTTTATAGTTTCCGTGCGATTTCGTACGCTGTCTATTATAGCGTGTTTGTGTAGTTGCTGCACGTTACACAGGTCTTCTGGGTTTGTTATATTTATGCAGAGTTTATGCACCAAGTGCTCTGCATATTCTGCTAGCTTTATCTGAGCATCTAATTCATCCAAATTTATTTCGGTGAGGACATTCCAGGTGTCATGATATACCATGAGATTTCCCAGGTCCTCGAAAAGTATACCCGAGTCATTTAGCTGGGTCATTACATAAGGTTTGTCAGCAATTGCTCCAGTTGTGTACTGGATGAAGAGGGCAACTATGATGAATTTTAGCGCCATTTCTGTGGACAATTCAGAAGAAGAAAACAATCCTTTAAGCATGCTTGTACTTGCATTGTGCCGTTTTAAACTGGGCAGTGGAGAGACTCCACCGCAAATGTTTATGGGGAGGTATTGAAATGAGGATTAATGGACACTGTAGTAGGAATTTCAAGTCAACCTGGTTCATTTTTGTTCAGCATGCTTTTACTCCAAATATGGTTTTAAACGATTATTGTGTACCGTTACTATTCGCTTACCAATTTTGATTGTGATATATACATCGCTTGGTATTGCGATTACCTGATAAGGTACTACCCAGATTTGAGAAAGCTTATGTTTTCTGCTTTCATTCTTGATGAGGATCTTGTCCCCTACATGGAAAGTCAGGGACCGTGCTGTCCTATCGTAGTACTCCTTTGAGCGCTGTTTACTTGCCAATAAGTTTTTTCGTGCCGTGGCATATGATTTTTGGAGCTTATACTTCAATATGTGATAGTAGCTGTCATGATTGTACACGGGTTCGGGATCCCGTTTTAAATTTGATGGGACATCCGCTGTGAAGCCGTATAGGCAGTCCATTGGGGTAAGTTTAGTACCCTCGTGTACACTATTGTTGTACACGAATGCAGCGGTTCGTAGGTATTGGTCCCATGTTATGGGATTTTCATCTACGATTGTTCGCAGGTATTATATCAAGGGTCTAAGTGCACGCTCTTGTGCTCCATTAGACTGTGGGTGGTATGCTGAAGTCTGTAACTTCTTTACCTTTAGAAGCTTACATACTCTTTTAAATAATTCACTCAGGAAATTTGTTCCCTGATCGGTGAGTATTCTTTTGGGTATGCGATAGGGCGTAACGATTTCATCAAAGAAAACTTGCGGTACTGTTACTGCTTCTGCATTAGATATTGCATACCAGTCGACAAATTTTGTTAAATTATCTTGGAAGGTCAAGATATATTTGTTACCTGATGTGGTCTCTTCTAATGGACCTACAATATCGAGGTAAACTTTGTCGAACGGTTGTTCTGCGATGTCCGTGATAACCATTGGCATTTTATATTGTGGAGATGCTTTCATCGTCTGGCACTTTGGGCTTTTTTTAATGTATTTTTTGATGTCGCTAAGCATGTGTCTCCACCAATACTTGCGTCTTATGCGTTTCTAAGTTTTTATGACACCTTGATGGCCACCGAATGGAGAATCGTGATAATCTTTTAAGATTGTTTGGATCTCCGTGGGGCTCGTAATAACTTCGGGTGTCTTGCCAGTACTTACTTTTTGCTCAAGCGATGCTGGGTTTAGTGTTTCCGCCACCGTGAGTTGAACTTCGTTTTGGTCCGCTTTCGTGTGCTCTTCTGTCTCCACACTGGAGCTATTTATTGTCTCTTGAGCCTTTTGCTTCTGAGCTCTAGTCACGACGAAACAATGAGCGGATTTCTTTTTCTTTTTATTATTTGTGGAATCGTCTTCCTCCACATCTGAGTCCATCGTGTGGTGGACTAGAGCTTTTACCGTTAAGGTATTGCCTAACCTGTCTTCCATTAATGCTTGAGGGATGCGACTTAGTGCATCTGCATTAGTGTTGTACTTCCCTGGTTTATATTCGATGTTGTAATCGAATTCAGATAATTTCTGGTGAAATCTCACCAAACGGGAAGTAGGGTCTTTCACATTGAAGACACCTTTGAGAGGTTTATGGTCAGTATAGACCGTGAATTTCCGGCCTTGAAGATAGCACCTGAAATTCTTGGTAGCCCAGATAATAGCCAATAACTCTTTCTCTATAGTAGAGTAATTTCTTTCGGCTTTGTTTAATGTGCGGCTTGCATAGGCAATGGGCTGGTCCTTTCCGACTTCTCCTTGAGAAAGAACAGCTCCTAGAGCCTCGTTACTTGCGTCTGTAGTAAGATTAAAAGATTTCTAAAAATCGGGGTAAATTAAAAGTGGTGGAGAAATTAAAGCGTTTTTTATGCTTTGAAATGCTTCTTGGCATTTCTCTGTCCAAGTGAATTTTACATCCTTTCGGAGTAAATTTGTGATTTGACGTACAATTTTGGAGAAGTCTGGAATGAATTTCCTGTAGTAATTGGCAAGTCCTAAAAATGTTCTTGGAACAGGAAATGTTTGGACGCAGGCCGTCTTACTTGGGTCTGGTAGGGCTCCTTCGCTAGGACATTTATGGTCTAGGTAAACAACTTCTCTTCGTAGAAACTGGCACTTCTCTGGCTGCAGTTTTAAGTTGTTCTCTCTCAACTTATTGAAGACTTTCCTCAACTTTTCGTTGTGGTTATTTAAATTTTTACCATAGATGACGATGTCATCTAGGTAGACAAAACATTCGAGGCCTTGTAGGTCTGTTAAAACGAAATTCATTAGGCGTTGAAATGTGGCGGGGGCTCCTTTGAGCCCGAATGGCATACGTTTGAACTCATAGTGCCCATAGCTTGTGCTGAAAGCAGTTTTATGTCGATCTTTTTTGTCGACAAGAACTTGGTGATAGCCGTTGGCCAAATCGAGTGTGGTGAAATACCTTGCGTGACCTAGTTGGTCGAGAATATCCTCGATTCGGGGTAGCGGGAATGCGTCTCCAATTGTCTTTTCGTTTAATTTCCGAAAGTCGACAACGACGCGCCACCTTTTTTCATCGTCAGGTCCCGCTTTCTTGGGGACAACTAGTAGAGGTAAATTCCAAGGACTTTTACTAGACTGGACTATCCCGCTGTCTAGCATTTCTTTTAACTGCTCGTTAATTACTTTCCGCTGTGTTTCAGGTAAGCCGTACATTTTTTGATTGATTGGTGCTTGATCTTGCACCAATGGAATATTATGCGTTATCGCATTTGTATAGGTGAGTTTGTCACCTTTGAGGAAGAAGATATCGTTATACTCTTCGCAGAGTTCTGATATTGACATTTTTTCTTCCGCAGTCAAATTAGGGTCTAGGCTGAGTTCTTGCTCTAGCCTAGATATGCGCGGGTGTTGCTTTATGTTGTCCGGAATCTCATAATCCGGGTATAGATATCGTACATGTTGTAAAATTGCTGATTTTTCAGCTGAACCTTGGGTTGACCTTTTCTTCCTTTTAACTTGTTACCTGTAGGTATATGAGGCTTATTTCATTCCTTTTGCGGCTTTATTTCATTATTTTTAGCATGTTGCAGGGTATTTGCTTCCTGCTTTGTTGACGGCTGAGTTTGGTACACCTGTGTGGTCTTTGCCTTACTTAGGTTGTGTGATATACTCATGCGCGTCAATGCTACTGCTTTTTGACCATGTAAAATTAGTAAGTTTAGTAGTGATTTATGCCTTGGGATTTTGAACGGAAGAGTTATATGCAGGCTTTAGACACTCAGTTCCGTCTCTTGTGGTGTTTGGTATTGCCTCTTTATTTGGTATGGTAAGGTGCGTTTGGTTGTGGTCTTTTGTGTGTGTTAATGGGACTATGGTGTAGTCGTTTATTGGAAATAGCTGTAACTTTAAGCTATGTATGACTACTTGATGACTGTTAGCGTTGAGAATACTAACCAGCACTAATTCTTCTCCAGATGACAGTAAACTGTTTGCCAAGAAGACTCCATCGCTTATCTCTTGTGATAAACAGAGCATTTCTTCTTGAGTTTGTAACGGGACTGGGGCAACAATTTGAGAGCGCGCAGGTATGCAGATTGGTTCCTTAAATGTAACCAATTGCTGCCTGATTTCATCGGTCTCTTGTTCGCCCAGACAGTTTTTATCACATTCCTTGGGCTCTTTTGGAGCTTGGCAGTCAGCGTTTCTCGTTTGAGAAGCCTTGAAGACACTGCAGGTAGATAGTTCAGCCTGTTTAGACTCTACCTTTTCTGCAAGTGTTCTTACTTCGACTGCTTTTTCAGAATGTAGCTTGTCCGTTTCAAACATCAATGGCAAAGCAAATTCATCGGGATTAGTCTCCGTGCGAGGAAACCTTAGTGCCTTATGAGGACCCTCAACGTTACAGTATTTTGCTAGGAAATAATTTCCTAGAAGTCCATCATCGGAAAGGCCAGGCAAGTTCTGTACGACTTGAAACTTGCAGGGAATTTTGTTTTTGAAAACGAAGTTTCCCTGGCAATTTCCCAGCGTCTTTCCGGTACCAAATGGGGTCTGAAGTGTACATGCCTCATTATGGTTAATTTCTTTGAGATTTTTTAATGACGTTTTCTTTATTATACTTACCTCAGCGCCTGTGTCTACCACTAGTTTAGTTTGGCCGTTCAGGCCTATGTCTAAAGGAAGTTTTACGGTAGCGACACTGGAATCGGGCTGCTGAGGAGACCCTACTTTATTAGATGGGAGATTTATAGTCGAGCCGGGAAGTTTTGGGTCGACTGTACGTCGTTTCCCTGACTCCGGGCTTCCCATTTACGTTTTTGTTGGCAGTTATTTACTGCATGTCCAGAACGACCACAAAATTTACATTTCTTACGTACATTATAGACCCTTGAGTTGTTGGAACCTTGTGGGTCTCTTGGTCATGGATTTGATGATATATTATTGTTATGTGGTCTCTGGAAACTATTTTTGTTTCTTCTGCAGTCACGCACGTCATGATTATACATTTTGCAGTTCACGCAGTACGGCGTATTTTTACGTTTTAGACAATCGGCGTATGTATGGCCTCTTAGATTACAAAAACTACAACTGATTTTATTTAAATAATTATTTTTATTTTGTACATTAAAATTTCTATTTGGAGATCCTGGTTCCTGTTTTATATTCGGCGATGGGGTGTGTGCTTGTGTGAACTGTGCCGGCGGTATGTGACTGTTTGTATTTGTAGGGTTGCTGTGGGGAGCTTGAGTGAATGGCATTATGCCTGGATTAAATACGCTGTGGTTCGCTGATGAGTTAATTCCACTAAATTGTGCGTTATCGGGTGTTATTGAATGGGGTAGTGCATTTTGTATCACATTTTGTTGAAACTGCCCTGAAGGCTGTAGGAATAGAGCACTTTGCTGGAGACGTTCCATGTCAAGTGCTCGTTGTACGAGGTCATCCACCATCCATCCATCCATCCATCTGTCATGGTCAGAAGGTATTGGCACATATATGGGTTATTTACGCCTGTTTTCAGTGCGTTTTTGGCAAAGTCCTCGAGCTGCGTTTTAACAGCTGGTGCTGCCGTGGCTCCAGATTTGGACTCTGCTGCTTCATTACATAATGCCAGCATCTGTTTCACTCGAGCCGTGAAGGCTGTGAGGTTTTCCAAAGGATACTGCCTTGTAGTGATTAATTTATTTACCAGTTCCTGGTAAGTTTCTCTTGGCAGGTATGTACGATTTAGGGGTTCTTCTTTGAAAGTAGTTGGCATATTTGAGGCAAAAAGCTGATAAGCTGGTGGGGAAGATTTGCAAAAATGCTGATAGTTCCTCCACCGAAATGCACTGGATTGCCTGTCTGCAGCATTCTAGGAAAGTTTGGAGCTCAAGGCTCAATTTTGGGTGCTGCTCTCCCGAGAATAGGGGAACGAGCTGGGCAGTTAGCTTGGCGATTTTAGCGTAATCTGCCATGTTTAAATTAGGGATTCTGAAACTAATGTTTGACATTTTTGGGGAGCTAGTTTCTTCTATGCTGGTTTCCAGAAGGGAGTCGCCCAGCCAATTCAAAAGGATTTCACTCACGGTGGAATCACTGACACTGTTGTTGGCAATTTCACTTAAATCTACACTATTATTTTTATTTGTGGCTTCGAGCGAGTGCGAGAGTTCTCCAAACTCCTTCAGGCTCTCTTTGAACTTTTCAGTGCTTTCTTTAAATTTTGCGATTTGCTCAAGCCTTCGTTCCCGAGGCTTGGCAATCTGTTTGTCAATAGAATCGCAATGTATAACCGAAAGTTCGGAGGAGTCTCGCACTTTCCCTTCTAAAAACTTTAAATATTTTTCTAGATTTAAATTGGAAGGTCTTACTTGGTGGGGACCTGTTAGGATTGTCCCGCTCCTGAGTGTTCGCCCTTTTACTGTTGATATTGTTGGGGGTGGTTGCACTCCACCCTCTGTTGCGGATGTTGCTCCCTCGTTGCCTCCTTCGTACCGGGACGGATCTTCCTCTGCGTCGCCCGGTGAGCAAGATTGTTGTGGAGTTGGTGGAATTGGTGAGATTTCCTGCGGCGTCTCCTGGTGGGAGCTTTCTTCGCTCATGGACCACCGTATGTAAAATTTGCAGCTTCTGCCGTCTTAATTCCCTTGGTTCAAATTGAGAGGGGGGCTTATTGCCTTCTTCGAGGTCCCTCTCAATTCAGGATCGCTGGTTTTTTCGGTTGAAGTTCTTTTGCTGCCGGGGGGGCCCGTGGCCTACTTAAATTCCCCTGGATAAAAGCTGAAAGGGGGGTGCGTTGCCTAGTTCGAAGTCCCTTTCAGCTCCGGATCGCAGATTGGAGTGTATCTGATCTTCCTTCAAGTTTCGCGTTGGAATTTTCGGCTATGGACGTCTTTTGTTCCTGGGCTGGGATGAAGCCCGCTATCGTCCCACGTTGGCACTTTGTGCTTTGATGAGGGGGTGGCTGCATGTTTTACAAACAGAGGCAGTTAAAGCTGTCCGACCCCGAGCGTTGGGAGGCGACAAAATCGAAATACTCCTGAAGCCAGACTCAACTTGAGGCAGAGGGTAGGGTGTCTTGCCCAGTATTCGATCTCGTCCTAAACTCCTTTTTGATTCGTAGGATAGAGGGTTTTCGAGCGCTTATACTTCGTTGGTTTAAAGTAGGCTTCCTCTATCCTACCGGCTGGGCCAATTGTTATATTTTGTAATAACTCCTACCTGCGTAATCCTATTCTGCGCCGACAATAGTGAAGTGGGACAGTAATTCGTTCACGGGTTTGGTTTGAAATCGCTTTTATTTCTTCTTGCGTCACAATGTGGAAGTACAAATCACTTGTCTTCTTATTACTAATTGATTCTACTTTCACAATATTTTTCGTACACTTTTTCCTTCTTACACTTAAAACGCTGTTCATAGATTTTGTTTACTAAACTATATCTTACATTTACAGTCCCCAAAAACAATGCTATTTCTTTATCACTTATAACCCGTTTTTAAAATCTTTTCATATTTTAATCGAGATAGCCCAACCGCGCGACTTTTTCCGACCAAGTTTGAATCCAACTCCGTTTTTTTTCAAAATTTTACTCCAGAACCGCTGTTAATCAAATTAAAAATTCAACTCGGCTCTTGATCACTTTCGTCGCGATCAAGAGCCCTCGTTCAGGATAAAAAATGCATAGTTGCATAATATGTCATGGGAACTTTTTTGAAAACGAAAATGATATGTGATCACTGATTGAATTGATAAGCCAACCATGTTTTAGGCATGGTTAGCTAGCGTGAAAATTTTATGGATGAATTCTTTTACTATTTTAGAAATTTTTTGATATACATATTTTTTTTTTTAAATGCAGGATTTGGTACGTATCATGGCTCAGTAAATATACTTAAATTACAATGGCATCTGCCACATGTTACTGTAGCGGATATGGAAAAGTTGTCTCTATTGAAAATTACTGAAAGCAATAACCCAATTGAAATGGTATTTCGAAGTTGGGATTTGTATGAATATCCATCACCACCACAGTCCACCCGCCATACATGGACTGTTAAAACAGTTAATCAACTAGAAAAACCGAGATATGTGATTTTGGCTTTACAAACTGACCGTAAAGATTCAAGTGAAAAAGATGCATCCAAATTTGATCATTGCAACATAACAGACCTAAAAGTTTATCTAAATTCTGAAAAATATCCATACAATGATTTGAATATAAAATATAACATCAATACGCTATATTATATGAGATGTATTGTAAATTCCAACAATCATATTAAAACCGCCGCCCGATCTGAACCATTCATTACTCACTAAAGAGCAGTTCAAAAATTTGGCTCCTTTAGTTGTTATTGATTGCTCACGCCAAAATGAATACCTAAAAACTGGTCCTGTAGATGTAAGCTTAGAATTTCAAACATCAGTGAATATACCCCTGCTGCATACTGTCTACTTATACATGATAGAATAGTTCAGTACAATCCTCTAACTAGTGAAGTTCATAAACTGTAAAAAATGAATTATATCATTGATATTCAAGGATTCAAAGGACCGAGAAATACGTTCATCTTAAATGAAATTGGCCTTATAACTCAGGATAATCAATTACAGCATATCATTTTGAAACCAATATACAACTTTGAAAATCTACCTCCGGAACTACAAAATCAAGCAAGATGGCTAAATCAATATCACCATGGATTTTCTTGGAATAGACGATTTACTTCGCAGGATAGTATCAGTGGCCTCTTGAAAGACATTGTCCAAGAAAAAATCATATATGTGAAAGGATATGAAAATATTAAATGGATTACTGATATATTTAAATTGGAAAAGAATGTACCAATTTACAATCTGGATGAAAAGGGATGTCCTATATCAGAAGAATTAAGAAAAATTTATGATGATGTACCACGATGTATGATACATAATGGTGTATGTGCATTACAAAATGTTTTCATTTATAAGAAATTTATGGATAATGATAATATTTAATAAAACAAAATTTTTCTTAAAAACCAATCGTTTTATTATCATAATTTTTATAAAAAATTAAAAATTTGAAAATCAATCGTCTTTTATATATAAAATTTTATTTCATCATCATGATATTCTTCAGAGAGATGATGATCCAGCTCCATCATAATCGAATCCTCCTCCACTTGACTGACGAATGGAAAGTATTATCCAATGAGAGATGATTCAGCCCCATTAACATCTGATCCTCCGTTTGACTGAGGAATGGGGTACTGTCATCCATATCTTCCAAGTGGTCTTCTTCTTCATTAAATGTAGATGGGAAGCTGCTGGTATCATAATCCACCTCCATTAGAAGGGCCTTGTGATCATTTATGTATAGTGCTGTCTATTAAAATTTCAAAAGAATGTTAAAAAATATATATATTATATATATATATATATAAAATAAATTTTAAATTGAAACTTACTAATTTGTTAAAGTGGAGATTTTCTGCAAAGGGCGTGACGTATTCATCCCACTCCCCATTGCAGCAGTGCGATTCCTGCACTAGAATTTTCACGGGCAACGCTACCTTGTTTATAATTATCTTCACATCATCACCTATCAAGGCGAAGGAGCTACCCCTGTCTGCAAGTAAAATGTACTTGATTTCAGTGATGATATCTTCGGTATTTCTTAGGGCCATCTTGTAGACAATTAAACTCACTTTTTTCGAATGAAATTCTAACTCTGGTGCTCCTGAATTTATACCAAAACTTTATCATGTATTTTTTGGTAAAATTAAAATGTTCTCACAGGCCAAAAGTTATACTTCCAGGATATCCCCCAAAACATCATGCTATCGAATTATTCCCATAGTGCTAAGATGTTATCTAATTAATTCCCATAATGCAAAAATCTCACTACATAACAGCATCATAAAAAAGGTCAATTTCTTAGTTTCGAGATAGTCCACCTAATTCAAAAATATCCGAAACAAAAAAATCTCAATGAACTTTTATCATCTAGCGTAAAATTCACACAGCTAGCATATTTTTATCAAAGTTCTTCTAACTAAGAAAAGCTAAATTTTTTTTTGTTGTATCACCTTATCACTTACCGTAAAAAATCTCATAGCTACCGTATTTTTATCAAAGTTCTTCTTCTAATTAAAAAACCTAATTTTTTTTGTAGCAGCATGGTCTTATCAAATTGAGTAAAATTCTCACGACTGCTACATACATAGTGTGCAATGTATTCCTACATAAAAAAAAAATGTGGATGATTTTCAGGAAAAAAATACAATTTCTTAAGAAACCAATTGTTTTATTTTCATATTCATATTATGTACATGTTTTTTTTTATATATTATATAAATATATTATGATGTGTCATCATCGGCTTTATGAAATATCCATGTTGTAAGTCTGTTTCAATTTCCTCAAATCAACAGATGTGATGTCGGATTTATATGTGGAGTCATTTTCTCTAAAGTATTCGATTTCACCATTACTCAAAATTCGTTCTCCTTGAAGTGCATGATATTCATAACAAGATATTTTTAATGTTCTCCGCTCATAGTTGCTATCATATGTACATCGAACTCTCATTGATTTGTCTTCCTCAAAGTTTAATTTGAAATGTCTGTAAAACACACGATCTCTTTCTATAATTCCACCTATGTCTTTTTTTTGTTTATTAAGTCTTGCCTAAATCCTTCAATTGCCTCCTCAACACTCACTACACTATTTTCTGGTATTAATTCCGCATCAGTTTTCTTAGGTGATTCAGTTCCATTTTCTGAAGAGATAACAGAAGAATCATCATTTAAGGGCATTTAGTACATGTTGTTGTTTTTGTTGGTAATGCATCATAAGTAGCATTACTTAGTGTAAGTAACCGAAATGATAAAGAAATTTGAATAGAATCATTATTTGGTAGCTTTATATCAAAATCAATATTATCGCTTGATTTATGTCCTAAGTTTAAATTAATTGGAAGCGCTAAGCAATTTGCATATAGAGAGCATACTAATGCAAAAGCAGTACAAGTTTTGAATGACATAAAATATCTTTGTTGGTTTAATTGTTGTTGTTGACTGTTCAAACCGTTGGCAAAGGCTATTCATCATTATATTAATTCAATTTATTATATATGTCGTAGACATTTGACGTAACTCAGCATTTCACGAAAAGTCTAGACACTTCATGCAGATAGTGTACCGGTTTTGACTTAGCCACTTTTTACATTATGTGGCTGAAATTTTTAGTCAATTCATGAAATGCTAAAAGCGTTTACGCCGATACTGTAATACCACCCTATATAACCAAATACTAGTAGTGGGAGAAGGGTGGTGGAGGGGGAGGTCGCACCCAGTCCTGTGACACACACCCACACACCACACATACACACACACCCACATACACACACATACTGGTTATATAGGGTGGTATTACAGTATCGGCGTAAACGCTTTTAGCATTTCATGAATTGACTAAAAACTTCAGCCTCATAATGTAAAAAGTGGCTAAGTCAAAACCGGTACACTATCTGCCTAGTTTTCATGAAGTGTCTAGACTTTTTGTGAAATGCTGAGTTCCGTCAAATGTCTACGACATATACAAGTGCAGTCCTTGTCACTCAATTTTCATATCATTATTTTTTTGAGTATTACTGCTTTCTCAATCTTCTATATCTTTTATTATTTCTGCTTTGTTTGCTTCTTGTTGTTTTATCGGTTTACGAGACCACTCCTCCTCACCTGCAAACGGGCAGTTATGGAGGAAGAAACTAGTACTTGGACGTTTGATCACCCCTTCTTGTAGCCAACCTAATACAGTTATTTCCCCTCCCTTAATTTCAATCTTAACGTGTTCAAAAGGTTTGATGCGTATCTCACCAAAACTTGAAGGGGTTGGTTGACCTCTAGTCAAAGTTAATATTTTGCATCTTTTACCACCTTCAGCAGTCATATATACTTTCATTAAGTCACATCTTACAACAGAATGCACAATCTTCATATACATCCAACCATTCAGACATGTACAAAAATGTGTTTCATCCCATATATAATCAATCCAAAACATTATTTTTTTTAGCCTTTTGAACTATGTATGCAAACCTTCCCACTACTAGATTAGCAATGATTAGATTGTAAGAATTAAATATCTTATATATATATACATATATATATTTTAGATATCATCTTCTCCGTCACTATAAACGTGAATATTCATTTCTCTGTTAAAATTAGGAAAAGTAAAAATCACCATATTAATCAATTTAATTTTATTAATTTTTTAAGAATAGGTACATATATAATAAATGTATCAAAACATTACATTAGTAATAATTAGCTCCTAAAGCCATACTCTGCACAATCTCATTAAGTTCATCGCTCGAATTGTGCTTTTCCTCTTCTAGCTCGACTAGTGATTTAAACTCCAGTACATATGATTTTCCTTGAGGTCCTCTATTAATTATGTAGCAGTGTCCTCCTGATATATCCTTCAATATCTCATCTTTTACAGCCAAATACCGTTGGGGTAAGTAAACACACCCCTCATCAACCTCCAATTGGATCTTTTCACCATAAACAGTATTCAATCGCCTAGCTTCCAATATTCTATATGGTTTATTAATCTCCATATCTCTGCAGGGTATAACGCCTTTGCATACAAATGAATTGAAAACATTCAAAGAATGTGTTTGCTTCCCTAAGTCCATTTGAGTAGGATGAGGAGGAGTATTCAAAGGATATCTTTGTTTCTCCGAATCTGCTTGAAGTGAAGATGAATTTTTTAGCTTCCTAGATGAAACTTCAACAAATGATCTTTTTCCTGTAGACATTTTTCCGTTCTATACTTAAGCACTTTATTCACCAAAAACTAAATTAAACTGTAGTCAAACTTCAGTCTCCTTCCAATTTATAGCAAAAATCACCGGATGTACACTTGCGGCCAACAACAGGATATCCTGCTACATTTTCCCACGCTCCTTATCAGCAATACCACACTTCCACTCATTCTACACCCTTATCTGCAAGAGCATACTTCCGGGGCAACAACAACACTCTTCTCACCAAGCCCACACTTCCGGCTTACGGGGCAACAACAACACCCTTATCAACAAGTCCACACTTCCGCCCAACACCAGGATATCCTGCTACATTTTCCCACGATCTATATCAACAAAACCACGCTTCCGCTATGACGTCACTTCCGGTCTAAATGTACATACACGTAGGCACTCACATACGTACACACACACACACACCCACAGACCGGAAGTGAACTGTAAAACCTTATCTCAAGGTCAATCTCAAGGTCAAATATGTACGTAGACGTACACGTGCCTTTGTTTACATTTTGGCCTGAATAGTTTTTCACGGATTGGTCCAGAATCGGCATAGCCTATCTACTCCTCTTTTATAGTTTATTTACGTAAACATAACACCTTAACACAGAGTTTTTGTTTTGATCATAATAATTTATGAATCCGGAGGAAATATGGGAGTTATTTTGTTTGTTATGTTGGGCATATATGAGGAGTGGAAGAACAGAAGGGCACATGTCCCATTCCTTTTTACTGAAGACTAATAAAACTGGATAAATCAATGGACTTTCGAAATTATCTCACTATGATTTTAATAGATTGCGCTACTTTTGGTGCCCTTCCCGGCATGTTAAGAACATAGAAAGATGTGAAATATACTTGAAAAAAAAACAATTTACATGTGCCCTTTCGACTGCACAAACTGCACTCATTGCCGTCGCTGTTTTTATGAAACTTTTTATGTGGCAAAAGTATAATTTTACAGGAGATCATTCTTGTCAATCATATGTATTGAAATACCTCATAGCACCTTTCATTTTCTGCTTTATAAGTACCAACAAAAATATTTTTTCACAAAGGAGTCTTTTTCCATGGATAAAGAGCAAAACGGCGGTGGAGTTGATACCAAAACCTCAAAATATCTTAATGTGACATATAGGAGGTTTTATAAAAACAACTACGATGTGCTTTTTGTTCGCACAACTTAAACCGTTGGTATCCGTTTTGGGAGAAAAATAAAATCACTTCGTAAATAGCTTCGACTATTGTTAGGGTTATCTTTCATAAATAAAATCTGCTGAACTTGTCTAATTCAACTTTTATTAGAATTTTATATAAAGGTATCCAAACTTAGATATACTTAAATACCGCGATTCGAAACTACTCTCCACAGACTACCGCTTTTCTGATATTCACCATTTGTCCCTTCACTGAATAAAATTGTCATGTAATCATTTTTATTTTTCTCATAATAATTTCTACGAGAAATTAATACGACACCTTTCATGTTTAGTAAAAACGCTGTTGTCGCAACGTAGAAATGTGGGAAATTAGATTTGTTTAAGTTTTATTACCATGCCATAGGTTTGGGTTTTGTAGCAATTTTGTACATGTCTGGATCTGGTAGATCCAGTGTCTGTTTTGTTGTCATGTCGCGTTTTGGGTCAATGTCAATTCACGTAACTCACATTGATAGACATGTTCATTTTTGTTTCGTTGTCGCCATCAAAAAACGAAAAACGGCATACCCCGGACATATGACCTTTTGTTCGCCCCCTCCTCATATTAAATATATAAATTTCATGAAGTGATAGTAGAAGTAGTGGGAGAAGGGTGGTGGAGGGGGAGGTCGCACCCAGTCCTGTGACACATGTTGTGACCCGGGTGCCTATACCCCGAATCACAATCAGAAGGTCATCACATCAATATATTGGCCCATACAATATATTGATGTATCAGAAATGACCCTGAAAAATAAAATTTATTTAATTAAAAAATTCATCTAAATTTCATTTGCATTTAAAAATGCATTTTCGTACCGCAACAAAATGCAATTTAGCATAAATTGCATTTTGTTATCAGTCAAACATTACGTTCTCACGGTATGTTTGCATACCTACATGCAGTACCTACCTACATACAGCTTTTCCGGTAAATTCATGAAAATTAATTGTATGTACATACATACACACCATTACTCTGATCGTCTAAAAATATTATTTTTACAAGACACAGGTGCATATCAGATTTCATGCATATGCACTGTGTCTAAACTTTTTGTACTTTCCCACGTACGATTTCTCACGTCGTGGGAAAGTAACAATAAAAAATAAAAAAAGCTTTCATGGGCACCAGGGGAGCAGCTAGCCCGAACCTCGGGGAGTTGGAATTTTAAAACCGCGGAGTAAAGTTCGATTTTTCGGGAAAGCCGTCGAAATTAGTGAAAAATAAAAATTGGTTAATATGTAAAAGTAGGAATTGTGTTTAGCATATTGAAAATTGTGAAAAATCATAAAGTGGATATCGTATCAAAGAAAATAATAAAAAATGTGTTTAGCATAAAGAGAATGTTGGATTTGTATTTAACACTCGAACCTGTGACCCTTTCCCTTTTTTAGCAAAAACGTGGATTAGGACATGAAAATAAAACACGATTTATAAGGAGAGATAGCGAACAGTTACTCATCGGAGTGTTTTCTTCTATCAGCGCCTGCACTCCTCCCGCCGATCGCTTCTCCCTGGACTTACCAGGAAGCACGAGGGATCAGAAACATAACAAATTGGTGGCAGCGGACCCAGCGAAAAAATCAAAAATCAGTGCCTATAAAATAAATCAAAATAAAACAAATAGTTTTTTATATAATAAAATCTGCCAGAAACATAACAAATTGGTGGCAGCGGACCCAGCGAAAAAATCAAAAAATCAGTGCCTATAAAATAAATCAAAATAAAACAAATAGTTTTTTATATAATAAAATCTGCCAGAAACATAACAAATTGGTGGCAGCGGACCCAGCGAAAAAATCAAAAATCAGTGCCTATAAAATAAATCAAAATAAAACAAATAGTTTTTTATATAATAAAATCTGCCAGAAACATAACAAATTGGTGGCAGCGGACCCAGCGAAAAATCAAAAATCAGTGCCAATAAATTTAATCAATTCAATTATCCCTCTTCTAATTAATTAATTAATTAACTATGCAAAATAAAAAGTGATATTTTGTACAAAAATAAAAATAATAAGTGTTTTACATAAATCAATAAATACAGCCCAATGACCAGCATTTCTTACCAACTAAAATATAACGTAAACACAACAATAACAAAGAGCATATAATATAACAAAATTGATTCAACAATAAATAAAAACATAATAAAAAAACAAACAAAAAACTAATAAAATATCTAACAAAAACAAAACAAAATAATAAGCCCGGGTACCCAATAAAGGGTACTTAGAGGAAACATTTTATAATCGTTTAGAGCGCCATAGTGCTCCAACGTGGGAAACTTGCGAGGCTTCATCCCTGCCTCAACGAGACGGTACAGTGACTCCAGAAGGACGACATTGAGAAATCTTCAACAGGGACGACCACTATACAACATCAAAAAACACTTCCAACTATTGTTAATCTTCAACACCAACATCTTCAACTACATTACCAGAAGAAGGCGAGATGCCAGCTACTATCTGGTTAGAACGAAAGGTAGCGTGAAAACATTTCCTTTTTCTCAGTATTTCAGATTCTTTTTAAATATATTAATGAACATATATAGTAGACTATATTTTAATGTAAATCAGTTTAAACATGGTGCAACATTTTTTTTTTGAGTGATATATGTTTCCCTGTAAAAATGATTAAACATAAATGTCACATATGTATATTTAGTTCAATTTACATTACATACACAAGTGAGTACCAACACGATTACTAAAATTTGTCTTCGAATCTAAGTCAAAAATTTCTACCCTTGACAAAGCTTTTTGCACATTTCCAAATAAATTACAAATTTGCTTCTCCCCCTGTGTACATTAAATAATAATATACATACATACTACTGAACGAAAGAAGGAAAACAATTTCCCCCATTTTCTTTTTCTTTTCAATTGCAACCTAATTTAAAATTAAATAAAAATTAATACAAAAAAAATTTGAAATCTGCTCTTCCTAGAAGCGACCTCTGCGGCAAGACTTCGTGAGCTTGCTGGTCAGAGGACTTCGACAAAAATCTATATTCGATCTCCTGCGGTAGAACTTCGTGAGCCTATCGGTCAGGAGAGAGATATAAATTGGAAGAGCAATCAATCGTATAGATTTGTGACATCAGATAACAAAACATTTTTTTTTATAGGGATATTATAGTACATATATAATAATTAAAAATACTACTCCTTTTTTTTCTTCGGTAAATTTTCTTTTTACTCTAGTTTCCCTAACTATCACTATATTTTCCCTCAAATTAATAAAATTGAATTCCCAATTTTAATTGTAGCAGAAATATTTTCAATGACGTTACAATCATTTCCTTGATATCAAAATCCCAAACAGTTTATTTAAACTTTTTTTTGCTTACTTCTTCTTTCGCCATAATAAAATTTTTTTTTATATATAATCAAAAAAAAAACATGTCTTATCCTTCTAATAAAAATAAATCAAAAACTCGTAATACGGTCAAACCCAACAAATAATTATATTCCCTATTGCTCTATTTTTCTCACACATTACGTTATACAACTTTTCCTGTACTTATATATATATATATATCTACACATAATATTCCAGTGGCATACCAAACTGATTCTCTCTCTATCACTGTTAAGAATTTTAACTATTTGCTTTCTACTGGGCTGTGTTTTTTTTTTATTAAATACAATTTTGTCATATCCTCTATACGCTCCATTACAAATTATAACGAAATCGAAACACAAAAGTATATAATACGCAAAGACATTTCAAACATCATAAAATATTATACTATATTTCTGTCGAATTTTCCGTCTATTACTTCGGAAATCAGTCATGACTGAAGAAACCGTTTCTTTCGATGAGCTATGCGCATCTCAAGTAGAAAAAAACAAGGAAATAAGGCTAATCCTAGGGGCTTATCACCAAGCCGGTAAAGCAAAGCGTACTAATACCTTTGTGAATGGTAAATTAAAACAACTCGAAGAAATATGGAGTGCCTTCGAGAAAACAGAAGAACAAATAGTTCAGCATAAAGACTTCACGACCGATCACGATTACTTCAAAGAATCGTGCTCAGACAAAACTGAGGACTGGTACATGTTGACGAAAGCAACACTTTCCGAAAGATTGAAATCAATCTCAGAAAGTACTATAAACCAGCAAAAACCCTTTCATATCCCATCACCCAGAGCTTCGTGGAGAATTCCAACCAAATCACAAGTTACAGAAGCTAATAAGGAAACAGATGGTCCACAAAATGAAAATATTTTTAGAAGTCTAAATACAAAAATTAACTCAATTACAAGAGTTATACAATCATTAAACCCTGATACTTTACCTACAGTGAGTAAAACATACCTAGAACAAAAACTGGGTATCCTAAATAAACATTGGGCTGAATTCGAAGAACTCAACAATACAATCGAAATGCAATCTACGCCACAAGACCTAGAAAATAAATACTTTACTGAAGATATTTTCGGTAAAACAGAAGCAGAATATGAAGAAACTGTAATTGCTATTCAAGAACAGCTAGATACGCGCTTCCCTAATTACCAACATGACACACGAAATAACTCATCACACTTTCACAATGAAAGCACAGAAGTCAAAATTTCACATATCTCTCTATCAGAAATTAAATCGTTAATACCAAATTTTAACGGCGATACAAAAGACCTCCATAAATTCGTGTCATGTTGCGATGATATTAATAGACTTTATCCCAATACCGACCAAACAACCCTGTTTTCAATAATCAAAAGTAAGCTATTTGGAGATGCCTACAATGTACTTAAGTACAATGATACAAGCAGGTGGTCAGATTTGAAGCAAATACTACTCGAAACATTCGAAGTAAAATTAGAAAAGTCTGTACTCCAATCAAAACTCCAAAACACAAGACAAAGAGCAGGAGAGCCTGTCAAAGAATTCCTGCAACGAATTAATATGACACATGCTCAATTGAACGAAGCCACGCATTCATATACAACAGATAAACTACTGTTAAACTCTCTCGTAAAGGACAACGAAAAAAAGCTATTAGAGCAATAGAGGATGGATTAATAAGCGAGCAACTCCAAACTCTGGCCAAACTCCACGAAAATAGAGCATTAAAGCCCATTACGTCATATATTGGCGAGCAAGCATTACGCCTAGAATCAAAGGCAACAAGATTAGCAACAAACTCTTCTCGCACTGTTCAATCAATGCAAGTGCAGAGCCCCTTTTGCTATAAATGCAAAGCACAGGGACATTTACCCCCAAATTGTCCACAAAATATTCGTACATACCCAACTCCAAATAAATATTTTTCAAATAATTTAAACAAAGGCAATCCTCCTAAGCAGGCTAGCACGTCCAACAGCACTACCCCTACATGCAGGTATTGTCACAAATTAGGACATACCATAGAAGTATGCAGGGCAAGCATAGCAAACCACGGGAATTTCTACAGAGGAAATATAAATCCCGTTGATCAAAATTTCAGAAAGCGAACGGAAAGTCCCAATAGAACTACAATTCCCCAAAAAGAGGTCAGCTTCAACCAGGTTCCAAATCTAAATTTTAGAAAAAATTCCCATTCCTCGACAATACAACCCCAAAATGAACCAAGATCAAACAAAGATCACGTACAAAATCCGGGAATATTTTTAACGCACTCGGAAAACAAATCAAGGCGAGAGGAATTAGTCGGCAGCCCCTCGCATATTCAAACAAAAGCCGACATACACACCAACCCAAATTAGATAATACACATTTATTAAAAGATCAAATAACGCTGAAAATTCCAATTATTATCAATTCCAACTCCATTACTATCTCTCTATTTACCAATGTGTGCTCCAATAAAGAAACAAAGTTCCTCGTAGACACAGGAGCAGAAATTAGTCTCATAAAGTTCAATACACTGAAAGCAGGTAGCACTTACTATAAAGATGCAATCTGCAAAATAAATACTTTATTTTCGGAATCTAAAACTACAAAAGGATTAATATTAGCAAAATTGGCAACTATATCAAGCGAAGAATCTGTAATAGAACATCCCTTCCAAATAGTAGGAGAAAACTCAACCTTAGCATTGACGGCCTAATTGGCCACGACTTCTTGTCCAGATACAACGCTTGTATCAATTATAAAAACAATTACATTTCCTTAGATGTGAAGCAATGTCATTCATCCTATCCCATAGAGAAATATCGCTCAGATTATCCAAATACATATCTTAGATATGCTAACAATGACAAGAAGTCCGAAACAAACAATGCAAGTGCTGATAAAAGCAAGTTTCCCAGTACTTCACGGGATTTAAATACCAAACGTGAAAAGTACCCCAACACAAATATCCTACAAAAAATGGAATATATTTTACAATCCAATGAAAACCGAAACGAATCGGACAAATTACATAATAAACTTATTACAATTCCCGCTCGCTCTGAATCCATAATTCAAATTCCAACTTTGTCAACTACGTAATCAGTATATTTTAAAAAAGAGGTAAAGCCAGGGTTGTTCATAGGTAATACCATAGTCAACCCATCACAAGGAATGGCAAAAGTCCTAGTTCTCAACACGAATGAACAGGACGTCGAACTGGCAATTCATGACATGAATCCAGAATGCCATGACCTTAATGACTTCGATTGCATCTCCACGGATTCCAACAGAGATCCAATTAGGGGCAGAATAAAAAAACTGCACACCCTGATTAAATTGGATCACTGTAATTTGGAAGAAGCCGAGAGTATTCGGAAAATTTGTAAGGATTTCAACGATCTCTTCTACTTAGAAGGGGATTTCCTAACATTTACAAATGCAGCCGAGCACAAAATCGAAGCAATCCCGAATAAACCACACATATATACTAAACCGTACAGACTTCCAGAAACAAGCCGGAGAGAAATTACTCGGCAAATAAATGAAATGTTGGATTCAGAAATAATAAGTCCTTCAAATAGTCCGTGGAATTCTCCCCTACTTCTAGTTCCCAAAAAGCCGGATGAGCATGGGAACAAAAAATGGCGAGTCGTTGTAGATTTCCGCCGAGTAAATGACATTACTATTGGCGACGCGTACCCATTACCTAATATTACAGACATATTAGATCAATTGGGTAAGTCTAAATATTTCACAACGCTAGACCTCGCCAGCGGATTCCACCAAATTCGCATGGACGGGAAGGATAGAGCAAAAACTGCGTTTAGCACTCCTTATGGTCATTACGAGTTTAACCGTATGCCATTTGGATTAAAAGGTGCACCCGCAACCTTCCAACGTGCCATGAATAATGTCCTTTCCGGACTCCAAGGCATTTACTGTTTCGTATACATGGACGATATTGTAGTCCATGGATACAATCTTAAAGACCATAATATTAGGCTCGCAAATGTATTTAGCCGCCTTCGGGATTTCAATTTAAAATTACAACCCGATAAGTGCCATTTCCTAAGAAAGGAAATAATGTATCTAGGGCACATCATTACTGAAAATGGAGTCAAGCCAGATCCGGCAAAAATTAAATCAGTTCAATCTTATCCCAGACCCAAGAAGGAAAAGGATATAAAAGCCTTCCTTGGTTTCGTCGGCTATTATCGCCGCTTTATTCCAAATTTTTCTAAAATCGCGAAACCTCTTACTAACCTTCTGAAGAAGGACACACCTTTCAAGTTCGAGGCAATTTGCAATGAAGCATTTTGCGAATTACGAAACAAATTAATATCAGCACCAATTTTATCCTATCCAGATTTCGACAAAGAATTTTTTGTCACCTCCGATGCCAGTGACTACGCCATCGGAGCAGTTCTTTCTCAAGTAGATGATCAAGGAGATCGCCCAATGGCCTACGTGAGTCGAGTTCTTAATGGTGCAGAAACTCGGTACTCAACAATTGAAAAAGAGCTTTTGGCAATTGTTTTCGCAGTTGAGCAATTCAGGCCATACGTCTATGGTAGACGGTTTACCATCATAACTGACCATAAGCCATTAGTATGGCTAATGAATCTAAAGGATCATTCCTCAAGACTAATGAGATGGAGAATACGTCTTGAGGAATATGACTATAGAATAATTCATAAACCTGGAAAACTCAACACAAATGCAGACGCTCTCAGTAGAGCTATCCCAGAAAATTCCGTAAAATCAACGGAACCCAATACTTATGTAAATGTAGTAACCAGGAATCAAGCCAAAGCTCAGGCGAATTTAGATACACCCAACCCAAATATTACTACTCCAAATCCAGATTTATCAATGGTAAACAGTTCCTCAGTGATAATAACTGAAACCGATTTCCCATTACCTTTAACTAAAAATACTAATCCCAAATTTTTCATCTTGCCAATGCAAGATACAGAACTTGAAAAAGTGCTAAAGTCTAAATTAAAACTTTCAGACAAACCTCCACTACTAGAAAACGAACTGAACTTCTTTAAGAAGAAAGACTCCACAGTAATCATCTCAAAAGTCAATCTACCTTGCCGATCACAAAGAGATAGATTAGACATTGAAAAGATTCTAACTGAGATCTGCTCATATACAGAAGCAAATCAGTTAAGTCAAATAAATATCTCCTTCCCAGTATTAGACCAACAAAATCTATCAATTATTAAAAACATTTTTACCAAAGTCTTCGTTAACCAACAAATAAATATCAAACTTAATCAAGATTCCATAAAGTATTTATCCAACAGCAGTGATATTGAACAAGTTCTAAAAGATTTCCATTCTTTACCAACGGGAGGCCATCAAGGCGTCTCCCGTACAATTAAAAGAATTAAAAAACAATTCTATTGGCCTGGCATGTCAGACGATGTTGTAAGATATGTAAGAAAATGTAAACTTTGTCAAGTAAACAAAGTATCCAGAAATCCTAAGATTCCTATGAAAATATCAAGCATAAGCTCAAAACCTTTTGAAAGAGTGTACCTAGATGTTGTAGGACCTCTCCCAATTTCCCATTCTGGAAATAAATACATCCTTACATTTCAAGACGACCTTTCAAAATTCTCGGAGGCTATTCCCATAGTCAACACGGAATCTAAGACATTAGCGGAAGCCTTCACGACAACAATAGTTTGTCGACATGGCATTCCAGAAAGTATCCTAACAGATCAGGGATCTAACCTCATAGGTGGCATGTTCGCCGAGGTATCCAAACTGCTAAAGATCAAAAGGCTCAAAACTACTCCATATCACCCTCAAACAAATGGTGCATTGGAGAGGAGTCATAGAACTTTAGCAGAATACCTCAGATCTTATGTAGCGAAAGATCCGCAAAACTGGGATACATGGATTCCATACGCCATGTTCGTCTATAATACCACCCCTCATTCGAGTACAAATTATACTCCCCGCGAACTCCTGTACGGATTCCCAGCCGAAATCCCAAATAACTTAAAATCATCTCCGACCGTTTGCTATAACTACGATAATTATGCAAACGAGTTAAAAGCACGTCTACAACACAGCTATAAAATTGCGAAAGATATAGCCATGGCCAACAAAGGGAAATCAAAACTTCAGTACGACAAAAATTCTATCCCGAAAACCTTTAATATTGGAGACAAAGTCTTGTTAAAAAGCAGAGTGAGAGATAACAAATTTTCACCACTCTGGACAGGTCCACACGTGATTATAGAAATTAATTCCCCTGAAAACTCCACTGTAAAAATAAATAATAAAAATAAGAGAGTCCACAATAACGACTTGAAACTTTTTACAGATTAATATAAAAGCTTCATTCCCTTAAAAAAAAACACATTCGCAAATGAATATAACAATATCATCTTCCAGGTCCTCACAATGATACAATTGGCATTCATTTTAATTTGCATCCCCCTCATCTCCAGCTCGGGGATAGAAGTAAAGCAAATAAATGCCAGCGCGGGCATTTATTTCGAGGAAATTGGCAGGGCCAATTTTTACATGAACGAATGGAAAATCGTAACCTACTACGATCTAGAAAATTTCAAGTCAGAATTCAGGAACATCAAATTCATCACGGAGCAAATTACGGCTATCTGCAAGAAATTGGATGGGAATTCAGCAATGGCACACACTTGTAACGGTACGTTGCTACAGATAAACCTTATCATAGCAAATATAGAATATAAAAATATGCTCCTAATAACTCAAAGCAGAAAACAAAGAGCACTTTTAAATGTAATAGGATCAATTTCCAAAGCTCTTTTCGGCACATTAGATGAAGATGATGCCAAGCTATATGATGAACAAATTCACAACCTCACTTTAAACCAAAATTCCCTCCTTTCCCTCATGAAAAGCCAAACCGCAATAATAGAAGCAACAGCTCAAATTTTTAATAAAACCAAGGCCGCAATTGAAATGGAATTCCTGAATATGCATAAAAAACTAATTTCGATTCAAATATCTACATCGCTAATGGAAAATAGAACACTGGATAACCAAATATCCATTGAATTAGAATCACTCGTCTCACTTGTTTCATTAATGACATTCAGATATCAAAGTACACAGTCAGAATTAATAGATCTTTTAATTGATTCCAAACATGGAAAATTTCACCCTACACTAATATCACCTAATAAGATTGAAAAAATTTTATCAAAAATTAGGCAGGAGCTGCCGAGTTCAATGATGCTTCCCATAAATTCCAGAGACAATATATTTTCACAAATCTACAAACTAAGCACAATATCTGCAAATGTTTTCAACAACAAAATAATTATAGAACTTCGAATCCCACTTCCTTTTAAAGAATCCTACCAAATTTTCAAAGCAATGCCATTACCGACAATCCTAAACGGTTCATTCATATATATTGAACCATTAAAGGAATATATATTAATTGATTACAATCGTGATCACTACATCGAATTAACACTACAGGAAATCCACAATTGCGCAACGTTGGACCATACTCACTTTTATTGCAAAATTTCATCACCCATTTTAAATACAAACAATAGAGTAAATCAATGTGAAATTAATTTAATAAAAAAGGAACCTATTACAGCAAATTGTAAAATTTTGACTTCAAATCAGAACTACTATATGACACAATTATCAAACCAAAATGCATGGCTTTTCTCCCTTAAAAAACCCTTCCATATAGATATCATTTGTGAAGATTCCATTAGTTCACGAACCCTGGAAGGCATGGGAACAATATATATTTACCCAGGTTGTTATGTCCGCAGCAAAGAATTGATCCTGCACGGACATAACGTAAAAATATCAAAATTCAACTCCCATTTCATACCAACAACAAACATTTCCAACATAATCGAAAATATGACGCTTCTCTCTATGGAAACGTATATAATAAGAAATCCCTTAAATATCACGAACAACATGGACCTCGAAGAAATTTTAAAATCCATCCATCTTCAAAAAGAACGGGAATCAAACCCACTAAACCCAACTAATAAGCATCATATCCATCACTATGCGCTATCATATTCGACATTAGCATTAGTGATAACTGTTCTATTCATCTACCTGTACATTAAATACAGACCAAAAGATCGCAAATCAAACGAAATATGTGCTGAACACCAACTGGAAAACGCGCCTATTGCGGCACCGAGAACAGCAAACTTCAATATTACTCCTGCCCCCAACAGAAGAACGGCAGAGAGCTTCCCCAATTAATGTTAGAACATCCACTGGACTCATGCCTTATAGCGAAAAGTACAAGGTACCCAAACTATAACGAACAAATAACTGACACAGTAACCATTTCCATCCTTTAAATATTTAACACCTTCCCCTCCAAGAGATCAAATGAAGAATAAATGAAATTTAAAGGAACAATACAAAATTTTTTTTTCCTTATGAAAAATATTTCTTTTTTTTTCTCCATTCCCATTAGAAAACAGTCTAAGAGACAAATAATACCCACACATTCCATTGCGTGTGCACTTGTGTATGTGTGAAATTGAATGTAAAGAAAAATGTGAATATCCAAAATGATAAGGAATAAAGAAATATATATGTACATAGTATAACAAATAAAATAAAATAAATTAAGGAATATAAAAAAAAAATACATATAGAGACTTGAAATAAATATAGCATCGAAAAAATTATAAAAGCTATCTGAAATTATAAATACGATATTGTCATACATATAAAATAAATAAGTAACAATAAAAAAAAATATAAGTATACCAAAATATTTAAGCGAATAAACAAATAAGATAATCTAGTTAACTCCAAATCTTGCAGACTATAATTACGTTATTAACGTCAATTTACGTCAATTTTCCTCGATTAAACTTAATCAATACCAATATGTATATAAACAACAGAGTACTTCTGTCAAACTTTTTAGGAATATTTTTTTTTATTATTTCATTCCCTTTTTTTTCTCTCTCTCTCCTTTTATCTTCCTTTCTCTTCATAAAAACATCATTGTATTAGCCGGTACCATAGCCGCACACATAAGTCACGAAATTTGGGTGAGATTCTCCAAACCAAATTTTTACAAATTATTACCAAAATAAAAAAATTAAGAACAAAGAAACAAAAGTAGAACAACGCAGCCAAACACAAAAAAAAATACAATAATTTTTAAACAAAATAATAATAAATAACAAAACCAATCTACATTTTAAATCATTTATTATAAAAAAAAGAACATTGAAAAAAAATAGAAAATTCAAAAGCCGCCCTCAGTGTCCCAGTCCTGCTCAATGGGCGCCGGATCAGGACCATTTCCCCACGACAGGATGGGAAGTGGATATGATTCTCCGATTAATACCGCGTATCCACCTAGAATGAAGAAAAAAAAAACACAAAAAATAATGATCATACAAGAGCATAAAAATTTCAAATACAACGACTTACCCAAGAATGAAACTCCCATCTCATAATCAGGGGACAACAGGAAACTACACTCATAATAGGTGTCTGCGACGGGTGGGCCACCCCAAAGCGGCAAGCTCTGTCGTCCAGCGGCATGCCAGACTATACGCAGGGGCCCATTCCACCCAGGCAACACGTACAGGACATAAACACCGGTGACCCGAACACAATAAAACTCCGGGGCACGATATAAATCATGGCCGACTTCTTGCACGAAAATCATTTTTACTAATGAGGTCCACAAACAACCTAAAGACCTCAGTAGGCAAAAGCAAGATCAACTAAACAAAAATTAAAACAACTTCGCTATCACCATTAACAAAACCCCTTACGTTAGCACAAACGGTAACCAAAACATCGCACCTATCCCAAGCACGCCGAATTACGCCAACGTAATCTTAACGCCGAGTCGACAAGCATTTAAATAAAAAAAAAGGAATCGCAAGGACAAATCACTAGATAAAGGGCTAAGGAGAATCTCACACGAACGCTTATCAGCTAAATACTTTATAATGACTCTATCAAGATTACGATAGAACTATACCACTACCTTTTTTTTCCCCCTATCTCTGTCCACCATCCTCCCTGGGATGAAAATAAATGTCCACCAATTCAATATTTATCCTAGTTCTTTAAATAAGACAAAAAATTAATACATATATGTATATATAATAATAAAATAAATAGGTAGCTATTACATATATTTCAATAAACAAGTATGCATCCTGTATTGTACAATTATTCCCATCGTATATAAAATCGAAAACTTGTTTAAATCGATAATTTAAAATAAAAAGATGTAATTAGAAGTATCACACTATGTACATGTAGTCCGTAATAATACCTAACAGCAGACATATTCTTAGTATATAAGTACATCATCAACATGTAACCTTATGATCATCAGAAACAAAGATTAAGTTGCTTAAAAAGAAAGTTTTCTTCTCAAGAGAATAAAACTTTCTTTTCCCCAAGGGGGAGGGATGTTGTGACCCGGGTGCCTATACCCCGAATCACAATCAGAAGGTCATCACATCAATATATTGGCCCATACAATATATTGATGTATCAGAAATGACCCTGAAAAATAAAATTTATTTAATTAAAAAATTCATCTAAATTTCATTTGCATTTAAAAATGCATTTTCGTACTGCAACAAAATGCAATTTAGCATAAATTGCATTTTGTTATCAGTCAAACATTACGTTCTCACGGTATGTTTGCATACCTACATGCAGTACCTACCTACATACAACTTTTCCGGTAAATTCATGAAAATTAATTGTATGTACATACATACACACCATTACTCTCATCGTCTAAAAATATTATTTTTACAAGACACAGGTGCATATCAGATTTCATGCATATGCACTGTGTCTAAAATTTTTGTACTTTCCCACGTACGATTTCTCACGTCGTGGGAAAGTAACAATAAAAAATAAAAAAAGCTTTAATGGGCACCAGGGGAGCAGCTAGCCCGAACCTCGGGGAGTTGGAATTTTAAAACCGCGGAGTAAAGTTCGATTTTTCGGGAAAGCCGTCGAAATTAGTGAAAAATAAAAATTGGTTAATATGTAAAAGTAGGAATTGTGTTTAGCATATTGAAAATTGTGAAAAATCATAAAGTGGATATCGTATCAAAGAAAATAATAAAAATTGTGTTTAGCATAAAGAGAATGTTGGATTTGTATTTAACACTCGAACCTGTGACCCTTTCCCTTTTTTAGCAAAAACGTGGATTAGGACATGAAAATAAAACACGATTTATAAGGAGAGATAGCGAACAGTTACTCATCGGAGTGTTTTCTTCTATCAGCGGCTGTACTCCTCCCGCCGATCGCTTCTCCCTGGACTTACCAGGAAGCACGAGGGATCAGAAACATAACACACACACCCACACACCACACATACACACACACCCACATACACACACATACTGGTTATATAGGGTGGTATTACAGTATCGGCGTAAACGCTTTTAGCATTTCATGAATTGACTAAAAATTTCTGCTTTCACAATCTTTTATATCTTTTATTATTTCTGCTTTGTTTGCTTCTTGTTGTTTTATCGGTTTACGATACCACTCCTCCTCACACCTGCAAACGGGCAGTTATGGAGGAAGAAACTAGTACTTGGACGTTTGATCACCCCATCTTGTAGCCAACCTAATACAGTTATTTCCCCTCCCTTAACTTCAATCTTAATGTGTTCAAAAGGTTTGATGCTTATCTCACCAAAACTTGAAGGGGTTTGTTGACCTCTAGTCAAAGTTAATATTTTGCATCTTTTACCACCTTCAGCAGTCATATATACTTTCATTAAGTCACATCTTACAACAGAATGCACAATCTTCATATACATCCAACCATTCAGCAGACATGTACAAAAATGTGTTTCATCCCATATATAATCAATCCAAAACATTATTTTTTTTAGCCTTTTGAACTATGTATGCAAACCTTCCCACTACTAGATTAGCAATGATTAGATTGTAAGAATTAAATATCTTATATATATATACATATATATATTTTAGATATCATCTTCTCCGTCACTATAAACGTGAATATTCATTTCTCTGTTAAAATTAGGAAAAGTAAAAATCACCATATTAATCAATTTAATTTTATTAATTTTTTATAAGAATAGGTACATATATAATAAATGTATCAAAACATTACATTAGTAATAATTAGCTCCTAAAGCCATACTCTGCACAATCTCATTAAGTTCATCGCTCGAATTGTGCTTTTCCTCTTCTAGCTCGACTAGTGATTTAAACTCCAGTACATATGATTTTCCTTGAGGTCCTCTATTAATTATGTAGCAGTGTCCTCCTGATATATCCTTCAATATCTCATCTTTTACAGCCAAATACCGTTGGGGTAAGTATACACACCCCTCATCAACCTCCAATTGGATCTTTTCACCATAAACAGTATTCAATCGCCTAGCTTCCAATATTCTATATGGTTTATTAATCTCCATATCTCTGCAGGGTATAACGCCTTTGCATACAAATGAATTGAAAACATTCAAAGAATGTGTTTGCTTCCCTAAGTCCATTTGAGTAGGATGAGAAAGAGTATTCAAAGGAAATCTTTGTTTCTCCGAATCTGCTTGAAGTGAAGAATAATTTTTTAGCTTCCTAGATGAAACTTCAACAAATGATCTTTTTCCTGTAGACATTTTTCCGTTCTATACTTAAGCACTTTATTCACCAAAAACTAAATTAAACTGTAGTCAAACTTCAGTCTCCTTCCAATTTATAACAAAAATCACCGGATGTACACTTGCGGCCAACAACAGGATATCCTGCTACATTTTCCCACGCTCCTTATCAGCAATACCACACTTCCACTCATTCTACACCCTTATCTGCAAGAGCATACTTCCGGGGCAACAACAACACTCTTATCACCAAGACCACACTTCCGGCTTACGGGGCAACAACAACACCCTTATCAACAAGTCCACACTTCCGCCCAACACCAGGATATCCTGCTACATTTTCCCACGATCTATATCAACAAAACCACGCTTCCGCTATGACGTCACTTCCGGTCTAAATGTACATACACGTAGGCACTCACATACGTACACACACACACACCCACAGACCGGAAGTGAACTGTAAAATCTTATCTCAAGGTCAATCTCAAGGTCAAATATGTACGTAGACGTACGCGTGCCTTTGTTTACATTTTGGCCTGAATAGTTTTTCACGGATTGGTCCAGAATCGGCATAGCCTATCTACTCCTCTTTTATAGTTTATTTACGTAAACATAACACCTTAACACAGAGTTTTTGTTTTGATCATAATAATTTATGAATCCGGAGGAAACATGGGAGTTATTTTGTTTGTTATGTTGGGCATATATGAGGAGTGGAAGAACAGAAGGGCACATGTCCCATTCCTTTTTACTGAAGACTAATAAAACTGGATAAATCAATGGACTTTCGAAATTATCTCACTATGATTTTAATAGATTGCGCTACTTTTGGTGCCCTTCCCGGCATGTTAAGAACATAGAAAGATGTGAAATATACTTGAAAAAAAAACAATTTACATGTGCCCTTTCGACTGCACAAACTGCACTCATTGCCGTCGCTGTTTTTATGAAACTTTTTATGTGGCAAAAGTATAATTTTACAGGAGATCATTTTTGTCAATCATATGTATTGGAATACCTCATAGCACCATTCATTTTCTGCTTTATAAGTACCAACAAAAATATTTTTTCACAAAGGAGTCTTTTTCCATGGATAAAGAGCAAAACGGCGGTGGAGTTGATACCAAAACCTCAAAATATCTTAATGTGACATATAGGAGGTTTTATAAAAAAAAACGACGATGTGCTTTTTGTTCGCACAACTTAAACCGTTGGTATCCGTTTTGCGAGAAAAATAAAATCACTTCGCAAATAGCTTCGACTATTGTTAGGGTTATCTTTCATAAATAAAATCTGCTGAACTTGTCTAATTCAACTTTTATTAGAATTTTATATAAAGGTATCCAAACTTAGATATACTTAAATACCGCGATTCGAAACTACTCTCCACAGACTACCGCTTTTCTGATATTCACCATTTGTCCCTTCACTGAATAAAATTGTCATGTAATCATTTTTATTTTTCTCATAATAATTTCTACGAGAAATTAATACGACACCTTTCATGTTTAGTAAAAACGCTGTTGTCGCAACGTAGAAATGTGGGAAATTAGATTTGTTTAAGTTTTATTACCATGCCATAGGTTTGGGTTTTGTAGCAATTTTGTACATGTCTGGATCTGGTAGATCCAGTGTCTGTTTTGTTGTCATGTCGCGTTTTGGGTCAATGTCAATTCACGTAACTCACATTGATAGACATGTTCATTTTTGTTTCGTTGTCGCCATCAAAAAACGAAAAACGGCATACCCCGGACATATGACCTTTTGTTCGCCCCCTCCTCATATTAAATATATAAATTTCATGAAGTGATAGTAGAAGTAGTGGGAGAAGGGTGGTGGAGGGGGAGGTCGCACCCAGTCGATAAATTATGGTCACACAATTATGTTGCCACTAGGAAGCGACTTGTAATGTATCGATGCCTAATTGTTGAAATCACAAATCAACAAAAATTAATTAAGCAATGCCATGAAAGTAGGTTAGTGCCAGTATCGCGAAGTGATTGGGAATGTTTCGAGACAGCCTGAGCTTGAGGAAATGTCGAGTTTTAGTAAACTTTCGATAGATTAAGAACGCGGCGTAATTTTATAAAGTAAATACATAGAGTAAATAAAGTAGTGGTTTTTATATGATTTCGGTGGTTTGTTTTAATAATTTTATCCCCAAAATAAATATCCATTACAACTAATTAGACGGGGAGAAATGAAAAAGGAAATGAGTGGAAAATATCAATCCTCTTAAAAGTTTTCGAGGAATTCGACTTCAAAGAATATTTCATCTTAAAAATGCAGGATTTTGCATTTTTGTTTATATCACCAAAACTACACAATGTCGCATAAAGACCTAACACACATTCTGACTGACGGAAAAACTTGTTTTTGGAATAATTTTCTAAAAATTGTCTAACGTTGAGGTTATCTTTTCAAGTACAGTAGTATACATTATTTCTTGGTAAGTTCTTGCTACACATTATTACAATCTAATATGTATTTTATGGATTATTGTTGCGCAAGAGCGTAATCATTGTTTACAGTGTATTTTTTCTGGAGTGTAATATGAGGCAAGTGGCAACAAACAGCTAAAAACAATAAAGTATGATATCATTTTCCTTTGTTCTTTTATTTTTTCGTTGAAATATTTTTAAATTTTGTTTATTGTTATTTTCTGTAATATAATATATACCCCGGACATATGACCTTTTGTTCGCCCCCTCCTCATATTAAATATATAAATTTCATGAAGTGATAGTAGAAGTAGTGGGAGAAGGGTGGTGGAGGGGGAGGTCGCACCCAGTCGATAAATTATGGTCACACAATTATGTTGCCACTAGGAAGCGACTTGTAATGTATCGATGCCTAATTGTTGAAATCACAAATCAACAAAAATTAATTAAGCAATGCCATGAAAGTAGGTGAGTGCCAGTATCGCGAAGTGATTGGGAATGTTTCGAGACAGCCTGAGCTTGAGGAAATGTCGAGTTTTAGTAAACTTTCGATAGATTAAGAACGCGGCGTAATTTTATAAAGTAAATACATAGAGTAAATAAAGTAGTGGTTTTTATATGATTTCGGTGGTTTGTTTTAATAATTTTATCCCCAAAATAAATATCCATTACAACTAATTAGACGGGGAGAAATGAAAAAGGAAATGAGTGGAAAATATCAATCCTCTTAAAAGTTTTCGAGGAATTCGACTTCAAAGAATATTTCATCTTAAAAATGCAGGATTTTGCATTTTTGTTTATATCACCAAAACTACACAATGTCGCATAAAGACCTAACACACATTCTGACTGACGGAAAAACTTGTTTTTGGAATAATTTTCTAAAAATTGTCTAACGTTGAGGTTATCTTTTCAAGTACAGTAGTATACATTATTTCTTGGTAAGTTCTTGCTACACATTATTACAATCTAATATGTATTTTATGGATTATTGTTGCGCAAGAGCGTAATCATTGTTTACAGTGTATTTTTTCTGGAGTGTAATATGAGGCAAGTGGCAACAAACAGCTAAAAACATTAAAGTATGATATCATTTTCCTTTGTTCTTTTATTTTTTCGTTGAAATATTTTTAAATTTTGTTTATTGTTATTTTCTGTAATATAATATATATATATATATATATATATATATATATATATATATAATATAATGTTGCGTATAAATTCTAACATGGGGTACTTTGCAGCATGGGAAGTTCTTCAATAAAATGTCCTATTTTGCAAAAAATAAACATAAGATCTAATGTTTCTTAATTTGTATTGCTTCCCAACGTATTGAGCTTTTTCTAAAATTAAATATTTTTTTTTATGGCCTAAAATCCAGAGTTATTAAATGAAATAATAAACTTGTTGCAACTATCCCCCATTTCGCCTATCTTTATTTCTCATGTTTTCTAAAATTTTATGACTACTCACAAAAATAAATTATTGGATATGTTGGACGTGTTATTTAAAGCAAGGTAGGTAGACAGACTGCCATAACTAAATGTACATTAATATCCTAAAATTATCAATCACTTTAGAATCAGGTAGTGAAATGAATTGAAAGGATTGTTTTTTGTGATAATAATAAGCAGTTACCGATAGAGGCATTTTTGAAGATGGTTTGATGAAATATTATTTAAAAACTTCCGTTTAAATTTCATCAGTCATTCTTTAGTATACATTACCGGTATAATAAAATGCTGCAAAACTTTTGCTGTTCTAAAATAGCGAGTATTACAAGTAATTTTATTATTATTTCTAAAATAGCGAGTATTACAAGTAATTTTATTATTATTTATTTACTGGAATGAGTTGGAATATTTTTGCTTCGATATGGAACTCCCAATTCTCAGGTATTTCATTTTCCAACCAGGAATATGCAGATATATTTTATATTGTTGTGGTTTGTCTGATGCAAATATCATATATCATATCATATTGCTGCACTATATCGTAGAGCAAGCGAAGGAACTTGCCTTGAATACCGAAGAGATCTGTCCAAAATGTAATTTTTTCATGATATAAGAGACTGTGCAATGGAACTAGTGACAGAAAATTCTGAAACAGGTATCAGTCGAATTGTTCAAAGCACTGGTATTTTAACAGCGTTTGTATGGAGACTATTGCAGGATGATGATCTAAGTTACTATGGACAATGGATCACTAGATCTTAATCTTTTAGTTTTTTCCTTATGGGGACAAATGGAAGAAATCGTCTATCAAAAGAAAATTAACACAAAAAAGGAGTTTGTTAATCAAGTTGAAGAAGCAGAAAATAAGAGACAATTTGGAAAGGACTGTTATAATAAATTTCATTTCAGTCACTTGCAGAAGCATTTTCATTTTGCATTAAAGAGCAAAACATGTTCTATACTAAAGCAGATACTAGTGATGACCTTAGTCACCAAAAACCAATCAGTATACTCGACCAAATCCCAATAGAAGCTACATTCCTCATCAAATAAATGTTCAACCAAGGGTTTTCAGTCACACCAATACAGTAGCTCAAAGGTCTAGTCCGATGCAAATTCCCACTTAGCAACAAAGATATCCACAACCCAATAGCTTCTTCCAACCACAAGTATAGAGAGCACCTCAGTTTAATAGTTTTTTGCTCACAGAAAAGACCACAACATTTCAATACACCAAACCCAAAAAATTTACCAAGAGTCGAACTAATGGAGATAGGTTCCGGTAATACGAGATTTTATCGCCCCCAATCTCGAGATAGACCACGCTGCAAGAATTTCTTCAGATCAACCGGACAACCAAATTTTGTGAGCAAAGAATTGTTCAATGTAACAGAAGGAACTTTAAATTCAAATGTGGATGAATACTACCCACTAAACCCTCATTCTTACGAACAAAGTCTCGATGATGACTATAACTTCCAAGATAATAATGACAATATCGACACAGTACCATTAGAACTCCCAAAAACGAAGTAGATGACGTAAATTTTGTGCAACCAGTCTCGATAGACCAATCGGATACCTAGACGTCAACAAACACTTTATTCTTCCCTACATTAAAGTTTCATCGGCCAGCCCCTTAAAATTTCTGATTGACACAGGCGCTTCATCCTCATTTATAAGTCCTGACTATGGTCACCCAGACGATCTGTTAGAAACTAACAACAATCCTAAATCAACATAAATTAAAGAAAGAAATCATTCTTCCCAACTTTTATGAATTTAATCAATCTCGTTTTCCGATTTCCCGGTTACTTTGACGGTCTACTCGAACTCGTTGCTTTAACCACCTTGGGTGCAAAGGTCGACCTCAAGCCAAGGGTTCATTACCAACAATGCATCAATCCCTCTCCATTTCAAGCCTAATTTTATGACTAGTAAATGCACTATCCCTTCAAATTCAAGAGTCATCGTAAAATTACCCCTTGGCGTACAAAAGGGTAACATTTACATCAGTGCTGTAGAACTCAAACCGAAACTTTTCATCTCAAGTGGAAGTGATAAATTCAGCCCCATGCACAGCATTTTCATAGAGCAACCTCTAAAAGTTGAAAAGCTCTCTGCTGAAGAATTTACGGAAATAAATAACTTCAATATAAACTATGATTGCTTCATAGAACCCCCACCAAAAGATATTTTACAGAACTACTTCGTACAAACCATTTGAGTAAAGAGGAATTACAATCCCTCACCAAAGTCTGTAAAGAACACGACGATATATTCTTCAAAGAAGGCAAAAACTGACCATCACGAATACAGTAAAACACAAAATTCGAACTACGGATAAAGTTCCAATCTATACAAAATCTTATAGGTATCCGAATGTTCACAAAGAGGAGGTACGAAGCCAAATAAATGATATGCTTAGTTAAGGCATAATCCGTCCCAGCTATTCTCCATGGAGCTCTCCTGTCTGGATCGTCCCCAAAAGGGTAGACGCCAGTGGCAAAAAGAAGTGGAGACTGGTGATAGATTATCGAAAATTAAACGAGAAAACTATCATCGATCGGCATCCAATCGCCAGCATTACTGAAATTCTAGATAAATTTGGCAAGAGCATGTACTTTTCCACATTAGATTTGGTAAGCGGATTCCATCAGATAGAGACAGATCCACAGGATATTCAAAAGACAGCCTTCACGGTTGAGGGCGATCACTTCGAATATATACGAATCCTGTTCGGGCTTAAGAATGCCCTTAATACCTGCCAAAGAGTCATGCACAATGTGTTAAAGGAATTACAAGGCACAATATGTCTCGTGTTATTCGACGACATAATCGTATATTCCACCTCATTACAGAACATTTTACTTCCCATTCATGAAGAATAAGATTTGCAAAGTTATAAATGATTATGATACCTGCCAAACATTAAAGCATGACAGCGGTCCTCCCAAAGTACAATATATGGTACCTGAAACACCAACCAAACCACTTGATATCCTACATATAGATATCTACACTCCTAACTATTCTGGACAAATTCTTTAAGTTTGGAGCCGATTACACCTTACCTTCTAGAAACAGCCTTTCAATTATAAAATCCATAAAATACTACATAATCCAACATGGAATTCCCATGAATATAGTTTCAGACTCCGCTCCAGACCTCACGGCTTCTATATTCAAAGACTTTTGCAAACAATATAGTATTAAACTTCATACTAATCCGCTCCACCAAAGCAGCAGTAATCTAATCTACAGTAGACATAAGGATAGGGATCATGATGAGATTCACAGCGAAACTCTTAATACATACAATAATGGTATTCACCCCTGCACAAAATTAACGCCCTATGAAGTATTCTACGGTCGAACGTATAAATTTGATAAGTTACAACAAAAATATGTTCATGACTATTTGAATAAGTTACACGAATCTCAAAACCAAATATACCCTATTATCAAAGCCAGATTAAAACAAGTACATCAGAAAATTTACAGAAATTAAAAGAAAGGGGCCCTCCAATACAATTCCAAGAAGGTTCGGAAATCCTTTAAAAAAGAGAATAGGATAAATAAATTGACCCGTAGGTTAACCAAACATAGAGTAAATACGAACAAGAACGTAATTTTATTAACCACTCAAAATAATAAACTCCATGAATCAAAGATAAAGAAGAAACGTAAATTTCAGGATCATTCCACTGGCATTGAGACAAGAAATAGAAATACAAGATCTGACAAACAGCAAGGGAATTCTCCCCATGCAACTAGGGACCACTAGAACAATACAAGGATTCAATAATCTACTCCCTTTAGTAATACTGAAACAGTACGAGGAAAATATAGGCAGAATATCAGACTCACTAGACAATTTCGAACGCTTAAAACTAGACGAAATGATAGAATCATTAAATATACTAAAATTAAAATTAAAAGGACTAAAACATAATCTACAAACGTTAACTAATAGATTCAGATTTAAACGCGGACTAATACATGGACTAGGAACAGTTAGTAAGAGCATAACAGGGAACATGGACGCATATGACGCAGCCGAAGTGAATAAACAAACGTTCGAGAATAAAGAGAATAGTAAATCAACAGAACGTAATCAATAAACAAACGATCGAGCGGTTTGATAATGTGACGCCCACGGCACACATATATGTATAATCAGCAAGAAATGATCACAGATAATCTGAACCACTTCCAAATTCAAATTAAAAATAAAATTAGATCAGAAGAATATTATAAATTCAGAGGAGCACATATATGAAATTTTAGGCCTACAAGCATATTATAATGATACCAACATTATATTTAATATTCAGATACCTATTATATCAAAAGAAAATTACTCCCACCCTTGCCTACAGCCAATAATAGACGACAAAATCCTACCTTATTATCAATCCCGAGAATATTCAATATTTTGATAGGAAATGTTCGAGCATAGAAGGAATGTACTACTGCCAGGAGACTACTTACAGAGAGTATACCAATAACTCTCAATGCTTTGGAAATTTGATAACCAACTCACCAGCACATTGTGCACTACAAGAAAGGGAAAGCGACATGGAAATTTTCCAGCCAGAACCAAATTATATATTCCTAATCAACGTGCCTGAAACAATAATCGTCACTAATTGCGGCTGTTATGAAACTATGTTGAGTGATTTGCTTGGACGTAAGGTCCAGACTGCCAGCATGAGCTAACAGATCTCTCGACGGACAGCGTTGACTGCAGGGCGGCGTGCTAGCTCGCCTCAGCTATTGGCGGAGAGTGTGGGGAGGTTCCACGAAAAACCTGCCGCTGCCGTCTGCCATAATCAAAAAAAAATTCGTGCCTATTAAAAGCCGGCACACATTCGGTCCTGAAGGGACCCTTACGTCATTTACCCATATCCATCATTGAAGGCGCAGATGGTTTGCCCTCTTTGCGTGCCCCAATCACACATCTGACTCTGAGGGCAAGATATTTTCAGAGTCCCTTGTTGACCTGTAAAGAGAGAAAAAAACGAGCGAACCTAGACGACCTTCATTTCATGCGAGAGGGCTCCAGGAAGTAAAGGTAAAATGAAAGCCTTCAACATTTCATATTCACGTTATAATTACAAATATTAAGCGGTAATTCATTAACAAACCAATATTTTCGAAAGATATAAAAGCCATCAGCAACATGTTATACTTCCTTACCATGGATATATTTGCAAAAACTTACATCTAACCTCTATATCAAATGTTTAATTTAGATTGTCGTATATAATTTTCGAAATATTGATTTTCGTTTTTTTTTTCTATTTTTGGTTCGCCAAGGCAAAACCCTCGAGAATACTTCCCAAGCCATGAAACAGAAATCTATATGTGTGCGTGCTTAGTCCGTTTTCTAAAATGTTCTATATTGATACTTATGGAAAAGTGCTAAACATTGGATTTATATATGCCATAGAGCAAAGCCCTCGAGAATACTTCCCAAGCCATGAAACAGAGATCTATATGTGTGCGTGCCTAGTCCGTTTTCTAAAATGTTCTATATTGATACTTATGGAAAAGTGCTAAACATTGACTTTATATATGCTGTAGAGCCTAAACTACTATCCATACAGGAAAATAGTCTGCTAGTCATTTAAAGCTTGGTTCCTTACCTTCCCAAAGGTTAAACTTTCTATATACCTTACTTAACAAAATCATAAAATAGTTTTGATTGCAAAGTAACCTTACCATTTTACGCTCAATACCTCTCAGCTGAGTGATAATTGCATGTGTGTATGTGCAGCCGTAGTCCGAATCTGTAGGCAGCTACATTAGATATCATCAGCCAAAACCCTCGAGAATACTTCACAAGCCATGAAACAGACTCCCTCCCTACCACATACGAGGCCCAACGGAGTCCTAACATTCTAAAATATTTGCAGTGTTCTTATGTACAACTGACAAAAGTTTGATTTGAATAGCTCCTCCGCTCTAAACTACTATTCACACAGAAAAATGGTGTTCTGTTAATCTTAAGCTTGTTTTCTTATCTTCCCAACCGTAATAAAATTTTCATACCTTTCCTAACAAAATTATTTAAAAGAATTTGTCTTAACCAAATGACTACGATTCCTCAAACAAAAATTCTCAGCTGAGTAATCATTGTAATGTCGCTGTGCCGTCAGGGGTCAGGATGCCGTGGGCTGATGATATCGAATGTAGCAGCCTGTCTACAGATTCGGACTCCGGCTTCACATACACACATGCAATTATCACTCAGCTGAGAGGTATTGAGCGTAAAATGGTAAGGTTACTTTGTAATCAAAACTATTTTATTATTTTCTTAAGTAAGGTATATACAAAGTGTAGCTTTTGGGAAGGTAAAGAACCAAGATTTAAATTACTAGAAGACTATTTTCCTGTATGGATAGTAGTTTAGGCTCTATGGCATATATAAAGTCAATGTTTGGCACTTTTCCATAAGCATCAATATAGAACATTTTAGAGAACGGACTCCGAACGCATACATATAGATTTCTGTTTCATGGCTTGGGAAGTATTCTCGAGGGTTTTGCATCAGCCCACAGCATGCCATGACGGCACAGCGACATTACAATGATTACTCAGCTGAGAATTTTTGTTTGAGGAATCATAGTCATTCGGTTAAGATAAATTTTTTTAAATAATTTTGTTAGGAAAGTTATGACAATTTTATTACGGTTCGGAAGATAAGAAAGCATGCTTAAGAGTAACAGAACGCTATTTTTCTGTATGAATAGTAGTTTAGGGCGAAGGAGCTATTCAAATCAAACTTTTGTCACTTTTATATAAGAACACTGCAAATATTTTAGAATGTAAGGACTACGTTGGGCCTCACATGTGGTAGGGAGGGAGTCTGTTTCAGGGCTTGTGAAGTATTCTCGAGGGTTTTGGTCAAGCGCTTCGCGCACCATACAAGCTTAAGCGGCTTAGTACCTTTAATTTTATCGCTAGACATACAAAAAAACTAAACTTAATTGCAAAATCGTTAGAGAAACGAACAGCACACCCGTATGCGTCATTGATAGGAGCGAATGCAACACAGATAACTCAGCTGCCCAGTTATCATGAAACAAGGGCGCAGCCATATATGTGCCTACATGTAAGTATATCATAAAAGCAAAAGTATATACATATGTACGTATATCAAAAACGCAAAAGTATCTACAGAGGTACGCATCTCATAAAAGTGAAAGTATAATTATATACATATGTAAGTATATCATAAAAGCAAAAGTATATACATATGTACGTATATCAAAAACGCAAAAGTATGTACAGAGGTACGTATCTCGTAAAAGCGAAAGTATATATATACATATGTAAGTATATCATAAAAGCAAAAGTATATCTATATCATAAATGTGCAATATAAATCAAGAGTACTCACGGTTAAAACTCCACGGCATGATGAAGCGCTTCAGCATCCGGTATCTATTTTAAAGAATGAAATTAAGATTCAAATGTTTTGATTCGATATCTCGGTATGCTCTACCATAAGTCTTCTTGGATACCAATACCACATTTATAACTAGCTACTAACTCTTCTTGTAACTTATTTGAATTAATGTAGATAGATATTCTGCACATTTATCCAGAACTAGTACGCTTATATATCACTATCAACGCATTAACATAAATTTATCTCTAGGCTACCTTAGTATAGTAGGGCACCGCGATTTCAAGCTACTATTCAGGGCTATTGGTAAACTACTTCACTATCAGTATCCTCGCAAGTAATGAGCTCATTATTTATAATTAAGCTTTGTAAAAACTGAAAATTGTCTTAGTCTAAGGCATTCGACTTCCTTCTCAATTCAAGATTTTTATTTTTTTATTAAGATATGCTAGAGATTTATATTTTACTATTCTAAAAGTAGGTGCACAGTTAGTTATTAAAGAAAGGAAACTAATTATTACATATATATACATTGTAAACATAATTCAGTTAAGGCTATAATCAAATAAACAGATTTGTGTAGATGATTACTTCCAAAATTCTCTTCTCTTCTACAATCCCGATGGCAGTTATTATTTGACTATGCATTCTTAATTATTGTATTGCAAAGTTTCATATCGGTAAAAACATTGAATTATTATCTAAACAGGAAGCGGAATTGAATAACTTCTCTTAATCAACAAATGAAATCTTAACTCTAGCTGCCAGTGGTAATATGAATTGCTTAACTAGACTAAAGGACTGTCATTAGGTAATCGAATGCTCTACAAATCCGTGTACTAATAAATAGGTAATAAAAATAGCTGTTGTCTTGTAATCGGTTAAATTTATAAATACAATGCACATGGCCTATATTGTATTATAGGTATGTATATATGGTTTTATACTTCTGACATAAGGCTTTGCCTCTTCGAAATATATTCGTTTCGTTCCTTGACCACAAACAAATCAAGTCAGGTACACTTTCGCGGGTAAGAATAAGTGCCCCCGATTTAAGTAAATATTAGGACGCGATAATTTTTGGTGCTCTATGTAGGTATAAAGAAAATGCATATTCGAAGAAGGTTATAACTACTATACCAGGAACGGTGCCTTTATATTCCTTTTGTTTCCTGTTGATGATGGAGCGGTTTGGGCTGAATCCTTTATAGTAGCGTCCTTAGCGTGCTTTATTTTCTTGGCACGTGCCAAGTCTAAATTTTTTGCACACCATCAGCTGCGACAATTGCTGAAAAATTTGGGAATTGTTCCCTATCCCATTGCTTTCCTGTCCTAATTTATAATATAACTTATGTGAATATTGCGATATTTGAGACATTTAAATGAAAATTTTACTTTTGAGGAAGGATGCCAGAAAATTTTCCAGATATTTTCCACTTTTCACCGTCACTTTTTCACAAATGTCACCCTTTTTTGCACCAAGTCAAGATTGATGAATTTCCTCTTCTTACTCTGTCAGATGACAAGTAAAAAGCAGCGCTCTTCTTGCCGCGGGTGCATTCAGCTGTCGGTTTACTCTCCGACCGGCGTACATGTTGCAGTATTCTCAATGTAGCATATTGCTATATGCAATATGCTACGACCATAACACGGCCCCAACAAACAAAAAATAAAAGGAGCTGTACTCATTCATTTCTACAAATGCGAAATAACAATCAACGACATAACATACAGCGCAATAGAAAATACCTACTGGGATGAAATAAGCATCTATCCAACTATATTCAACGAGATCAACAACACAATAGCTACTGGAAACTTAAATCTAAGGAAGCTGGAGAGCTATCAATTTTCTGAAAAGGAATTCGCAGAAGTCCTGGGACCATACGTACGCCTTGATGATCTTTACAAATAAACGGGTTTTACCAGCATCATTTGTATCATCATGCCTTTTCTCACATTTTCCGGGATCACCTGGACATTTCAAAGGAAATATGGAAATACAACAACCTACCAATCATCTCTAATAACGTTCCTGCCAATGAGCCTACAAGGATCCAGTTTCTTTGGCATCGCTCAATTCCATGGGGAAGAGTTACATGCCCTGCAAAAACCGATAGTAAGCCCATTTCCATTTAAATTATTCAGATTTCAATTTGCGCATTAATTGTATTTTTTCTAAAATATAAAATACATACATATTAATTCAATACTCCAACTTTCTCGGAAAAATTGCTTAGGTAATTTCCACCAGATAACGTTCACCTTAAATAAAGTTCATGCAACTCGACACATGTGTGAAAAGTGCTTGAGTCAGGTCTACGATACCTGTAATGTAAATTTTGTGGTACCTACAGCTACAGGTATCGAATCATTTCTTAATCATCGTTCAAATTGTAAAGTTTTCAAGAATAAGGTTTTCAAAACCGTTTCTTTTCATTTTTCTTTCTACAATAGAATTAGAATAAACTTAACTCGTGCATGTAGAGATATAATTAGGATGTAAGTAATAAATAATAAATCGTATATATCATGTAAAATTGCAATGCTTTTTTTTTTACTTTTTTCGATTCCTTTGAAACTTTGAGTTAAGCATTACAAATAAAGGATATGTTAAAGGGATGAAACAGAAGGCAGTTAAAAGAAGACAAACTTGGGCTTTATTTAAGGTATAATTAATGAAAAAAATATATATGATACAAAAAATGTGATATTTTGTGTAAAAAGTCTGAATTTAAGTTTTCGTATCTCTACAACTATTTTATGTTCAAAACTAACTCAATTCAAGAATAATTTTACGGCTTTGAAATGCTTTTAAATCTTTGTACAACGTTACGTAGTTTTGAAGATATTCGGAAAAACGCAAAATCCTGCACTGAAGATGAAATATCGTTTCAAGTCGTACTCCTCGTAATCCGTTACGAATATTGAAATTTTTCCATACAACTCCTTTTGTTTTTCAAGATCCCCATCACCTCTTGCAAAGATGACATTATTATATGATTTTTTTTGATTTTCGCACGTCCGTCGTCGCAATAACTCGAAATATTAATACTGAGTTTTGCTGTATAATATTATCGTATTGCAATATAAAAAAACAGCACAGTAACATAACTCAAATTTTCATTTCATTTGACTTTTTAAAAAAGTTGAGTGCGTACAGCCAACTTGGTTGGACGTTGCTCCTCCGCACTAGCTCTCGTCGTCCTTAAATGGTAGCCAACAGTACTGTGAGACGTGCTGTTCTATTTTAGACACCCTATTTCCTTTGCTGCCAAAATAAGAAATGGTCAACAACAAAGTCTTGATAACAATGTGGCACTAAAAAGAAAGGAAAGGAAAAAAAGAAGTACACATATACGCTCTCTGAACGAAATTAAAATAAACTTATCTGTGAATATGCGGCAATGAATGGGGACGATAAAAATAATTCCAACAAGCAACCCTGGTTCATGAAGGCTCGTGTACCACCTGTAAGACAGGTAGAGCTATCGACACCTACAGCTGGACCCTGCGCTGTTTTAGTCTGCAGGAATATTCCGTCACCAACAAGACTTAAAGGGTGTATTGCTAAGGCAATATGTGAGGCAGCAGCAGCAACTCATCTTACATAACTGAAGTTTTAATGCTGGAGCGTTCAAAGTCTTTTCTCTGTTTGTAGCGGCAAGCTCATTCCGAGGAACGAGAAAACAATTTTCCTCTGCCCACTTTGCAAAGTGTTTGCCAGAGTTAAAGTTGAATTTGATGGTCGACCAATACTTGTATTGTGCATACCGAACTCCACCACTTGGCCGACAATTTTCAGAGACTTTCTAATAGGTTTACGGATAATAGTTGATGTAATACGTTAGAGAAAATAAACACGTATCACGGGAATGTCAAATCTGAAGTCAACATCATACCATCTGACAGATTCCCTGTCAGAGGATAGACCTCGAACCATAGCAGATGCTGCGTTCCTTCTTTCGTTCTGAATGAATCTGTGTGAATCGACAGAACGATGTCATAATTTAATTCTGTGCTCATAGAAAAGGAACGAAACAGAACCATTTTACTTACGTGTTTGACATTTCTTCCACTTGATAAAAGCAAGTATAAATTCGTAAAAATTGTTGTTTATGAAAAATAAAGCTATTTTCCAACAAATGCAACTTAAACTAAACTAATACCACTTCGTCCAAATAGTAAACAACACATTCACGAATACAAATTAAAATCGTTCTGCTTGAATCCGGGAAAAACTCGGGTGCATTCAGAACGATTCGGAGTCCGAAAAAAGCGATGACGGATTGAAACTAAATCGTTTGGCCTGAGAAAAAGAACGACATGGATTGAAAAATTCATTCTGAACGAAAAAAGGAACGCAACAAAAACATTAAACCCAAAGTAAAAACTTATTTCCATTCCAACTCCTAGCTGTCACCGCAATTCATTAGATCTAGCCCGATGCAGCGACCACCACAGTCTATGTTAAAAAAGGGTGAACCCACACGTAGCAGCGCGAAGACGAACCATTCTGATGAAATTGGGATTAGACATAAAATCGGGATAATATCGAAATAAACTGTCGTCGACATCTCTCACTTAGGAAGTTAATAATGCTCACCCAAAAGATTTCAATAGGTTCGAAAGTAAACTACGTTGACATAACATGCAATACAAATGAATTCCTCTAACCTAAAAGTGTAGACAAGCAAACAGTGATATGTAGTGGAAACCGATTCATCCAAAGACGAAAGGTAGAAATTTTGGCATGTATTAAATGAATTCGAGAGTCAATAAAATGTAAACAAGTACTAAAATTGAAGGTAGAAATTTCGACATGTAATAGAAAAAATTTTGAAGTCACTAAATCTAAACATGTATTAAAAAATTAAGGTAGAAATTTTGGCATGTAGTAAAGGAATTTGAGAGTCAATAAAAGGTAAATAAGTAGGTACTAAAATTGAAGGTAGAAAGTTCGACATGTAATAAACAGAATTTTGATGTCACTAAATCTAAACATGTATTAAAAAATTAAGGTAGAAATTTTGGCATGTATTAAATGAATTTGAGAGTCAATAAAATGCAAACATGTACTAAAATTGAAGGTAGAAATTTCGACATTTGAAAAAAAAGAATTTTGAAGTCACTAAATCTAAACATGTCTTAAAAATGAAGGTAGAAATTTTGAGGTGTAATAGGGAGGATTTGAAAGTCACAGAAATAACTTGCACATCTAAAAATAGTGGTCAGTCCATGCAAAATTTGTAAAAGAAGAAAGTAAAAGTAGTAATAGGGTAGGTCACGTAGGCCCCGCCAAAAAAGAAAGAAGGGGATAGAGTTTTCAGCCATGAGTTTTTTTGATTACTTTTGTTCTTGCTGTCCGATAAAGTTGGTCTCTGCTGTTTAAAAAGAAAATACAGTTTGTAAAAAAAAAGGGAAAGATATGCCATTTATAGCACTCAGCAAGAACAATAATTTGATATCACCCACGGCCCACATTGGACAACCCCAAAAGATTTCTTACCCCATGGGCAAATTCCCCCAAAAGATTTCTTACCCCATGGGCAAATTCCTCATTAACTCACTCTAAATAAAAACAAGTAAAAAAGCTGGAATTGGTTTAAGACCAATTCTTATGAAACCCTACATGAATGCCCATATGAAATTTCGTATGGTCACCTATCTGTGCAAGTTTAATTTTTAAAGTAGTATTTTGCATATATTTTTAGAACGGCTCGTCGAACAGAAAAAAAAATATGTTCACTAATTTTATAGGATTTCGTATTCTGAAGAAGTTTGTAGTACAATAAAAATGTCTGACTGATCGTTTTAACAGTTTACGTAAAAGACCTAAATTTGTATATGGCAACACCAAGAAGGGGCTGCCCGATATAGTCCATTTTTCAAATTTTGTTTGCTATTGTCGACGCGTAAGTCCGTGTACACAATTTCAGCTCTCTAAGTATGCGTGCTCTCGAGTTATCGTGCGCACAGACAGACAGAAAGATAGAGAGACAGACAGATCGACGGACGGACTTTTAATATGATGCGTCGGTGTCCAATCGATTTCGCTCACAATCATTATTTCTGTGCTTTACAAATGGAATGACAAACTCAGTAAACCCTATAGATTTCATCTAGAGTATAAAAACCAACGTAAATCCATTTACGTTTTCTACTAAAACTCTTCCTAAAATTTCGCACTTACGTCACGAAAAATACTCTCAGGCACACCGCAAAGTTACGTGGATAAAAATTATTAAAAATAGCAATAAACTCTCAGTTATAGAGACGAGACATTGATGAGATAGGCTCGTACATATCTAAGTTAGTGTTATGTTGAGGAGAAAGGAAGAAGTTGGCTCAACCAGCGCATAAGAGCAGATATCTTGAAGGTGTTTAAAGCTTAGGGCAAGTTATCACCTCGTAACCTGGAATTCTGGAATTGTTTCGTCTATCCAAGAAAGCATAAAATAGAAAAGATTTAATCCCGCTTACATATTTGTGGGAACCCAAATGCCTCAACCCAAAACCCCGAGAGGAATCTATATGTGTGCGTGCGAGTCCGTTCTCTAAAATGTTCTATATTGACACTTATGGAAAAGTGCCAGACATGGACTATGCTATGGAGTCTAAACTACTATCCATAAAGGCAAATAGTCTTCTAGTAATTTTAAGCTCGAGTCCTTACCTTCCCAAAGGCTTCCCTTACTATATACCTTTCTTAACAAAATAATAAAATAGTTTTGATTAAAGCGTAACCTTACCATTTTACGCTCAATAACTCTCAACTGATTAATAGCTGCAATAGTGCATGTGCGGCCGGAGAACGAATCTGTAGACTAGACAGACTGCTTGGATTTCATCAGACTACGGCAGAGCGCTATATGCAATTATTACTCAGCTGAGAGTTTGTGTGAAGAATCGTAGTCATTTGGTTAACATAAATTTTTTTAATTAATTTTGTTAGGAAAGGTATACAAATTTTATTTCGGTTCAGATGATAAGAAATAAGATTATCAGAACACCATTTTTCTGTATGAATAGTAGTTTATGGTGGAGGAGCTAATCAAATCAAACAAGTTTTACATAAGAATACTGTAAACATTTTAGCATGCTAGGACTCAGTTGGGGCTCTCATGAGGAAGTCAGTGAGTCTGTTTCATTGCCTGAGAAGTATTTCTCGAGGGTTTTGCTTAACCCCATTCTACCTACCAGTTAGTAGATGCCACAGCAGCAAGCTAAATTTCAGCGAAATTCAGGATGGCAACTCTATATTCCCACATATGCATGGTGGTAGGATAACAGGAGTTTTGCATAGAAATCCACTGGACGGACGGCCACGATACGATTGGTGTAGAGAGCATAGAATGAAAATGAAATTATCCTATCGTACCGCTGGGCGGGTCCAATGAAAGCTGACGTTATGGCCAGATCATTTATTTCATTGGACCATTTATTTGCAAACCCCAAAGTAGCACCCTCTAAAGCAGGAGTAGGTAATCTTTTTAAGCTATACTGCCCACTTTTGCATATTTGTCGGTAGTCAAATTTTCTTATCACCTACCAATTCCATAGCAACTTAATTTAGCACGACTGCAAAGCACTTGTAATTTTTGAGCGGAGGATTAGTATAAATACGTAGTTAAATTTTCGAGATAATCAGGGTTCACTCATGTACACAAATTTTATAGGATACTCGCATTCCTGTTTGTTATGTTCTAAAAAGTTTCTGTAAGGAATCTCTTAATAAAATATGTATTATAAAAAATTTAAATTTGTGTACCGAAAATTTGGGAAAATAAAACAGCATATCAAAAGTAACATCGTTGAATATCTTGTTACTGTTGCTAATTTCTAAATTTGAAGAAATAAATATTTATTTTCCTTTTTTTTTTATTAAATATTTGGATTTGGCACATCGATCTATACCTCCTCAAGAGGAGTCAGTACTCAGCAAAAGTTTCAATTTTGATACCAAGGAGCCTGTAGGCAATAAAATTTACTATACGTAGGTTTGTGTCCTGAAAGTGAGAAAATTCATATAAAGTTAGCCTAGACGTAGACCACAGATCATATTAGAGGCATCTAGCGTAAAAGACAGGAACCCAACAGTTTCAACATCTGACAAAACCTCTACCGCCTACCATGTATCGCCCACTAGTGACAGGTTGACTATTCCTGCTCTAAAGTATAGCTAAATGTAAAGGTCTCCATTTACGAAAGAAGCTAGTTAATAGAACATTTATGAAATGAACCCCCTTTCGTTCGAATTTAAAATTATCATTATAATCAACTTGCACGTCAACATTACAATGGATTCTCAAGTTATTTAGGATCATTGATATAAACTATGAAGAAGAGGCTACCTTGAGGAGCCCCAGAAGTATTATTTGTTTCGTCGTGATGTAGGTACTAGTGTTATGCTAATTTCAGTTATTATTATTATATTATTATTATAATTTACGTAGGACTAATAGTTTTCGAGATAGCAAATTCTGACATTGTTGATCAAGACACAGAATAATAACGTAGTGTAAATACGTATTGTAACATAGTGTAAATACGAAGTGTTACATAGAATATGACTTCTCTATTCATATAAAATTCATTTTATATAGTATAATTTGTTTGTATCGTTTTGAGATAGTGGAATATTTCTAAGGGGTAGGCCATTGAAGGAGACTATTCTTCATAATATTGATATTAAAGAAAAGACCTGTCTAGCAGTCCATTGTAATCTTATGGGTCAACCTGAAAATAATTTCTGAAACTTTTTGTGCCTTTAAAACTTCATTTAAATTTACGTGTTGTAGAGTTCGAACGATTTATTTCTATTGATATATTCTCTAACAAATTACAATGGCTGATAATACTTATTTCAATTTTAATGAAACTTTTTTGAATGGCGCTATGGTATATTCGTAACTGTTGAAAGCTGTTTAGAAATTATGAGAAAAGCGAGTGTTAAAATAGATGAGGATATATGGACTATTGAAGAGGTGTGAATTCTTTGACGTATCGTAAAAACCATACGAAGATATGCAACATAAAGTCGTATAAAAAACGTGTGTATTTTTTGACGTATGAAAAACGTCGTATGAGTGATTCTACTTAAACGTCTCCGTATTCTCCTCGAAAGCTCTACTTTGATACATTGTGTATTTTTTATGCTGGGGAGAAAGAAGAAGAAGAAAAAGGCAACAATATAGATGAATGACTACATGTATGCGTATGATTTCATTCAACGACACTGTATAATACGAGTAACAGATACACGTAATGACAGTTATGGGAGGGCGGTGAAAAATCCTATTAGCTTCGCATTGGATTTAGTTGCTGCAAATGCAAATTCTCGTAATAACTCTTTTAATAATTTTATTTACCAACTTCAGATACAAAAAAAAGGTCCTGTATCAGTGTGATGTAAGATTTTTTTTTTTATGTAGAAAATAATGAAGATTATCAAATTAATTTAGAAGAATTAAAAGAAATACTTGAAGATTGCATTCCAGTAAATATAACAAAAATATCTTAATTGATTACTAATTATTGATATCACAACTAAATCTACATCGAAGACGATTATTTGTTTTCGTGAAACTCAGACGAGTATTCCAATATTCTATGTAAATCATGGCAAGAAAACAGAAAACAATTCGAAGAAGTACGACATCAAATTATTGAGAAAATGTAATTTCATTTGTCGTCAACACAGAGTTTTATTCACCCCCAAAATAAAATGTTTGATGATGTGAATACAGATATTCCAGAACGTTTATCTTTTTTTTTAAAGACAAACTTATTTTAAGTCTAAGACCAATTCTTATACCCTACATACCCTAGATGAATCGTATGTAATTTCGTATGGTCACCCATCTGTGCAAGTTTGATTTTTGAAGTGGTTTTTCGCATATATTTCTGGAACTGTTCATCGGACAGTAAAAATTATTAAAACCAATTTAATAGAATTTCATATTCTGAAGAACTTTTCAGTACAATGAAAACATCTAGGACTGGTCGTTTTTACAGTATACGTAAAAGACCTAAATTTTTATATTGCAACACCAACACCCGATTGAGTCCATTTTTGAAGCTTTATTTTTCAGTGTTCAAATATATAGTTAAAAACGATATTTTTGTATGGTAACCCTACGAAGGAGTTGCCTGATTCGTCCCGTTTTCGAACTTAAATTTCCATTTTCTTTAAAAATATGTGCACAAAATTTCAGCTCTTTACGTCAACGCGTTGTCAGGTAGTGTTCAAATATATAGTAAAAAACGAAATCTTTGTATGGTAACCCTACGAAGGAGTTGCCCGATTTGTCCCATTTTCGAACTTAAATTTACTTCTTTTTTAAGAACGCGAGTGCAAAATTTCAGTTCTCTAAGTGAGCGCGCTCTCCAGTTTTCGTGAGGACGGACAGACGGACAAACAGACGGACAGACGCAGATGCAAAAATCAAAATAACTTTAATTATTTTGCTCTAACGTCATTATTTCGAGGTGTTATAGAGGGAATGACAAACTTAATATACCCTTTAGATTTTATCTAGGGTATAAAAAGAAACAAAAAAAAGAGAAACTCAATCCTATGTGCACAGCAATGAACCATGCTATTATTATTCATTCATAAAAGATATGAGATGAAACGATTATTATATATTTTATTAACTGTAGGTTTCACCGCCTTATATAAAAAACCAGTAACGTATAAAATTTCAGCTGCATCAGATAATGCTGACATTGACGTCTATTCATGGGCATTAATGCCGTTTGTATTACGAGAATTATAAAAATAATAAAACCAAGAAGTGCAGATATTAATGAACAAACAACAACAAAATGTAAAAAAATATCACGTCCAGAAGAATTAGCTGCGACAACACATTTGCACGCGAAGTTCCAAAAGGGAAGGGAATAGATTTAGGTCCTACACAATACTGTTCGACTTCCAATAAAAACGAATTGGATTCTGTTCCTACTCTACTTCCTCTGTTATGTGCTTTCTTTCATATTATCCAGGGGTAAGGACTGAGGACCTTAGTCCCGTCAGCTGAGCTAAGCAGTCGCGCACCCCGTGACAGTTATCGGCAGGCTGGCATGCTTGTTGCTAGCTTTGTGGACATACGGGGGGGGGGGGGGGTCGAAATGAAAAGCTGCTTCTTGCCACAAAATCATAACAAAGGAACGGAATCGGGCATTGAAGATTAAGAGAAAGGGAACAGTCAGCATGACTCGACCATATCGCTATCAGGATTTACTGGTGATGGTCCCCAGTGTTGGCCATGTCCCATCCATCCCACGGATATTCTGGGCCGTACTGTTTAAATATCCCCATATTTGCTATTAAGCTACCACGACGTCGCGAGAGGGAAACGCTTCGAGAGAGAGTGGTCTAAATAATTAACGTCTCATGATATCTGATGAATCACATAATATGAGCTTTATTGATAGTGTTATCAGTTCAGTTCTTTTTTTTTCTAACACAATACATCGAGTTCATCTAATACGACTGCTTATTTCCTACCTATATATCGCTTTTAGCTTAAGGCGTTATTGAATGTCCTTGATTATAGTCTACCTCTAGTCAGAATACCAACTCGTAAATACCAGAAGGGCAGTTTACACATTCACAATATTATTACTAATAAGCCTATATCTATCACTAATTATATGATATACACATGGTACACTTACGTATGGCCTTGCGTATAAAAAAAATATATGTACTTATATATATATATATCCATACGAGTTACTATCTCTCCCTTCTTGGGGTCTCTATTTCCTTCAAATATGTTCTTAACAAAACTAAATTATTAATTACACAACCTTTAAATTATTACAACTGAAAATAAATTTGATACTTCAACAGAATTGGGCTTAAGTCCCATTAGGTTTGGTTATGTCGCAGAAAACCATAATCACTCCTCTCTTATTCTTTGTGTGCTAGTATCATTTCATACAAATTCTTCCTTGGCAATACTATCTAAGCGCCAATATTAACGATAAAGGAAAAGGAAACGTGAAGTTCTCCCAAATGGGTAAATTATATGGACGATTCTTTCTGGCCTCTATAAATATTGATGGTTATAGTTTTGTTTTGTTATTCTTATTTTGTTTAGTACAGTGGCGAGGCGTCAAAGGATCAAGGTGTTCACTGAAGACCCAAGACCCAGCCTGTAAATGTATATTTTCTCCAGATAAAATAAAAAAAAAATTATAAAAATTCATTCTGTGTAAATTTTGTCTGCCTTTACATTCCTATACAAATATGCGAGAATGCAGGAAACAGAAATATTCATTCTGTCTAACTTCTAAGTTCCCCAGCCCTCATGTCTTTGTACTGCTTATGACGGGTGTACACAAATCTATCTGAACACTAAGGAGAATACGAACTTGCGAGAATGCAAGGAACAGAAATATTCATTCTGTGTAACATTTAAGTTCCCCAGCCGTCATGTTTTTGCATTGCCTATGACCGGTGTGCACAAATCTGTCTGAACACTAAGGGGAATACAAACTTTCGAGAATGCAAGGAATAGAAATATTCATTCTGTCTAACTTCTAAGTTCCCCAGCCCTCATGTCTTTGCACGCTTATGACGGGTGTGCACAAATCTGTCTGAACACTAAGGAGAATACAAACTTGCAAGAATGCAAGGAATAGTAATATTCATTCTGTCTAACTTCTAAGTTCCCCAGCCCTCATGTCTTTGCATTGCCTATGACGGGTGTGCACAAATCTATCTGAATACTAAGGAGAATGCAAATTTGCGAGAATGCAGGGAACAGCAATATTCATTCCGTCTAACTTCTAAGTTCCCCAGCCCTCATGTCTTTGCATTGCCTATGACGGGTGTGCAAAAATCTATCAAAACACCAAGGAGAATACAAATTTACGAGAATCTTCCAATCGTCATTTTGACTAACTTCTAAGTTCTCCAGCCCTCATTCCTTTGCCTTGCTTACAGTGTTGCCGCCGAGCGCGGTACACAGCCAAACAAATTATGACTGTCACGGCACGTACCACAGATCCGCTATTTTCTGTTTTGGGGAGAAATTTTTGTGGGGAATTTATAGGTATTCAAAAGTTTACCCGAATGTTTATTTCATTCGCATGTATTTCGTGTGGATTTGCGGTCATAGTGGTTTTCTGTGTGATTTTATTATACATAATTTAGATTATTTTATTAAATCGCTCAGTAAATTGTATTATGGATTCAGGCTGTGTTATTACGAGCATATTAAAAACGCCTTTTTCAAGGCGCACAACTGAAGAGAAAACGACAATAATTAAAGACGGGCGACCTAAACCCGATATGAAAGGTTTAACGTCAGAGGTCAAAATGGCGAAGTCAATAGTTGTTCGTCGCTTTCCTGTATCAATTTATGATAAAATTGAATGGATTACAGGTTGCGAACAACTTAGAAAACCCTTTTGTTGGCCTTGTTTGCCTTTAGCCTCAGATAAAAATAAATCGGTTTGGTCACAAGGTGGCTATTCTGACTTAAATCATTTGAGTGCTAGTGTTACGAAACATGAAAAGAGTTTGGCACATATGAAATGTATGCTAGCTTTTAAAACATTTGATCAAGTTAGAATTGATGTAATGTTGGACCAGCAAAAGAAAATTTGTATAAATCGTCACAACGAGGACGTGGCCACAAATAGAAAATTTTTAAAACGTCTCATCGATGCTGTATGCTTTCTGGGCATTCAGGAGTTATCTTTTCGGGGCCATGATGAGTCAGTGCAGTCTCTAAATCGTGGAAATTATATTGAATTATTGAATATTATTTCCACATACGATGAGAGTCTGTATAATCATTTGCGTAGTGATTCCCTATTTAGAGGTATCACGTCCGATATTCAAAATGATTTGATTTTATCCATAAACCAAGTAATAAAGAGTAATAAAGAAATTTAGAGCTCCTCGTATGTGGCAATTTTATTAGATGAGACATCTGATGTGTCTAGCCAGTCGCAAATGTCCACTATTATTCGATTAGTGGATGGGCATGGATATGTACAGGAAAGATTTCTATTTTTCACTGATTTTAGCAAGGATAGATCTGCTAATGCAATTTCAAACCATGTTCTTAATTTGGCTTCTTTAAATTGTTTTAATTTCGGGCACAAATTAGTAGCGCAGGGTTATGATAGGGCTGCGGTAATGGCTGGAAATTTGAATGGCACACAAACTAAGGTAAGGGAAGTTTACCCTAACGCACGTTTCATTCATTGCTCTGCTCATCGATTAAATTTAGTTTTATCGAAGTCCGTAGAGTTTATTTTACCTTGCAAACTTTTCTTTGGCACTATGTGTAGCATTGCATATTTTTTTGCACACTCTACAAAGAGGACTCAGGCTTTCTATGAACATGTTAGAATAAAGTTTCCACAACTTGCTCCAACACGTTGGTCGTCAAATTCCAGAATTTTGAGCACTGTTTGTCAGTATAGAGAAGACATTATCGAGTTTTTTGAGAAAATAATATCCGCACCAGAAAAATGGGACAAAGAAACCATTTTATCTTCCGGAGGGTTTCTACATTTCTTAAATAAATTTTATAATCAGTTTCTTCTCATTACTTTTGCGAAAATATTTGTTTTTACTGATGTTTTATTTAACATCCTCCAGAGTAAAATCATGGATATTTGTTATTGCAATGAAAATATTCATGAAACAGTGTCACATATTCGAAGTATGAGAGCTAATTTTTCAATAGTTTTCGACGAAACCGTAGAATTGGTTGGTCCACCTCAACAACGACGGCGCTTACAAAATGCAGATGAACCAAATGCACAATACAAAACTTTATTTTTGGAGATAGTAGACACCGTTTCTACCCAAATGGATATTAGATTTGAAAGTATGAAGGTGCTTGTGTTTATTGAATTGCTGAATAGCAAGAAATTTGTTAGTTATTCACAAAGTTTTCCATCCAATGCATTTAATTCTATTAGGAATTCGTATGGACAGTTCTTTGATTTTTCAAAATTGAACAATGATTTAATTGTGATCTATAATTCTAATTGTTTCAGTAATTTGTCAGTCAGCGAAATTTTAAAACATATTACGCAAAATGAGCTTCAATCAACGTTTTCTGAAGTCTATAAGCTTGCTTGCTTAATATTAACAATTGCTGCTAGCGCAGCTAGTCCTGAAAGATCATTTTCAGCATTGAAGCGAATAAAAACTTATTTAAGGAACTCTACGGGACAAGAAAGACTGTCGAGCTTGGGCGTTATTTCAATTGAAAAGCATCTCCTCAAAGAATTAATGAAGAAACATTTTACGAGGAAGTCACACAGGACTTTTGTAAGAAAAGTAGGCGTATGGAATTTATTTATAAATGTATTGTCATTACAGTAATATATGAAATGTTCAGAATAGTTTCTTTAACCTTTCGTTTTCATATATTAAAATTACTTTAATTTAAAATTCTTTCCTCTAAAGAGATCCGCCTAAGGCATATTTCGTTGTCTTTTAAAAATATGAGTGCACTACAGTTTGGTGTTAATTTTAGTTTTTATTGGAGCGAGCTTATAAATTAATTTCCCATTATTGCTCGATGCTTAGATAGGCACGCCTCGCCACTGGTTTAGTAATATTTTACAAGTTGTAAGCGTTATCTTGGGCTCCAATTCTATTATGTAAGGTCAACATTATTTATCTATTCGTATTGGGTGTATCTGAAGACACGTTTATGATATAAACAAAGTTAAAGTCTTTAGGCAGCTTATATCCCTATCTTTTCATATATATTGATATATTTCTTTTCCTCTAAAACAAAAATCGAGTAAAAGCGGTCTACCTTAGTTAGCCTTTGTTGTGTGACTGTATTTCAGTGGATTAAGTCAATTTAAGCAGTCTATCCGCCTATCTGATTCGTAATTGAGAACACCAGTGTTCGGAATTTGCAATTTAGTCCCGGCAAGTTTTCCTTTTTTCTTTTCTTTGTTAAACTTACGACTAAGAGTATCATGAGCAGCATATAAATATTTACGTATCCTATCGGATTTGCTTACTCGTTAATTGGAGAGCAATGACTGAACACTCGATCACTCCGCTGAATTTTGCTTTTATATAATATATATATATACTTGATAAACTGCACAATTGTTAGGGTTAACTGATTATTGCTTACTGCATGTATCATGCCGTGTCACCTCTGTACCCAAATGGCACTTGCGACTATATATTTCTCGTATTTTCTACTTCTTCTCCCGGCACCTTAGCATGTGTCTTTTTAGTTTCGAAGGTGTACTCCGACATCTCCGGTCGGGCCGACTTTGGGGAACGAGACCAACTTCGTGTTGGTCGAAAGAACCGAAACGGCATAAATGTAAGAACCTTCCCTGCTGGATATATATATCACCTGATAGTTAAGCTGTCACATGTCAAATGTGACGTTTCTGCCTCATAATATTGTCATCGACCATAACACCTCCTGTAGAAGATGAACTCCTTAAATCTCTAAACGAACTCCAGGTTTGGATAAACCAAATCAGTCGAACGTATGTTTTGATGATGATCTCCGCAACCATAAAAATTGCTTACGCTGTATAAAAATATTACATGACTTTGAAGTCGGTGTGACTAGGGTATTATATCATATTCAGAGAATTTTATCCTTACATGTATATATATGTGGGATTTTGGAAATCCAGGTTACTCTGGCAATCCCCTAAATATAACTCAAGCGACAACTGATGTGAGCGAAGCGATCCGAGAAGAAGAGGAGTCGAAGAAGAACCGCCGAGGCGAGCTGTCACCATCATAGAGAGTCTACCAGTTTTTATTAAACATCGTTTGTATAATTATGGTTTCAAGTATTGTTTGAATTAAATATCCAATTGAAATCACGCGAGTTTTCTTATTTCTCTGCCTGATCCATAAAACCATAGAATCATTAAAACCACATTTGGGGCTCAACCGGGATGGATCTTGGTGGCAGGGGCTATTAAAAAATAAACGAAATAAAATTCTAATGGTTTAAAAAGATAAGTGCAGCTCGCTTTGGCTAAAAAAGAAAAAAGAACGAAAAGAAGTACAAATTAGGATTGAAGAAAATCAGAACGCCGTACCACCGTTACTACCATCACGAGGCAAGACAACGGTGAACGAAGCCAGCAGCAGCGGCATATGCAGCAGCTTAATACAAGCAAGAAAATAGGTGACGTCTTAAGCTCGTTTTATGACTAGCAGACAGACACAGCAGCATTGAATTTTTGTATAGAGGTGAATTAGTTGTAGCAACAGTTCAATCAGAGGCAAGTGGCAATACAGCTGAGGTGAAATTGTCAACAAATGGTTAAGTGCTGTCACTGTGTAATAGGAAAGAGGCAAGTACAAATAAGTTATTTTAGCTTTTGCAATTGCATGCTGGTAATGAACAACTGATAAATATGCCACTAAGATGCGTGATAATTTTAAGATGAGCGGAGAAATGGTTATTTCATAAATTGAAGGCATTCTACGAAATGAGCTGTTATTGGCGACTTATGCCCCGAATTGAATTTTGGTTATGGTTGGCATTATACTTCAGTTGATTTTTAACAAGTCAATATTTCATTTAGATTTCGTCATCACGATCACGTGAAATTAATATCAATATTTGTTTTAAAAAGCAAATACAATAATTAAGAAATATTTCAAATTATAATCTAATATATTTTTTTTGCCGTAAGGGAACGATTACAAGCTTAATTTAGTTAATTAAAAATTACCATTACTGAAAAGAAACATTTGAAGCAATAAAGAGAACCTTGATTATTGATTAATTAGCTCGTATTTAATTTGGTCAATATTGCGGAATCACCCTTGGTATGGTGATAAGACAGATTTATGGGAAATTTTTTTAAAAGAAATCGTTTAGTAAGGTGCAGCACTATGACGACACCATAGGAAAGCTAAAAATTCCACTGATGAAAGTATAGAGGAGCATAATAATGAATCAGAAACGGTTATTGATCAAACGTCCATCATATGAAGCAATGATTCAGGAATTAAGAAATGCTCTAAAGGAAAAGATGATACGATATTGATCATGCAAGATCAGTTGAAGGATAGAGAAATCGAAAGATTAAGGCAGGAAGTCGCTGATCTGCAAAATATGCGCGATAAAGGTGAAACCTATAATTCCGTTTCTTATTCAGATGTTGAAAATTCTACGAATAAATTTAGCGGTAGGGATAATTATAACATATCAGCATGGGTTAAAGATTTTGAAACGACAGCTTTGGTATTTAATTGGAATGAACTGCAAAAAATTGTCTTCGCGAAGAGGTTGTTAACCGGAACGGCCAAGTTTGCTTTAAGAACACAGGAAGGTCTCGATTCTTGGAATAAGCTTAAAGATTTTTTAATTAATGAATTTAGTCCTAGAGTGAATAGTGCCGATCTTCATGCTGAGCTCAGTAGGCGTAGGAAGTTACCAGGTGAAATCATTTCATGATGATTTCATTCCTATCTATAAAGGATCTTGGAAAAAGAGCTAATTTAGAAGATGAAGCCATCATGACTTATGTCATTGACTGGATAGTAGATGAAGAGCAAAATAAGGTCGTATTGTACAATGATAGAAACCTGGAGGAGTCAGAGAAAAACTAAACACCTATGCCAGAATAAATGAAAAGCTGAAGAGAAAGGAAAAAGAAACAACAAACAAGATAAATTGTTATGAGTGTGGAGAAGCAGGGCACATTGCAAGAAACTGTCCCTAAAAGGAAATACGGACCAAAATGTTTTTGCTTGCAATAAATTCGGACACAAGAGTGCGGATTGTCACCAAAAGGGTAAAGAGCTAAGGGCAAAACCCGAACTATCTTGGTTGGGGGACAGACCAGGCATATCAAGCTCCTATATGAAGACAGTAAAAATAAATGGAGAATAATAGAAGCATTAATCGACACTGGATCTGATCTGAGTCTAGTAAAAGAAGACATTTACGATGCCCTGGAAAACATAACATGGAGTAATCCGGTTTCATTCAGAGGTTTCGGATCAGAGAACTTGGAAACCATGGGATCTTTAAAGCTGAAGTTGTAGTTGATGGACATATATTTGATGAAAACCATGTATGTCGTCTCAGCTGAGCTACTTCCTAAACAGATGATAATAGGGAAAATGCTATTGAATAGATCAACGTTGACAATTAGTCCAGGTGTGCTGCAAATAACACCTTGGGAATGTGATGAATTAACTTGTCTGTCTATTATTAATGATGATAAACCCAATCCCGACCACATTACAAACGTAAATCAGCGGCTAAGGCTGAACGAACTGATAAACAACTACGAACCAAAGAAGAATTCCAAGGCGACAGAATTTACCATGAAAATTTTGTTGAAAGATGATACTGCGATTCACCAACCACCCCAAAGGTTGTCTAAATATGAGTGCGAGTTGGTACAAATGCAAATCGAAGATTGGATAAGTGCGGGTATAGTGGTACCCAGTAATTCTGAGTTTGCAAGTCCAATAGTTTTAGTTGATAAAAAAGATGGTACAAAGAGGATATGCATAGACTATAGACGGCTGAACAGGTTGTGGTAAGAGATCACCAACCGCTTCTTTGATTGAAGACCAAATAGATAAAATGGGAAAAGTAAAAGTATTTTCTACGCTTGATTTACGTAACGGATTTTTCCATGTCCCAATAGACAAGGATTCGAGCAAGTAAACCGCATTTGTGACGCCACTTGGGCAATATGAATTTAGGATAGCACCATTTGCTCTTTGCATTTCCCCAACACAATTTCAAAGATACATTAATCAGATATTTTCGCCACTCCTACGTGAGAACAAAAGTTTTAGTGTACATTGATGACATTGTAGCTCTCGCGGAAAGTGAGGAACAAGCTTTAGAAGTGCTGGAAGAAGTGCTAATCATCGCTGCAAGTTATGGCTTAAGTATCAAGTGGAGTAAGTGTCAACTGTTGAAAAAAGAAATCGACTATTTGGGATACAAAATAAAAGATGGAAAATTTCGACCGGGTGATGAAAAGATTAGAGCTGTTCTGAAGTTTCCTAAGCCGGACAATCTTAAGTGCTCAATCATTCCTTGGACTCACTAGCTATTTTCGAAAATTTATTAAAGATTATGCACTACTAGCTAGACCCCTAAGTGATCTGTTGTGGAAAGATAAGAAATTTTAATTTGGGCAAGAGCAGATGAAAGCGTTTAATAGCCTCAAAGAAGCACTGAGTACCAGACCGGTTCTTACTATTTATGATCCAGAGGCGCCCACCGAGTTACATACCGATGCCAGCAAGAAAGGATGCGGCGCAATATTATTTCAAAAAAGCAAAGATGATGACCAATTTCATCCAGTTTATTTCCTAAGTCGCAAAACAACACCCCCTGAGGAAAAATATAGCAGTTACCATTTAGAAGTACTCGCAGTCGTCATGGCCATTAAAAAATTTAGAGTTTATCTACTTGGCCTGCAATTCACATTGGTTACGGATTGTGCTGCATTCCGTTGCACAATGGATAAAAAGGAGATTTCACCCAAAATCGCCAGATGGGTGATCATGCTCAGTGAATTCGATTATAAGATTGTACATCGTGCTGGAAAACAGATGCCGCACGTAGATGCTCTAAACAGATATCCTGTTGTTACAACTGTCGAAAGCGATACGTTGTTGGATCAGGTTAAGATAGCCCAGCACAAAGATGTCGGATTTAAGGCAATTTTTGAAGTTTTAAAACGTGACGAATTCGAGGATTACGTTGCTGAACGGGACATTCTATTAAAGTATATAGATGGAGTTAAGTTGCTTGTAGTTCCACAAAGCATGCAAGCACATGTTATTAGAATGGCTCATGAAAAAGGACATTTTGGTCTAAAGAAGATAGAAGCTCTACTCGCGCAGGATTACTACATACCCAAGCTGAGAGAAAAAATTGCCAGATGCATAGCCAGTTGTGTACCATGCATTTTAGCGAAGAAAGAAGGGCGCAAAGAAGGATTCTTGCATTGTATCGCCAAGGAAGACATTCCTCTAGCGACGTATCACGTGGACCACTTAGGCCCCATGACGTCCACTAAAAAAGGTTACCGCTATATACTTACCATTATAGATGTACTTACAAAATTTACTTGGCTATATCCAGTAAAAACCACAACAACATCTGAAACCTTGAAAAAACTTAATTATCAACAGACAGTTTTTGGAAACCCTAGCCGTATAATCACTGATCGAGGCCCAGCATTCACAGCGTCAGCGTTTAAAGAATATTGTCAACAAGAAAAAATTGAGCATGTGACAATTACGACGGGCGTGCCAAGAGGTAACGGCCAAGTTGAACGAGTGCACAGAATCGTTATTTCTGTACTCGCAAAAATGTCGGTCAACTCTGAAGATTCCTGGTACAAGCATGTCAGTAGAGTACAGCAATGGTTAAATAGTACACTTCAAAGGAGCATAGGAACAAACCCATTCAAATTATTGATTGGTATTGACATGAGGATGAAAGACGACAACGAACTTAAAGAGTTGGTTGAACGAGAAATGGTTGAATTATTTTTGGAGGAACGAGATGACGGTAGAAAGCTAGCTGCCGAGAAAATTTCAATGGCACAAAGTGAAAACAGACGTGAATATAACAAGAAGCGCAAAAAACCAACTATTTATGAGTTACGACTTACTCGCAATCAGAAGAACCCAATTTGGCACTGGGCTGAAAATAAGTCCCACATATCTAGGACCATACCGTGTCGTCAAGCTGAAAGGCAATGCGCGCTATGATGTGAAAAAGGTTGGTCACCATGAAGGACCAAAGTATACATCGACCGCGGTTGACCATATGAAACCATTTACAAGCTTTGAGACAGAAGATGACGAAGAAGACCATGAAATCAATGATCATGTAAGTGATGGGGAAAACTAACTTTATACTGGTAAAAGTGAAAGTAGAAGATGAATCTTGAACTAAATACAGCTTGTAAGTACAGTTCCCATACCGACACTAGATATTTAAGCACAAAGGCTAAATAAATTAGGAATACTAGAATAAGATAAAATAAGTGATTAACAGAATGAAATAAGATTAACATTTAAAATTGAAGTCCCATGAATTAACTTAGCCACAAAGATCAATATAACCATTATCAAGAATAGAATCCATTGAATCAAATTATCTTAAAGCAGAATACCGAAAAGAGTATGGAATAAAACGCACAAAAACTAAAACATAATAAGAAGCAGATATTGAAGTACACAGTACAAGTCCGTAAGAAAACGGCTACGCCACAGAATAAGAATGCCCTGCTTGAACATTAGGAAGCTGAAGGAACAAAGGTAAAGAAGGTTTACGATCAATTTATTCCCAAAGACGGTTTGATGATGGAATTAGTGATAAGAACGAAGATGAATACTGAAGATGATTGCTGAATAAGACGAACGATGAAATCAAAAAGCCTGAAGACGATTGCTGAATAAGACGAACGATGAAAATGTAAAAGCCTGAAGACGATAGATGATCGACAAAAACCCTGAATATGAATATTGGAGACGTTTAATCGAGAAGATGAACACTGTAAACGCATCCTGAATACCTGAACCAGAAAAACAGCCTAGAGGACAAATATCGATGACCAAAACAAGTAACCACGAAGTTGTACTCCAAGGGTTCTCCGAGGCGGAAGAACCGTCAGGACGGCCGAATGTGGGATTGTGGAAATCCACGTTACTCTGGCAATCCCCTAAATATAACTCAAGCGACAACTGATGTGAGCGAAGCGATCCGAGAAGAAGAGGAGTCGAAGAAGAACCGTCGAGACGAGCTGTCACCATCATATAGAGTCTACCAGTTTTTATTAAACCACGTTTGTATAATTATTGTTTCAAGTATTGTTTGAATTAAATATCCAATTGAAATCACGCGAGTTTACTTATTTCTCTGCCTGATCCATAAAACCATAGAATCATTAAAACCACATATATGTATAAGGATCGGGTTGGTTCGTAAATATTTGTAGAAGCATTCGGTCATTAAATTATCTTGAACAATTTAATATTATTTTTAAAATTAATATTTAATAGAACTGGTATTAAAAATCATCATATATTCTTTCAAACTTTACAGTACTCCAGCTTACGATCACGCTCCTAATCCAGACAAACAGTGGATTCTTAGAGTGACGCAATCAATGGAACCAGTTCATAAACGCTTCACAGATCTGCTAATGACAAAACGGCTTCAAACTCTACAAAGTGTGGATGTAGCAGTAGAAAGGGTGTACAATGAACTGATAAATCTTGGTGAACTTGACAACACCTTCATAATCTTTACTTCCGATCACGGTTATCATTTGGGTCAATTCGGTTTAATAAAGGGTAAAAGCTTTCCTTTCGAATTTGATGTTCGTGTTCCATTCTTGATGAGAGGTCCAGGAATTCAGCCAGCCACAGTGTAGGCCCACTTAATTAGATATTGAAAACTTTTTTTTGTTTTAATATGAAAATTTCGCCTTAGTGTAGATGAGATCGTTTTGAACGTTGACTTAGCGCCGACATTTCTCGAGATCGGTGGAGTACCGACTCCATCCCACATGGACGGTAGAAGCTTCCTTCCCTTGTTATTAAGTCGCCATAGAAGCATTCGAGATCAATGGCCGGATACATTTCTTATTGAGAGCTCTGGACGTCGAGAGACTTCAGAACAAATCGCGGATGCAAAGGCAAAACTTGCTGCAGAAAAAAGGAATAACAAAATCGGCAATGAGACCAAAATTGTGGAAAGTAATGGTGGTAAAAATATCTCAGAAGAAACAAATTTCGATTTCGTGGATTTTGACTCTCAGGAGCATGACTTGGATGAAACTGATGGTAGGATTTGTTTTCTCTTAGCAATAATAACCGCATTTAATCTTTTTTTGTTTTTTTTTTGTTATGGCAGATGACAAAGCGCAAGATGACTTTGATTCAGACTTCAATGAAGAACACATTACGGATCATGACATCATGCAAACGTGGAACCTTAGCAGTAATACTCAAGGGGATAATGAAGAAAATGGTTCGTTTGTAATTAGAAAGTAGTAGGTAGGACGAAAGCTTGGTCAGACAGTCCTGACGTCTTCACGTTACTCTTTTGCTATGAAATTTTTCATCGCCTGATGTGCCGTCATAATAATGGCGTTCCAGTAAGATACTGTAGATATTGCCGACCAAAATGATTCCATGGACCAAAAAATAAAAAATAAATGGTTAAAAAGTAAATTCGCATAATGGTCAAATACGTACCAATAAAAACAACCAAAATCCGAATAAGTTTCGATATGCTAATGCAGCACAGGTACGATGAGTAAATGTTTTCCACTAAAATAATAGAATGCATTTTACCAGCACTGAAGGTGCGATATATTTACCTTGTTTGTTATGAGCACCGGTTACCTCTATTTTAATATTTTCAGTAAAGCTGGTATTAATTCAAATTTATTTATATATATTTAATTTCTGTTTAAATCATATGAAACTGTTCAAATCTTGAAGTTTTATAATAATTTCTTCACCAATGAAGAATGTATAATTATAGGGCCAAAACAGCCTTTTAAGCATTCCTTATCGAGCAGGGATTGTAATCAGCCTAAGGAATTCTTTTATATTACCGAAGCGAAGATGCCTAGCTTATAATTATAAAAGATTACGCCAAACGCGTTAAATGCATTTCAAAATAAATCAGTGGAATATAACGTTGGCCCTACTGGTTGGATTAAGATTGCTGTACAAGATATTGTCGACTATGCTGCTGAAGGTCCAGGTTGGAACAACTTTCTGTGGAGAAGGTTTCAAAGAGAGGGGGCCAGTATGAAGCACGGATACATTTTGTTTAGAAATAACGTACGTACTCTTACCGTATGGTAAAGGAAATTGCGTGCAAGAAAATACTATTTTTTTGGTGAAGGAATTGTCACAATAAAAAACAAATGCAACCTGTGTATACCTCGAGCATTGGTTGCTGCAATTGCGGCCGTGATAAAGATTCTAATTACAGAAAGGTATGTAGAATTATTGACAATGTCAAAAGCCTAAAGCTAAGAAAAGTGGAAAAGTAAGTGGAAAAATTGTATTGTCTGCTTTTGTTGCATTTTGTGGAGGTATCTAGGTACCTAGGAATTTCAAATTAAGTTATGTATTCACTGCGTATCCTGGCTATATAGTAAAAAAACAAATTATGGAAATACATCCAATACTTACAGACGAGCATGGATTTTGTCTCGCAAGGTACCTGCTAAAAATTATAAAATACGCGAAAATGATCAATTTGGTCGTCGTCCAGTACAGAAGAGATGCTGTAAACTTTTTAAATATACACGGTAAAGCTTGTCTGTAGAATGAAATCGCATCTATATTTTGTCACCTAATTAAATATGTAATTAATTTTTGAATCCGATAAACGGTTTTGGAAATAACTGTAAAAGAAGTGTAGCAGTCCTTTTTAAGGTGAAAAATTGGCCGTTTTTTGTACAAAAATTGACATATTTTCATCTCATAATTGCGAAGAACTTGTAAGTCCTGGAAATTTACTTCACATGACAAAAAGGTTCACAACGGAGTACTAATGGATGTGAAAGAAAGAACGGAAGAAATGTATGCAAAATATGGGAACTGGGGGGTATATGACCCTAGTGCAAAAAAAACCGTTTTTCGGCGGTCAAAAGTCAGCTATCACGTTAAAACGATCAAGGACAAACTACACCACTCGATTACCCTCTCCTTCCTCTTTAATTTGGTACCAAACATGACGTAGTTTGGGCAACTCCATATGAGGGGTGGTACGACGATTTGCACTTTTTCACATTTCATACGTTTTCCCTAATTCTCCAACCATGTTAGTGAATTGGGAATGGAGAATTAGGGAATTAGGAATTGTAAGAAAACGAAATTCTCATCTCCCAAAGTCCCAAATTCTCCGTGTTACAGAATCCGGCCCCAGACCAACGTAGTCAAATTTTATATGGCTGGGTGGTCCATTCCGAAATGGGCCACAATATTTGAAGTAAAGGATGCGCCGAGTGATTCATATTTTTTGGCAACTGTGTTGTGTTTAATTTGCACAACACTGGATAATGTTCTGCCAATTCACACGGTGATCGAATTTATCAGAACAATACTTAATTCGCTTCACGTTGTAATTTTTATTAACACGGTATCGAATTTATCAGAACAATACTTAATTCGCTTCACGTTGTAATTTTTATTAACACTTATAAAATTTACATTGATTCTCGTTTAACTAGTAACAAAATCTTTACAAGTAACGTGACACTTGTCACCGCGCTAATGGTCGGAGCAAAACTCATTTAACTTCTCTCCTACCTCTGGCTCGTCGCTTCGTTTCTTCTGTTTATTTTTTATTTGTGTTCTACTTAAAACAATAATTTAATGTACTACCCGGGCCATTAAGTAATATTTTTTACTCACTGACCACAGGTGTACAATTTCAAAACAGTGCCGCTTAAATTCGTGGTCATTGATTACATATATTTTCTTTAGTTCCGCAAATGCATTGCGATTACCTCATAGCTACACAATTCATAGCGGCGCTTAATGGGTCATCATGAAATTGTGCAGCTGACGAGTGTCATCACATTGCATTGCGTTCGAACTACAAATATTATTTTCACAACATTCCTCCCCCTTGCGAAGACGCCGTCGTCGTGACAGAGGCGTTCGAGAAGCTCTGGACCATTATAATTTGTTTTGTTTAACATATTTATTTATTACATATTATTATATGTTTTTTTTCTCTTTTTTTTTTTTTTATTTACCCTAATTTTCTAATCCTAATAGCTAATTCGACATGGTCTCTATTATTTAATTCTTAATTATGTACATATAGTTGTAAAAAAAAATCATTATTACATAATATTAAAACTTTTAAAATGTTATACATATATGTGAAATCATTATTACTAACAAACTTCTTGTTTTTTTTTTTTTTTTTTTTTAATTGGCGGTCAAATTTCTTACCTATGTCAAGAATGTCAGTCTTTCTCTTTTTTTTCTTTTTGAACTTGACATTGTACATACTGAGTGTTATTATTACATACATACATATAACACTTTTTTTTTTCTTTTGAATTTGTTGACTATCTTATCGGTTTTAATTCCTTCAATTTAATGGTCGTAAAAAAATAAAAACAATTTAAAGTTGGTAAAAAAATGAATTAATAAAACAAATTGCTCATAGGCAGTGATAATTTTTTCAAACCTTGTAAAGGTATGATTCGCTGGGGTCGTTTGGTGAGTGCGAATTTTCAATACTTGGATCGGGTGTTATTGTTTGATCAATGTTTGAGTTTGGCTCGTCCGTTTCTGGGATTTGATTAGAGATGGTGTGAATTTCATGTATGGGTGACTGTTTCCCATTTTGAATTTTGACTGGGGATTTCTTTTTGCCCAGGTTATGTGTCTCAACTCTACTCATAGTGAAGGTTTGCCTGCGTTGGATTTGTATGTTGGGGGCTTGGACAGATGCTTTATTTTGACCTTTGTATTTAATATATCTTATAATTAGAAACAGAATTAGAGCAATAGAAAATGTTACCGTAATCCCAGTGTTAGTATATGTTTGTATACTGAGTTTTTCACGTTCCCTTTTTTCTATAGTTTTGCGCAAGTCTTGTTGTAGTTCTTCAAGATCTTTACTTGTCTTCAAGAGCTCTTTATTGTGATTTCCGGAGGTATTTATTTTTAGACCTGTTTTATTTCCGAATTTTACTTGTGGGGTTTCCCTATACATCTCTTCTAGGTTAATTTTGGGGAAATTTTGCAGCACAGGTTGGTGTATGGGTGTGTGATAGCTGACACTACTCTCATATGGTAACTCGTGTTCATTTAGTGTAAATATGCATGGTTGGGTTAGTGAGAGTATTCCAGAACCTTTTAGGGTCATGTGGTTGAAATGATTACTACAATTACAGGAAAGTATTTCTTCCTGCGTGGCTACAAATAGCCAAGAGTTCGGTCTAACCATTTTTGTAAGTAAATTCATATTATTTTCCGTAACTCTATGGGTACAAGGAGCGGGTCCCGGCGAGGGATTGTTGAACAAACCCATGAGACAGTTAGACTTACTGAAACTTATCCCCTTAGGTACGGTTTGGAAACAAATGTGTATCTTGCCATTAGCGGATGTCGTTTTCTTGCAGTGTTCCCAGTAATCTGCACTGGATAGCTCTACATATCTCTGCGCTTTTGTATTATTTAAAAAATAATTTGCTTCGATGTCTAAGATAGCTGATTTAGCCAGTGAGATCGGTGTGGGTAGCAAGTAGACTTTGTTTATTGTGAAAACAGTGTCTTCTGGTAGAGGTAGTGTAATTCTGATAAAGTATTCTTTTCCCTCCTGGACGCTATCTACTTGAACTATATGACTTACCAATTTAAAATCTAGAAGAATATTTCCCATACCCTGCGCACTGATTTCTTTATAAATTTGGACTAAATCGTTAGCGGATAAAATTAAAGGATGCAATGAGTGTTGGTGTAGAGCATTTATTACCATATATTCGTCTGTTAGACGTTGATGTATCTGCTGGAGTTGGTGCAGAATACATATAAGAAGTCCATTTGTGTCGGCTTTAATGTGGACTGCTTTGAGTTCTGTCTTGATTTCATTCGTGGAGTTCTGTATTTGGTCTATGAAGTCCTTAAAACGTTCATCTAGGCTGTTTTGGTAATGCTTTATGTCTTGGAAAGTTTGGTCAATGGCATTAAACTTTGCCTTTACTATGCTGACTTGTTTTTCCATTAAATGTATGTTCTCTGAATTTTGGCTGTCAAGGTCTTTTAGTTTTTTGCAAATAGTTTGAGCATCCCTATCATCCATAGTACCAAATAAGAAATTTGAAAACCTGCCTACTATATTTGCTAATGACCGCCTACTTCGATTTAAGAAATAAAAATTTGTATCCCTTAGCCTATTCTTAATCTTATCTACCTGCCGATCTAAGTCTATTTTCCACGTATAGCACGAGTCTCTTTCCTCGGTGCTTCTTTGTACGTGACAGAGACGTTCCACTGTGTCTTCGCAGCGGTTAATAAATTCCAACGCCTCCGTTTCTTCCGTGATTTGAATTTTGGTGTAAACAACCCAGGTCTTCGTGTATAAGTACGCCGGATTGAGTGGTTCAAATAATACGCCTGTGGGGGTGAGAGTCTCTATAATAGCTTGAGAGTTCGCTAGATGTATTGCCGCCCACAGCCATGTTAATGTTCCCTGTGGGTAAATAGGAAGTAACAATTAATTTCTGCTAATCCCCAAAATCGTAAATATAATTTATTTTTAACTAAAATAATTTCAACCTATTATTATGCACCCTTCGTAGCTTCCGACCAATTTGGATGGTGCAGTTTACATCATTATTAACCTGTTTTACTATATGCGGTCCAGTCCAGACTGGTGATGATTTATTCTTTTTAACTGCATTTTTTAGTAAGACTTGGTCTCCTACATGTAGTACAATACTACGGGTATTTTTATCGTAATATTCCTTAGACTTTAGCTTGCTTTTAAGAAGCTCCTCCCTAACACGCTTGTGCAGTATTTGCATTCTTCTTCTACGAATGCTTACAAAATCGTCATAGTTATAGATGGTTTCAGGCTGTCGTTTGAGATTGTTTGGTGGCGGATCGTAAAATCCCCATAGAGCTTCCATCGGTGTATGTTTTCCACCAACATGAGTTGAATGGTTGCGAACATGGACTGCTTCCTCGAGCCACTGGTCCCATTCGGCTACATTTTCGTCCACCAAACTTCTCAAATACTCAATCAGGGGTCCGGGTGCTCTTTCAAGAGCGCCATTTGCCTGTGGATGGTAGGCTGTGGTCTGCAATTTCCTCATTTTGAATAGTTTGCAAAGTCGTTTAAACAAATTACTGGTGAAATTTGCTCCCTGATCAGTGACGACAGCTTTGGGTATCTTATACTTCATCATTAATTTATAAAATCCTTCGGCTACCGTGATGGCTTCTCCATTAGTCAACGGTATGCAATCGAAAACTCTAGTTGCATCATCCAGTAGGGTAAGTATGTACTTATTTCCCTTAGTGGTTTCTGGTAGCGGGCCCACTATGTCGAGATAAACCTTATCGAATGGCCTTGCTGCAATGGAACTTATTACCATCGGCATCTTGGTGATTCTACTATGCTTATTTTTTCTACACTTAATACAATTTTTGATGTGCTTGTGAATGTCTTTGAGCATTCCTTTCCATTTAAAGTTTCTTCTGATACGTTTATAAGTTTTATAGACTCCCAGATGACCTCCCAAAGGTGCGTTATGGTAATCCCGAAGAATGGTCTCGATCTCATTCCGGTTACCAATTATTTGTACACTTTCGTCCATCTTGGACTCTTGGGCACTAACTGAATTAGTTTCTGAGTCCTCTCCTATACAACCAGACTTATTTTTGGGCGAATCATCTGCGTCATCTTGTCTTTCAGAAAATCTTGTGTGGTCTCCTTTAGCTCTGCTTTGCGCTCTGGTAATGGCCATGCATGTGGGATTGGGTTTATCTTCCTTATCATCTGTAACTCTCTGCTGGTGGACTTGTGCTTTAGTTATCATTGTCTGCGTAACTTCGTTCTTATTGCACTCCATCTCACTAGAACTCTGGATTCTGCTTAATGCGTCAGCGTTACGATTGAGCCTACCTGGTTTATACTCTATGATGTAATCATACTCAGAGAGTTTATGGCGAAATCTTAGTAATCGCGAGCCAGGATCTTTGGTACTGTAGATTCCCTTAAGTGGCTTGTGATCAGTGTAAATAGTAAATTTTCTACCATACAAATAACACCGAAAGTTTCTTGTAGCCCAGACTATTGCCAGCATTTCTATTTCTGTGGCGGAATAATTTCTCTCGGCTTTGTTCAAACTCCTGCTTGCGTAAGCAATGGGCCGATCGTTGCCCACATCTCCTTGGGATAACACTGCACCCAAAGCTTCTCCTCTAGCATCCGTGGTTAAGGAAAATGGTTTATCGAAATCAGGGTAATCTAAAATTGGTGGCGAGATTAGCTTGTGCTTAAGGTCTTTAAAAGAATTTTCACATTGATCCGTCCATTTGAATTTTACATTTTTTCGTAGGAGTTTATTGAGGGGTTCTGATATTTTAGAGAACTCCGGAATAAATTTCCTATAATAATTAGCCAACCCAAGGAAGGATTGTACCTGCCTTATTGTCTTGGGCTGGGGGAAACTATGAACGCAGCTTACATTTGAGGGATCTGGCAAGGCTCCTTCTCTGGAACACTTATGTCCCAGATAGATTACTTCCTTTCTCAAGAACTGACATTTTTCTATTTTTAGTTTTAAGTTATTTAACTGAAGTCTTTTGAGTACCTCCTTAAGTTTAGCGTTATGATCCGACAAGTTTTTCCCGTAAATTACAATGTCGTCTAAATATGCGAAGCACTTAAAACCCTGTAAACCAGTTAAGACGTGGTTCATTAATCGTTGAAATGTAGCAGGTGCGCTTTTCAACCCAAAAGGCATCCTTTTAAATTCAAAATGACCGTGTGGAGTACTGAAAGCAGTTTTAGGTTGGTCTTTCTCCTCCACTAGCACTTGATGATAACCACTGGCCAGGTCAAGCGTGGTAAAGTACCTTGAATGCCCCAATTGATCGAAGATATCTTCAATTCTGGGTAAAGGGAAAGCATCTCCGATCGTGATTTCATTTAGCCTTCTGAAATCTACCACAACACGCCATTGTTTTTCTCCATTTATTCCAGAGTTTTTGGGAACAACTAAGAGTGGCGAATTCCATGGACTAGTGCTAGGTACTACTATATCATTTTCTAGCATTTCTTCAACTTGTTCATGGATGATATTTCTTTGCTTCTCCGGTAGTCTATACATTTTCTGATTGAGAGGGGGACAATCTTGCTTAATTGGAATCTCATGTTTTATTGAGCCCGTATAACTTAATTTATCACCAGGTAGAGGAAAGATATTGTTATATTCATAACATATTTCGAGGACAGCATTTTTTTCTTCCTGATTGGCATCTGTATCCATATTGATTTGCTCTTTCAGAATTTCGATTCGTTTCCTGTCTCGATTGTTAATAACTGAATGTTTTCTGCTTCCAAAGGTCTTATTCTCTTCGTGTTTTATTTTGGGTTTTTCCCAGTTCATTTCGTTTAATGTTAAAATATCATAATTTTCTATTGGGGGAAGATCAATTTCCATGTTATCTAATTCCTGATCAGTATTATTGACGTTAATAATAGGCAACACAACTCTACCTTTCCATGGTCTTGTTAAACAATTTCCCGAAAAAACACATTCACTCACTTCTTTTGAAAAACAAACAAATTCGCCGTTGTCTCTAATAGAAATTGGCACTAATTTTTTTGAGCGTGCTGGAACTAGAATCTTCGTTCTAACCTTAAGTCCCTTTGCTTGCTCCCGTTCAGATTGTTCACCTTTATGCGGAATGGACCACTTTCTCTCGGAGATCTGAGTGGCGTTTTCCATTTCCATAGGTTGCGCCTTGCCAAGCTTTTCCTTTGCTCATAGGTGAATTTAGTGGCGTTTTTACCTCTTTAGAGTCGCGAAATTCGCCGTTCATATTAAGTGGCACTGGAAATGTTGCTAAATTTTGTAGGTGTCGCTGGAAATTCTAATATTCCATCTGGACCCTTTATATTACATTTATTTAATAGAAAATTATTTCCAAGTATTCCATCATATGGGACATTTTCACTATCTTTAATTACGTGAAATTTACATGTTTGAGGAGTTTCTAGTTGAAATTTTCCTGTACATGTTCCAATTGTCTGTCCCTTCCAAAAATACTGCTCAGTTGCGTTTTTTCCTGTGTATTTATTATTTTCTCACCTTGTAATACGGATTTTTTTAATAGGCTCACGTCAGCTCCCGTGTCGACTAATAGTTCTACCGAGGACTGCTATATCCAAGGGTAATTTAACTGAACATTTAGGAACTTGGGAGGGCTGACACCGTTTTTCTTTACTAACGTTTGGACTTCCGCGGTGTCCTCGCAAGTCCGTATTTAGTTTTCCGAAAACTGGTGGTTATTTTGAGTCGACCTACTTTCCCAGTCTTGCTTTGCTCGGCACTGGTTTGTAGTGTGACCTCTTCTTTGACAAAAATCACATTTTATTGCACCAATTGTGTTTTTTGGGCCCCCTTCAGCAGACCTGCTATTTTGTACTAGGTTTATCTGCCGATTTTGAACATTACTATCCCTATTATTGTTTCGAGAAGCGTACGCAGAATTCTGATAACTATTACCAGAAGTCGCATTTTTCCTTTGGTAGCACTCCGAAAACGTATGATTGTTTTTATTACAATAAGTACATTTAATTCGGGGCTGATAGCTATTGTTATTATCATACTGATTCCTTGCACTGGGGGCGAAATTATTATAATGCCTATTTTGGGGTGGGTCTCTGGTATTACCTACCCTTTCCCTAGGCATCCAAGTAGTATTGACTGGATAATTATCAACTACTGGTTGAGCCAATGATATACCTAAAGGATTTTGTAAAATCGACAGTGTTTGTCTCTCGGCTTCTTCTAGTTTCTCCGCTTTTTCGACTACTGATGCTAAACTCTCACCAGAGTCCTGCAAGAGAAAAATTCTGTGGTTTGGGTTGATTATACCTGTCTTGAATACATATATGGCTGTTTCCTCTAAATCCCTTTTAACTGCCTCTGCTGCTGTGCCAGAGTGTCGATCAGGGATTTTAGAAACGCAGCTTTTAAATAATGTTTTTATCCTTTGAGCATAGCTTGTCAAAGTTTCTGCTGGTAATTGGAACAACACCCTAAGTTCATTTACAAGAGCCACGTAACTTTTTGTATTTACTAATTTATTTTGGATCTGGGTCTCCAATTGTTGGAAGTTATTGAAACCAGTACCTTCCAGAACACTTGCCGCCCTGCCTCTGAAGCGCGTTGGAAGGAGTTTAAGGAATACTGGAATTTCAGTTTCGGTTAGACAATTAATAACATGCTTACAACAATTGATAAATATATTTATTTCTGAAACTAAGTTGGGACCTATTTCGCCCATTAAAATTGGTACACTATTAAATATTAATTGATTAATTTTAATTATATCCACTGGTGGCTCCATTTCTAAAATTGAGTTTTCCGATGATCTCTTTCCGCTGGTTAACTCACCTAGCTGTACAGAACTATCCAAAGATGGACTATGCTGTTCCTTTTGTTGTCCTTCACTGATATTGTCTTCTCGCTGTTCTGAAGATTGATTGCGTAGTTCTTCTTCTTCTTGGATTGATGGTAATGCGTCCAAGGATTGTCGATACCTCCCTCCAGATCTTAAGGACATCAACTCCGTTATTGCATCCCTGGTCTGAGTTTCCACATCCACTTCCTCAATAATGGGCCATCTATCCTCTGTAGTTTCCGTAGCGATATACTTCTCCTCTATTGGTTTGAGGATAACTGGTTTATTCTCGTCCAGTTCTGGCAAAATTAACTTATCCTCTGCTGTTTCCGAAGTTCCACAATCAGTTCTTGAACTAGTGTCCTCTGTACTAACAGACGGGCTGGTGTTCTCGAAGGAAAAGAGTTGATTTTCTTCCAGAATTTCTTTTGAGCAGAACTCAATACATAGAACGGATACTCGCTCCGATCTCTCGTCACTGGCGTGGAATGACTTTTTGGTGAACTGCTAAAAGTGGGGTTGGGTGATCTTGGGTCATCTGATGTTTCTTGCGACATTAAACGTCTTACCTGGAATCGTTTTTGGTCTCACACTGCACTTTTTCTTCTATCACTAACACAATTTAACACAATATATTTAATATAATATCACACGCAACGCTACTTCTCTATATCAAATTTTGACATTAACCGAAATAATACTCGTACGAGACCAAATACCGAAACGGAAATCAAACAAATGATTTCAACACGTACTTCACGAATGGATAAAACAATTATTACCTACACTTAAGGTGGTAAGGTAAAGCTATCGCGTGAAATATCTACCAATGAAACAATTAGGTATTTTTTCAGTTGAAAATGGACTTTTAACATTAGAAGTCTTAAAACTTTCAGAGAGGATTCAGAATTGTATCATCGTTTATATTTTAAGCATGGTTTTTATTTGATTTTTTCTTTTTTCTTCGCAATTAGTGGAAGTGTGGCCAACCATTTACAAGTGAGATATCGGACCGCCGTCTAGTTTGTAGTATGAATTAACAAAAATCAACAAAAAGATGACAACTGACTAATGTCACATTTAAAGTGACTAACTTGATCTATAGTCATCAAGGTGAATTACACAATTTTTTTTTTTTAAATTATCACGCCCAATATCGTATCTTTCCGTTGTTAATTTAATATCACTCTTAAAACCGTTCAAATTGAAGGAATTTTTCACTCATAGAAAATCTTAAATCTAGACTAAATTTTTTTCCACTCTTTTTTTTTTTTAATAAAAAAAAATTTTGTATTTACTTATATCACTTCTTTCCTCCTTCTATATATATATATAGTAGAGCTTATATCTAAGTATAGAATTGCAAATACTATATCTAAGTCCAAATATAGGAGACTAAAGAAATAATTGAATTTTTACCTTAACTAAATACTTAGAGCATTTATTGTTTCCCATCTCGTTGTAGTGTTGATTTTTCCCGTTTCCTAATTGTCCAAATTACTGTAATGCTTTCCGGGCGACGCACACATTTTAAATTTAATTTATGTTGTTGTGTTGCTGCCGGGGGGGGGGGGGGCCCTAGGCCTTAAATTCCCCTGGGGCTGCTGAAAGGGGGGCTTAAAGCCTTCTTCGTTTTCCCTTTCAACACAGGAACGGAGATTTTCTGCTACTGATGAGTTTGAGTTGGAGGTGGCGTTGTTTTCCTCGGGCTATGATGTGTTGCTGGCTAGAATTCCTTGTTGCCTTCTTATCTATAACAGGGGTGAACGCTTGCCCGCCTGGAGCAGAGGCGCCTAAAGATGCTATCTACCCCGAGCGTTGGGGGTGACTTGGCCGTTTTATATGGCTCTTTGTCACAGGTACCCCTTTTTGTTCGTATAGGATCAAGGCTTTTAAAGCGTTTACGGTTGTTTATTTAACCAAGCTTCCTTGATCCTACCGGCTGCGCCAATTTATGTTGTGTTTAATTTGCACAACACTGGATAATGTTCTGCCAATTCACACGGTGATCGAATTTATCAGAACAATACTTAATTCGCTTAACGTTGTAATTTTTATTAACACTTATAAAATTTACATTGGTTCTCGTCTAACTAGTAACAAAATCTTTACAAGTAACGTGACACTTGTCACCGCGCTAATGGTCCGAACAAAACTCATTTAACTTCTCTCCTACCTCTGGCTCGTCGCTTCGTTTCTTCTGTTTATTTTTTATTTGTGTTCTACTTAAAACAATAATTTAATGTACTACCCGGGCCATTAAGTAATATTTTTTACTCACTGACCACAGGTGTACAAATTCAAAACAGTGCCGCTTAAATTCGTGGTCATCATGAAATTGTGCAGCTGACGAGTGTCATCACATTGCATTGCGTTCGAACTACAAATATTATTTTCACAACAACTGCTGGTAAAGATAGATTTGCTCCCTCCCCCCAGATTAAAGAATTATTACAAAATATTTAATTAATTAAGTTATTTGAAAAAATATACATATATTTCAACTTCAAAAAATTATAAAAAATTTTTATATTCCAAAACTTAAAAAAAAAGAAAAATTTATATTAATGAATATTATTGTATGCACATTTGTGTATAGGTTTTTCTCAGAATGTTAGTTGGGTGATTATCACCAAATATGTTTAAATGCTTTAAAAAAAAAAAAAAATTTATACTACAGGTAACTGCGAACCGAACCAGAAATTATGCTTAATTTTGTTTACAAATTTTGTTTCTTGTAGGCAAGATTCGCTATTGGTTTTAGTGCTTGAAAGACAATGGTGTTCTAAAAATATGCAAACTCTTAGAAGTTTTTGAAGAATAAATGGTTATATTAAATCGAACGCAGTTTGGTGAACTTTTGGTGCTGTCAACTAGAAAAGACGTGATTATTGCTCTAAGACCAAGATTAGCGGTACGCTAGAGAAAGTTCAGTGAATATAGCTAACCCTCTGTTTTGAAATTATGCAAATTAGATCGGTAAAGTGCTTTCCCGCATTTATCTGTTGAACAGTTGGTCGGGCCGCAGGTTTTTACATTCCAAAGAACTCCTCAGTGCATTAAACACGTCTGGAGCTGACTGTTTTCCCAATATACGTGAAAAATCTGTAAATCTAACAATTTTGATATGGAAACTCTTCGAAGAAGTTGTCCGATTTCGTCTCTTTTCTAACCAACATTTACAGATATTACGAAACCGCCGTGTACAAAATTTCAGCTCTCTATCTCACGCTTCTTGAACATTGTTGAAGTGTATAGTGAGAAACGATATTTTTTTATGACAACCCTATGAAGAACTGGTACGATCTCACCTTTGTACTAGATTGGTCTTTCTTTTTTGCATACAATATCTACACAATTTTAGCTCACTGGCTCACCACGCTCTCAAGTTATTGTGGTTTACAATAGATAAGATTTTATTTTATTAATATAACTTCAAACCCAGGATTTATTTAAAAAAGCACCAGCAAAGACAATCCAATTAATTTGTTAGGATAATGGATAAATTAGTATACATTTATATGCCAGTTTGAAACTGAGAATCGACTTGCTTCTATTTTTAATTTTTAAAAGTTGCAGTAAGTCCTTGTGTTGCCGTGCGCTAACCAGAACTCTTGGCTTCTATCGCTTCCGCTTTCGCGATCATCCTATCCATTCATCCTTTCCTCCATTCATTCCCCTCAGCCATCCACTTCATCCTTTTAGTAATCCCCCAGTTCATCTAGTCATTAGTCTCATTCATTCATACCAGCAAATCATCTGAACATCAGATGTATCCATCCCATCTATCTACCCTATCCATTTTCCCCTCCCCTCGAATAATTCTATCAATGCATCCATATCCGCCTATTTAATTAAGCCATCCCATCCCATCGAAACTACCTAGCAATCTTATCTGTTCATTCATCCCAGATATCGATCCCATTCATGCTTCGCAAGTATCGCATCTATCTAACCATCTCACCCATCTGGTCAGTCAGTATCAAACCATTAATCCATGCAGCCGGTAATCCTATAAAGCTAGTTGACATTTATGCTGATCAATTAGCGATAGTGGCATCAGCATGAAAAAAGCATAAGGCAAACACTAAGCTGTTCAACCAGCTCACAAGCAGAAAAAGAAAAAGTTGGATGACTTCAAACCTATGCGCTAGTAGATCATATTGATACAAATTTAAAAATGGCTACGACTGGTAGAGAGACAGAAAGAGAGAAAGCGACATAATTAACTGGCTCACTATCACAGAATGTCAACTAAATCACTTATGGATAACGCCATACGGATAACAAACAGAAAACTCCTACACCAGAATCTGAAGACATCTATTTACTCCATAAATAATGTATATACTACCTTTTTGGGCGATTAACTCAATATTTTATTTATAGATATATTTAATTTTTAACCACACTGTTATCATGTAATTTCAGTGTAGTAGGTTTTGTTATACCCTAGATGAAATCTATATCGTATACTAAGTTTGTCCTTCCGTTTGTAACGCATAGAAATATTTATGGTAGAGCAAAATGGATTGGACACCCACACATACTATTAAGAGTTATTTTGATTTTTGCAAACTGTCCGTCTGTCTATCTGCCTATGTGTCCGCATAACTTGAAAATGGGAGAAATCGGGTAACTCCTTCAAGGAGTTGCCATACAAAAGTTTCGTTTTTCACTACATATTTGGACATTGCTTTAGAAGGCATTAGCGTAGAGAGCTGAAATTTTCTACGCGACGTTTTCATAAAAATAGTAAAAATAATTTCATAAATGAGCTAAATTGGGCCATATAAAAATTTCGATCGTTTACGTAGGTATTCTGTGAAAACAATCAGTCCTAGACGTTTTTTGTGCACTCAAAAGTTCTTCAGAATATGAAATGTTATGAAACTAGTTATAATAATTTTTACTGTCTGACGAACTGTTCTAGAAATATATGCCAAAAGCAACTTAGAAAATCAAACTTTCACAGATGAGTGACCATACGAAATTACATAGACCCAGTTTAGACAAGTCAGTCTCAGTATGCTGCCTCTGCCGCACGAGATCTGTAGGTTGTGTGATGCTTCATTCCTGCCCCCAACCATTATATTACCGAGTAGTTTTCGTGGGGCGGAGGCAGCTTATTGACCCGTCTAAACAGGGTCATAAGGGCAATCATCTAGGGTATAATAAGAATTAGTCTTGGACCAATTCTAGCTTTCTTACTTATTTTATTTTAAATTTGGATAAAAAACATCCACAAGACAACTTATTTGTTTATTCAAAGAAACTTTAATAAATAAATAATAATAACTTGAGAAAGTAATTGTATAATCTTTTGAAAATAGCTGAACAGTTAGAAAGAAAACAGTATTTTCCTGAAAAAAAAAATGTCAAAAAATATCCGGATTATCGGATAGTTAAGGAAAAATATCCGGATTACCGAATAGTCAAAATGGGTCGGATAATTTGATATCCGGTTTGGAAACCCTACTCCTGTAGCATTTACAAATATGGAAAACCTATGTATAAAAAATAATAAAAATTGTTGTGTACATGAAAAAGTGTTGAAGGGGGGGGGGGGATAACACCGTTTTTGATTTTTACAAATAAACAAAAACTCAAAACTTTTTGAAAAATCTAAGCCAGCAAGCATTTGAACTGAAGAGTTTCTCATAGTCAATATCATAAAAATTGTGGAAACTAAAAAGGGGTGTTCAGTCCACATTTCTGCTTGATAAATCCCTCATAGAAGCAAACGTTTGTCCTAAAAAATATAAAATAAAACCCCACAAAGAATCACACTTATAGTAAATGAACTCAATATACTTATCTGAATAATTAGTTCACCACCTCAAATCCCTCCTGCAAAGCTATCCCGGAGTTCATTTTATCTATAAATATAAAAAAAGGGGTATTAATATTTTAATTAAAATATATAAAATTAACTATAAACTCACCTAATCATACACCTCCAGCATATTTACATTTTTTTTTGTAATGTCATCTAAATGACATTACGTCAAACAGCTGGTGTCGCCACTATCAAATTTGGACCATTGAACCAAGCGTTGCCAGGGCAACATATTATGAAGCTATAAAAAGGCGGCGAGCCGCAGCAAAATCACCATTCGGTTTTCAGAGTCTAATCTGAAAGCATCCTCCACTAGAGTCTAATCTGTTTCCTATCCTTTGAACAAAAGTATAATTTTGTTTATTCCTTCATATAGAAGTTTAATTCTATTATTGTAGAAGTATAATTCTACTTATATCCAACATCCAATTTTGCACCATATTATAATTTCAGAGTCTAATCTGAAAATATCCTCCATCAGAGTCTAATCTGAATCCCATCCTAGGAGCAAAAGTATAATTTTGCTCTATCCTTCATATAGAAGTCTAATTCTATTAAAATCCACACTCCCAAAAAATCTGACACTTGATCTCCAATCGTGTAACAGAAGTTTAATTCTGCTTACACGCTCCAGGACGTTGCGATTGAAGTATAATTCTGCGCAGACGTTTTAACATTCGCTGTAACAGAAGTTTAATTCTGTTTACACGCCCCAGCACGTTGTAGCAGGAGTATAATTCTGCTCACGCGTTTCAATACTCACAGTAACAGAAGTATAATTCTGCTTACACGCTTCAGCACGTTGTAATCGAAGTCTAATTCTGCTACATCGTCGCTCTCTTTCTCAGAAATTCCTTCTAAAATTGTCGCCATTTGATTCCGAAGAAATAAAACTTTCTTCTTCTTCTTTCTAGAAACAGAACTAAGGACAGAGAGTGTGGGCAAGGCAACACGATTATATATTGAATTTTTATTTTGGATTTTAAATTGTCATCATTGTTTCTGTTGGATTTTAATTGTATTTTAGTTGAATTTTTTAATAGTATTAGTAGTTTTATTAGATTGTAAGTTATTATTTGAATTGAATTGAATTTGTGATATTAGGTTAAATATATGAATTATTTTGAATAAAAATTAAATATTTGAACTGAATCAAAGCTGAGCTATCCATTTTAAAACCGGCACCCTCCCTTACGTTCGAGACTAGATCTCACATTGGTCCTTCGAGCCGGATAACTCAGTCAGTCAAATATAAAATTAGAATTCTTCTCCATTAAAAATGTCGAAAGATGGCGAATCCATTTCATCTGACGTTGGTGACGAAACCATTGACTCTGTGTCAGAGTTGGTACAGTCCCAAAAAGAAGTAAAAGATTTAATGGAAGACTTATTTAGAAGGCATCAAAGAGATGGAAAACAGAAAACTGTCAAATCGACAGAAAAACGCCTTCAAACGTTCACCGAGTATTGGAAAGAATTCCAAACTCGACATAGGTCTATACAAAGGAAAGCAACAAATCAAGACCTCCAACTAGAATATTTCACCAAAGAAACATTTAGCGAGGTTCAGGAATACTACATTGAAAAGGCAGCAAACATGGAAGAAGATATCGACAAATTAACACCAACGCCATCTGTCAGTATTCCTCCTCAAACAGCTTCTGCTAGCACAATGTCATGCAACAATGAAAGGCTTCCTAGAATCAAGCTACCCACATTTAATGGAGAGTATTCTACGTGGATTTCATTCCACGATTTATTCAATTCAGTTATTCACAATAACAATAATTTAAGAGACGTTGACAAGCTATACTTTCTGAAAACTAATCTAATTGGAGAAGCTGAAAAGCTGCTCAGACATTATGAAGTATGCGACGCAAACTATAAACCAGCTTGGCAGCTCTTAGAGGAACGCTACTCAAATAAGCGAGTCCTAGTCAACGTACAACTAAAAAAATTATTGTCTCTCCCAACCACAAATCATGATACCGCCGAAAGTATCAAAAAACTATTAGATAATATTACTGAGGCACTATTAGCATTACAAAACTTAGTAGTAGAAACAAATAACTGGGATCCAATAATTATATATTTGACTGTACAAAAGTTACACTCAGAGACACACCAGTTATGGGAGCAGAGCCTCCACGATAGCACAGAATTACCCAAATTAAAAACATTAACAAAATTCTTAGAGTCTCGGTTCTGAACTCTAGAAATGATAGGAAACACGGGTACGTCATCAAATATGACACAGAGAAAACCATTCTCACCCAAACCCACATATGGACTCTTGAACAAAACTGAAAATGCAGCGCCAACACACCCACCTACAAAAAAGACCTCTTGCAGCTATTGCAAAGGTAGCCATATAATTTTTCATTGCCCAACATTTAGAAATTTGACCACCCGACAGAGGCACGAAGTAGTCACAAATAAGCACTTATGCAAAAATTGCTTATCACCAAACCATATAACTACTAGCTGCACTAGCAACAAAAAGTGTTATCATTGTAACAAAAATCATAACACTCTGCTCCACTACGAGCAAAATTATTCAAAACCGCTAAATCAGTCCACCCAAAATTCCAACATGGAAGCCAAACAAACCACACCCGCCTGTAGAAATGATGAACAACAAGTTCAGAATTTTCTAACGTCAAATATGAAAAGAGCTCTTCTCTCTACGGCTCTGATAAACATTACTGCATCATCCGGAATCACAATGGCATTCCGAGCACTAATAGACTCTGGGTCTCAAGTGTACATCATGAACGAGAAAACCTTTAAACGATTGCAACTTAAAGGATCTCCTACCACCCACGAATTAATTGGACTTGGCACGACACCCACTAATACAGCCTTAAAACAGGCCACAGTCACAATTAATTCGCTACATTCAAATTTTAATATAACAAGCAACATGCTTGTAATTAAAAAGATCACCGAACTACTGCCAGCCCAAACTATCGAAGTTTCAAAATGGAAACACATCGACAATCTCCCGCTAGCAGATCCTAAATTCGCTATTCCAGGAGAAATAGACATTCTTCTTGGAGCAGATATTTACGCCGCCATTCTCACAAATGGCATAAAAAGAGGACCTTGCAATACACCTACTGCCCAAAATACAAAACTTGGCTGGATCTTAATAGGAGCAGTACCAGAAACAAAAAGCATGACAACGACAATGCTATCCACCCACACCATTATAAATACTGATTTAGATAATCAGTTAACAAAATTTTGGGAACTAGAGGAATGCTCCACTAGACCCAAATTTTCACCAGAAGATCAATTATGCGAGGATCTCTATAATGAAACAACAAAACGGTTACCCTCTGGAAAATATGTAGTAAATCTACCTTTCAAAAACTGTAATACACCACAGCTCGGGCAATCTAGAAATATGGCTGTCAAACAATTCTTGCAGCTAGAGAAAAGACTATCTAACAATCCAGAATTGTATAAACTATACAGAGCTTGTATCGATGAGTATACTCATCTTGGACACATGAAGCCTATTCCACCGACACAACTATTATTAGAAAACAAATCATGTGATAACACTTCATTCTATTACTTACCGCATCATGCAGTGTTTAAAGAGAGCACTACCACTAAGCTTCGAATTGTATTCAATGCATCAGCACGCACCTCAAATGGTAGATCATTGAATGAACAATTACTGATTGGACCTACAATCCAACCAACACTTTGGACCACCTTTCACCTATTTCAGAACACGAATCGATAAAAACTCTCGGCATTCGCTGGCACCCAACAACAGATTTCTTCTCTTTCAAAGTCAACACTCCCGAACCAAAAACCACATACACCAAACGAATAATACTGTCTGAAGTGTCGTCTCTGTTCGACCCACTAGGCTGGTTAGCGCCATGCATTATTACAGCCAAAATTTTAATTCAGAAACTCTGGCTCTCTAAATGCGACTGGGATGACTCTGTATCCACAGAAGTTTTAAAAGAATGGAATCATTTCAAAGATCAACTACCTACCATTCAGGATATTCAGATTCCACGCTGGCTAGGCTACCAGCCTAACATACGCGAGATGGAACTGCATGGTTTTTGCGATGCCTCCAATCATGCTTACTCAGCAGTTTTATATCTCAAAATACATCTTAATGAGAACTCCAGAGTACAAATCATGACAGCAAAAACCAAAGTAGCTCCCATCAAACCAGTCTCACTACCTCGACTAGAGCTATGTGGTGCTGTCCTGCTCTCCCGACTTATTAAACAAGTTGTCACTGATTTAGAGCTTGAAAAAATTAAAATTACAGCATGGACAGACTCTAATATAGTTCTAGCTTGGTTACAAAAACACCCCTCCACCTGGAAAACGTTCGTGGCTAACCGTGTCTCCGAAATACATGAAAACAGTCCATTAGCCATATGGAAACACGTTCCTTCAAAATGCAATCCAGCTGATATAGAATCTAGAGGAATTCCACCAAATACCTTAGCTACAGCATCAATATGGTGGAATGGTCCAGACTGGTTATATCAAGATGAGCAATTCTGGCCTCAACAAACGCCAGAAGCGCACACTCAATTAGAGTATAAAAGGAAATCAAAGGTTCTCACTACTACAATCGATGAACAAATTCCTTTCCTTCACAAATATTCATCATATCAAAAAACGATAAGAATAACCGCCTACTGTCTCCGATTCATAAATAGTGTACGCAAACTACATCCGACTACTCAATTCTTATCAGTACACGAATTAAAAATTGCGGAACGATGTCTAATTAAATTGCTCCAAAATATTACATTCCCCAACGAAATCTCCCACTTACTAAAAAATCTTTCCCTTCCTAAAAAGAGTCGACTTCTATCCCTCAATCCCCAGCTCGACTCTGCCAACATTCTCCGAGTTGGAGGTCGTCTTACAAAATCTCAGTTAAATTACGACCAACAACATCCTATAATACTCCCTAATAACCATCATATAACCAATATCCTTATAGATCACATCCACCATTACACGTTACATGGAAGCACCCAAATAATATTAAGCACTATAAGGAATCACTATTGGTTACTAAACGCCCGCAATACTATTAGACATCGCATCCACAAATGTGTTGATTGCTTTCGGTTCAATGCAAGGCCTAATACTCAGTTGATGAGTTCTCTACCCTCAGCTAGAGTCAACATATCTTTACCCTTCCAACACACTGGGGTAGACTATGCAGGCCCGCTTGATATGAAAACATCAACACTAAGAGGAACGAAGATAACAAAAGCATACATCTGCTTATTCGTCTGTTTAGCCACTAAGGCTATACATATAGAACTCGTTTCTGATTTGTCCACACCAGCCTTCCTAGCCGCCCTCAAACGATTTGTTGCACGAAGAGGCCTCTGCTCACACGTTTATTCTGACCGAGGTACTAATTTCGTTGGAGCCAATCGACTTTTACAGTCAAATCTGGAAAAATCAATCAAAACAATCGAAGTCGATCTAGCTAATGAAATTGCTAACCAAGGTATAACTTGGCACTTTAACCCTACTGCAGCACCTCACTTTGGAGGCCTATGGGAAGCTGGTGTAAAGTCCACTAAGCGCCATCTCTACAAAACCATTAAAGACACAAAACTCACATACGAAGAACTCTACACAGTCTTAGTCCAAATTGAGGCATGTTTAAATGCCCGACCTCTTTCCCCTCTGTCCAATGACGCAACTGACTATAATATCCTCACTCCCGGACACTTCCTAACAGGTCGTCATCTCCTCACTACATGTGAACCTCCCCCACTCAATCCTGTCCAACATCCTCTCAAGAGATGGCAACACATTCAATCCCTCTCCTACACCTTTTGGAAACAGTGGTCGAGAGATTATCTCCATACTTTACATCAACGACATAAATGGCAGACTGAAAGGGAAAATATAAAAATTGGAACTCTCGTTTTAATAAAAGAAGACCAAATCCCCATAGGAAAATGGCCATTAGGACGAATCATTGAAATTCATACTGGTCATAATGATTTAGTGCGAGCAGTTACCATTAAAACACCGAAAACAACTCTCACCCGTCCTATTGCAAAGGTCTGCCCTCTCCCTTCAACAGATATCTCTCACCAGTAATTCAAAATCCCCACCAATATCTAACACTCTGTGGCAGTACAAAAATTCAAAAACTACCGTTTTATTTGAATATAAATAAATCCACAATCCGCCAAAAATCACTTCAAATTTGAAAGTTGACAAGTGAAGATCAAGTGCGGTTTAGTTTCAGTTTTTTTCGTTTTTATTATTTTATTATTTTTTTTTTGGTTTTTTAATTTTTATTGCCATGGAAGAACTCTTGGAGATTTTTAATTCCGAGTCTTTAGACTCTGTGGATGCTGGTCTACCTCCCACACCACCAGAACTTTTGGTTTCCTTTAAGCCAATTAGGCCTGTGAGTTCTCTACCACCAACACCAAAGAAGGCTCCCAAAATGAAGTCAGCCATTGTACGGCCACCACCTCACGAGGTTTTGCCCGTGACCAAGCTCTTCAGGCCATTTGAAGCAAGGCCAGCTTCATCTAAAATAAAGAAGCTTCCAAAAGAGCCTAAAGCAAATGACAACTTCGATCTCAAGCCTAGACCAAAGACACGTTGTCCAGGAATACGAATTCCAACACAGCCACGGTTGCCTGCAACAACTAGCGCAAAGCAACGAAACATGCCAGAATTGCATACCACAAACCACACTACATCAGTAGATCCAACTCGCGTCACAAAAGTTAAACCAAGGTCAAAGGAACGCAGCCCAAGAATACATATTCCAACGACGACACGGATTCCTACACAAAAACCTACCAAAACAAAAGAACATCTACAGCGAGAGCCTACAGGTATTCCACGTAAGAAGTCAACAAACCTGAAAAACAAAGGCAGAAATTCCGAATATTCCAAACAAAAAAAGGCAATATCAAACAAAATCATGCCAAGTTTGCCGGGAGATTTACACCAGATAACGCCAATTGCAGTAAGTAAATCAACCAACTCCACAAGCACTACCCAGATTGATGACGAGACAAAGATTCAGGTTGGCAGTGCAAAATCTACAATCACAACATCAGAAACAGTATCCGTTGATATGCCAATTAGTCCTCATAAACACTTCTCAAATCATTCACCAGCACAGTTTATGAATCGACCAATTACTCCTCAATTAGAATTTCGGAACCATCAAATTTTGGAACCATCAAAACCAAAACCTGGAATACCAGCAGACATCATGGATATAATGACAGCCAGCCCTGATATCATACAAATGCTGAAAACGAGCATCATCCCATGGGAAAGAATTCGCAAAGCAAAGACCTTCTTTCGCTTTCCTCTCCCTGGCGGCATTACCCTTAAAGTAAAAAGGAAAAGGGAAAGATTTTGCTTCATCAAACAAAACACAGTAAGTTGATAAAAAAAAAAATCTTTATTATAAACTTCCTCCCTTTCCTTGCTTCTGCATTTCTAAAAAAATTATTTTTTTTCTTTGTGGGAGTGGAGGATGTTCAGTCCACATTTCTGCTTGATAAATCCCTCATAGAAGCAAACATTTGTCCTAAAAAATATAAAATAAAACCCCACAAAGAATCACACTTATAGTAAAAGAACTCAATATACTTATTTGAATAATTAGTTCACCACCTCAAATCCCTCCTGCAAAGCTATCCCGGAGTTCATTTTATCTATAAATATAAAAAAAGGGGTATTAATATTTTAATTAAAATATATAAAATTAACTATAAACTCACCTAATCATACACCTCCAGCATATTTACATTTTTTTTGTAATGTCATCTAAATGACATTACGTCAAACAGCTGGTGTCGCCACTATCAAATTTGGACCATTGAACCAAGCGTTGCCAGGGCAACATATTATGAAGCTGGGACATAGCTGTTCACGGCGGCTATAAAAAGGCGGCGAGCCGCAGCAAAATTACCATTCGGTTTTCAGAGTCTAATCTGAAAGCATCCTCCACCAGAGTCTAATCTGTTTCCTATCCTTTGAACAAAAGTATAATTTTGTTTATTCCTTCATATAGAAGTTTAATTCTATTATTGTAGAAGTATAATTCTACTTATATCCAACATCCAATTTTGCACCATATTATAATTTCAGAGTCTAATCTGAAAATATCCTCCATCAGAGTCTAATCTGAATCCCATCCTAGGAGCAAAAGTATAATTTTGCTCTATCCTTCATATAGAAGTCTAATTCTATTAAAATCCACACTCCCAAAAAATCTGACACTTGATCTCCAATCGTGTAACAGAAGTTTAATTCTGTTTACACGCCCCAGCACGTTGTAGCAGGAGTATAATTCTGCTCACGCGTTTCAATACTCACAGTAACAGAAGTATAATTCTGCTTACACGCTTCAGCACGTTGTAGTCGAAGTCTAATTCTGCTACATCGTCGCTCTCTTTCTCAGAAATTCCTTCTAAAATTGTCGCCATTTGATTCCGAAGAAATAAAACTTTCTTCTTCTTCTTTCTAGAAACAGAACTAAGGACAGAGAGTGTGGGCAAGGCAACACGATTATATATTGAATTTTTATTTTGGATTTTAAATTGTCATCATTGTTTCTGTTGGATTTTAATTGTATTTTAGTTGAATTTTTCAATAGTATTAGTAGTTTTATTAGATTGTAAGTTATTATTTGAATTGAATTGAATTTGTGATATTAGGTTAAATATATGAATTATTTTGAATAAAAATTAAATATTTGAACTGAATCAAAGCTGAGTTATCCATTTTAAAACCGGCACCCTCCCTTACGTTCGAGACTAGATCTCACAAGGGGGAACAAAATGCTTGCAGGATGTTCTCACTTTGTCGAAATTGCAGTGAAAATAAATATCAAGACTAGTTTTGCCCACATTGTGATGAGGAACATGAGTAATAGATGAAGTGAAAAAACTTTGGAAAAAGATTACAAGCTACTTGAAGATGAGATATGGAGTTATGATGCAAAACAGTACAATAATTATATTATCTTTAATTGTTAAAACTGATGTTTTTTTATGCACTTGGTAGAACACTTTGGTAATCATTTTTTTTTTTTAAAAAAATTTTCAAAAAATATTCAAAATAAAAACACATGTAATACTGTTCTACAACAATTTTATTTTATTTGACGCGACGCGTTTCGCCTTCTTAGGGCATTGTCAGGCAACTGAAAAGCAGATCGTTAGCTAAACCTGACTATCGTGATATTTTAGAATTTGAATTTTACTGTAACGGTCATTATAAATCCATACATAAGACGGGGCTATTGTTCATGAAATCTAACTGATCGTTTACCAAAAATGAACCTTTACGACTTTCATTATTAATATAATACATATATCTCGTATTTATCTTGGACTTTTCCACCATCCACGTTTTTTAAAAGTTGTAATTTACTTAAAGATGTGGTATGACCAGTATCAACTAAATGCTTGCTTATGCCTGATGTTGGTCTATTATAGAGTGCCGATGATACGCGTTCTTTGTATCTAATTTTTAATGAGCGTTTTATTTTACCATTGCAGTCACTACACTTAATACTATAGATCCGCTCTTATTTATTTTATCAACTTTCGGTTTTAGTTTGTTGTTAATGAAAAAAAATTTAAAAAAAAAATGTTGGTCTAAACATATGTATGTCAATGAGCTGTTTGATATTTAATGATTTATCCCTTTCCACGATCTTATCTTCAACTTCAACATATAAGTAAGTCTTTAGTTTTTTTTAACGGAATGGAAGGAAACAAATTATAAATATCAAACGACACAAGCTTAGCATTTAATGGTAAATTCAAATTATTAATTTTTTTAACGAGATCAGTACTATTCTTAATGGAGTATTTGTTTTCGAAATTTAACAATTTGGGTAACATTTTGCTTCATTTTTTTCCCAATTTTTGTGAAGGTGCATTGAAAGAAGAGGATACTGGTCTTGTTGGAGTACCTGGTTTATGTAGTTTGATTAGACCATATACTATGGGAGTGGAGGGGTTATTTACTTTCAAAGAGAATTTATCTTTTTCGTTAAAATTGGATATGTATTTATTATGTTTGTTACTGCTCTGCTGAATTTTTTAGTTGGGTCATTTTTTTTTGCGAGGTTCATTTTTGATAAGCAATCTTCCATTTTTTCAATGTAAATGTTCTTTTCCAATAAAACTAAACTATTTCCTTTATCCGCTTTTGTACGTATACTATTTATAATCTTGGTCTCATTAGTTTTTACAGAGTTTATCAATAATTTAGCATCCCTAATTATTTTTGCACATGCAACTTTACCTTCTGTATCGTTATCTATTAATGCTGCATCAGTATGAACTGCCAATTCAATTAAATCATTAGAATCTATACCTACATCTGGAGCGTAACCTAAGCCTTTTTCCAGTAGTTCTAATTCATTGTTATTGAAGTTGACTGGTGATTGATTTATTACTCTTGGATAGAATGAGTCATGTGTTGCTCTGATCGGATTAGAGGCCACCTTTCGTTGTCCCATCAATTGCTGCAATTTTTGTTTCTGGCGCTCAAACTCCCTGCTAGATAACGAATTAGCATTTTCATGTGATTGGTACCAAACGGCTTCAAATTCTGCTGAGTGAAGTCTAAATGCAAGCTCCGTGTGAACAACCTTCAAGTGAATGCTTATGTTATCCCGAATGTGATAATGCTTTTTAATTTCAGCATTTAACCAAGATCTTTTTGCTACGTACATGGCATGTTTACATTGTCTAGATTTAATTCTGACCTTCATGTTACCGAAAGTTGATAAAATAGATAAGAGCGGAATTTATAGTATTGAGTGTAGTGACTGCAATGCAGTCTATATTGGTAAAACAAAACGCTCATTAAAAATTAGATACAAAGAACGCGTATCATCGGCGCTCTATAATAGACCAATATCAGGCATAAGCAAGCATTTAGTTGATACTGGTCATACCACATCTTTAAATAAATTACAACTTTTAAAAAACGTGGATGGTGGAAAAGTCCAAGATAAATACGAGATATAATACATTAATAATGAAAGTCGTAAAGGTTCATTTTTGGAAAACGATCAGTTAGATTTCATGAATAATAGCCCCCTCTTATGTATGAATTTATAATGACCGTTCCAGTAAAATTCAAATTCTAAAATATTACGATAGTCAGGTTTAGCTAACGATCTGCTTTTCAATTGCTTGACAATGCCCTAAGAAGGCAAAACGCGTCGCGACTCAAATAAAATAAAATTGTTTTAGAACAGAATTACATGTGTTTTTATTTTGAATATTTTTTGAAAAAAATTGTTTAAAAAAAAAGATAATTATATTATCTACTGATAACAATAACAGATATTACGAATAAATTTATTAAAATGGAACAACATGCTTCAGGCTAGCCGAGTGAATGCTCTTCTCAGGAATCAAAAGGCTACATTGACGATTTTCTGTCCACACAAATTATTGGTCTATAGCCATGAATTTAGGAAGCCCAAAATGTGAAATCCAATTTTAGAAGAGCGATCTGGCGACTGCAGCTGCACTAATAGCCATGATATGAAGAAACCGGTAACTTACCAGTAGTATTCCTAACGTGTCTAGACACGTTGCAGACAGACAAGGGAAGGAATTTGAGTCAACTTGCGGACGTCTTTCTTAATTGAAGGCCAAAGAAATTTCCATTTTTACATTATATATGCATGCCAACTTTGTTGCATTCCTGCTGATAAGCCGTTTGCTAAATTCCAGGACTGAAAAAAGAAAAATATTAATTCCAATAAAGTGACTTGGAAAAAAATTTCAAGTTTCACCCCAGTCATTTTGTTCAGAAAAACTCCCACGGGAAATTTAATCTTCAGCAAAAGTTGCCAGTAGAAAATATCTAAAGAAAAGAATTAAATCAAAAAACAAAGCCTACCGCGAGGAATACAAGGTATGTATGTACATACATTTTATAAGACGAGCTTCGTCCAGAGGAAATGTACGCAACATAAAATACATTGTATGTATACGCGCAACAATGTATGCGCCGCGATTTCTGAACAACAAGTCGGTGGCCGATATTATAAAAGCATCAAGTAACATTTTTTTCAGCCACCGTCCATCGAAAATATTCTGGACAAGTTGTATTAAGTCCAGAGGAATGGAAAAATTTTCTCAGCGTAGGAAATGCTAATTAAGCATTTTTTACCTTGAACGACGGGACTTGATCACCATTGAAGGTTATCAGAGTGGAGTTGAGCTTTCTGAGTTCTGCCGAGCGAGTCGTAAAAAAATAGAGTCGTTGAAAAATAGGGTCGAGAGTTTAGCGAGAAGGACATAAAACGATATAGTATTGACGGAATAAGTTTCTGACGTAATAATAGTGACGGGACAATTGATTGACGGAATCATGATTAGCGGGGTAATATTTGGTGGGTGAGGCGTCGGCGGTAAAAGGAAAGGTTCAATTTACGAGAGAAAGGCTAAAGAAAAAAAAACAACGAATCAAAGAGTGTAACTTAGTTAAGTGCACAAGTAAAGTAAGTGTATAATATTTGAAATATATATGAAAAATTCTCAAAAGTGTTTGAGTGAAAACTGGTCCACTTACAATCGTCGCCAGCTAAAAGAAATTCCATCTCGAGGAATATAGGCAACAGGGTAGTGTACGTAAATACTCTATTTGAAAATTTGTGTATATAAATATATAACAAATTGGCGCAACCGGTAGGATAGAGGAAGTCAACTTTCTACGGTAAAAGAAAGTATAAGAGCTTGAAAAGCCTTTATCTGCCAACAAACAATAAGGGGTTAATTAGAAAGGCCTTTTTGGTCTGACGCCCCCAACGGTCGCGGTCGGACAGCCTTAACTGCTTCTGCCTCATAGCAAGCAGCCATCCCCTCATTAGAGCATATAAGTGTCAACGGTGGACATTAGCGGGCTTCATCCCAGCCCAGGATTAAAGAATTCCATGCCAAAATTTCAGCCCTGCGCACAAGGCTTAGGAAGAAGTACAGCAACACCCATCTTTCTACGATCCGGAGCTGAAAGAGAGATCGAAGAAGACAACGAGTCTCCATTTCAGCTTTATCCAGGGAATTTTAAGAAGGCCAATGGCCCCTTCTTGCAGCCAAAGAAGTCCACACAGCCTGCAGGAGTCCCCTAACTGCTCCGGTGGTAAATGAGCGAAGACAGCTCCCACCAAACACCGCCGGAAAACCAACACCAGTCAACTCCACAACAAACTTCCTCGCCGGGCAAAGCGCAGGAAACTCCACCCCTGTACACAGGAGGCAATGCGGAAGCATCATCCCCATCATCGCGGGGAACTCAGGAAGGGGACAACCATAGCAGGTCCCCAGCAAGTAAAAGATAAAAATTTAGACTTAGAAAACTATTTAAAATTAATAATGGGAGAATCTGCCAAGAAAAAGAAAATACAGAAAATTCAAACAGAGCTTGAAAGAGTTTGGGAGATCTCGCGCTCTCTCGAAGTAGAAATAGTTCTAGATAATAGTGTTAATTTAAGAGGAAATGCCATGTTTCGGGGAGCTTGAAATTGATAAAATGCTTCCTTTGTTGGTTAAGCATACGCATTCTTCAATTTATTGTTGTAACAATTGTAAACACTTTGTATTTAGTGCCTTAACAATTTTTGGCTTACAATTTTTAAGATACGTTATTCAATTGACTTCATATGAACGAATGAATCACTAACAGAATATGACGGCAGGCTGTCAGTCCGATCTCTTCCACGACGCGATACTCGAACTTGGCATTGGCACTGAACTGACATCTTACTCTTCTCTAATTACAGATGGCTGGATATGAGGTGTACAAGTCGAGCTCTGGGTTCACGCATATACGAAAATGACAGTGGCGTCGTTGGTTGAAGAGAGACAGTGGCGGCGTTGGTTGATGAGAGACAGTGGCGTCGTTGGTAACCAAATTGGCATAGGCTTGAACAGCCATCGACAGTGTCAGTGAGTCCACCGTGAGTGAGGTCTTGTTAAATTGACTGGGTGACTCCATTTTGGAGACAAGTCTAGATGGCACTAGCTTCACCAAATTCCAGTTTTATTCGGCACGGAACATTACGCCAAAATGGACAAGCTAACTGCCCAGATAGTTCGCATTTTCTCTGGTGAACAGCACCCAAAATTGGGCCTTGAGCTCCAAATATTCTTGAGATGCTGTAAACAGGTCATTCTCAGCATTGTTATAAATCTTTCCTACCAGACTTCGAGGCGAAGCTTACCAGCTTTTTGCCTCAAATATGCCAAATATTTACAAAGAAGTAGAATAAAGGCTTTGTCATAGCTTGATCTTAGCTAGTAAGGTAGAAATTAAGCCAGGTCAATAATCATATCGTCATCATACCATTTACCACAAATCGTAAAATTAAGTAAGCTAACGCAATCAATATTATTGAGCATAACATCGTAGAATCAGCGATCGCAATTCACCCCAGTGAGCAATGGAAAATTCCACTTTTTTACTTTATACATATGCATTTTCGACAATATTCACGCCAGGCATAATTATTATATGTCACGCGACGAGTTTTATGTAGTCTCGCGATAATAATTAATGGCCTAAGAATTACTGCTGGGTCAGCATGCTCACTGCGGAGAATTGTTGATCCCCGAACTTATAATTGATTGTATGCAATCGATTTTATTATAAATATGCTTTACCAAATCAATAAATCATTCAGTATTGTTTTAAAAGCACCAACGCGTTTTAATTACTACCAGTTCAAAATAAGGCACTAAGATTTCTTCGGACGAAAACTAGCTTGGATGAGCTTAAAACAAAGGAAGAAATCATCGGGGGAAGAGTTAGTGCGGGTTAGTATTCTCAACGCTAACATTAACACATGCACGTGGTAGTGTGTGCCTGTGTGTCAGAATCGCTTGTTTGTGTGTGTGTATTTATGGTTGTCTCGCAGGTCTGGGCGCGACCTCCGCCCTCATCACACATCTACCTCTCCTAGCATTCGGTTATGCCGTTTGGTACTACACTATCAGAGTAAAGGCTTGTAGCATTTCATGAAGTGGCTAAAAATTTTAGACACATCATGCTAAAAGTCATTAAGCGTAAGATGCTATACTATCTGCCTACATTTCATGAAGTACCTAGACTTTTCGTGAAGTGCTGAGTTACATCAAGTGTCTACGACATATACCTATATATAAAAATTCGACAACGCATAATATTCCATTGGAGCAAGATCAAGCACCAATCAATCAAAAAATGTACCACTTACCTGAAACACATCGAAAAGTAATTAATGATGAGTTAAACGAAATGCTAGACAGTGGGATAGTCCAGTCTAGTAAAAGCCCTTGGAATATACCTTCATTAGTTGTCCCCAAGAAAGCGGGACCTGATGGTGGCTAGTCGATGTCGACTTTCGTAAGTTAAAACGGATCAGAACGATTCCAGATTCCAGAGGCAAATACTAAAGACCCCGCAACGCTTGAGCAAAACATAAGGAAATGTAAGGCATCGGAAGTAATTACGCGCTCCATTGAGATCCAAACAATCTTAAAAGATTATCATGATTCTCCCTTTGGTGGCCAGCAAGGTGTCATCAAAACTTACAAACATATAAGACGCAAGTATTGGTGGAGACACATGCTTCGCCACATTCAAAGATATGTTAAAAAATACCCAAAGTGCCAAGCCATGAAAGCATCTTTCCAATTCAATATGGCAATGGTAATCACGAACATCGCAGAACAGCACTTCGACAAAGTTTACCTTGATATTACAGGTCCATTAGAAGAGACCACATCAGGTAACAAATATATCTTGAACTTTCAAGATAATTTAACCAACATTTTCGATTGGTATGCAATACCTAATGCGGGAGCAGTCACAGTAGCGCAAGCTTTCTTCGACAAAATCTTTACGTGCCACCGCATATCAAAAAGAATACTCACCGATCAGGGATCAAACTTCCTGAGGGAAATGTTCAAAAAGGTATGTGAGATTCTAAAGGTAAAGAAGTTACAGGCTCCAGAATACGATCGCCAGTCTAATTGAGCACTAGAGCATGCCCATAGGTCCCTAATAGAATACCTGCGAACAACCGTAGATGAAAATCCAAAAACATGTGATCAATACTTACGAACCGCTGCAATCGTGTACACGAGGGTACCAAACTTACCACAATGCACTGGCTTTACGGCTTCACAGCGGATGTCCCACCAAATTTAAAATGGGATCCTGAATCCGTTGACAATCATGAGAGCTATTATTATTATATATTAAAGCACAAGCTCCAAAAATGGTATGCCACGGCACAAAAGAGCTTGCTAGCCAGTAAACAGCGCTCAAAGGATACTATGATAACGCAGTACGGCCCCAAATTTCCACATTGGAGATAAGGTCCTTATAAAAAACGAAAGTAGAAAACATAACCTTTTTCAGATCTGGGGAGGACCTTATCAAGTAATCGCAATGCCACGTGATGTAAATACCACGATATAGATTGGTAAGCGTATAATAACGGTGCGTAATAATAATAATATTTTATATTTATATTATTTTATAATAATTTATATTACTCCAGCTTCGATGAATATGAGTAGTGTGGTAGCACCATCTCACTGGTAGCCAGTTTGAGGTCTCGAGGGGGATGGTAAATATTCCTAGGGAGAGAATTCGCAAAATTCTTGCCCAACTCCATTACAAGAAAAGTTCAGATAAAATCTAGAGTATTCTCGTAATGGAGCTGGAAAGGCCAGAGTTTTTACTTTCCCACCTTCAACTCCTACAACTGGAGTCTAAGAAGAATGGGAAGTACAATCATGCAGCTCGTTGTGATCGTCTTAATAGGAAGGTGGAGGAGGTAATTAAGGAGCATCGTTTGGCTCATTCTCCTTGTCGGTAGGATAGGATAGGATTTATCTTTTGAGCTTTTCATCTCTTTGAAGTGAACCGGGGGTTTAAGCTCTCATACAAGACTATACAGCACTATCGAACAGGTTAAAATATTCGATATAGACATTGCACTTCTGCAGGAGACGGACCTTACGAAAGACACTTACATACAACTTGAGCGCTATGCTTATCTACACACCGGCTATGCAGTGTTTGCCACACCTGCTCCTTAGGTTCAGGGGTGGCAATCATTGTATCCAACAAATTGACACTTTCGTCTCAGATATCTTCCCAGGCTTCGCTTCTTCCTTGGACTTCGTCGTTCAATACAAAAATATTAAGGTAGTAAACGTGTACCTTCCTCATGACCGGGACGTTACAAGACAAGTCAGGGGGGGGGGGGGGGGGTGGGCACATGGGGGGGGGGCAAAGTTGTTGTTTACACTCTGTCTTCGTTGGGGCCTGCGGGGGTGGGGGCAAAGTTTTGTTGTTTATATTTTGTGTTGAAAGCGAAAGTGGCTGTCGATAGAGAAGTGATGTATAAATGTTGGGCACGGTAAGTTTTTCGTCGTTTCGAATTAATGCTGTGGCGATGATCTGAAAAAGGTCAGGCGAAGAATAAAAGACGTGGTTAATAGCAGTCAAATATTTTTATTGCAATCGATGAACATTTTTCATAGTTTCTGTTTGAAGAATTCGTAAAAATAACAAATTTCACAAAACAGTCCAAGAACAAGTATAGTACCCACTAAATACTTCAAAGTATTGAAAACATAAATTAAAGTCTTTGATGGAGCCGGCTTGGTGAGTGGTTTATTGTATAGTCCATATACATCTCGACAATTGGCGTACGTGTAGTTTGGAGATCGATGAATGTGTTTGCTTCAACGTCTTCTGGGCAATTCATAGCATACATTTCCAGGGAGCAAAAGAAATATTTTATTTTATCTTTAAGATTTGTGTAAAAGAAACCATTTCTTGCTAGTTTGTACCTAACACTTTCTTTCATTTAAAGGAAGATTATGAAAAGTTTTTAAGCGGTCAGATTCTATTCTCAAGAGTAGCATGATGACTATGTTTTAGAAAGATTACACGACGTTTTTTATATCAATCCAGGCGTTCTTCTTGGTGAAAAGCCTAACCATTTGACTAATACTTTATTTCCGCGTCTTTTTACAACTTTTTCTACAAGATCAAGATCAGGATGTTTGATTAGAGCCAGCTCAAGCTCATAAACCTTTCCCTGAATCACATTTTGTTTATAATCCTCGAGAACATAGGTCGTTGGAAATGTGCTCTTGACTTTATTTATAACAAATATTTCTGTAGACCAATTAGGGATATAGGCATTTTCAAATACATGCTTATGCTTACTTATACGAACAAAATCACCTACTTTATATTTCGGTTTGGATTTTACCTTTGGATATTTGTACACAGTCCACAATAAACATTTCTCGTTGCGTGGGCCAACATCTGCAGGCTGCATTTTAATAGCGCGATGCTTTGTTGTATTATACGCTTCTGTTAATAATAATACTAATAATAATTAAGTTGAGATTAGCATATTGACATTTGTATAAATAAGCTAGAACAGTTGAATAAAAGAGAATTAGTATTCTGACTATCAATCAAGCTGCGTCTTTTATTTTAACAGGGCATCTGCTAATTCTAGCTTGCCCAGAGCGAAACAGGGGATCTGCTTTTTATAAAGCTCCTCTTTCAGAGATCTGCTGCTAAAGCTTCTCACTACATGGTGGCCGTTTGATAATTTACTACTTCGCACCACAAACAATAAGATTACACGAGACAATATTATTTCATGGCACACATATTATTATATGGCGACCGTGATAATTAACTTATAATCTTCGGACCGTGACGTTAAAAAGAATGATATATTCGGACCATGATAATGGAACTGCAATCTTTGGAGGATTAAAATAATCAGCAAATCTTCAGATCTTGATATTAAACTGACAATAGAGGGACCGTGATGAAAAGAAGAACAATTGTCGGGCCATAACGTTAAGAAGAATCTTCGGATAACTAGCATCAACTATAATAGTTCAACCAATTTAAATATAAACAAGTGAAAAAGCTAGAATTGGTCTAAGACCAATTCTTATGATACCCTAGATGAATGCCCGTATGAAATTTCGTATGGGTACCCATTTGAGCAATTTTGATTTTTGCAGTGGTTCTTCTCATATATTTCTACAACGGTTCGTCGGGCAGAAAAAATGATTATAACCAATTTTATAGGATTTCATATTCTGAAGAAGTTTTTACTACAATAAAAATGATCGTTTTCACAGTATACATAAAAAACCTAATTTTTTATATGGCAACACCAAGAATGGGTTGCCCGATTTAGTCCATTTTTGAAATTTTATTTGCTAGTACAATGAAACCACCATGTACCAAATTTCAGCTCTCTACGGTGACTCGTTCTCAGGCAGTGTTCAAATATATAACGGAAAACGAAATTTTTGTATGGCAACCCCACGAAGGAGTTGCCCGATTTGTCTCATTTTCGAACTTAATTTTACTTTTTTTTTAAAGTCCGTGTACGAAATTTCAGCTCTCTAAGTGTACGCGTTCTCGAGTTATCGTGCGCACGGACGGACGGACGGACGGACGGACGGACGGACGGACATGCAAAAATCAAAATAACTTTTAATATTATGCGTGGATGTCCAATCCATTTTGCTCTACCATTATTATTTCGAGGTGTTACAAACGGAATGACAAACTTAGTATACCCTTTTAGATTTCATCTAGGGTATGAAAACTACAGATGACAATGAGAAGACAATCTTCAGATTGTGACAAATAAGCTGATCTTAGAGCTTAATTACTTGATAATGGCAGTAGATTAAGAAATATAATTGGAAAAATAGAAGAAGTTTTGAAGTATGTATTACGAGTATAGTTACAACTACCTTTGTTAACGCAAGAATATAATCTGATGACAAATCTGACGACAGTGAACAATTGAACCATTTGTGATACTTTTGATATTTTTGATATGTGCTTATAGTAGAATAAAGTGGTTCTGATTCTACAAATAACTATACGTAAAAAAAATAATTATGAAGTGTAAATGTTAGTTTATCAAATTAAAAACTTTACTTATCAATTACGCGCGTTCTAATCTACACCAGATATATATATATTCAACTACCCAGCATTAATTAGAATAACAGAACCAATAAACAAAAAAATATATATATATATATTCTTTTGTTTGTTCAACGTTTTTCTTTGCGATAGAAATAAACGGAACATTTTCTTACACACCCAGTATGGGAAAAACTAAATCAAAACACGCGGATAACAGCGGCGAGATCGTCAACAACCTAATAATAGAAGATACGGTCAATATTGACAATAAGCAGATTATTATTCTTTTTGCAATCATAGCAATTGTGAAGGTATACTCTGTACCGTGGCCACCGAAGGGGGCTTAGGGAAAAATATCTTAACAGTCCAACGCAAATTACGATTCAAAAGTAAAACGAAAGACACAAGATTTAAAATAAAATGCATATAAATAGAGTATACAAATTAAAAGAAATCAACATGCCTGTATGGACCAATTAAGTGAAATAAAGAAAGAATTAAAGAACATTTTAATCAATTTTAATAAATGCATAAACAGGGGATATACAGCAAAAACATGTGAGGAAAAGAAAGAACTTGTGGAAAAATTAGAATCACAAGCAATATTGATTGTAAAATAAGAAACTACTCAGAAAAAGCATTAAGAATAAAGGAGATTTATACTGAAATAAAGCTAAAAGCGGGAAAATATTTTAGAGCTTATAAAAGACCAAGAAGAAATAAGTATGCCTTTCGATATACGAACCGCGACGTCACTCGTCCAATCATACGATGGAAATGTAGAAGAAACAGAAGACAGCACGGGGAAATCAAATAGCGCACATTCTAAAAAGCATTTATCAATATAAGGAGCTGAAAATTGTGAAAAGTGAAGAGGAGAAAATCAAGTACGCAACTTTATTGACAGTAACCAAGAAGCAGCTAAAACAACTTGAAGTTTGAAAGAGGATGAAATGGCACAAAAAAAAATAATAATAATAATAAATAGAATACGTTGATAGAAATTACTTTAATAGATTACGTTAAACAATATATACTAGATGAATAGATATTGTTACGAGCGTGGCCTTAGTTCGTTATTTAAAACACAATATTTCAGATATCATTAACAAGTTCTTTCTTTTATTTAACTTCACTATTCACTTTTATAACATTTACAAACAATTATCAAATCAACTCTTTATAGTTATCTCTAGTACTGTACTTCTAATTATCGCAATAGTTTACTTCGTTCATTTCACTGTCTGAAATAAGACTCGCCTCCTGATGTGAGAAGCGCCGTATTTATACTTTACAAATTATCCTAGAACTTTCCTGAATATTCCGTTCTCCGAACTCATAGTTTACTAGGATGTCAGTAACCTAAAGTTGTTTCCATTTCCAACAGATGTCACTTGTGTCACTTTGTGGCACGTAACACTGGCCGTTTCTTAAAATTTGTTCGTCCCGAACAACAGATGGTCCACGGTCTTGATGCTCTCCGTATTGACCCAAGCGATCTAGATGAACGGTTTTTCTTTTGCATCTTGTACCCCGCTGATTCTTGTATGGCATGTTATTAATTTTAGTTTTAACTGCATACGGTCCCTCCCAGTGTTGTGATAACTTTGGAGAACGTCTCGTGGCCTCGTGCACATCAGCTAATCGTTGTCTGAGCTTTGTTACGTAGTCTTCTGGTAACTTTTGTTCGCCTTTGGGTATACCAAACTTGAGGTCGCTAGGTAAGCGCATTTCCTTTCCGAATATGACCTTAGATGGGCTTTGTCTGGTCATATTGTAAACAGCTGATATATAAGCCATTAGAAATATAGGAATATGTCGAACCCAATCGCGCTGATTATAGTTGAAGACCTTCCTGAGATGTTCGATTAATGTTCTGTTGAAACACTCTTCCCTGCTTTGATTTTTCTTTCGTCTCTTATCTTTGATTCCTTTGTGCTCAAATTTCTTGCCTTTTTGATCACCGTTGTCATCCTTTTCATTGCCGCCTTTGCGCTTCTTATTATCATCATCGTCAGAACTTTTTCCGATCTTCATTACACCCTTATCATCGTCATTATCAGCATCTTTAGACCCTTTACTTTTCGTCTTTTTCTTTCTTTCATTGTCGTCGCTCTTGGATCTTTTTACTTTTATCACCGTAATCATCATCGTCTTTGGGTTTCTTTCCTTTCTTCTTTCGACTTTCGTTATCATCATCGTAGTCATCGTCATCTTTTTCTTCCATCCGTCCGCAATGTTTCCATTCAGGATTGTATGGACGTTGTGCAAAAGCTTCTGCATTTCCGTGGATACGTCCTTTGCGGTATGGGATTTCAACGTCATGAGGTTGCAGTCTAGTCTCTCCAAGGAAAGCTTGTTCTCTAGCTCGCCATCTTCTCCCTTCTTCTTCTTTTGTTTGCATACGTCCTCGTTTCCTACAGTCGTTTTGCAGGTGACCCAGTCTACTACATTTCCAGCATCGAATGACACCACGCGAAGGAGTGGTCTCTGATGACGGTATTCTGCTGTGAGTCTGCTGCCCAGCTCGATATATTTATTCAGCTCGATATCTCTGCCCTTCTTCTAGGGCTTCCATTCGTGGGCGTTTCTGCAGTCCCTTTGAGGTGTCCCAGTCTATTACAATTCCAGCAACGAAGAATACCGCGCGAAGGAGTGCTCTGTGATGGCTGCATTCTATTACAAGTACATTCCTCCACCGAAATTTCTCTCACTCGTACTGCACTTCGAGAAGCTTGCCTGGCAGATTCATACGCTAATGCATAGGTTAGTGCTTCTGCTGTTGATTTCTTTCCTGCTAGCCTTAACGCTTGTTGTAAATTTCGATCTGCAATAGCCTTCGCAAATGCTTCTGTTGCCACTTCATTAAGGAAATTTGCATTTACGCTAGAGTACAAAAGATAAGCTAATCTTTCCACATCAGCCTGCAGTTGTTGTAGTGACTCGCCATGCTATTGAGTCCTGTTGCGTAACTGCAGGCGATATACTTGCTGCATGTGTTCATCTCCAAAACGTATTTCTATCGCCTGTACTAGTGAAATGTAATCACGTTCCTTTTCAATCTGTATAGTTTGTAATAACTCTGACGCAGCACCTCGAAGTTCTAATACCAGACCTGTAGCTTTGTCTGCATCGCTCCATCCATTTACTTCGGAAGCTGCCTCGAATTGTCTCTTGAATGTTTAAGAAAATTCTTCTGTTCCTCCATACAGGTTTCTAGACAATTCTCCGAAGAACTCTTTTGTTCATCCCAACGGGCTTCCAGAGAACTCTTTTGTACTTCTAAACATGCTTGCAGAGAATTCTTTTGATCCTCATTAGCTGTTTTCTGCTCATCCAAATGGGCTTCTAGAGAATTCTTTTGTTCTTCTAAACATGCTTGCAGAGAATTCTTTTGACCCTCATTAGCTTCCTTCTGCTCATCCAAACGGGCTTCTAGAGAATTCTTTTGTTCGTCCAAACGGGTTTCCATAGATTTCTTGTGTTCCTCGAGAGAATTCTTTTGTTCCTGGAGAAAATTCTTTTGTTCGTGGAGAGAATTCTTTTGTTCATCAAAACGGGCTTCCATTTTGCTCATTAAAGTACTTAAATGCTGTTCTATGTTCATCGCAGGCTCTTCCTCAACTTCAGGTTCTTCTTCGAAAACAAATGTCTTAGGATTGTTTTCTTCCTCTATCAAAGCTTGTCTAAGTCGCTCCACTAGAACATTCTTTAGACCTGTCGTTTGCAATGATCGCTTCCCCAACTCCACTTTCAATTCCTGTATGCGAAGCTCCTCTAGTTTGCGTCCCATTACTTTAATACTTCACTCACAGTTTAATATAAAATTATTTTTCTGAATTTTTACACACGATTTCACACAATTAATCACTGTTTGAATTTCAAAGTCAAATGCCACCATTTTATTTCGCGATTTTATTTTATTTCTGACACCAGTTGTTACGAGCGTGGCCTTAGTTCGTTGTTTAAAACACAATAATTCAGATATCATTAACACGTTTTTTCTTTTACTTAACTTCACTATTCACTTTTATAACATTTACAAACAATTATCAAATCAACTCTTTATAGTTATCTCTAGTACTGTACTTCTAATTATCGCAATAGTTTAGTGAAATGAACGAATTTCACTGTCTGAAATAAGACTCGCCTCTTGATGTGAGAAGTGCCGTATTTATAATCTACGAATTATCCTAGAACTTTCCTGAATATTCCGTTCTCCGAACCCATAGTTTACTAGGATGTCACTAACCTAAAGTTGTTTCCATTTCCAACAGATGTCACTTGTGTCACTTTGTGGCACGTAACAATATAATATTTTTTAATAATAAAAATAATAAAAAGGCGAATAAATAAAAATATTCAGGGTCAACAAAAGTTTATCAGTTTATCAGCTGTGGAATTAAGGCGACTCAAAATTTTATTCAATAAGCCTCTCTATATTAGAATGGCGGTAATGGAAATTTCAAAAATATGCCTCTACGGTTTCAACTACAGTTTCATGTAGCGTGAATTTGGAGATAAATGTAAAGTCATGTATACTGACACAGATTCTCTAATATATGAACTTGAACTTGGGTAATCACTTTTATCAAATTTGTTTATATTTTCAGCCATAAACTCATATGAATTTTTCTCTTCAAGTTCATATATTAGAGAATCTGTATCAGTTGACATGACTTAACATTTATCTCCAAATTCACGTTGCATAAAACTGTAGTGGCAAACGTAGAGGAATATTTTTGAAATTTCCAATACTGCCATTCCAATATAAAGAGGGTTATTGAATAAGATTTGAGTCGCCTTAATTTCACAGCAATTAAATTCTCATCAAATATCGTTGCACTGTCGAAGTTGGGTGCCGGCACCATAACGGCCCTCCCACCTTACGGAAAGCTTGATGTCGCTATACTTGCGAACATTTTCCATGGTCTTACGAAAAGCTGCATTATTCATTTCCTTATCAATATCCTTTTCATGATCGCTGGAAGCTTGCTTCCGTTTGGTGGTATTTAAGTCAATATATGGCTTAAGCCCAGCTGATTGGTCGAATTGAAGAACCCGGTGCACTATTTTCAGGATAAGTCCATGTGATAAGCATTGCTTCAAATTTCGGTAGTGTATAACATATCTAGTTTAAGGATGTAATGTTGCCAAAAGCTTTTCTAATTTTGCTCCAGGTGGTGCTGCATGCTCAGAGCAAAACGGTAAATCCTTATGCTTATCATGTAGATGTTGACGATAGTCCAAGTCGTCTTCGAATATGTATCCAGTTGGAGAATCATCAGGAACTTCGAAAACGTCAATATTGGGGACATCAACCCATTCGAATCCTCCAGTTGGTAAATGCTGTGCCATGGCCCATCCATAAAGGTTATTCACATCATAATACACAAGGTATTTCTCTTTCTCGTCAGGCTTAAAATCATTCATATATTTATTATTTGCCTTACTATATCTGTTCGATCATTGCCTTATACCACCCCGAATACCTTTCTCCATTAAAAGGAGATATACTGCGTCGGTTATCAGCTATAATTTCACTTTGATGTATTTTAGCATGCTAGGCCTGGCATGGTGTAATAATATGCTGGACCTAAATTGTATGTCTTAATGCATACCTTTCCAAAGTTCTCAAACACATCGGCCAATAGGACAACATCAGTTTTTAGGTATAGATCTGAATATTCACCAAGTGTTTGTATTTCAAATATGTGCCAGACCTTTTCAGCATGATTGTAGTCCTCAGGAGATATAACACTGTCAGTCAGTTTATTGAAGAACGCTTCCTGTGTTGGTAAGTGGCGGAAATTAAATGTGTGTGTATGTTTGTGTGTGTGTGTGTGCGTGTGTTTGCGTTTTTTGGAAGGTGGAAAATCTGGCATAAGACACTAAATGTAGTACGTGTCCTGCAACCAGTAGTGTCGGATTCTTACTGACTAAAAACCACCTTCCACCATTCGCCAGACGTTTGTCCACCGGGACTGCGGTTAGGTATTAATTCGGTGGACGGCTTGGCCTTAGAGCCGCTGCATCTAATTGTCCCTCCGGGCCCTTTCTATCTCTCGCAACTTCTCGTTGATTCGTCTGACTGTGGAACACACGGTGTTCCAATTCCCCTCCGTCTTCAGCATTTCGTCGATTATGCTTTCCGATCTGACCGTCGCGTTTGTTGCTATCGTCAAATTATTTCGCTCCTCTCGGTACCATGGGCACTTGAATACCACGTGTTCTACGTCTTCATCTTCTCTGCACGTCGGTAAAGCAGTGTATCGTCGTGCCCAAAGTGGTACAGATATCTTCTGTAGCCTCCGTGACCAGTGAGAAATTGCGTCAGGTGGTAGTTCAGCTCTCCATGTTTTCTTGTCGTCCATTTCTCGATGTTCGGGATAAACCTGTGGGTCCATCGTCCTTTCTGAGATGAGTCCCATCTTCTTTGCCAGACTTCCATCGACTCAGCCCATACTCTTCGTCTGCCTTCTTGCGTGAAGGTTCCACTCTGCTTAATGACGTAAATGCATTTTGCCTCATCCGCAGCTATATCAATTGGCATTGTGCCCGCTATGACACACGCTGCATCCCCAGATACTGTTTAAATGCACTGGTCACCCTCAGAGCGGTCCGTCGGTGCACCGACTGCATCGGTCTCCTGCACTCCTGCAGCTGCACTGTGTCTCCCAGGTCTGCGCGCCATAAAGTTGCGATGACGTAAAGACTCTCGCTAGGAGCATTAGTCTGCTACTTCTAGGTCCTCCGATGTTGGCCAGAATCCTAGCCAGAGCAGTGTATTTTTTAGATGCCTTTTCGCATGCAAACTTCACGTGGGCCTTGAAGTTCAACCTGTTATCAAGAATGACGCCTAGGTATCGTACTTCCTGCTTTGAATCGACGTCGAAATCTCCCACTGTCACTGATAGCTTCTCCATTACTCTACGTCTACTGACTAGTGGGATTCCGTCTTGTGCTCTGCCAGAGATAGACCGCCTAACTCCATCCAATTTCGCATAATTTGTATGCTCTGGTTCGCGATCATCTGCACTTCTTCCAAGTACTTGGCCACTACTAATAGGCCGAAGTCGTCGGCAAATTAAACTGAGCTTGCCCCGTTGGGCAGCTCTAGCCTCAAAACTGCGTCGTACATGACATTCCACAGAATTGGACCTTGCACGGAGCCCTATGGCACTCCGCCGGTAACCTGATACTCTTCAGGTCCGTCATCGGTATCGTAAATGAGCACCCTGCTGCTGTAATGCTCTCATGATCAGGCCCCAGTTAGCAGAGTTGAATGCGTTCTTGAGGTCTAGTGTGATTATAGCGCAGTATTTGATACTGCCGCCCTTCCATCTCGTTCCTGCAATGGCCTCTTTGGCAGTGGACACCACAAGGTTTAGCGCGTCTAGCGTCGAGCGTGCCTTCCGAAAGCCGAATTGCCTTGCCGATAGTGGTCTCTCGCCTTCGGTTATTTTTTCCAGTCTATTCTGAATTATTCGCTCCAACAGTTTTGCAGCAGTGTCTAGAAGGCAAATTGGGCGATAAGCCGATGGGTCACCTGGTGACTGTCCGGCCTTGAGCAGCAGTACAAGCTTCTGGCGCTTCCAGTTTTCGGGAAGGTTCCTTCCTGCAGGCACGTCTCTATCACAGTAGTGAGCATTGTTTGGTTGCGCTCGATCGCTTTCTTCAATGCCCTGATCGGAATTTCGTCGGGTCCTGGAGCCTTGTTCGCCCCCACCTTCTTGCACGCTTTCGTCAACTCTTCTACCGTAACCGCCGGATTGTTTGTGTCTCCAGGCGGGGCTGTGTCAATGGTCCACCTTGGATTCTGTGGTGGGAACAGTGTCTTGATAATCGACTCCAGTATAATCGGGCACCTTTCTGCTGGCGATCTTGAGCCTCTTAGCTTCGACGTCACAGCTTGGTAGGCGTTGCCGAAGGGGTTTGCGTCTGCTTCATCACACATGTCCCTGAAGCACCGTGTTTTGCTTCTACGTATTTCATTACGGAGCTCGCCGCGTGCCTCGATATACTTGCTGCGCTCTTCTTCTTTGCTCTCTGAGCCGATCGATCTTTGGCTCCTCCTTCGTGCCTAGTGACACTTGGCACGTAGCTCGCTGATCGCTTCAGTCCGCCAGTAGACTGGTGTTCTACGGTCGTTCACGATGCGTTTTGGCATGAGGTTTAATTGTAACAGCTCATGTCACGTCTGTCTTAATAGAGCTCCTAAACTTGGGG